>OY720683.1:58513633-59713633 GCA_963170755.1 Amphimallon solstitiale | reverse complement strand
CGAAAATGTCTATTATTAAATACCTACAAATCACTGAAATTTTTAATATAAAATCTTTTAAAAAATTTTTTAAAGGAAAGCGTTTTATTTTAATTAAACAATATTTTTAACTACAAAAGGAGATAAAAAAATGAATCAAAATTGCGCAAAATGACATTATTTGACATTTAATGATTTGATAATACAATAATGTCTTTCTTAATGTTGCCTGGACAATTTAGAAAAACTTTACATGTCTCTACATGATTATCTTGAGATTTTGGGCCTATTTATGTCTACTTTAAATTTAGAATTGCCCCATAAACTAAAACCATAGGAGACATAGGACAAATAGCAAGATCTAATTTAGATCGCTCACGTGGAACGTAACTAGGTACATTTGCGTTCTAACTTCCAGTTCTTCTTAATAAATTCGTTAATACATATGTAATTGTCTGTTCTTTAGAAACATTTACTCTTCAGCAAATTTTAGACCCGATGTGCAATTGTGTGCAGAAAAATCTCGTATACTTCAAAATCAAGCAATCATCTTTTTAGGTATTTTGTACTTTGTAAATGTGAATCTTGAGATTATATTTGCAAATAGGTTAGAAACTGTCAGTGAAATTGTCATTTTTTTTAATATGAAAGCCAGTAAACTTATTTATTAATTATTATTTATTGAAACCAATTTATAAAATCCTTATTAGGTAAATAAAAACAACCAACAATTTTAATAATATATTTTATAAAGAACTGTAGATAAAGGTCGCTTCAATAATTTTCATCCAGACACAATTTCTCTCTCTGCGTGTGTGTTTGTGTGTGACCACGATAGTGGTCAAACCGTTATAGATATCAATTCCAAAATTTGTATTTACGTGTATAATCTCCGTCTTGAGATCTGACTAGTTTTGCAGAAAAATCGGTAGACCGGAAGTAGTAGTTTACTTCAGCGAAAAAATTAAATTTTGCCAATAGTTGGTCAATTACTAAGTTTAAACAAATTTATAAAGAATTTAAATGTACTCAAAATTACATTTGAGAAAAATTTTATTAAACAGTTTTTTTTTAATTCCTACCGGAAATAGGTCTTTTACTCGCATCGAAAATCAGTTTTTTGCTAATCTTTCGCAAGGTATGCTTTTTAGACAGGTACGTTACAAGTATAAAAGTATTTAGAACTTAATTTTCAATACCTTTTGTATAAAAAAAATTTCAAAATTAGGACCGGAAGTACCACTTTTACTCTTACCAAATAGCGATTTTTTGCAAATATGGTAAATTATGCATTCTATATATATTTATCAAGAGTACAAAAGTATTTAGAGCTGGATTTGCAATATTCTTTGTATATATGAAATTTAAAAATTTGGCCCGGAAGTAACACATTGCCTTAGGGAGTAGCACTTTTTTTCGAATATCTTGCAAAATATTCATTCTATAGAGATTTATTAAGACAATGGAAGTACTCAGAATAGGATTCTGAATAACTTTTGTATAAAAGTTTTTTAAAATTGTATAGTTTAAAACGCTCATACGTATAAGAAAGTTGTGTGGTGGCCACACCTCATTTTTTTCCTATATCGTACTCAAAAAGTATATACTAGAAGAAAGGCGTCTACTTCTTGCATTTACTAACTTGCGATAAACACGGAAATACCCCGTCTATCATTTACGGAGTTAAGAAAAGAATTCCAATAACTTTTTAAAATTATTTCAGTACCTATGAATAAAAATTACTGGCAAGATTAAATATAAGGTTTAGATGAATGAGAT
The DNA here is from genome assembly GCA_963170755.1 of Amphimallon solstitiale. Taxonomy (NCBI): domain Eukaryota; kingdom Metazoa; phylum Arthropoda; class Insecta; order Coleoptera; family Scarabaeidae; genus Amphimallon; species Amphimallon solstitiale. Next base: position 59,711,875 of record OY720683.1, on the reverse strand, counting down.
TTTCTATACCTTCTACAGAAACGTTTTTGAAATAATTTTTGTAATTATCTATTTGTTCTTTCATTTCAAAAAATAATGCATTATTATGTAATATATGAATCAATAGCCTACACAGTATTATTATAATTTTTACGATGTCAGGAAAATACCTCTACATTAATTTAACACAGAGTTTAGGAATAATTATAGCTTGAAAATAAGCCTTTAAGATTTATGGCTCTCTTCGCAGGCAGTCATACATTTAAAAAGGTCAGAAAAAAACATTGGCGACCGTTTTTTTTTTCTAACTTCAGTTGCAAGAAAAAGATCATAAAACTACTTATCTAAGTACGACATGACAGTTCCTTTATATCTATTAAAACAGGAATGTTTTTTATATTCGCCATTCATAAATAATTAAGTTCGACAAGCTCGACTTCAGAAAAAGGGGTGTTGTTTTGCACAATGGTATACAAGTGTATTTGTTATTGTTTCGATATTGTAACCAATTTTAACTTATAGTGAGGATTTCTTTCTATTATTTTTCAGAATGGTTGTTTTTAAGTTATTTAAGGCGAAAATATTCACACATCTTTTTATCTAAAGCGTGCGGGTTATAAATCCAATAAAAAGTATAGGTATTCCCTTCTCTAGTTTTGTGATAAAAGAATATTTTTCTATAAACTTCAAAACAGTTTGTAACTTCGGTTAGACCAAGATTAAGCTCATTTAGTCTATAGTGGATGTTTACATGGTAGTCATTTACAAAAAAAAAAATATTAGTTCAGTGAATGTGTGATGAATAGATATTTTTTTATATTAAATAAATATTATGCTTCTATCAAGAAAGTACTTTCCTATAACAAATCGCCAAGTTACTTAGTTCAAATGTGTAATTGAATTGGCGCAAATAAATATTTGCTTTTAGGAAATAAATCCCATTTTTTTAAAGTGATAACCAACTTATACTACTGAAGTAACTTATTTACTTAAACCAATTTTACCATTTTCTTAAATTGAATAAATCTATTTCTCACGCAAGAAAAGCATTTTACTTACTTTAATACCAATTTTCTTAATTTAAAAAAACGAAAACAAGAAAATATTTTCTTCGGTATATGCAAAGCTTTAATTTACTTAACTTTTATTACAAATAAATATTTCTAACAATGTACTTTATTTATATAAGTATTTCTCCTATAAATATATTTTTTATACACGTTTTATACGTTTCATTTCAGCCCTAATAGTATTACTAAAGTTTGCGATAATTGAAAATATACTACTTGTAATTATTCTGTTTATCTTTACGGTATATATTAACTGCAGTTTATCCATTATTATCACTACCTATTGTAAAATAAATTTTTAACATTTCTTTTCCGCAATATTGTATCAGCTTTGTGTTCTTACATTCGTAATAAGAGAATCAAAAATGCTTAGTCATCAAATTTAAAACAAATTGATAAAGATTTTATATTTTGATCAAGTTTTTTGGAATTGGGAACACTGCGCGATAGTTGACGCTCGGCATTAAGTCTACATACACATACATTATTCAAGCAATTCAGTCCTAATGTACATAATATTTTAATTTGTTAATTAATTTGTTTGAATTAAGAAACTTCTTTGCTTGAAAAAGAAAACTATTAAACGCAAGCATTACAAATGCGTAACTCTTATCTGAGCTTTCGGGGTTAATCATTTCGATATTAATAAATTAATCAGTCAGAAACTGTTTCTATCAATTTTTGTGAGATGCCTTATGATCGAAATTAATAACTTTAGCATTCAAATAGGTTTCATTAATTAATAAAATAGAACTAAACATGAACTGTAGTAGAATACAAAAAAAATAACTTATTTAAAGTTCCATTATAATTCCCAACCTATAATCATTTTCCATACCGCTTCTTACTCTGTCTTGCTTTGTACGAGGCAACAAAATGTAAACCACATTGCACTCGCAAGTTAAAATCACCCTTCTCATGTGTTAAGTTACGGCAACCCTGCTCTGGTTCAGGAAAAGCGGTGCTATTACATGTTTGTGTATATACTGGACTGAGTTGCTACCAAAAGCCAATGGCTTGAGATTGCCGTATTTTTGAGACGATATACAAAAACTTTATTATAAAGAAAAAGTGTTGTATATAATGATTTCCATGTGTACCATATGTCATTTAGGTCCGCCTATGTAAGAATTTTTTGTCTACGGTTACTAGAAATAGATGGTTCAGAATTGTATGAAATCCTAGTTGGCCTGACTTTGATAGAAAGATGTATATATATATATATATATATATATATATATATATATATATATATATATATATATATATATATAGATCTTTCATACAAAGTCAGGCCAAATATAGCACGATGAATGCACAATCTTGAGCCAGGCAAACAAACCTGAACCATATATATGGCTCAGGATCGTTTTCCCTATATAACTTCTTTAACTCAAACCGTACAGTAATCGCCCCACTACAATTTAAAGTGACCCTCAATTTCGCTGTCACCCAGCAGGGTTGACTTTGTTTAGAACTTGCCGGTTACGAAAAAAATGGACATTTATGATGGTTCAGCTTTGTAGGAATAACCGTTTGTTTAGTTCTAGGTTATGCCGCTTGAAGTCGTTGTTGTAATATACTGTATATAGTTACATATGCACAATTCTGAGCCAATTAAGCCTGGCAACAATGCTTGTTTTCTAACATAAAGGTCTAGATGCATCGTGATTCTTACTACCTGCTATCCTCACTTTTACACCACATGATTGCTTCCGTGCGGATTGCCATTGCGTGGTATATTGTATATTTGTACGAGTATTTCCACAATGAAGCGCCGCGGAACGGTGGACTTTGTGACCCTTCGCATTGCTTTAGAAATAGAGGTGATTATCGGGCGCTTAAAACACCGCGCATTTACGTTTTGAAACATTGGGCTCTCTTTTTTAATTTATTCACATGCACGCGGTATTTATTGCGCGGTATTAGTAAATGTAAAGAATGTTTTTATCGAAAATGTCTATTATTAAATACCTACAAATCACTGAAATTTTTAATATAAAATCTTTTAAAAAAATTTTTAAAGGAAAGCTTTTTATTTTAATTAAACAATATTTTTAACTACAAAAGGAGATAAAAAAATGAATCAAAATTGCGCAAAATGACATTATTTGATATTTAATGATTTGATAATACAATAATGTCTTTCTTAATGTTGCCTGGACAATTTAGAAAAACTTTACATGTCTCTACATGATTATCTTGAGATTTTGGGCCTATTTATGTTTACTTTAAATTTAGAATTGCCCCATAAACTAAAACCATAGGAGACATAGGACAAATAGCAAGATCTAATTTAGATCGCTCACGTGGAACGTAACTAGGTACATTTACGTTCTAACTTCCAGTTCTTCTTAATAAATTCGTTAATACATATGTAATCGTCTGTTCTTTAGAAACATTTACTCTTCAGCAAATTTTAGACCCGATGTGCAATTGTGTGCAGAAAAATCTCGTACACTTCAAAATCAAGCAATCATCTTTTTAGGTATTTTGTACTTTGTAAATGTGAATCTTGAGATTATATTTGCAAATAGGTTAGAAACTGTCAGTGAAATTGTCATTTTTTTTAATATGAAAGCCAGTAAACTTATTTATTAATTATTATTTATTGAAACCAATTTATAAAATCCTTATTAGGTAAATAAAAACAACCAACAATTTTAATAATATATTTTATAAAGAACTGTAGATAAAGGTCGCTTCAATAATGTCCAGACACAATTTCTCTCTGTGTGTGTGTGTTTGTGTGTGACCACGATAGTGGTCAAACCGTTATAGATATCAATTCCAAAATTTGTATTTACGTGTATAATCTCCGTCTTGAGATCTGACTAGTTTTGCAGCAAAATCGGTAGACCGGAAGTAGTAGTTTACTTCAGCGAAAAAATTAAATTTTGCCAATAGTTGGTCAATTACTAAGTTTAAACAAATTTATAAAGAATTTAAATGTACTCAAAATTACATTTGAGAAAAATTTTATCAAACAGTTTTTTTTAATTCCTACCGGAAATAGGTCTTTTACTCGCATCGAAAATCAGTTTTTTGCGAATCCTTCGCAAGGTATGCTTTTTAGACAGGTACGTTACAAGTATAAAAGTATTTAGAACTTAATTTTCAATACCTTTTGTATAAAAAAAATTTCAAAATTAGGACCGGAAGTACCACTTTTACTCTTACCAAATAGCGATTTTTTGCAAATATGGTAAATTATGCATTCTATATATATTTATCAAGAGTACAAAAGTATTTAGAGCTGGATTTGCAATATTCTTTGTATATATGAAATTTCAAAATTCGGCCCGGAAGTAACACATTGTCTTAGGGAGTAGCACTTTTTTTCGAATATCTTGCAAAATATTCATTCTATAGAGATTTATTAAGACAATGGAAGTACTCAGAATAGGATTCTGAATAACTTTTGTATAAAAGTTTTTTTAAATTGTATAGTTTAAAACGCTCATACGTATAAGAAAGTTGTGTGGTGGCCACACCTCATTTTTTTCCTATATCGTACTCAAAAAGTATATACTAGAAGAAAGGCGTCTACTTCTTGCATTTACTAACTTGCGATTAACACGGAAATACCCCGTCTATCATTTACGGAGTTAAGAAAAGAATTCCAATAACTTTTTACTTTCTTATACGTAGTATAAGGAAGTATTGTGATGATGAAAATTTTCGACCTCGAGATTTTTGCAGATGTCCACGTTTTGAGGTCCCCTTATACCAAAAAAGTGGTTTTTAAAAAATGTCTGTGTGTCTGTGTGTGTGTCTGTCTGTCTGTGTGTGTGTGACCACGATAGCGGTCAAACCGCTGTAGATATCAATTCCAAATTTTGTATTTACGAATATAATCTCCCTCTTGAGAACTGATTAGATTTTGAGCAAAATCGGCAGACCGGAAGTAGTAGTTTACTTCAGTGAAAAAATCGAATTTTGCAAATATTTCATCAATTACTAAGTTTAAACAAATTTATAAAGAATTCAAATGTACTCAAAATTAAATTTGAGAAAAATTGTTTTAATAAAGTTTTTCGAAATTCCTACCGGAAGTAGGTCTTTTACTCTTATCGAAAATCAGTTTTTTGCGAATATCTCGCAAGTCATGCTTTCTAGGCAGGTACATTACGAGTATAAAAGTATTTAGAACATACTTTTAAATATCTTTTGTATAAAAAAAAGTTCAAAATTCAGCCCGGAAGTACCACTTTTACTCTTATCGAATAGCGATTTTTTGCAAATATGTCGTAAATTATGCATTCTATATATATTTATGAAGAGTACAAAAGTATTTAGAGTTGGATTTGGAATATTTTTTGTATAAATGAAATTTCAAAATTCGGACCGGAAGTAACACTTTCATACGTATAAGAAAGTCGTGTGGTGGCCACACCTCATTTTTAAAATTATTTCAGTACCTATGAATAAAAATTACTGGCAAGATTAAATATAAGGTTTAGATGAATGAGATTTTCTATACCTTCTACAGAAACGTTTTTGAAATAATTTTTGTAATTATCTATTTGTTCTTTCATTTCAAAAAATAATGCATTATTATGTAATATATGAAACAATAGCCTACACAGTATTATTATAATTTTTACGATGTCAGGAAAATACCTCTACATTAATTTAACACAGAGTTTAGGAATAATTATAGCTTGAAAATAAGCCTTTAAGATTTATGGCTCTCTTCCCAGGGAGTCATACATTTAAAAAGGTCAGAAAAAAACATTGGCGACCGTTTTTTTTTGTAACTTCAGTTGCAAGAAAAAGATCATAAAACTACTTATCTAAGTACGACATGACAGTTCCTTTATATCTATTAAAACAGGAATGTTTTTTATATTCGCCATTCATAAATAATTAAGTTCGACAAGCTCGACTTCAGAAAAAGGGGTGTTGTTTTGCACAATGGTATACAAGTGTATTTGTTATTGTTTCGATATTGTAACCAATTTTAACTTATAGTGAGGATTTCTTTCTATTATTTTTCAGAATGGTTGTTTTTAAGTTATTTAAGGCGAAAATAGTCACACATCTTTTTATCTAAAGCGTGGGGGTTATAAAGCCAATAAAAAGTATAGGTATTCCCTTCTCTAGTTTTGTGATAAAAGAATATTTTTCTATAAACTTCAAAACAGTTTGTAACTTCGGTTAGACTAAGATTAAGCTCATTTAGTCTATAGTGGATGTTTACATGGTAGTCATTTACAAAAAAAAAATAAATATTAGTTCAGTGAATGTGTGATGAATAGATATATTTTTTATATTAAATAAATATTATGCTTCTATCAAGAAAGTACTTTCCTATAACAAATCGCCAAGTTACTTAGTTCAAATGTGTAATTGAATTGGCGCAAATAAATATTTGCTTTTAGGAAATAAATCCCATTTTTTTAAAGTGATAACCAACTTATACTACTGAAGTAACTTATTTACTTAAACCAATTTTACCATTTTCTTAAGTTGAATAAATCTATTTCTCACGCAAGAAAAGCATTTTACTTACTTTAATACCAATTTTCTTAATTTAAAAAAACGAAAACAAGAAAATATTTTCTTCGGTATATGCAAAGCTTTAATTTACTTAACTTTTATTACAAATAAATATTTCTAACAATGTACTTTATTTATACCGGGTGTCCCGTAAAAAACGCCAACAATAATAACTCTGTTATTTATTGTCCGATTTTATTCAAACAAAAATAAAGTTAATTTGCATCAAAAATGCTACAAAAAAGCAGTGTTTTGTTTGTTTTCAGTTGTTTTTATTAATGACAAACGATAGTCAACTTTTTTATTTTAAATGGAAACAGATATATTTTTGGCTATATTCGGATTGGATTTTTTATTCTGAATTCAACAATGTATAAAATATCTATTTTTGATAAACAATTATTGAAAAAAAATATAAAACACCTAATAAATTTCATCTTTGTATTCCATTATTTATAAATTTTGGAATGTGCCATGAAAAAACAAAAATGCGATAAACGTCAATAAACGTCAGTGTGAGTGTCTATTAAGTCTTATTTATTGTTCTGCTTGAACGTTTTGCCGCAAAAAAAAGTATACATATTCGTAAAAATGAATAACAATGAGTTAACAGACATGTTGCAAGTGTTTTTGACTGAATAAAAATCGTCTTCAAGCAGTTCGGCGTTACAGCGTTCGTTTTCCGGACAGAGAAGTTCCAGATTCGAAAATATTTCAGAGAATTGAAACGAATTTGAGGAATTATGGATCATTTAAAAAACCTAAAACACAGCGACGTAGATTCGCCGAAGATACGGAATATGATGTTCTTCTTGCACTACAAGAAAATTCAGGAACTTCGACTCGCGAAATTGCACATAATATTGGGGTATCAAAAACTACAGTCCATAGTGTTTTAAGAAAACACAAATTTAAACCGTACATAGCTCGAAAAGTTAATGCATTAGAACAAAATGATCAACGCCGAAGAATACAGTTTTGTCGACTTTTTTAAATGCATTAGAACAAGACCGGAGTTTTTACAGAATGATAATTTGGTCTGATGAATGCACTTTTAGCAACAATGGTATTTTTAATAGAAACATACATCGACAATGGAGCCAAGACAATCCGAGATTTGTCGTTGAAAATAATTTTCAAAGACGTTTCAGCGTAAATGTTTGGTGTGGTATTTTAGGCGATCAATTAATTGGGCCATTTTTCATAGATGGTTGCTTAAATCAAGAAAAGTATCACACTTTATTAAACGAAAATCACCAAAACTTTTTAGATGAATTACCTTTGGCAAATTTAAATACAATATTTTATCAACAAGATGGGGCCCCCGCTCACAACGCCAGAGTAAATACTGATTGGTTGAACACCCAATTTGGAAATAGGTGGATAGGAACATCCCATCCTATCGAGTGGCCTGCGCGTTCACCCGATCTTTCGCCCCTAGATTTTTGGTTGTGGGCTTATCTACAAGATCGAGTTTATTTGACACCTCCAGAAAATGTTGACATTTTAAGACAAAGAATTATTAACACTTGTCAAGAAATACCTGCCGTTTGTCTTTTAAATGCGACTCGTGGAGTAATTAGGAGATGTGCGTTATGTATTGAACAAGGTGGCGGGCAATTTGAACAATTATTGTGAAGTGTTTTGTTTTGTTTTTTAGAATAATACTTATAATACTTACGTTTTCAATGTTTCATAGCACATTCGAAATGTTATACATAATTTATTAAAAACATGGTCAATTTTAATAAATGGTTTTCTTTCAATAATCGTTTATAAAAAATAGACATGTTTATACATCGATGAATTCAGAAAAGAAAATCCAATCCGAATATTGCCAAAAATATATCTGTTTCCATTTAAAATAAAAAAGTTGACTATCGTTTGACATTAATGAAAACAACTGAAAACAACTAAAACACTACTTTCTTGTAGTATTTTTGATGCTAATTAACTGACTTTTTGTTTCAATAAAATCGGACAATAAATAACGGAGTTATTATTGTTGGCGTTTTTTACGGGACACCCGGTATAAGTATTTCTCCTATAAATATATTTTTTATACACGTTTTATACGTTTCATTTCAGCCCTAATAGTATTACTAAAGTTTGCGATAATTGAAAATATACTACTTGTAATTATTCTGTTTATTTTTACGGTATATATTAACTGCAGTTTATCAATTATTATCACTACCTATTGTAAAATAAATTTTTAACATTTCTTTTCCGCAATATTGTATCAGCTTTGTGTTCTTACATTCGTAATAAGAGAATCAAAAATGCTTAGTCATCAAATTTAAAACAAATTGATAAAGATTTTATATTTTGATCAAGTTTTTTGGAATTGGGAACACTGCGCGATAGTTGACGCTCGGCATTAAGTCTACATACACATACATTATTCAAGCAATTCAGTCCTAATGTACATAATATTTTAATTTGTTAATTAATTTGTTTGAATTAAGAAACTTCTTTGCTTGAAAAAGAAAACTATTAAACGCAAGCATTACAAATGCGTAACTCTTATCTGAGCTTTCGGGGTTAATCATTTCGATATTAATAAATTAATCAGTCAGAAACTGTTTCTATCAATTTTTGTGAGATGCCTTATGATCGAAATTAATAACTTTAGCATTCAAATAGGTTTCATTAATTAATAAAATAGAACTAAACATGAACTGTAGTAGAATACAAAAAAAATAACTCATTTAAAGTTCCATTATAATTCCCAACCTATAATCATTTTCCATACCGCTTCTTACTCTGTCTTGCTTTGTACGAGGCAACAAAATGTAAACCACATTGCACTCGCAAATTAAAATCACCCTTCTCATGTGTTAAGTTACGGCAACCCTGCTCTGGTTCAGGAAAAGCGGTGCTATTACATGTTTGTGTATATACTGGACTGAGTTGCTACCAAAAGCCAATGGCTTGAGATTGCCGTATTTTTGAGACGATATACAAAAACTTTATTATAAAGAAAAAGTGTTGTATATAATGATTTCCATGTGTACCATATGTCATTTAGGTCCGCCTATGTAAGAATTTTTTGTCTACGGTTACTAGAAATAGATGGTTCAGAATTGTATGAAATCCTAGTTGGCCTGACTTTGATAGAAAGATGTATATATATATATATATATATATATTCATCTTACTATCTATAGAGCGTCCGTACATTAACGAATTCCTATCATTAGAGCGTCCGTATACGGACGCTCTATTGTACACCCATGTTAAATGTGTGTATTGAATTAGATACACTTTGAATATGTGTTTGGCAAAAATCGTGGTGGACGCCCTAAAAATATTAAAGTGGCGGAAACGTGTATATTACTGGTTCACGGAGTTGACCACCGACGGCGCTGCTGTGGTGAATATACGTTTCGTACACTTTACCGATGATAGAGCGTCCACTAAATTTGGCAACTTAGCGGACGCTCTATAATCGATAGAATGTTCGGAGTATATTCTCATCTCTGAATCGTTAATACAAATATTTAAAATAGAAATCTCAGATAAGAAGAAACATTAACATTAGAAGAACAAGTAATTTATATCCCTATGATCTTTCCGTTATTATTTATCGTGTTTAAAGTTATATATTAGGGCTACTCGAATAAAACTAGTATTTTAACCTACCACTTAAAACAAATATATTTGGTAGCTGCATTGGAATTTATATGTATAAATTAATTTATAAATATACACCAGGTATACATCCATTATACTTGTTATGCCATAAATAAAGAAGGAGCCATTTAAAAACAAGACTCGTTATTCTAGACACGCATCGTCCCCGCATGAACAGAATCATCAGATAAAATCCGTATTATGTCCACACCAATGAATTTGTATGAAGAATAAAAAAAATATAAACATATCAGATAGAAAAATAATCCACCTCACGTGGTAAGATAACCGTATGATGTCAAAGGGAACATGCAAGGAGAAATAATCTGTAAATATTATATTACCTCAAAATTTCAAGTCCAAAGCATGCTAGTGTGTAGCCTGTTTACGATAAGTTTTCAATAAATATTCGGTAAAAATGCTATTGTATTTCACATGCGTGTGTTTTTAGGATGTCAAAAATGTCCGATAGATAAGATTCAACCGACCGTACTTGATTCCTTCACCAATATGCAAAGAAAACACTTAAAAATTTTCAAATTTTTGAAATATACTTCAATAACAATGACAGACAGCAGGTATATTATATTATGAGGAAGTCCCAAAATACCATTACCTAACAAAAATATCTCCTCTTCTTTTTTCTCCGTAGATACGTTTGTGTATATATATATCTCCTTTCAAATGAAAGAAAAGGAGGGAAAAAATGTAAATATTGAAATTTTAGATTTCGCATAAGTAGTATGAAATGTCCAAATATTGGATGAGTACGCATAATAGGAAAGATCTTGTGGACCATCGGTTCTTGTTTGCGTCTGTGTATTTAGGAAATGTTTCGTAATCTTGGGTAAATGTTTGGCGAAATTCAACGATGCAAAAGATCGATAACGTCGTCCCATCCTGATTATGTTATTAGAGAACTGTTGTTGTGGAACGAAGATTTACAGATTGCATTCATATATTTCCTTTTTTTCTATATGCCTCGTCAGGGATTGTCGTAAGTAAGTTTGTAAATATGTAAATAAATAACAAGCCTGCCTATATATATGTGTAAATATGAAGATTTAGAAATTCAAACAGTACTAATTTCTTATCATTGTACTTGCTGTATGTCAATAATATTAAGGACCAGTTTGTGATCACAACACTGTTGCCTTTAGTATTTGAAATAATAACCCCCTCCAACAATGGTTTTACTCCCGAATAAACAAAGCTAGTAAGCTAGTAAGGTTTTCCTTAGTAAGAGTATTCATAAAAGAATAGTAAAATAATTAGGTGTGGCCACCACACGACTTTCTAATACGTATGATTTTGATAGCACAATTTTCACAACCAGATATTGATACTCCAGGGATTAGCTGATTCGTTTCAATTGATCTCGATTGTGAGGGTAAGGTAACATTAATAGTATTATTAGATAATAATTGTTGTATTTCAGACGTCGAACAAGTTGCAGGAGGAAACAACATATCTGACTGGGTCATTTTTTTAGCCAATTGAATTCTGCTATGCAGAGAATTTTCGACATACCCTTCTGCAACCATAGATGATTTCCATCCACCATGTCTTTTAATTGAATGCAAGTCAGCTTTTTGGTTTGCCAACAATGTCGCTGAACTCCTTCGGAAACAGTGACGCTATCAAGCTGAAGGTATTCAGCTATTCGCATTGGAATTTTGCCAATTATATTGAGACGAACAGGTGAAGAAACACACTTGCCATTGCGATATGTTAAGAAGAATCGTTGGTTGTTGTCTGGTCTTACTGTATGATTTAAAATATACAAAAATGACTACCTTCATTAGTAGGAACAAGGAATCTGGTGCTTCAACAATAAATTTAGTAATTTGTTTTTCGCTTAATACTGCCGATTTTTTAGGCTGAAGGTGTTTTGTTGCCTGTTTTAAGTATGCTATGAGTTTATTGTAAACTTTGAAAATAGACTATTAAACAATTTTTTATATTTTTAGATCTAGTCCTAGTTATGAATTTACCATAAATGGTGTTGTATCTGCCATTTCATTTTGTAGGTAATAAAGTAACCATTGCAATATTGGCAGCTTCACGAATTTCAGGAGGTGTACATTGTATTTCTTCATCAGAATGCATGTGTTAGAGGAGATTTTAAATAAATATTCAATTTTTGGAATTTGACTAATTTTAAATTAAATGTCAATTCAAATAATAAGTAGGTACTGCCAACTCAAAATTTTTGAATTAATATGAACAAATTTGTAGTGTGTCATAAATGATAACGTATTTAACAGTAGGTATTAATTAAGTATTCGTACAAAAAATATTGTACAAACTTCGTGCGTGAAACATTTTGTGAATTCGTGTCCGTAAAGGGCTCGCCTTTAAAAATGGCCACTCATTCGCGATATATGTTTTCCCGCACTTGGTTCGTAAATAACTATTATACTGGTAATGTACCTGTCTAGAAAGCATGATTTGCGAGATATTCGCAAAAAACTGATATTCGATAAGAGTAGAAATTTTTTTATAATTTTTTTTTCTAATTCACTTTTGAGAACTTTTGAATTCTCTATATTTGTTTAAACTTAGTAGTTGACGAAATGTTAGTTGAGTTTTTTACTGAAGTAAACTACTACTTCCGGTCTAATGATGTTACTGAAAATCTAGTCAGATCTCAAGGTGTATATTATATTCCTAAATATAAAATTTGGGATTGATATATTCAGCCATTTGACACCTATCGTTGTCACAAACACACACAGAGAGAGAGAGATACTTTTTTGAACACCACTTTTGCAGGTATCAGGGGAGTCCAAAACGTGGACATCCACAAAAATCTCTGTATCTAAAATTTTCATCATCACAATACTTCCTTATACTACGCCTAAGAAAGTAAAATACATGAAATTTTACGTTACGTACCTTAAAATTGTGAGTTTCTTTTATAGTATGGCAATTTTTTACCATTTTAGTAGGGTATAGGTAAATTGCACTCTAAATATAAATTAAATTAAAAGAAGAAATTTTCTATCATATTTTATTTCTATACATATAGTTACAAAATTTAACATAAAAATACAATGATAAAAATATCATTTATTACAAAATAAAATATAATATACCTACAAAATATTATAAGCATGCATTAGATATGTGAAATACATACATATAGTTACTAAATTTTACATTAAAAAAAACGTTGCGTTGTTTTCCGCCCATAAGTATGATGGAAAGCCATCGTCATCAGAAATATAATTTTCTAATAAATAATCGGCATACGTATGAACTAGCACCGCTAATCTCTTCTGGAGGTAAATATGTCAAAGCGAGTGTTGTTTTGAGCTTATTTTGAATCTCGTTCATTTCGTTATTGTTGTAACCTATCTAATCCCAATTGCTGTATTTTCCTATACCATGCTTGACACTTGAAGTTTTAACAACAAATTAATATTCTTATTTTTCTTTAAGAAGCCCATTTTATTGTTTCCTAAATTAAGGAATATTAAGAATTCAGTAGCGTGAAAATTACCTGTGCCCTTTAGTAAATGCACAAAACACGTGTCTTAATATAAATGTTATTCTATAAATACATTTTTTATGTTTCAAACATGCGTTTCTTTGTTGTGCTTTTAGCTGTTACTGAAATGGAATTCCAAGAGTCAATCGACCCTCTCACAATTTTACCATTTTCTTATAAGTTTGCGTTAATGACGACAACTACGAACCATTAATGCGTGAACCATAGTTGATAACTAAAAGTGAGATAAGTGATATTATTCGTGATTTTGATTTATCAAAAGATAAGGCTGAAGTTTTGGGTTCTACAATAGAATAATGGAATTTACCGCATCGAGACACAAGAGTTGCTTTTTACCTAAAACTACGTAATAGTGTGCTCGGACTAAGACAAAAACCTTCACTAAGTACGCACCTGACCAGTGCAGACTTTTCATTCAATCGTGGAAAGTAAGTTTGAAAACTATTTTATTATACAATTGAAGCGAACTCCCGTCCCCTTCAATGCCTTGTAACAAATCTTTAAATCAGCACATTTTCCAAGAATGTTTTGCGTATTGTATTTCCGGTAGTAATTTTATGACTCTGTCTATTATCGGTGTGTTTATGTATTCTGTCTGTGTATTGTTTATGTATAGTTTTTTAATTTCTAATATTTCTAAACAATTAAGTTTTTTGATTTTTTTTTACATTATGGAGTTATTTATAACTATCCATATCAAGAAAGTGAAGCTTATCAATGCAATGTTCTGAGAATCCTGTGTTTTTCGTTCTTTGGATTATTGCTTTTACTTTCTTATACGTAGTATAAGGAAGTATTGTGATGACGAAAATTTTCGACCTCGAGATTTTTGCAGATGTCCACGTTTTGAGGTCCCCTGATACCAAAAAAGTGGTTTTTAAAAAAATGTCTGTGTCTGTGTCTGTGTGTCTGTCTGTCTGTCTGTCTGTCTGTGACCACGATAGCGGTCAAACCGCTGGAGATATCAATTCCAAATCTTGTATTTACGTGTATAATCTCCCTCTTGAGATCTGATTAGTTTTTCAGTAAAATCGGTAGACCGGAAGTAGCAGTTTACTTCAGTATAAAAATCGAATTTTGCCAATATTTCGTCAAATACTAAGTTTATACAAATTTATAAAGAATTCATATGTACTTACAATTAAAATTGAGAACAATTTTATTTAAAAAGTTTTTCGAAATTCCTACCGGAAGTAGGTCTTTTACCCTCATCGAAAATCGGTTTTTTGCGAATATCTCACAAGTCATGCTTTCTAGGCAGGTACATTACGAGTATAAAAGTATTTACATGAACATTTTAAATATCTTTTGTATAAAAAAAATTTCAAAATTCGGACCGGAAGTACCACTTTTACACTTACCGAATAGCGGTTTTTGCAAATATGTCGTAAATTATGCATTCTATATATATTTATTAAGAGTACAAAAGTATTTAGAGTTGAATTTGCAATATTTTTTGTATACATGAAATTTCAAAATTCGGACCGGAAGTAGCACTTTTACTCTTAGCGAGTAGCACTTTTTTTCGAATATCTTGCAAAGGATGCATTCTATAGCGATTTATTAAGAGAATGAAAGTACTTAGAATAGGATTTTGAATAATTTTTGTATAAAAAAATTCTAAAAATTGTATAGTTTGAAATGCTCATACGTATAAGAAAGTCGTGTGGTGGCCACACCTCATTTTTTTATGTTCGATTAATCTTGTCTTTATGTTTCTTCCACTTTGTCTGATATAGAAAGCATCACAATCTTTACAATTAATTTTATATACATATACCAGGTTTTTCTAAATTTGTAATGTTATCTTTGCTATTACCTAAGATAGTTTTTGTTTACGTTAACTACTTGTAGTCTTTTCTTAATTAATATTTTATTAATTTCTTTTCTTTTATTGTGGGAATATAGTGTTCGTTTCTTTTATTGCCTAGCAAAATTTTTTTTGTAGAGTTCTTCTATGTTTGTGTTTTATTATTTCATCTATTATTTTTGGATTGTTTCCGTTATTCATTGTTATTATTTTAATTATATTTAATTCTTTATTATAATCTGTTTTACTTAATGGTATTTTATTAATCTGTGTATAAAGTTATGGAACGGGGTTATTTTAATTTTCCAGGATTGTTTTGAATATCTATGTATTATTGTGTAATAAGTTAATTTGTTATTTTCCATTTACTAAACTTCCTAGATATCACAATCAGACACACTCAAAACAATCCTGGAAAATTATAATGTCCCCGTTCCATAGCTTCATACACAGGTTAATAAACATACCATTAAGTAAAACAGATTATAATAAATAATTAAATACAATTAAATTAATAGCAACGGATATAATCCAAAAATAATAGATGAAATAATAAAACAAAAACATAGAGAAACCTACAAAAATATTTTTACCCGACAATAAAAGTAACGAACACAAAAAAGTGGCATATAATACACTGCCCCCCCCTCCAATAAATAAACAAATTAATAAAATATTAATTAAGAAAGGACTCAAAGTAGTTAACGTAAACAAAAACAATCTAGGTACCATGTTAGGCAATAGCAAAGATAACGTTACAAATTTAGAAAAATCTGGTATATATAAAATTAATTGTAAAGATTGTGATGCTATCTATATCGGACAAAGTGGACAAAACATAAAAACAAGATTAAAGGAACATAAAAAAGCAATAATCCAAAGAACTAAAAACACTGCATTCTCAGAACATTGCATTGATAAGACTTACTTTCCCGATATAGATAGTTATAAATTACTCCATAATGTTAATAAAAGCAAAAAACTTAATTATTTAGGAATATTAGAAATTAAAAAAGCTATACATAAACAATTACACATAACCAACACACAGACAGAATACATGAACATACCGATAATAGACACACTAATAAAATGATCAAAGTAGATAAAAAATAGACACTTAAATTTAGTTGTGTAAACTCTTTGAGAAAGGTAGAACATACCGAAACAATTGTTAGAAATATTTTAATAAATTAAGTGAAACCAAATCAAGTGTTTTTTAATTTTATCTATGCTAAAGTATATATAAATTATCTTTCACCAAGAACCGTCAGGTATATCATAAATATGATAAAAAAAAAGAATTTCTGTGGGACCAGACATTATAAGGACTACGAAAGCTCCAAATGTTGTCAAGAAATTGAATTATTAGAGAAAAGAGCTTTCGTTTGTTAAACTTACGAAGAATTCTTTGGGTAACACCAGATCAACCGACTATAAACAATTTGCGTCAAGTATTCTGAAAGGTTTCAAGCTTAAAATCCACGTTTTGGATTCTCATTTGAATTTCTTCCATCCCAATTTAGATGCAGTTAGCGATGAAGATGGGGAGAGGTTTCATCAAGATATTTTGGCTATGGAAAAATGTTATCAAGGAAAGCGGACACTAAGCATAATCCGGAATACCAATACAATGAAGGGCCAAGAAATAAGTAAAGGAATATAAGAGTAACTAGAGCAATTTTTAATAAAATGTGTTATGAAATTTTTTTTTTAAACCTGAACCTGTTAGAAGTTTTTGGTTTTTGGATTCTACGATACCGAATTTGTTCTTGGCGCTGTGAAGAAACGTATACTTTGTATTGATTTTGTTTACTTTTCAGATGTCGGTAAGTAAAATACCCATCAAACAATAACCTTAACCTACCATCATGACAACAGATACTGTAAACAAAACGAAAAACTAAATCGTGTAAAAACTATGAAAAATAATGTTAAATAAGGTATGTTCAGTATAATGTGCGATATTTTATTTATCTATTTTTAAAAACAAATAAAATAAATAATGTCTTAGTATCTTTTTCCATAGGTCATACTGTATGAATATTTTTAATTTCATTCTCGGCTATACACAAAATTTGTAATACATATTGTATCCTATACCACTTTCAAAATAATATTTATGTTAGCATTATTATTAAAGTTATTTGTATTGACTATAGAAATTATTTGCTTTTCATGTTTAAATATATATTTATTCATATATATTTACTTACATTTAAATACATATTAATTATCTATCTATTAATAAGCCATTTAAAGGGAAATCATTTAGTATAATAGATTACGCTTATCATATTTGTTTTGTAATAACGCTTTCTCTTGCAGTTTGGGACTTAAACTGTAATTTTCTAAAGCAATTAGGTAGATATTTCCATAAAGTTTCATGTATATTCTTGATTTAAGTAAGTGCGATTCAGTCAGTCTTTGCGTTAACTTGTGCCTCAGTGTGTGTAATTAAATACTACGCATGAAAGGAGTGTTATTTACAAGTAATATCAATCAACTGAGCTGATGTTACAAAGAAGAAAAGAAAGATAATTTTTAAGAAGAGTTCATAAATTTTATAACCTTTGGACAGAAGATATATAAATCGAACAGAAACAGAATCGAATCAAGTTATTTGAACCAGTAAATATCTTTCATATAACATAATTCCAATGTAAGTAAATGTATATCAACTGTTTTAAGCCGTCTATAGGTATCTGATGCGATATTATAAATTTAAATTTATATATTTGGGACAACGTGGTTATTTTTATGAAATCATAAGAAAAATTGGAAATTTCACAATGCTAATATTTTTTTGTTTGTCCTTGTTGTATAGATAAAAATAATTTAAGTTTCTTTAATATATGATATTTCAACATACAATTCTAATTAATTCTTCGCTTCATTATCTTATTAATAACTACAAAACATCAAACGTAATAGTGTTTTATCATAGAAAATTACTTCAGACATATTTTAAAATCAGTATTCGTAGATGCCATACATATCATTTATCAATTTGTCGATCCATCGATATTGAATAAAATAAGTCTGTGGAAATATAAAGGAATAGCTTTCCAAAAAGTCCGTTTTTTTAAATTACTGTTTTGTTTGATTTTCAAATCTGATGCTTTTTGCTGTCAATAATTAAGTATGATTATTTGAATGATTGATGATAGAACGATCCAACTTTCATCTAATTTACAAGAAGAATTTCAACATATTAATTCTAATAATGTAATGAAAGGTTCATGGAATTTATGTTTTTGAGTAGACTAACTAAGAACTGAATTGATGTACAGCACCCCTAGTAAAAGGTCGGACAATTTAAAAAAGGTGACAAAATCAAGAATTTATCACTGTGCCTAATGAAGAATAAATTGCGCTAATGTCATAACCGTTACCTAAAGGGCTTGGGTTCATAATATCAAAATTGTTTTTCTAAAAATTGAAACTGCAATTATTATTAATTCTTGTACGTCATAGACTATCATATTTTAGCATCAATTCAGTTATATTGCAAACAACTATATTTCTCTGCAAATGCTTAATTCTCTGAATCGCCTATAATAGAAAGTAGGTCATAAATAGTTGTAAACCCAAGTATTTTAATTGCAAGATAATTTCTATTGTAGTACTAATGCGTATTGCGTAGGTCGCTTGAATTTGGAATTACCTAATTATTATTATATTCTCAGTACAGGGATCAGTAATACGTTTCCCCCTCTTAATGTAATAACGACAGGGTGGTGCTGCAGTTGTCTTTGTGACAATTTCTATTTACTTATGACATTGTTATTCAGTTCATCAGATCATCAACAGCATATTTTACGAAGTGTATTAATAACAATGTGAGACAAGTATTGTGAGACTTATTTTGTAATGTTGAGTAAAGTGTAGTGTTAGAGAAATAAAAATGGTAAGAACATACCTAAAATTCAATAGAGTTGTCACCAAAAGCAATTTTAAGAAAAAATTAAATTATAAATTTCTCATTTTTAATATTAGTGTTATAAGTGTTAATGTAATTTGTCATTTCATATGTATTTTTCTACTTGTTCGTATTTTTAATACGAGCACTGTATATCGATCAGTTTCTGTAATTTCATATATTTCTGAGGAATTTAATATTTTGTAAATTCTTAATAGAGAAATTTCATTTTGCAAATGCTTATCTACGACAATGTTCATTATTAGCACTTGAATGATCTAATTTTTAACGCTCCTGAAAACCTTACCTGTAAACATTTCTACCATATAAATACAATACATTTGTGCCGGAGTATCTTTCATAATAAAAGAAACAAAACAAAAGTAATAACATAAAACTGACGTTTGTCATATATGAAAAGTATCAAAATGATAGAAATGTTTTTAGGTTAGGTTTTCAGGAGCGTTTTACTAGATCTCTTCGTATTCTTTTTTAAGATATTTTATTATTTCATTACAGAGACATTGTAACAATATTATCCTTTTATATGTATTCTTAAATTTGATCTAACTAACTAAAACAATTTTCAAAGCATACATTGTCGAAACGTTGTATACAATGACTTTTATGGATTATCACTGTGCCTAATGAAGAATAAATTGCGCTAATGTCATAACCGTTAACTAAAGGGCTTGGGTTCATAATATCAAAATTGTTTTTCTAAAAATTGAAACTGCAATTATTATTAATTCTTGTACGTCATAGACTATCATATTTTAGCATCAATTCGGTTATATTGCAAACAACTATATTTCTCTGCAAATGCTTAATTCTCTGAATCGCCTATAATAGAAAGTAGGTCATAAATAGTTGTAAACCCAAGTATTTTAATTGCAAGATAATTTCTATTGTAGTACTAATGCGTATTGCGTAGGTCGCTTGAATTTGGAATTACCTAATTATTATTATATTCTCAGTACAGGGATCAGTAATACGTTTCCCCCTCTTAATGTAATAACGACAGGGTGGTGCTGCAGTTGGCTTTGTGACAATTTCTATTTACTTATGACATTGTTATTCAGTTCATCAGATCATCAACAGCATATTTTACGAAGTGTATTAATAACAATGTGAGACAAGTATTGTGAGACTTATTTTGTAATGTTGAGTAAAGTGTAGTGTTAGAGAAATAAAAATGGTAAGAACATACCTACCTAAAATTCAATAGAGTTGTCACCAAAAGCAATTTTAAGAAAAAATTAAATTATAAATTTCTCATTTTTAATATTAGTGTTATGAGTGTTAATATAATTTGTGATTTCATATGTATTTTTCTACTTGTTCGTATTTTTAATACGAGCACTGTATATCGATCAGTTTCTGTAATTTCATATATTTCTGAGGAATTTAATATTTTGTAAATTCTTAATAGAGATATTTCATTTTGCAAATGCTTATATACCTACTACAATGTTCATTATTAGCACTTGAATGATCTAATTTTTAACGCTCCTGAAAACCTTACCTGTAAACATTTCTACCATATAAATACAATACATTTGTGCCGGAGTATCTTTCATAATAAAAGAAACAAAACAAAAGTAATAACATAAAACTGACATTTGTCATATATGAAAAGTATCAAAATGCTAGAAATGTTTTTAGGTTAGGTTTTCAGGAGCGTTTTACTAGATCTCTTCGTATTCTTTTTTAAGATATTTTATTATTTCATTACAGAGACATTGTAACAATATTATCCTTTTATATGTATTCTTAAATTTGATCTAACTGATGAAAACAATTTTCAAAGCATACATTGTCGAAACGTTCTATACAATGACTTTTATGATTATCATGTCTTAAGTAATTGTTAATTCATGTGTTAACTCAAACAGGCCGCTAAACCAAGAATTTCCTTTGTTAAATCAGAATATATACAGGGCCAAGAAAGAAGTACTGTAGCATTGATATCTCATACGAAGATGACAAAATATTTTGTTTGGTTTTGAATTCATAAATTAAAATTTTAAATGAAATTGTTTGAAATCAAAATATGAATAAATTTTTAATGACAATTTTTAGAATGCACTGTTAGATATTATTTTTGAATTAAATGAATTGCAATTATAAAGTTAATTTATCGAATTAGAAAAGTACTATGAGTTGCTAGTTTGTTATAAGAAAAAGAAAAAGTATTATTAAAATAATTTTGACGTTTAAAGTAGATAAACAGAAAATTTTTACCATCTTATGATAAAAGGATTAATAGCCAGGTATAATGGCTGTATCTGGTTAATAGCTGGATAATACAGTTGCAAAAATTCTAGTGAATTTGTGAAGACTGGATATTCGATGAGGTCCCATGGAAAATTGGACAACAAAGACATCATTTGACGATTTGTGAAACATTAAGATGAATATTGACTAGTGACAACTTTGAAGGCTATATATGAGAACGAAGAAGAACATTAGGAATTTGGCAGTCTATTTGTGATGTGCTTTGTTGGAGCTGCTTGGTTGTCGATGCAGGTCAGGTTGAATATTTGTTTACATCAATTTCTGTTATTAAAATGTTTAATGAGTTTACTATTTGTCATTTGAATTATGTCAGTTGTCTAAAATTTAACAGCAGATATTAAATATTGAATGGGTTAACTATCCTTTAAAAAGTTCTTGAATGCTTTTTATATTAATATGCTTATATTAAGGAAATATAGAAGTCTTTTATTTATATTCATTATTATCTATTAGAGTGACTTAGAAATTAACTTAACCCTATTTATAATGAATGATCAGTATATTGTGATGTATCATTTAGAATAGTATAGTACATACATTCATAGAAAGCTCTTACTAATAAGTATGTTGTACATTGAAGCTTTTGATAAAGATTATTCTAGGGCATTTCAAAGGTAACACATATTTAATTAAAAAGGTTTTTTATGTTCTGAAACTTTGTGCGTTTGCAAAGATTGTTTCTTGGAAGAAATTGTGTGAAACCCTGTTCTTATCAATCTTTAATGTGACATTCTATACTATCGCTTTTTGGACCAGTCGATAAAAACTGATCGAATTTGTTTAAAATGCCTGGCATATATTTCTTTCCACCCTATACATCACTGGTATTACTTCAGTATCTACATCTCTCAAATAACACTTCACTGGGGGGGTTTAGCATAGAGTTGGTTTACATTTTATTCTATTTTAGCATAAAAGCCTAGCTATTTTTATAACAAGATTGTCTTCAATGTGTATTACTAATGCATGTCTAATAAGTAATATATTCCGAAAGCTTACACATTAAACAATATTTGTATATCCTTGATAATATTTTAAATGCCTTCACTTTCACTTATTTTTTTCCCTTCAATTATTGCAAATTTACCACCTATAAAGCTCAATACTTTTATATAGAATATACCTTTTCTACTACTCTCTTTAAAATGCCATGTATCATATATGCTCCCATGTTGCTATGTAAAATTTTTTAAATACAATCTATGACTTTGTAATCTTTAATCAGGAGGTGAACTTAGCAACGGTCTCTTTCGGCATGGACTAATAATATTAGGTTTAGGTTTTTTAATTACAAAAATCAATTGAAGCTCAATCAATCTATATTATTTTGATTATTTGTTGTCGTAGAAAAAGTACAGTTGACACTCGTTTAATAAATTCGTTAGACACTTACTTTACTAAACACTCGCTCCGCTACGCTTCACTTGTGATTGATAAAACTTGTGACTAAAATAAGATTTATAGGACTTGACAATTAATATAATATTATAAGTTAATATTGCTTATGATTGACAACTAATACAATTTTGAAGTACAAATATTTCAGTGATACATTATGCAAATGTGAAGATTGTATATTTACTGAAGAATGTCGAATGAATAAACGAATATTTTCCTTAATGTTGATTCTGAGAGCAGATTTTTCGAAATACTTTTTATAAATTAGACAAAAATATAATATATTTATGAATAAAGATAAGTGATCTGGCAGTTTATCTTGATATTTTGTCTAATTATAAATTTCAGCAAAACAAATAGCTTGTAAAAAATTTCCTTTTTGTTTAATGTTGTTTCATCAAACAATGATATTGTTGAGCTAGTGTTACTAACTTATTAAATCGGTTCAGACATCTATATTCAAAATTACGTTTGCCTCTACCGTTTTACTAAGTCAGCAATTTTAAGTCTGACGAAGCACGGTGTTGTGAAACAATATTCATATTATGGGCGCACACGAATTACGGTTACAGTACCTGAATAATCCAAATAATTAAAAAGCGATTGTAATCCCTTGCTTGAATTGCGGTTAATAGATATTTATCCTAATTACCCTTAGGTAATCCCGAGAATATGAGTTAGTTGTAAATGCCATTTGTTTTGTTAATATTTGTTGGAGTAATAGAAAGTTTTCAAATTTATTTAGTTTTATTTTATCTGTGGTATAGTGTAGACTGTAGACGTTCATATATGGAATTTATATCAAGTGAAAAAATGAGGTGTGGCCACCACACGACTTTCTTATACGTATGAGCGTTTCAACTATACAATTTTAAGAACTTTTTTATACAAAAATTATTCAAAATCCTATTCTAAATACTTTCATTCTTTTAATAAATCGCTATAGAATGCATCCTTTGCAAGATATTCGAAAAAAAGTGCTACTCGCTAAGAGTAAAAGTGCTACTTCCGGTTCGAATTTTGAAATTTCATGCATACAAAAAATATTGCAAATTCAACTCTAAATACTCTTGTACTCTTAATAAATATATATAGAATGCATAATTTACGACATATTTGCAAAAAACCGCTATTCGGTAAGAGTAAATGTGGTACTTCCGGTCCGAATTTTGAAATTTTTTTTTTACAAAAGATATTTAAAATTTTCATTTAAATACTTTTATACTCGTAATGTACCTGCCTAGAAAGCATGACTTGCGAGATATTCGCAAAAAACTGATTTTCGATAAGAGTGAAAGACCTACTTCCGGTAGGAATCTCAAAAAACTTTTTTAAGACAGTTTGTCTCAAATTTAATTTTGAGTACATTTGAATTCTTTATAAATTTGTTTAAAGTTAGTAATTGACGAAATATTTGCAAAATTCGATTTTTTCACTGAAGTAAGCTACTACTTCCGGTCTACCGATTTTACTGAAAAACACATCACATCTCAAGAGGGAGATTATATACGTAAATACAAAATTTGGAATAGATATCTACAGCGGTTTGACCGCTATCGTGGTCACACACAGACACA
This sequence comes from Amphimallon solstitiale, assembly GCA_963170755.1. Taxonomy (NCBI): domain Eukaryota; kingdom Metazoa; phylum Arthropoda; class Insecta; order Coleoptera; family Scarabaeidae; genus Amphimallon; species Amphimallon solstitiale. The sequence goes on along the minus strand of OY720683.1, from coordinate 59,687,169 downwards.
CACACAGACATTTTTTAAAAACCACTTTTTTGGTATCAGGGGACTTCAAAACGTGGACATCTGCAAAAATCTCGAGGTCGAAAATTTTCATCATCACAATACTTCCTTATACTACGTATAAGAAAGTAAAACGGAAGCCCTTAATTATCTACGAGAACTTTAAATTTCGCCGTTATCGGGAACTTAAAACGACCGGTGAATTAGTGTGGTGTTGTACAAATAAAAATTGTTTAGCAAAAGTGTACACTTTAGGAGAAAACTTCATATTTTCCAAAAGAAGTGGATTTCATAATCGAAATGACGACCTTGTTAATAGGCAAAAAATAAGCAATGCAGTTAAGCGAAAAGCTGAAGAAGACTTATGTGAGAAACCTTCAAAATTAATTTACAAAGAACTCAAGAATCATGCAGAAGCTTTAAACAATCTTAGTGCAAAAGATATTCGTTATATTTGTAACAACATTAGTCATACTAGGGCAAAATTAATTCCAAATTTACCAAAAAATATTAGTGATATTCATACTTATTTAGAAACTGTTCCCGTTAAAACGACTAAAAAAGAAAATTTCTTGATTATTAATAACAGTGAATCAAATATTATCGTTTTTTCGTGTTATAGCAATATTGGGTTTTATGTGCGAACAAGAACTATTATATGTGGGACATTTGATTATTGGGGGCAACCTGAATTGCGGTCAAGATAATCCCTACCTCTAATCCGATGCATGAATTGAAAGATAAAAATAAAGCTACATACACAAAGCTGTTCCGAATGTTAACCGAAAAAAGCATGGAAATGGGATTTATCTTTAATCCAAAAAATATAGTGATGGACTTCGAGCAAGCTATTCATAGAAGTTCGTTAGAATGCTTTCCAAATGTGAGAATAATTGGGTGCAGATTTCATCTGAGTCAATGTTGGTGAGTAACGAAAATTAATTTATAATTAAAAAATAAGTGCAACTATTTAAAAAGTCGGAAAAGTTTAAAATAATTATACTTATCAAACATGTAATTGTTACAGGTGGCGAAAAATTCAGCAGTTGGGGCTTACTAACGAGTATAAAGACACTACTTCAAGTATCGGAGATTGGTTACACAATCTATTTGGTTTAATATTTTTGCCTCCAGTGGAAGTGTAAAATTCCTTTGTTGAAGACTTTATGGCGGACAAACCTGAAGACAGAAGAATAGATGAACTTTGTGACTATCTTGTAGAGAATTATATAGACCATTCATCGATTTTCCCTACCAAACTGTGGGCAGACAATTCAAGTTCACTGTTAAGAACAACAAACTGATGCGAATCCTTCCATTCGAAATTTAGTGCTTACTGTCCGTCTCCGCACCCAAACATTTTTAGAAACATTACAAAAAATTCAGACCGACACATATATTAAAATAAATTCAATAATGAAAAATGAAAAACGATACATGCGACGTGATATTATAAATAACCAAAGTTTCTCGAATCAAAAATCATGCAATATCGTACAAAAGAAATTAGCAGGTACAATTATATAAAATGTGTAGCATATAAATTCAGCAACATTGTATAAGGTATTTTTATAAAATAAAATTGTAGGAATATATATTTATATAATTTTATTTTGTATAATTTCATTTGTAGTCACATTAATTTTTAAACTCAAGTTTGAATAAATATTCTTTAAAAATATTTTCCCATTTTCATTTTACCTAATGTATCATAATAAGAAGTCATTTTCGTAAGTAAGTATTTATATTTTCTTTGACCGCAATTCGTGCGATAAATTAATTAGTTTCATTTATTAAATATTCTTGAACCGCAATTCATGCATCGGATTAGAGGTAGGGATTATCTTGACCGCAATTCAGGTTACCCTCATATTATATTTAAATAATAATTAATAAGTTTTAAGAAATTGTTACTCAGTACTGCATATGGAACTTCATCAAGTAAATGCCAGATCTATTTAATGGTTAAATAACTAGATGTAAATGAAATATTTAAAACTAAATCATTTTTTTTAATTGCAGGTATGCAACCTGTGTCTATTTTCAAGATTCAGCATTCATAATCAGAAGTTGTATTCCAACAGAAAACTCACGGATGAAGCTTTGCACGGAGCTGAATGCAACAACTTCAATAACCTGGAATTATTGTTTACTTCGGATAGCCTGTCATGATGAACAGATTCTTATAGTCAAGTGAATACTATTATCGACAATATATAGGCTTATTTGCAGAAATTTTAATACACTGATGTTTGCTTTATGGGGTAAAAAGGAATATTAGAGATGACAAGAAATACCAGAATCCACAACTGGCAGATTTATCTCCTAAAAAAGAAATCCATTACTGAAATTTTGGGAACAAACTTCGTGTGATTTTATACATGCATATAATCCATATGCTAACTAGTAACAGTAAGGTAAACAGCAAACGAACATTGCCGACGTTATTTAAATAACTGCAAAACATTTTTTTGCAGGTAACGGCTTGTTCTGAACATATTCCTATGTGAATAAAGGAATCGAATATTTTGTACTTCAGTTTTATACTCGCAAATATTATGTATGTTTCCTTCTTGGCGTTATTACAATCATCCTGTATTATAAATATTTGCTTTGACTAATTTTAACTTTGATAATATGGGGTTTAAATGGAATAGTGATGCGTAATATATGACGCTGAATCCTGCTAGCGTCTCTTAGCCTCTCCTACTCCATTCCGACTCTCACCTCCAAGATGGTGAACCCCGGTAACCTGAGCAACTCCACGGAAGATTGAGGTAACCAATCCCAGTGGGAAGTGGGGTCAGGGCTGACGAGAGCGGGAGTAATGATTCCTCAATTAAGAACGACTATTAAGTGCCTTAAACATTGTAGTCATAATCAAATTGACTAGGTCTTTACAAATCGTACTATTGCGAACTAATAATAACATTTGGATGAAACTTTATGTTGTTTTGGTGTGTTTCTTCAAGTTGTTGCAGTTTCTCTTCAACTTATTCTTGTTGTGATCTTAATCCTATTAATTCTAATTAAATTAATATCGTATATCAAATATGCTTTTATTTTATGCAGTAATCATATTTCCTAATGCCAATTATTGGAATATAATTAATGTTATTTCACGAGTGGTTTGTTATTGTTCATTTGTAGACTAAACCTGGTTGTCCGTAAAACATAATCTTCATCTGGTGCTTCTTATAAGTAAGAACTTGACAGTCAACCAGATTTATACTGTGTTCTCAATAAAAGAAGCATATTATTATTGAACTGATTGTTACTATGGAAAAGCTGGTATTTTTGTTTACATTATACCAATCAAACTTGAATGTAGATTCAAAAGCTGGAACTAGTTGTCTTTATTATATACAATCTTCACGAATTATATTATTAAACGTTTCTTCTTTTTCCTGGTTTGAAGAAAATTTGTTTTGTTGCACTTCGTAACTAAAGCGCACTTTTTGAGTTTGACTATGCACTATATTTACAACAATGAACATTACAACTTGTAATATATTCCCGTGAGTAAACACGCTCTAGACGGTTTGAACTCTGAATTTAATGTGTATGTAAGCCAACGTTAACGAAAAAATGAGGTGTGGCCACCACACGACTTTCTTATACGTATGAGCGTTTCAAATTATAGAGCTTTAAAAATTTTTTATATAAAAATTATTTATAATCCTATTACAAGTACTTCTATTCTCTTAATAAATCTCTATAGAATGCATACTTTGCGAGATATTCGAAAGAAAGTGCTACTCGCTAAGAGTAAAAGTGTTACTTCCGGTCCGAATTTTGAAATTTCATTTATACAAAAAATAAGTCAAAACCATCTCTAAATACTTTTGTACTCTTGATAAATATTTATAGAATGCATAATTTACGACATATTGGCAGAAAATCGCTATTCGATAGGAGTAAAAGTGATACTTCCGGTCCGAATTTTGAAAATTTTTTTATACAAAAGATATTGAAAATTAAGTTCTAAATATTTTATATTCGTAGCGTAGCTATCTAAAAAGCATGACTTGCGAAATACTTGCAAAAAGATGATTTTTGATAAGAGTAAAAGACCTACTTCCGGTATCAATTTCGAAAAACTTTCATAGTAAAATTCTTCTCAAATTCAATTTTGACTACATATGAATTCTTTATATATTTGTTTAAACTTAGTAGTTGACGAAATATTGGCAAAATTCGATTTTTTCACTGAAGTAAATACCATTTCCGGTGTGCGGATTTTACTGAAAATCTAATCAGATCTCAAGAGGGAGATTGTACTTGTAAATATAAAATTTGGACACACACACACTGATTTACAAATCTTAGTTTTCTCTAAGGTTAGGAGAACAAAAATAAAGTAAGCAAGTAACATTTTACTAAATTTTGAATCAAGTTTTCAGTCGTAGTAAAATTACAAATTAACGTTGAATTTAGAGTTACGTTACGTTTTTTGTAAACATTGTGTCCGAGATAGATTTTCTTTATGTATAGGAACTTATAATTCTACCCCGATTATCACATCCACTTGATTTATATGTGGAATTTTGGATTACCTAGTTTTACAGTTTTGGGAATATTAGTGTGTTCTCTTGAAAGAAAAATCAAAGAAATGTGCTCGGAATTTAATCTAACCTATACAATTTAAGTTGGCCATGAAATTGTCGCCATTCTATGCATGTTTCTACAATATAAAGCGCTTTTATATAGACTGATTAATTTCAGGGATAGATACTTGTGTTTGTTCTTTTCTAATATAACTGTTGCGACCTGTTGATGGTCTTTAACGGTTCCACAATGATTTAGTGATAGCTCATTTCTTATTGTAGCTGCTAAAGAACCAGTATAATGTGGGTATACACCATTTTTTTCCTTACAGTTAGGAACACTCACATAAACACTTCCTTGTTGTTAAGTTAATACTTTTATTTAAACTATACAGATAAATTTTGAATTGATTTGATAACTTATGAGTAACAAAGATATAAAGCACTGTCGCGATTGCAGGTACTATTGGTTGCTACCGAGTAATGTAGATAATTTGTGAACTCAATAGGCCTTCCAATGATATCGATTGTCTTGTGTGAATTTTAAATTGGTAATGTTTACTGTTCAACGGACTACATCGTTCCCTTTTTAAAATTAAAATGTGCTCCCTCTACAAAGTTTGAGAAACAATAAAATGACCTATTATTTCTGTATCACAATACGTTTGGTTTTTCCTACATTCCTTTAACACAAGTGAGAGGGTCTAATTGTGTATTGACGGTAATAAAATAGTCTTTTCAATATCTGTTCAGATATGAAGGTATAAATTGTTTTATTGTGGGGAAGTCTAGCTGTAGAACTATTAAATATCTATTTGAACGCATGACTATGAATAAATTATAAAATAAACAGATTTAATGATGCTTTAGAATCACCTTCCAATCATACCTATACAATGCAATATAATTTTCATTTTACTAGATTAATAAACCTTATGAAAAATAATTAGTATTAAATAATTAATTGATGAGGCTGATACATGTTGAAACTCCATATTTAACTGAATAAATAAAATACGTAAACTTAGTTTCAAAAATTATTTAATAATATCACTACAATATCGTTACGCCAAACTTTGGCTTCATCAGGTGATGAGTAACTGAGTTACTATAGTAATACAATTTAAATTTTAAGTATAATACAATTCACTATCAAGGTTTCATTTATTTTTCGATTAAAAGGCAGGGCCTTACAGGCGGCCGGCATGTTTAGACCAAGCCCAATTTAATACTAATTAACTGAATAAATAAAATACGTAAACTCAGTTTCAAAAATTATTTAATAATATCACTACAATATCGTTTCGCCAAACTTTGGCTTCATCAGGTGATGAGTAACTCAGTTACTCATCACTTGATGAACCTGATGAGTTACTCATCACCTGATGAAGCCAAAGTTTGGCGAAACGATATTGTAGTGATATTATTAAATAATTTTTGAAACTAAGTTTACGTATTTTATTTATTCAGTTAATTAGTATTAAATTGGGCTTGGTATAAACATGCCGGCCGCCTGGAAGGCCCTGCCTTTTAATCGAAAAATAAATGAAACCTTGATAGTGGATTGTATTATACTTAAAATTTAAATTGTATTACTATACTTAAGGGGTCCTTAACATCACCTTACTTACTACTTAATACGCTTAGTACTATTCGTTGACAGGTAAAATGCATAAACATGATGTTGCTCGTCTATATTCACCCTTAGAAGTTTTAATTGTGACACATCTCACAACACCATCATCACCAGGAAGTAGTTTTTGAACCTGACCTGTTATTCATTGCAATGGGGGTAGGTTGTCGTCCTTGATGAGAACTAGATCATTAAGCTGTATTTGTCGTTCTTGATTATCTTTCCACTTCGTTCTTGTTTATAGACTGTGCAAATATTCCCTGGACCAGCGCGACCAAAAGTGTTGTTTAATGCTCTCAATAAGCTGGTACCTTGACAACTAATTGATTTTTAAATGTGTGATGTTGGGTTCTACGTAATTCCAATAAGCAAATGACCAGGAGTTAGGTAACATAAATCAGTAGGATCGGATGACATAGGACATATATGGCGAGAATTAAGAAAGTCTTCAATTTGTACTAACAAGGTAGTAAGTTCCTCATAAGTCAAGACTGCGTTTCCGGCTGTACGTCTTAAATGATATTTGAGTGAATTTACTCCAGCTTCCCAAATGCCACCGAAATGTGGTGACCGTGCGGGAATAAAGTTCCATTTGATTTGTTGTGTTGACAGGAAATCATACAGGCCTTTGTTTGTTTGACCTTGGAATATTGTGTATAATTTCTGTAATTTTCGATCGGCTCCGATAGGGTTTGTAGCATTGTCAGAATATATATTAGTAATATGATATGTATTTACTTGCAAAACATAAATAATGCAATGTATGCCTTAATCGGTTTAATTCCTCTTATCCCTGTTTCTCGTATTATTAATGGTCCAGCATAGTCGACACCAGTGTTGATGAATGGTCGCGATTCTTGTACACGTGCTTGCGGTATGCCAGACATAATGTGTTGATATGTATTTGGTTTTACTTTAAAACACGTAATGCATTTTCTTAAAACTCGTTTCACGGAGTTTTTTCCTGCAAGTGGCAAGTAGGTGTCTCAAACAGCTGCTAATGTTCCATGTATTCCTGCGTGCAGTTGGCGTTCATGTGTGTGCTTGATAATCAAATTTGTATAAACATGATTGCTAGGCAGTATCAAGGTTTTTTTTTTGAGAAGGACAACTTAGCCGTGTCCACCTACTCTGATTAGTTTGGTTTCATCCGAAAATGGATTTAGACACAGCAAATTGCTTTTCTTATGAACAGAAACACCCTTTAATAAGGCTGAATATTCACTGCTAAAACATGATTGCTGTAAGTTCTGTAATAACCGTGTCTTGGCGAGTTCTAATTCGCTAACCGATAAAACGCCATAGCTTGCATTTGAGTGATTGAATGTACACTTAGCTCGCACACTATTTATAAATCTAAGACAATAAGTAGTCATTTTGTGTAATGTATGCAAGTTTGAATACCTTGTAAAAAAGTCAAATGGTTCTTGAATTGTTGGTGTATTACTTATGACTAAAGGGCGGAATATATGCACGTCAATTCAGTTAAAATATGCGCATATATATGCATCGTTTTTCTCTGAAATATGCAACAATATGCATTTATTTGTCAAAATATGCAATTATATGCCTTGAATATAACATGGAAAAATGGAAATAAAGAAACGCCGACTCTTACAAAAATTATTTATTTTAAGTAAAATTAAAAGAAAAACATAATAGGTACAATTTTCAACCTGAAATAGTATAAAATGCATTTATAACGATATATTTTTCAAAATTTTCCAATAAAAATGTTTGCGTTCTGTCTGTAAAAATGTGTTTGTACAAAGAAAAAGTTCTTTCAACATCTACCAATGTGATCTGGCAATATTTTAATTTGGGTAGTAAGTTATAAGGCCAAGGTATTACTTCGTTGGATGGTTTACTATCAAAAATATTTTTGACTTCCATTAAATACTTAAAGCCTTCATTCTTTCCCACAATAACTTCGAGTTTCCTTCTTACTTGATTTCCTACATCACCGGGAACTTTTTTGCATTTGTCGGAAAAAGTTTCAACAATATTAATTGATTCTCTTAAACTTATATTCCTACTTTCTAACGAAGTTATTATATCTGGTACAAAACTAAAATTAACCTTAATAAAAACAAGTTCCTTAGCTAAATTTACATTTTTGAATAATGCTTGACTTTGCACTACACACTGCGAATTGTCTTCTAAATCTAAAACTATGTCTTTAATGGCTTCAAAATGGTCTGCGTAGAATATCGCGGCCTTAATCCATGTTCCCCATCGAGTAATTACGGGCTCTGGAGGTAAACAAGCTCCTGGCAATTTCTCTCTATAGATCTGCACTCTTAGAGGTGCTTTCAAAAACACTTTCTTTACATTTGAAATTAATTTGTTCACCAAGGGATATGCTGTTCTAATAATTTCTGCAACTCTGTTTATCCCGTGTAAAAGACAAGTGACATGTACCATATTGGGATAAAATATTTTTAAGTTTTGGCCTACTTTAACCATATACGGCGCTGCGTCAGACAAAAACACTAAAAACTTCTCTACTGGAACTGGATTTGGTAAAAAAAAAATTGATAGAGACTGCTGAATAAATCGAGTTACGGTCTCATTATTTGTTTTGTCTAACTGTTTAGAAGATATTAAATATGGTTTCCCTGGCTCATTTTCTTGAAGCCCTCCAATCATAAGATGTGCGATATATCGACCACATGAGTCTGTGCTTTCATCAACAATAATATAAAAATGTTCATCGCCCAGTGTAACTTTAATTTCTCCCATTACGGTTTCGTATACTGTTTGCATATTCTTCTTTCTAAGTGTGGATTCGTCAGGGATGTTTTGATTACAATATGTTTGCAAAAAATCTCTGAATTGTGTATTTTGCAGTTTCTTCAAAGGTATATTTGCTGCGACTAAAGCTTTGCATAAGTCTTGATGAAACACCTCCTTTTCACTCTTTGGTTTGACATTTTGAAATGCGGTTTGCACACACTGCTGAACAGGCACTGATTTATTTTTCTGCAACTTAGCTTTATGCATAGCTGTTTTCAAGTGTTGATCAATTTGGAACTTCTTTTCACAAACAATGATTTTGGCACAAACTTTGCAAAACACTTTATCCCCACTAAACTCCAACTCAGGAAAATTTTTAATCCACGAAGCGGCTTTCGGCATTTTAGGCGTTTGAAATAAAATATTTTCGAAATCACTCTTTTCACACTGGAATCTATCGACAAACTAAACCAAACTAAACTATACAATATAAATATAAAAGAATAGACCACATCTGCTCTCCATTAGGCAAGCTGATTACTTGGAAATTCCTAAACACCCAATAAATGCCGGCAATAAACCATATAATAATAAAAACTATACAATATAAATATAAAAGAATAGACCACATCTGCTCTCCATTAGGCAAGCTGATTACTTGTAAATTCCTAAACAGGGTCGCACTTAATCTTTTCATAAAACGAAAAACATAAAAATATGCACACAAATTTTATTTTTGCCGAAATATGCAATTTTTTGTGAAATTTGTTAAAATATGCAAAATATGCAAATATATGCACTTTGCATATATTCCGCCCTTTACTTATGACCTTAGCTCGAGTTTCCGGAATGTTAACTATGTTTTCTTGGGCGAGCGTATTTGTTAGCAGATCTTCATACTTGTTTTACTTGTTTAGCCAGGAAGGTCTTATCCACCAGAGATGATTAGTGATTACTTCCTTTGTCGAAGAACATATTGACACTAGATCAGAAGGATTTTCCGGTGTTCCCACGTGATGCCATTCATTTATATACGTCAATTCTTGTATTTCGTTCACTCGGTTTGCCACAAATATTATTGAGGTTTTTGAAGTAGCTCTTATCCAGGCAAAAACTATTGTACAGTCTGTCCAATAGATGATGGATCGGAATAGATATGTTTTTTACCTTATCCATTAAATTCGAAAGTAATATGGCAGCACAGAGTCCTAATCGTGGTATCGTTATGCCTTTTAAAGGAGCAACCCGAGATTTTGAACATAACAGATTAGATGCTACGTGTTCTTGTGTAATTGACCGTATATATATACATACTCCGTAAGCGTTTTCACTAGCGTCACTAAAACCGTGCAACTCTAATGAATTAGCACTGATTCAGTACATTTTTTTTTTGGATTTGTCCTATTTGTTCTAAAGGCATGTGATTTTGTATATCCTTGTGGTCATGATTATATATTTTCGTATAGATAGGTTTATCTATCTTTACTTGTACTGGGTACTCGTTGGAGTGTACCATTTCAATAATAGCTTGATAGTCTTGTGCGCAAACTATATTCTCTGGAATCTCCACTCCTGGGATTATTTCTTGGTGGGCAAACATAACTTCTTGGAGGTCTCTACAGACAGCAACCTAAACAACTATTTTTTCTCTCGGTCCTATTCTGATGGTAAGACCTTCAAAATATAACGGTATTTGGCAGAATTTTGTCTTGAGAATTTTGTTTTTAATATCGATTGTTGTTCCATGAGTTTCAATCCTAGTATCCCATTATATCATTTATACGCATTAAATGTAGAAAGGGGCGGTATCTCCAGGATATATTTATGATAAGTGGTTCCAAGCATCGTGGTGACAGAGAGAGGAGAATACTTAATGTATCAGGAAATTGGGTTTGAAAAATATTCGTTCAGATGGAAGAAACTGATGCTCCTGTATCTATAAGAAATTTGGCATTTATTCTCTATGTGTCTTTGTTTCATTTGATGAGGGTCGAAATAAAATTTCCTTTTCCTCTTCGTCTTCTATTTTCCCTGAGTGTGATTTATGTGTGTGTGCGTCAAGATGAAATAATTAGATATAATTATTTAATCTTTTCGCATGTGTTGAATAGGTGTCTGTGTTTCTTGTTGATTTTACAGTGTGCAAGTGTGTGTGTTCTGTTATAGAGAATGTCGCGGTTTTTTTAGATGTTAAGTGAATGTTTGTGGTTTCAGCCCTTCTCTTAATTATAGACACGCCTTCTTTTTTTTTGTCTTTTTTTATTTGCTCTAATTACACGTCTAAGTGACGCATTGTCATGTGTTTTAATTATATCTAAGGATTTCAGGGTTTTTTTACAGATGAGTTCGTCAATAGTATTTAGGTTTGTCTCACGGTGTAGCTGTATATTACTTATGTACCACGGTGAATTTGTTGCCATACGGATTGCTTTGTTAATTTTACCTTGTATTTTGTTTCTTTGATTATCGGAAGCTTGATGCCAGATTTCACCTGCATAGGTGACAATTGCGATTAAGATTGATTTTATTATGGTGATTTTATTTTCTACGGAGAGTTTACTGTTTTTGTTTAATAGCGGATAAAGTTTGTGCATTGTGTACCCGATTTTTTTCGATAATTCATTTATGTGTTTGGTTTATGTTAATTGTGCATCCATTGTGACGCCTAGATACCTAACTGAGTTTCGCCAGCGTATCACAAGACCCTCTATTTTTATTTCATCCGGTCGTTTATGTCTTTTTCGCGGTTGAAAAATTTATTTTTATTTTCCATTTCTCGAGCCATTCGAGAATGATATTTATTCCTTCTTGAAGGTGTTTGTGTAGGTAATCCATTCTTAGTTGACTTACATATATTGCAGTGTCATCTGCGTATTGCGCGATATTACAGTATTTCGGTGTAGGTATGTCCGAGGTATAGATGTTGTATAAGAGTGGCCCGAGTACGGATCCTTGTGGTACGCCGGCCCTAATCGGTCGAATTGTTGAATTTACTTTTTCAATTGATACACTAAAGGTTCTGTTAGTAATATAACTTTGAATTAATTTAACTAAAGGTGGTGTTATTTTGAATGCTTTCATTTTAACTAATAGACCCGCATGCCACACCCTATCAAAAGCTTTTTCAATATCTAGGAATATCTCGGCTGTCGGTGTAAAGGAGTTCATTTTATCAATGATGTGTTCTGTAATTCTGATTAATTTTTGTGTAGTGGAGTGATTTTTTCGAAAACAAAATTGAAATTCCGGTATTAAATTGTTTTCGTTAACTTGTTCTTCTATTCGCGTGTAAATAATTCTTTCAGCTATTTTACTTATTGTGGATAGTAACCTGCGGTGGAGTATTTTGATTTGCCTGGTTTTTTAATCATAATAATTTTTGCATGTTTCCATTTGTCAGGAAAATAACAAAATGTTAGCATTGCATTGATAATGTCTGTTATAATTTGAATACCAGTTGTAGGGAGGTTTTTTATAGCTATATTTGTTATGTTATCAGCTCCCGGTGCTTTTCTGTTTTTTAAATTTTTAATAATGTTCGTAACTTCATCTATGTTTGTTAGTGGTGTATCATTATTTGTAGTGTCTAGTGGGTAGTTTGCTATGTTTTCTATTTGTCCGGTGAAAGTGTTGTGTTTTGGTTGTGTCGGATTTTTTTGAAATTGTAGTTGTAGTGTGTTTGCGAAAGCTTCGGCTTTTTCAATATTTGTGACTGCTGTACCGTTTTCTGTTTTTAAGACGGGGATATTGTAGTGTGTTTTATCGTTAGTTAGAGCTTTTGTCATCTTCCATAGTGAAAGATCTTCTTTGTTTAATGACTCTAATTTTGTGTTCCATGCATTATTGTAAAATTCGCGGAGTGCGTTTTTTATTTCGTTATTAATTGTGTTCAATTTAGTTTTCGTGTCCGGGTGTAGTGTACGTTTGTATTCTTTGAGTATGCTTTTCTTTTCTGCTAATTTAATTCTAATATGATTTGGTAATTTTGATTTGTAAGTTACTGTTTTTGTACTTGTGGAATTACTAACTGCAATCGAAATGTTATTTTCTAACTGATTAATTACTGAATCTATGTCTTCTTTTTTACTAATTTTAGAAATATTGGTATCAATTAAGGTTTTGTAATTTTGCCAGTTTACTTTTGTGATTTGTGTGTTACTACGTGCGGGATCTATTTCTAATGTGAGAAGCACCGGGAGGTGATCAGATGATGATAGTTCATTAATTGTTACGATTGATTTATTATAATTTACATTTTTTAAAACTGCTATATCTAGGACGTCAGTAGAGTATGTGTCTAAGTATTTACCTATTCGTGTATCCTCTGTGGGGGCAAGCGGTGCCGGTAAATTCTTCGAAAACAATTATTCGAAAACAATTGTTCGAATGCAAGTGTTCGAAAACAATAATTCGAAGACATTATTTATTCGAAAGGACAATTGTTCGAATGCAATTGTTCGAATGCAATTGTTCGAATGCAATTGTTCGAATGTAATTGTTCGAAAACAATTATTTATCATTTATTCGATACTACTAGCTCGAAAACTACTATTCGATATTACTAGCTTGAGAAAAACAATTGTTATTCGAAGGTAAGTTATTGGCTTTGTAACATGCGTTGAATCATAAGATTCATAATTGATGCATTTATTGGCAAATAGGAAATTAATTATTATGCAGTATGTTTAAGAATAAAAAGAGAAACAAAATAGTTTTGAATTTTTATTTATTTATATACATACATATATACACTGCTCTCTAATAACTCAGATTATGTGCTACTCCGCTTAAATACTCTACAATATTTATTGTATTAAATGTTTCTAGGATTCGGCGAATCCTTTCAGCACAATCTTTGTATTTTTTTTTGGTGCAGGTGGTGGGACTCCTGCGAAATATTGCTCAATTCTTAATTGATTTAAAGCATGCTCTCTTTGGATGGCGTCCAAAAACTTCCAAATGCTAGGATGTGTGGCTGAAATTTGACTTTCAAATCCGCGATGCCAACCTTCTACAGCATTGTTTGTTTTTGCCAAACCCATAGTAACAGCTCCAACACAGTTCCACATGTTATGTGGAAACATGGGAGCTCTTCGCCTGTATCTTCGGTCTGGTCGACCAATCCACGTGTCTTCAAAATAATCTACAATTTCTTGAGCTTCTGCAGGCAAAACATCGTTATCACACAGTTCCTCGAATGCCTGTATTATGTGATCAAGTGGCACAAAGGCTAAAGCGCTCAACATTCTCATTTTCAGTGAAAACTCTGTGTCATTATCATAACGCTGTTTTAAGCCCACAGATTGAATTTTTCTGTATAGACATTGACCAAAATGAAAAAAGCACCCCCTCGTTACAGTATCTGGAAATTCCGCTGCAATTGCGTTAAACATGGCTTTTTCAAAATCGATCATTATTGTCGCTGGCGCAGCAGTGGGGCAAAGGTTCTTAATTTCTCGTAACATCTCCAAGTAAACGTTTTCAGTTTTGGTGGGTAAAAGCACATAAACTAGCGGAACGGCGGTATTTTCCTTTAATCCGTGAATCGTGTACAGTTGCGCAAACAGCTGAGGTACAGTTTTGAATGTACCGTCCATGAACCAATGTTCTGAGTTTCCGAGAATGTTTAGCGAACGTTGTGTTGCAAAAATTAGGATTCTGGAATTGGTGGGCCCTGAGTCAAACTGCAGAAATTCGTCTCCGCTGATCGTTTGTCGATATTTGTCAGGAATAACCAAATCTTCTCTGGACTGGGGCAGAGTTGGTGCTGCAAGGTTAGTTTTTCGAACATTTCGAATTGTTCTTCTCATGCAGCTAACATCTGGAAGGCGACCCATACAACTGTTACTGATGGTCGTTGAGAGCGAGGAGATGATGTACTGTGGTGTATTCTGTGTTTCCTTAGCCGATGTCCTCAATTGGTCCATGAACTTTGCTACTTCCATGTTAGCAGCGTCTCCTCCATGATTATGTTCTGTAGGTATTTTCTTTAATTCGTCTCCTTCGGTTATTGCACGCGCGCGACACTTTTTGGTATTGAAATATTCGCACTTCCTAGAAAGAAAAAATAGTAGATACAATATTTAAAACCAATATTTTCACATTTCCTGTAAAAGAACGTAGGTACTACTTGTTACAGATAAGCCTAATTTTGTCAAAAAAAAATATTTGTAAACAAAGCTTCACTTGCGAAATATTCGCAAAAAACTGTTTTTCGATAAGAGTAAAAGACCTACTTCCGGTAAAAATTTTGAAAAATTCTTTTCATAAAATTTATTTAACATTTATTTTCGAGTACATTTGTATTCTTTAGAAATTTGTTTTAATTTAGTATTTGACGAAATATTGGTTAAATTTGATTTTTTCACTGAAGTAAACTGCTACTTCCGGTTTACCGATTTCACTGAAAAACTAATCAGTTCTTCCGACGATGATTATATTCCTAAATATAAAATTTGGTATTGGTATCTTTAGCGGTTTGGCCGCTATCGCGCTCACAGACACACACACACACACACACAGACACACAGACAGGCATTTTTTAAAAACCACTTTTTCGGTATCAGGGGACCTCAAAACGTCGACATCTGCAAAAATCTCGAGGTCGAAAATTTTCGTCATCACAATACTTCCTTATACTATTAGTATAAGAAAGTAAAAAATCTTTGTTATATAAAACGTCATTATTTGAAGTTCCAAGTCGATATTCGTTCCGAAAAACTCTATTGCAAACTCCACACAAGTATCGAACCACTAAGAACCAGAGTAAGATTCAACAGTCCATATGTAAAACACATAACCCTATCTGCTAGGCGTAGTCGGGTAAAAAAAGCAAGTGCAGTAACAACATTTAACTTACCAATAAATTCTTCTTTCATTTTGTTTATCCTTCACAAATAGAAATCCTTCTAACACTAGCTTCTGGTTGCCTTTTTCACTTAACACGTATTCCATTTTCCCAAACTTTTCAGTTGACAGCCGATAAGAAACTGATACTATTTCATCTATTTCGACCTATTTACGGGTCTACCTCATTTGTTAGTGATAATTCGCACTAATTGGATATCCATCCACTAATTCACTTTAATTTATTTCGAAGAATTATGTCCGATTGACAACATTAAATAACTGTTTTCGAGTAATTATCCGATTGACAACATTAAATAACTGTTTTCGAGTAATTGTCTTTTCGAAGAATTATTTTCGAACAAATGCATTCGAACAATTGACAACATCGAATAACTGTTTTCGAATAATTGTCTTTTCGAAGAATTATTTCCGAACAATTGCATTCGAACAATTGTAATTCGAATAACTGTTTTCGAACAATTTACCTAGACCCGGGGGCAAGTATATAAAGATCGTTATTTTTCGCGATTTTACTGAGCGCTATGCCGTTTCTATTTTTAATTTTAGAATTCCATTTTGTGTGTTTCGCGTTTAAGTCGCCTGCAAGAATAGTGGGTGTGTTTTGACTGAATATTGACTGTATATCGTTTTCAATTATTTCTTTACTCGGAGGAAGGTAACATGAATAAATATTAATCATTCCCTTCCTTGTATTAACTTGTATTCCTGTGTTTTCTATGTTTTCAAGTTCTTTATGTTCTAATTCTGTGTGTGTAATGTTTCTGTGAACTAAAATTGCTGTACCGCCGCCTTTTTGAATGGGTCCGTCGGTTCTGTATGTTGTGTAGTTTTGTATATTTAGTGTGTGACATGGTTTCAAGTGTGTTTCATTTAATAATACGATATCTATGTCATTTAATTCAATAAAAGCGCGTAGTTCGTCTTTTTTATTTGCTACACCGCAAGCATTCCAAAATACTATTTTTAAATTACCAGGATTGTTCATCTAAGATTGAATAACCTGGTAATTTCTACAGTCTGGTTAATAAAGTCGGTTTTTTGTTGTAACGTCGGGTTTGTCGCGTTTAATGTAATAAGCATACGTCCGAGTATGAGTGCAAGTTCGTCATTGGGGTTAGTGTTAGTAGGTGGTCTACGGTTCCAAGGGTTTTCCTTAGGTATAGGTGCCTCTACGTACTTTTGATTTAGTGTGTTGTTAGGGTTTTTTTTACATTTAAAATAAATTGAAAGGTGTTCGCCACCACAGTTTGCGCATTTAGGGGGGACTGTTTTTGGTTTGGGGCATAAATGTGTGGAGTGATTATCTCCGCACTTCATACATTTATAGTCGACATGACAGTTTTTTTGTGCATGTCCGAACATTTGGCATTTATGGCATTGTATGATATCAGTTCTGGTTCTAAGGGGTTCAACAGTTATATGTAGGTCGCAAATGTGTTGAATATAATAATAATAATAATAATAATAATAATAGTTTATTTCCAAAAAAAAAGAAAACAACATTGTATTAAAATAAGTTACAAAATATAAAAATTAAAAGATAAAAGTGAATACGTGAAAAAGAAAAGTTCAAAAACTATAACATAATCTTTGGAAAACACAGGATGTATATCAACTGTGCAGAGTACAGTTGTTCTTCCTATACACCCGGATACATTCGAATTACATTAAAAAGAAAAACATGCCTAAAATAACTTAACCTAAATTCTGTGAAATTTGTACAAATAGCACATATATACATATATGAAATACACACAAAACAAATTAAACATTGAAAAACATAAACACAAGCGTTGTTGCAGGTGATATGAGGGAGCAAGCAGTCTATTTTGACAGCAGCAATGCCCTGTACAAGAACGCGAACCGCCCCGCAGAAAGGTGTTTCAACTCGTCGGGCACGGCGTTATATACTTTTGTTATTTGGTATGAATAGGAACGCTCATACAAAGCGGTGCGATGCATAGGCGGCGTTAGAGTACCCCTAAACCTTAGGTTTAGAGTATGAACATCCGTCCGAAAAGATATCTTATTGAACAGGTACTCGGGCCGCTTGTACAAAATAATCTTATGAAAAAGACAAGCCATCCGCAGAGTCAGCCGATCCCTCATAGTCAACCAGCCCACATCAGCGAGCCTATGAGAAACATGATCATACTTCCTTATGCCAAATATTAGCCTGAGGCACGAATTCTGCACCCTCTGGATGTGTGACATGGTATTAACGGTGATGCACGGAGCATACAGTTCGCTGCAGAAAAGAAAATGTGATAATACAAGTGAATCACACAAGCTCCGCTTAGTCTCCACAGTCAGACAGTGTCTGTGCGGAAAAATTAATTTTAAGTTCATGTACGCAACCTTCACACATTTAAGTATATGTGTTTCAAATCTCATGCGAGTATCCAATACAACGCCCAAATTCCTCGCCTCAGATCTAATAGGTATGTCTACGCCATTAATATTAAAATTCGCTCTTGTTTGAAGAAAAGAAACACTATCTCTGTTACCAAATAGCAATACTGTTGACTTCGATGGATTCAGCACCAGAGCATGTCGAGACGCCAATCCAGCAATTGCATTTAAGTCACGGTTAATACCACCAACGGCTACTTGATAATTAGCGACCGGAAAAGAACGATAAATCTGAATATCGTCCGCATACATATGAATCCCACAGCCTCGAAGCGCCGTATGAAATGAGGACGTATAAATCGCGAATAAGACTGGTCCCAGAATAGAGCCCTGTGGGACTCCCCTAGAAACCAGTCTATAATCAGATGATAGGCCATTTAGTGACACCGATTGTACTCTGTTACTTAAGTAGGAGGAAATCATGTTTGTAGCAGATCGTGACAAACCGATATAAGCAAGAATTGAGAGAAGTAAGTTATGATTGATGGTGTCAAAAGCTCGACTGAAATCTAGCAGTGCTAAAACCGAAGTCTCTCCATTATCCGCAGCGCCCAACAAATCATCAGTAACATTGAGTAATGCCGTAGTGCAGCTGGGTTTCTTTCGAAAACCTGACTGGAACTGGGGCATGATCCGGTACATTTCTAGAAATCCTCTTAATTGATTGTTCATTATTTTTTCAATAATTTTAGAGACCACAGGCAAAATACTTATCGGACGCAAATCGCCAAAACCCATGGGATTGCTCGATTTCGGTATTGGTTTCACAATAGCCCTTTTCCAAGAGTCAGGGAAGAAGTTTTCCACCAAGCACGAGTTTACTATATGCAGTAAATATGGAAGTATAGAAGGGCAAGAAAGCTTGATCATATCTATAGTTAGAGAGTCCCAACCCGAAGCACTGCTTTTTATTTCTGAAATTATAATAACCAATTCATATTGTTCAACGGGCTTGAAATGAAATTCTTCATAATCATGACCAAATTTATGCGTTCTGTAGAACGCATCCAACTCCGGATCCACATCACTATTAGGTATGCTATCAATAAAGTGATCATTAATTGCTGCAACATTCTGCAGCATTGGTGGAATGTCCCCTAATTTTTTCTTTTTTAAATTTAGCTGCTCGAGCGTTTTCCATTTATCTTTAACCGATTGCTTGGTAAATGTAAAGTTAAAATAGGCCTTCTTTTCACGTTGAATGGATTTTGTGGTTAAATTTCTCAAGCTCTTGTAATAATCCCAGTGACTCTGCTGCCCAGTACCTCTATACCTAAGAAGTGCTTTATCCCTGAGATGCATCATAAATCTAACATTTTCTGTAAGCCATGGTGGAGGTTTACTGGTGACCCCAATCACATGTTTTGGAGCATATTTATCAAATAATTGGAGAATTATATTCATGAAATAAGTAATTTTGTCATCGATATTTTTTATTCCAAATATATTGTGGAGAGGTGCTGAACTCAGATCATTAAGAAATGCATCACGGTCGAAACGTCTGAAATTTCTAATAGCTTTATACAAAGGGCCAGGCGACACCGATGGTAATCGAACAACACAAAATATCGAATCATGATCAGAGAATTTCTCCTCGCCTATACCTGAGTCAAGAATACTATCAGCGTCAGAGGTTAATATTACATCTAGCAAATTATCCATTCTCGTAGCAGTATTAATTAATTGAGACAATCCAAGACATTCTATCATATTTAGAAAGTAGATTTTTGCAGGATCATTACCACAAGAGAGCAGATTTATGTTAAGGTCTCCAAGACAAAGTACGATGTCATACTCCATAGATATGTTGGTCAACTCCTCAAAATAATCACAGAAAGTTTTGTAGTATTGGTGAGGGGGTCTATAGATTACACCCACAGCAATTTTAGTGCGGCCAAACTCAAAACCGACCCAAGCCTGCTCAATAAATGCACCATAAGAGATACTAACAGCCCGCAGATCATTCATATCGTATATAGATTTATATTCCTTACCTATCTCTACAATTACTAAGGGGATTGGGTTACTATTTTTACCTTTCATTCTTAGGACTTTGTCAGAGGGGTATCCTCTGTCAGTTAAGTCCTCCTTAATGTCATCTTCTGTTATGTGTAGGGGTACACCTCTAAATACTACTTTTAATTTTTTTTCACTTTTTAATTGAAAAGTATAAAATTGAACTTTTTCTGCCTCTAATATTTTATTTAATTTTCTATAATCGTCCTCCGTTGCGGGGTCGATTTGCACCCCGGCGGAGACCATTTTACTTTTTGTAGTTGCAATGCTATAATTTTGCATTAGCTTTCTTACAGTGTTCCATTTTTGTGGTTCAGTAACAAAAATGGGGGCTATTTTAGGGGTTTTTGACTGTTCTACTTGACTATTATTGATATTTGGCTTTACGTGACGTGCTACACGGTTGGTGTTGTGTAAAATGTGTGTGTGTATTTGTGGTTTTTGACTTACCTCATTTTTTGAGGTTGACGGTGTTGATTTCCCTTGGGTCTGTCCTGTCACTTCTGTGTCCATTTTGTCACTAAAGTCACTATCACTTAGTACACTGAATCTATTTTCAATACTTATTTCCTGATTTGCACTGTTTTCCTTTTTGTTTCTATTGATTTTCCGTGCAGGAGTAAAGTCGGAGGCACTTGGCGCATCAATTCCATAATCGCGTTTCATCCTAACTTGCCATCGTGAGTGAAATCGTAACATGTTTAGTTCACCTCCTATGGTATCTAATATGCTGTCAAATTGTTCATTTGTCGGTCCAAACGGAGGGGGCTCCGGCCCGTCCATTTTTGGAGTGTTTGTATGTTCGCAGTCGGTTTAGAGAGTGTTTGCCGGTATATCGACGGACGCAACAAAATCGCTGAAGTCGTTGAAATCTTGAATTGTGAGAGTAGTGTAGGTGACTATTAGCTCACAGTTGACGATCGAATGCACTGGCATTTATTAGGCATGATAATGTACGGTAGTAAAGTAGCATGTTGGTGGTTAAATTCAATGTGGTCTTCTAACTTGGATTGTTCGGTGGTGGGTCTTGCGGTGGCGAGGCTGCTTCTGGAGAATTTTGTTCATCTCGCACTTCCCATCCAAATGGTTCAGTACGTGCATCCCATTCTAGTTGAAACTCGTATTGTTACTGCTTTCTTCTTCCTATTGTTCTTGTTGATGTAATTCTTCAGCTATCCATTTATTTTGTGGTACAGATGGACCAAAAGGTATCATTCTGATTCTGAATCTACTCAGATCTATATCCATTGACTGTTGTATGGGTTGTCTTCTCTCTATTTGTTGTGCAGGTGTCTTAGCAAATTTAAAGGAGTTTGGTTTCTGGGGTGGCTGTTGTGGAAATGATTGTGCCGATTCTAAGGAGGTTGTAATCGAGGTATTTGTTGAAATGGTTGTTCTCGAATTTGTGGTGGTTGGAATCGAAATATTTGTTTAAATGGTTGTTTTGTGGAGGTTGGAATTGTGAGGGAAACTGATCTTGCATATTAATGAACCTTGATGGAAATAATGGTTGTTGTCGTTGCGGTATATTTGGGAATGTATTGGTTATTCTCGTTGGTTTTATGTTGATGTTGAGGTACTGCGGAAGTCCCGCATCTATATTACCAGTTTTGATACTCCAAAATTTCTGACATAGCCGTTTCTATACATTGGGGATTTTTCAGGAATATCACTTCACGTAATCTTCCAAATCGCATAAGACCTCTCTTGTATGTGTGTCCAGCTGTGTATTTGTATAATGTTATCGTAATGCTGTCCAAAAGTATACGGGTTTTCATTTCTTTTAGGTTGTTCTAACATTAAATCATATAACAAACAATCTTCCGATCTTTGGTCGAAATAAGTTTTTTGTAAGTTTTAACATCACGCCAAGTCTACCACATGAACCAATTAATGCTTGTGCTTTGCCTCCTAAACTTGATATTATTAACTGAATAAATAAACTACGTAAACTTAGTTTCAAAAATTATTTAATAATATCACTACAATATTGTTTCGCCAAACTTTGGCATCATCAGGTGATGAGAAACTGAATATACAAAATTATTACAACATAATATATAGTGTCACAACAGTATGGGATATGAGTGGGGGTATTTTATAAACTATAGCATTGTAACAACGGGGAATAATTGAATTGAGTCTGATCGTTTAAAGCACGACCTAATTTACTATATCTATTAATTTCTAAGGTTTCTAATAAATTAAGTTTCTGTCCTTTATCTTGAATATGTAAAACTTTGAAATCTCTATTGAAGTCGTGTTCTTCATCTATACATTGCGTTGCGAAGGTAGAGTCCGTTTTGTTATCCATATAACTTTTTTCATGTTCCCCGGTCCTTTGTTCAAAAGTACGGCCTGTTTGACCCACATATACCTTATCACACTCACAAGTCAACATATAGACCCCCGATTTCAACCTTTTATCCGTTTTGTCTTTATCATTTCTAATATATTTTTGAACTGAATTATTAGTTTTAAATGCTATTGACTCGTTCTTAACGTTTTTAATTAGTTTACCTATTTTTATTGATGTATGTCCTATATAGGTGAAAGCATTATATTTGTTATCTGACTTTTCTTGTACTTTTGGATAAATTAACGATAAAGCCTGCTTTTTTCGTTTTCGTGCCAGAATATTGTCTACTAAATTTACTGTATAGCCGTTATTGTTAGCTATCGTGTAGATTCTATTTAGTTCTAATTCAAAGTTAGTTTTATTCATCGGTACATTAATTAATCTGTGTATCATTGACTCATACGCTGATAACTTCTGTGACCAGGGGTGAAAAGAACTTTTATGTATAGTAGTATCTGTGTGCGTAGGTTTGTGAAAAATTGCAAATTCATGCCTGCCTTTATTATTCGAAATCGTTAAATCTAAGAAATTAATGGATTTATCCTTTTCTATTTCTGTTGTAAATTTTATATTAGGGTGTATGGTGTTAATGTGGTCTTGAAACGCTTTTAACTGCCTAACTGTACCTTTAAAGCAGATTAATATGTCATCAACATAACGGTACCAATAAACTCAATTGTTAAATAGGGGGTGCTTACTTATTTGTGTTTCGATGTAGTTCATAAATATTTCTGCCATTAGCGGACTTAAGGGATTTCCCATTGCTAAACCTGTCGTTTGTGTGTAGAACTGTTGTTTATATTGACAGTAATTCTGTCTTACACAGATGTTTAATAAATGTAAAATCTCGGTTTTGGTAATCGGGTTAACGTGTCTTAAGTCCAGCATTGAAGATATTAATTCTATTACCTCTGTAGGGGGTACATTGGTGAATAGGTTTGTAACATCAAACGAAACAAATTTACTGTTATGGGGAATATCTAAACTCGATATTTTCTTAATAAGTTCTTGTGAATTTTGTATGGACCACTCCGATTTAAATTTTGTATGTTCGAGTATAATATGAATTAATTGTTTACAAACGTTACTACACGGGGCTTTAATGAAGGAAACTACGGGTCTAATGGGCATATCTGGTTTGTGTAATTTAATTAATCCATAAAGTTTAGGTGCTTGGGGGTTCATGATCGTAAGACGTTGTTTTTGTTGATTGTTAAAAAGAATATCTGAATCATTTAAAGCCATTTTTAGTTCTTTTTGAAACTTTTTCGTGGGGTCATGATTGTAACTTTGAAAATGAATTATTATCTATGAAATCTATAACTTTTTTATTATAATCTGGCTCAGAAATTGCAATGACAGTGTTACCTTTATCTGCTCTAGTGAAAATAATTGGATTTTCTAAAGATTTTTGTTTTAGCGATTTTATTGTATTGACTTCTGAGCTAACATTGTTTGAAAGTGAATGGTTCTTAATTATATCGTCCGCTATAAATTTAGTTCTAAGACTATCATTTTGTTTGCTTAGGGCAAGCTCTGTTTCTACGGCTAAATTTTCTAGTAGTTTTTTATTAATGTTGGGCTTGATGTTATGTTTAAAACCTTTAGACAACAGGCGTTGTTCATCTACAGTAAATTTAGTAGTTGTTAAATTCTTGAATCGTTCAAAAAAGGAAAAATTATGTGTGATTTTATTAGGGGTGATGGTATGGCTATTAAGTGTTTTAGTAAGTCTCTTAATCTTACTATTTTGAATTAAATATTTTCTATGGATCACTGGACTGATTTTAGAGTGAATAGCTTCAAATAAAAGGTCAAATTCTAAATTTGTGAGTCTAAATGTTAACTCTGAATGTAATACCTTGATATATGCAGATAGGGTATCTCGTTTGTTGTATAGGTTCTTCAGTTCTTCTTTTATCCAGGTCTTGACGCCCGCTTCTATTGCTTTCCGCGATGCCAAGTTGTCCTGTGTGGATCTGATGTTAATGTGTTTGGGTGTCAGGTGTTCTTCTTTACACTTGTGTAGAAACCATATATTCTGTTCGTTAATCTTGTATTTCAAACGTAGTTTGAAAAACCACTTGCCTTGTTCACCATCACTGGCAGATATCAAATAGTTAATTGATGAGGCTGATACATGTTGAAACTCCATATTTAACTGAATAAATAAACTACGTAAACTTAGTTTCAAAAATTATTTAATAATATCACTACAATATTGTTTCGCCAAACTTTGGCATCATCAGGTGATGAGAAACTGAATATACAAAATTATTACAACATAATATATAGTGTCACAACAGTATGGGATATGAGTGGGGGTATTTTATAAACTATTGCATTGTAACAACGGGGAATAATTGAATTGAGTCTGATCGTTTAAAGCACGACCTAATTTACTATATCTATTAATTTCTAAGGTTTCTAATAAATTAAGTTTCTGTCCTTTATCTTGAATATGTAAAACTTTGAAATCTCTATTGAAGTCGTGTTCTTCATCTATACAATGCGTTGCGAAGGTAGAGTCCGTTTTGTTATCCAAACTTTTTTCATGTTCCCCGGTCCTTTGTTCAAAAGTACGGCCTGTTTGACCCACATATACCTTATCACACTCACAAGTCAACATATAGACCCCCGATTTCAACCTTTTATCCGTTTTGTCTTTATCATTTCTAATATATTTTTGAACTGAATTATTAGTTTTAAATGCTATTGACTCGTTCTTAACGTTTTTAATTAGTTTACCTATTTTTATTGATGTATGTCCTATATAGGTGAAAGCATTATATTTGTTATCTGACTTTTCTTGTACTTTTGGATAAATTAACGATAAAGCCTGCTTTTTTCGTTTTCGTGCCAGAATATTGTCTACTAAATTTACTGTATAGCCGTTATTGTTAGCTATCGTGTAGATTCTATTTAGTTCTAATTCAAAGTTAGTTTTATTCATCGGTACATGGATGATCGTTAGGCATTGTTACGATTCTACCTACTTGTAATTGTTCAACTCCGGAATTACATCACTAAAAGACATAAGGATTACTTACAGTGTAATAATAAGGTTGATCATTTGTTCTTGTTTTCTTATTTATGGCTTTGATTCGGTCCCCTCAAGATCTTGATTGTTCTTTTCTTGGCCTTATTGTGCCGAGATTTGGATCGGCAAAACCACTTCTTAATTATGGTAAAGACACTTTGTTTTTTACCACGTTACTTCGAGATATGGATCGTAGCAACCGTGTGGACTTTTGGTAAAATTTATAGGTTTCAGACTCAAAGATTTAAAAATCACTCTTGTTTTGGCGTTTATAATCTTCTTCGTGATAGTGTTCAATCCTACTGAGTGCGCCAGTTAAATTTATAACGCTAATTTAATTTAAAAATGTATTTATTTCTACAAAAACCACACGTAAAATATTTTATAACAATAAGTATATAACACTACGAACGATAATTACTACTGTGACCTATGGATTTTTAATTTCCTTTTTTATATAAAAATATACCTTCGCTAAGCGATCTACCTTAATTTCTAGGAAAAGCATATGGTCATTGTGTTTGAATGAGCTCATGATGATCTCATTACCCAGGTGCAGTACGTGACTTATATATTGATATGTATAATGAGCTCTGAATCATAACTTTTCCCTCCCTAAGACAAGAAATGAAGGGACTGGTATCTCTTGCGAGTTATCCGGATTAGAATTTAATAATCTCATAGGGATATATGTTTTTAAACAAAATAACAAAAGACAATAAATGTTATTATAGTGAGTAAACAGATCAATGCTCTATCGATGGGTGATGAATCTTCGGTTCTTCCAAGTCAAGGTTGTGGATAACAATTTGGAGGTGTTTGTTGTTGTCGTTGATATCCAGGAGGTAAAACGTTCTTGAGTTTTTATTTTCTAGAGTAATGTTAATTGGAGGTAAATTAAAGATGAACTCTTCAAAAGCACCATCTTCTGGTTTTACCCAAAATATTTATTTCGCAGCTTTCCAAATAGATAACTCTAGTTTCGTGGACAGTTTGACGAAAGTGCAATCATGCTGCGGGCCTTGAAAGGCTGATGGCTTTCAGTAAGTGAATAAGTGATGATAAATAAGCATAGATAATAAAATAGTAATATTACACTAAAATATTCAATTAATTGTTCACCAACTCTATCGGTAACACACAAAGGTCCTTTCGTTGGTCTTTTTAACACATTACCCTAGACACGTACACTTGCTGCTCGAACAATACCATCATCTCCTGGATGTATATTTCAAATTATAAGAATATAACTACATTTTATAGGAACTTTGTTTTGCTGTCGGGAATGATACGGAGCGTTGTCTATCACTATCACGCTATCACACTATCTTTTGGTAAATTTGGCAGCAGTGTCACAAAACCATTCTTCAAATAAAGATGACGTCATGTCTTCATGGTAATTTAAACTTGAGGATTTAACATTTTTAGCAGATAATAGCGGCCGTCCGATCCATCCTTTTTCTGACCCAGCAGGAAGAATAATTATTCTTTTCCCTCTCGAAACCTGCACGTCCAACTGACAAATACTTGAACTATCTACCCAATCTTAGTAAATTGTGTCATGGGTGTCATACCACGTCTCCTCTAAATAACATATGAGTCGTCCTTCCTGTCTATACCTTCTAATTCCATACATTAAATAACTTAAAATACTTGGCTTGTTTCACTATGAGTTTATTAACAATACTCTGACATATACGTTTCGGTTGTTACACGATTATCAAAGAGATATGCAAATCTAACTTAAAGTCTATAAATGTTTGTCTTGTATACTTGTCTGTTTTGTGTGTGGTGGGGTGTTATTATGTTGTTAATGACAGTGTCTATGAAGGGTGTATTACCAAATTCTATCTGTGTGTTGGTAACTAATCGTTTTTGTTTTTGAGCTTGTTTTATTTCTAATATTTCTGAGATCTAATCTGTTGCTTTTGTAACATTATGTATTAACTCGCAGTCATCTATGTCGGGAAAGTGGTTGTATTCTATACAATGTTCGGCAAAGCCTGTGTTTTTCTCACTATATTATATAGTTTTTTTATGTTCTTTGACTCTAGTTTTAATAGCTCGTCCACTTTGCCCGATATAGATAGCCTCACAATCTTTACATTTTAATTTATAAACGCCTGATTGTTCCATTTTATAGGCTCATCACTGATTCTTTTATGTAAGCAGTCAAGTGCAGATTCAACATTTCCTCTGTAGAAGGAGTATACTTGCTGCCTAATAGTATCAATTTCATACTCTCCAGTTTTTCTCGGTGCTTCTTTGTCACTTCTTTGCTTTCGAGATCCTGCGTTATTCATAATTATCTTATATATTGTTCCAAAAGGCACCTTGGTTAATTGCGACGTTCGTTGAATGTTCTGGGTTTTTAGTCCGTTATTTTTTTCCATCAGGGTATGATAGACATTGAGAATTATCTTATTTGCATCTTCTGATATATGCTTTCTCTGTCGTGCTCCAACAGTATTATCACTATCCACATCATCATCACTAACACTTTCAGCAAAAGGTCGCTACATGTTCGTGAAGTAAAGAGAGAAAAATCAAATATGTATACAGCAGTAAAGATTAACAATAAATGATAAATAGACTCAATATTAGATGTAATATATACCAACTCTCCTCACTATATTTACTTAAATTTTCTTTAATAAATATAAGCACTTATTTCATCTAAATTGTAATTTATTGACTATTTAACTATATATAATAAGTATATATTCAAATTAACAACTGTTGGTACTTATATTATTATTAAATTTTATTTCATCTAAATTGCAGTAATTACAATTTACTTAAATTTTGTCATTACGGACCTTAGCAGTTTGTTTGCATAAAAGATAATAGTATTGAGCGGCCAGGTAGTTATTGCCGCAGGTGGTGCAATAAAAGCATTAGAGCCGTTCACAGTTATATTTTTATAATTTCAAATAAACTATACTTCAGTTATGCGTCCTACGGTCCGCTGCAATGGAGGTGTATTGTCTTCTTTGATAATTACCAATTGATTCTTGTCTAACTTATCATGACTGCTTGATTTCCATTTTCCTCGCTGTTAGAGCCCGGTCAGGTATTCGTTCACCTAGAGGTAACATATGTGCTGCTTAAGTTTTTGACTGTGTTGTCAATATGACCACCGCGGCATCGATTCGAATTTACATGCAACAAACCTGGTTCTGGTACAGCCGTGAGGTTGTCTCCAATTAGAAAGTGGCTTGGAGTTACGAAAGATAAGTCATTTAGAGGTCGGGAATTAAGAATAGCTTCAATTTCTGTTAACAAAGTGCTACATGTTTGGTATGTTAATAAAGCCTTTCCTGCGACTCTTTTAAAATGATGTTTCATAGACTTTACAGCAGATTCCCATAAACCTTCAAAATGTGGAGCTCCAGGAAGAATGAAATACCAATTACTGTTATCTTCTAATAGGAACTGATGTATTTAGTTTCTGTTTTGCCGCTGAGATCACCATTTGTTTAGTTCTTTTAGTTTCCTGTTAGCGCCAACGAAATTAGTTGCGTTATTAGAGTATAGATTCACAATCCTGCCTTTGCGAGCCATAGAGCGTTTTAAAGTGTTTAAAAAGGCTTCAGTAGATAGTTCGCTGACTTTTTCCAAGTATACAGTCTCTGTTACCAGACATACAAATAACGCAACGAAAATCTTATTACTCTTGCTATTTCTTCGCCGGTTTTCACATATTTGAAATGGTCCACAATAATCAACACCGCAATTTATAAATGGTCTACCAGGGGTCAAACGTTTTGATAAAAGATTTGCCATAACATACTATTCTTCTGTGGGGTTTGCCTTAAAATATGGTATGGAGGGTCCTATAACTTGACGGACAGATGACCGCAAAGATGAAGGGCAATATTCCTTCCTTATTGCCGTCATGGTTTCCTGATTGCCAGCATGAAGGTGTTTTTTGTAATTTTGAGTAATAAAAGTAGTAAAAATGTGTTTAGCTGCTATTAGCAATGGGTATTGGTATGAGTATGGTATGTTTTTAATTCGACCGCCAACTCTAATAATGTCGTTTTTGTCTAGAAACGGATTTAAATAAATGAGTGAACTTTTGGAGTCGACGATATTGTTTTTACGCAACTAGTTACACTGTGTAACTTTCTAAATCATCAGGTCTGAAAAGATTTATTTTGATCTCTGTGGTATAGAGACCCATGTTGAAGATCATATTTAGCCGATTATGAACCACTTCATATTCTAATCACTTTGATTTCCAAAAATCTTTAATCAAAAAAGGTTTATTGAAGAAATCTTGTCTCGAAATAACTTTGATACCATATATGCTTTGTACTATTTCTTAGAACCGTATACTACAATAGGTATATTTGTTACAATTACAATTTAAAAGAATATCAGTTACACCCTACAAGAAGGGCAGTAACTACTTATAAATATTTGTTTTCGTTCAGCGGATGTGAAATAACACTCACTCTCTTTTTGTAACACGTGCTCGGAATTTTAAACGTCGACTTAACGATCTAAAGTAAAAGATTTAAAAGGGAACCAACACCCGTGTGCAAGAGGGGTCTCTCTGATAATGAGGTCCGGTGTGTTGCGTTTATGTCTCATCCGTATCAAATCGCCACCTCCTTTGCCTTGAGTCCCTAATGTCCCATCCGGCAAACACCGAAGGAACTGAAAAGAAGAAGAAAGAAACTCACCGAAAAGATTTTTTTTTGTATGTGAACACGTTCGAAAGAAACATAGTGATGATATATTTTCGGCATTTTCACAGTCCGTTTTTAGTCTTCGCAAAAGATCAGGGTGAATAAAGCACGGAATATATTGTTCATGCAGTGTGGTTTTTCCTTTTGACTGTCATACGTTTCTCTTGAGAGTTAAAAGTATTGCGACAGATAAATTTGCTTGTTAAAAATAAATCGATCTTCATGTTATTTGAAAATACTGAATCACCA
The DNA here is from genome assembly GCA_963170755.1 of Amphimallon solstitiale. NCBI lineage: Eukaryota > Metazoa > Arthropoda > Insecta > Coleoptera > Scarabaeidae > Amphimallon > Amphimallon solstitiale. Next base: position 59,656,613 of record OY720683.1, on the reverse strand, counting down.
GGTAATTTTGTATCGTGCTAGGCACTCATCGTTATTTTCTACAATTCACTATACAAACTATACTATAGGTAATGTTCTCGCCATTGAGGTTTTGTAAACAAACATTGTGAGGCAAAATAATAGGTGTTTCAGAAATTATTACTACTAATTCTGTTATGTTTCTTGAAAACATATAAACAAGGACATAATAAATAATAAAGGGTTTGTACAAGAATCCTCTAAATATGTAATGCTCGATTGAGTGGCGTCTGTAATGTTTCAAAAAACAAGGCGATCAGAAATTAGTAAATTTTATAATTTTATTTAATTATTAATTCTACAATATATATTGTAGAACTAGTATACTAAATCCAATTGTTCTACCTTACAATTGGCTAAGCGTAACTCTAATTTCGTGTGTAGTAATTGGTACAGGAGATAACTTGTGACAATCACAGATATTTTCCGTATCTAATGTACAGCAATGATCTAAAGCAATGTTTAGATTAGGTGTTCGATTTACGTTGAGTTTTGATTTATTGGTTTAATAAATACACGTTAGTATGTAAGATACTATTAACTAAAACACATATTAAAGTTAACACATAAATACAAATACAAGTGGTGGCTGAGTTTAGGTTGTGTTGTTGTTATGATCTCTTCTGGGCCATTCTCTTGCCCTTTTCTGATTTCCTCACTTGTTGACATGTTCTCCCCCCCCCCCTGTTCTAGTGAATGCGTAGTTAGGCGACTTAACATTTCCATTTTATTCTTTTAAGGGCTTAGTTGTGATTCTAATATCGTTTAAGAATTTCGACAGTAAAATAATCACATGGTTGTAGGTGCCAGATGTCCTTTGGCGGCTTTACCGGTTTATAAACTTGAGATAATATATAGAAATTTGTTTAAAACTTGGTCCACGATTGATAAATTATGAAGCATTAAAAGAGTGAAAACGGATGCATTACCTATAATTAAGTTGTGAAATGGTAAATTGGTGTTTTTAAAAAACAATCAATACACATTTACACGTTTATTTTACTTAAAACTAACGTTTACAAAGCTTTTACAAATAAGAATGATCTAGTTTTTACAAAGTTTGCCTATATATACTAAGTGGTACAGGATTTCCAAAACAACGGAACTTTCCCAATGGCATTTGGTGAATGTCATAGTTTGTCGTATTTTGTACTTGCTTATCAACATATAATTCTATCTTGTCATAATATAAGCCTACATTTTCCTCAAGTAGTATACTAACTGAGTTTTATTTCATAAATTTAAAATTAATTTTAAAGTGATGAGTAGTATCAAGGAAGTACTGAACATTTTCCTTCTTCTTTACCTGAATTTATGATTATTTTCTAGCAAGTGAATTGCGCAATTTGAATCTTGCTCTAAAAATTGATTTAATTGCCTGTCTGTTCCACTGAAACAACCTAAAACTTCATCTATTTATTTGTGCCAATAAACAAAGTTTTTCAAATTCGGATGTTCTTTAATTTGACTTTCTAAATAATCCATAAAAAAAATCTGCCAATAACGGGCTTAATGGGAAGCATATAATCTATTGTTAAAATCAAAATAGTTTTGCTCTACATAAATTTTAAGGGAACTCATAATATCTAGTATTTTAAAAAAGGTTTCCAACTAAATTAGTTGTATCCTTTATAGGAACACTTGGAAATAAATTAGTAACGTCAAATGAAACTAATTTAGCGTTATTCTTGGATCCATTTTGAAAGTTGTTGTTAGTTGACCTGAATTTTGAACTCCTTTCTTTGGTTGCGAGAAGTCTCGATGACTCTGAGGACGATGTGAAGGTGGTGGTGCTTGTGAGGATGAATGAGCGCCGGCGATGGAGATGAGTATGAGTGAGTAACAGCAGCAGGTTCCTAGTTGTTGAACACTTCGTTGTTCTATTATTATCTTGGTTCTTACTTGTTTACTGCAGGTTCTTCCGAGTTCTTCAAAAACGGTTATTTAACCATTGAACTTGTTTGGACCTTATTGCAGCAATCCCTGGACTCTTCTGAGTACCTCCTTGGTAATAACTTCGGAACTATCGGGTAGTTGTTCTTACACAAAGAGTCATAGTCTCCTTTGAGTAATTTCCAGGTTTCTTTTAAAACAATCCCACTTCTGACACCAATTTTGTAATGGACCAAGCGTTGTAGAAAATAATAAACAACTATAAACTATTTAAGTAGTTTATTTTACATAGTATACAACTTATAAACTAGGTGTGCTCAGTGGCTACCTCTAACTGTTACTACTTTCAATATTAAATAACTGAACTTTTATATGAAGTTATTATCATTTTAACATTATCACAATAAAAGAGAACAATACAGATTAGAGGAAATATAATATATCTTAATGATAAATAATGGTACAGTGAGTAATATCGTATGTATAATGTATAATACATTACATAAATACACGTTAGTATGTAAGATACCATTTATTAACTAAAACACATATTAAAGTTAACACATAGATACAAATATAAGTGGTGGCTGAGTTTAGGTTGTGTTGTTGTTATGATCTCTTCTGGGCCATTCTCTTGCCCTTTTCTGATTTCCACACTTGTTGACATGTTCTCCCCTCCTGTTCTAGTGAATGCGTAGTTAGGCGACTTAACATTTCCATTTTATTCTTTTAAGGGCTTAGTTGTGATTCTAATATCGTTTAAGAATTTCGACAGTAAAATAATCACATGGTTGTAGGTGCCAGATGTCCTTTGGCGGCTTTACCGGTTTATAGACTTGAGATAATATATAGGAATTTGTTTAAAACTTGGTCGACGATTGATAAATTATGAAGCATTAAAAGAGTGAAAACGGATGCATTACCTATAATTAAGTTGTGAAATGGTAAATTGGTGTTTTTAAAAAACAATCAATACACATTTACACGTTTATTTTACTTAAAACTAACGTTTACAAAGCTTTTACAAATAAGAATGATCTAGTTTTTACAAAGTTTGCCTATTTATACTAAGTGGTACGGGATTTCCAAAACAACGGAACTTTCCCAATGGCATTTGGTGAATGTCATAGAAAGTTGTTTGTCGTATTTTGTACTTGCTTATCAACATATAATTCTATCTTGTCATAATATAAGCGTACATTTTCCTCAAGTAGTATACTAACTGAGTTTTATTTCATAAATTTAAAATTAATTTAAAAGTGATGAGTAGTATCAAGGAAGTACTGAACATTTTCCTTCTTCTTTACCTGAACTTATGATTATTTTCTAGCAAGTGAATTGCGCAATTTGAATCTTGCTCTAAAAATTGATTTAATTGCCTGTCTGTTCCACTGAAACAACCTAAAACTTCATCTATTTATTTGTGCCAATAAACAAAGTTTTTCAAATTCGGATGTTCTTTAATTTGACTTTCTAAATAATCCATAAAAAAAATCTGCCAATAACGGGCTTAATGGGAAGCATATAATCTATTGTTAAAATCAAAATAGTTTTGCTCTACATAAATTTTAAGGGAACTCATAATATCTAGTATTTTAAAAAAGGTTTCCAACTAAATTAGTTGTATCCTTTATAGGAACACTTGGAAATAAATTAGTAACGTCAAATGAAACTAATTTAGCGTTATTCTGAAGTTTTATGTTATTTTTTGATTAACTGTATTGAATACCTAATTGTAAACCCAGCTGAAAAATCCGTATTTTCTAATATGTTCAAAGAATTTTTTAGATAGTTTATATGAACGTGCTGAGTCAAATTGAACAACATAGGATTATCTCTTTTTTTAAGTTTTCCGAAAAGTTTTTTTTTTCTTCGAATCCAGTCTTTCATCCAGTGGAAGAGTAAAAAGGCACCAGAAGAATTTTTGTTATTGATATTAGATTTTGATGTTCTTCTGTTCTCTGCATCCTACTGACTGCGCCTGTTAAATTACGATTTCCAATCGTAAACTTTACTTACTACAAGTATTGCTTTGTTTCTATGTTAGACTCATTATTTATTATATTTTAAATGTACAAAAGATACTTTCAAATCTTATCATTGTAGGTTAGTTAGGTTCCTTTTCAATAAATCCGCTTACCTATTTTGTTTATTATATTTAATAGTTGTAACTTAACAATACGATGTAATGCTGTTGGTACAATACTTAATGAACTAATACTAATTTATTGGCGAAACATTGGCAGATCATACAATTTGTCATTATCTAAACTTAACTCTTCAAAGAATGATTTCTTGGTGTTGTCAATTACACTGGGCAACAAATTTTCGAAAAGTTCATGCTTCCAAGCTGAAAATAGTCATTTCGTAATGAATTCAATGTGCTGAACACGAAAATGACTAAGAAAAAGCTGAATTGGCTACGGGTTTTCTGTAAAATGTACGCATATTTCAGAAAAAGTGTACTTATGTCAATATTATAATACATGGTAAGAAAACATTTACGCATATTTCAGAAAAAGTGTACTTATGTCAATATTATATATAATACATGGTAAGAAAACATTTACGCATATTTCAGAAAAAGTGTACTTATGTCAATATTATAATACATGGTAAGAAAACATTAGTCTGCTTCCGGCTTTCGACTTCTTTTGGCCTGCCGTTTGTAGTGGACTTGTGGAGCATCTCTACTGATTGTCCAACAATAGTCAGCTAGCATTGACGTAGACCATTTGCCTTGGTACCGTTGCTCCATGGTGGCAATGTCCTGATGAAAGCGTTCGCCGTGCTCATCGCTGACCTGCCCGCAGTTATCAGGAAAGAAATCTAAGTGGGAATCAAGAAAGTGGATCTTTAAGGACATATTGCAGCCGAATTCATGAAACAAAGCCAACATATCCTCAACCAGACACTTGTAATTTTCTGCCTTGTCATTCCCCATGAAGTTTGCTGCCACTTGATAGAATGCATCCCAAACCTGTTTTTCTTTACCTTGAAGAAGTTCCTCAAACTTGGGGTCTCGGAAGAGCTGTCTAATTTGAGGCCCCACAAAGATGCCCTCTTTAATTTTGGCTTCACTGAGTCGAGGGAATTTGTCATGCAGGTACTTGAATGCTGGTCCATTCTTATCCATGGCTTTTACCAAGTTTTTGACAAGACTGAGTTTGATGTGTAAAGGAGGAATGATGATTTTGTGTGGCTGTGCCAATGGTGGGTGCTGTACATTCGTTTCTCCAGGCTTAAAAAATGCTCTCGGAGGCCAGTCTTTCTTGATGTAGTGCAAATCGATTGCTCTGCTGTCCCACAGACAAAGAAAACAGCAGTACTTTGTATATCCCTGCTGCAAACCCATCAACAGAGATACTACCTTCAGGTCAGAACATATCTGCCAGCCATACTTGCTGTAGTTAATCGTCTCCAGTAGCTGCTTTAGATTGCCGTAAGTCTCCTTCATGTAGACCGCATGTGCAATAGGTATGGATGGAAGCTGGTTCCCATTATTCAACAAAACCGCCTTTAGGCTCAGTTTTGAAGCGTCTATAAACAGCCGCCATTCGTGGGGATCATGTGCAATACCGAGAGCTTGTAGTAGACCATCAATATCGCAGCAGAACACAAGGCTTTCTTCTTTCTTAAAGAAAGATTCGAAGAGCTGATGGCGAGTGCGAAATGAAGTCACTCGGACAGAAGATTCCACTGTCGAAGTCTTGAGGCCAGTATCTCCGCTTTGCTTTTCGACAGATCCAAATCGCGAACAAGATCGTTCATTTCATCCTGGGTAATTTTATGTGGTGCAGATGTTTCGTCAAAGCACGAAAAGTCATCATCCTTACTGCCACGTTGAGGAGAACTCGCCGACGCATGGCCATCCTCATCGACAGGTCGCAGAGCAGATAGTATGTTAGGGTATTCAACTGTCCACTTCTTCTTCTTGGTGATGCCTCCAGAAGCTGGTCGTACCATACAGAAATAACAGTCGTCAACGTGATTGGTGGGCTCCCTCCAAATCATGGGCACAGCAAATGGCATTGCCTTTCTTTTGCCATTAAGCCACTGTGAAAGATTTACGGCACAAGTGCGGCAGCATACGTGTGGGGCCCAGTCTTTGTCCTGGTCGCCTATCTTGCAACCAAAATACAAATGATACGCTTTCTTAACTGTTGCACTGATGTTCTTTTTCTGTGCAGCAAATGTCACTTCTCCGCAAATATAACAGAAGTTATTTGCACTATTAACACAGTTACGAGGCATTGCTACTGTTTAGTTACTTTACACTATAGCAATCACTTATGTATGCTAGAGCTTCGAAAAATATGCGCGAATGAACGGACATTGCACGAGTTAACTGTCACGTCGGCCATTTATAAATAAACTATAATTAGCTATTGCTTGATATTGCGCAATCAATTTCGCAACACTCTCAATGGAAACTTACAGTAAATGCTGCATTAACTTCTTTGCATGAAGGAGTGATGCAATATGACGCAAAATTTCGTAATTTCTCACTAAATTGCATTACATTATGCAATAGCATCTATACAATGGACAAAACGTCAATATCTCTTGAACGTGAGCCAATCAACTTTTTTCAATGTGATATTCGTGTTCAGCACGTTGAATTCATTCAGGATTGGGTACTTTCACCTAAGAAGCAATTTCACTGTTGACCAGTGTTATTCCTAGAAAGTATAGAATTACGCCCTAAACTTTAAATAATTACACTATTACATGTACCTAATGTAAGTACAAACAACTATGAATACGGAATATTCTATATGGTAAAAGTACAAACTTGAAATAATAATCTTATTTTACTAAACATGTGAACAATTTAGGCAAAATGTGAATTAACGAATAATATAGTAAGCACAGATAGGAATTAATATTATGATGAATATACATATATTATATATAGCTATATATATAGCGATTAATTTGAATAAAAATAGCTTATTAGTTGAAGATATTCAACAATATGAATATTGCCTTGAATAACAAGTATTTTAGGGAATTTTAAGAATAGCAATTTTATAATGTTTAATAGTACATAGAGTATATCTAAAATAAGTGAACAGTTCTTGTAACATATCATATGTATTACTTCATTAATATTAATAATTTGTTTTATGCGTGTCTTTAAAATAAATAAATTATGTACTACAGGTAAGATAAAAACGTACATAAATAAAGACAGGGACATATACTATACAGTACCTTCTATATGACAGATTTTGTGGTTGGTTTATAGTTATTTGAATATAGCTTGAGTAATTCCAAAGTATCTCAAGATCACACTACAATTTTCATGGTGCGAATCGGAAATTTTCCATTGATTTCTCACGCAGCAATCACACAAAAGTCATACAAAACATCGCCACAGACACGCATATTCAAACGTGTCGCTTGTAAGTTTAGAAAATTTTACAGTTCGCATCTGCCACCACTGTTACCCTAAAAAATTATTATTGTCAGTAACAACGATTCGATGCGCAAGATTTGCAATCTATGCATGAAAAGGATCGGTTCTCTTTCTTTCCTACTTATCCTTCATACATCATAGTCACTTTTTGTAGATTTTCGAATCGGTATGTGCCTCTCTTCAACATTTATTCGTTCATATTTTAACGAACTAAGGAATTTCGCTTTTGTGTGCTTCTAATTCTAAAACGAAATTTTTGTAGTTTCAGTGCAGATGTTATTTGAAGTCGTTATGTAATGGGATTTCAAAACCAATAAATGAATATTGAAATTTTGTGTTTATATTGTTATGACCCGTTCGGTCTTTTGTATGTAAACTGCAGGTCTTCTTTTCGTATACTATATATATTAACTAGATACCTGCTTGTTGCAAGTGATTCTCTGGCTTATTTCGTAACTCAACTGTCTTAGATTAATTCGATTAATGTATACATGCGCCTAACAATAAAAATAAAAACTATACAATGAAACTCAAACTGTAACCTTATGTAACAAAGAACTGTTAAATATCGATTTACAGCGGATATTTCCTATATTAATTTATCTTATTGAAATGATTATTTGTAAACATACCCATGATAACCCGGAACGACAGTTGATATGAGCATATATTTATATATGGAATTACACAATGTGTTTCGGAATAATTTTAATATGTACCTAATAGTAAAGTATCTCACACCTCCCTTCTTAAAAAAAAAATGAGGTGTGGCCACCACACGACTTTCTTATACGTATGAGCGTTTCAAATTATAGAATTTTAAGAATTTTTTTTACAAAAATTATTCAAAATTCTATTCTAAGTACTTTATTCTCTTAATAAATATCTATAGAATGCATACTTTGCAAGATATTATCAAAAAAGTGCTACTCGCTAAGAGTAAAAGTGCTACTTCCGGTCCGAATTTTGAAATTTCATATATACAAAAAAAATAGCAAATCCAGTTTTAAATACTTTTATACTCTTGATAAATATATATAGAATGCATAACTTACGACATATTTGCAAAAAATCGCTATTCGATAAGAGTAAAAGTGGCACTTCCGGTCAGAATTTTGAAATTTTCTTTATACAAAAGATATTGAAAATGATTTGCGAAATATTCGCAAAAAACCGATTTTCGATAAGAGTAAAAGACCTACTTCCGGTAGGAATTTCGAAAAACTTTTTAAATAAAATTGTTCTCAGTTTTAATTTTAAGTACATATGAATTCTTTATAAATTTGTATAAACTTAGTATTTGACGAAATATTGGCAAAATTCGATTTTTATACTGAAGTAAACTGCTACTTCCGGTCTACCGATTTTGCTCAAAATCTAATCAGTTCTCAAGAGGGAGATTATATTCGTAAATACAAAATTTGGAATTGATATCTACAGCGGTTTGACCGCTATCGTGGTCACACACACACACACACACACAGAGAGAGAGAGAGACACACAGACACACAGACATTTTTTAAAAACCACTTTTTTGGTATCAGGGGACCTCAAAACGTGGACATCTGCAAAAATCTCGAGGTCGAAAATTTTCATCATCACAATACTTCCTTATACTACGTATAAGAAAGTAAAAAGGGGCAAATCTTGGACTTGGATGTTCGTTCACTACAGAGCAAAGCATTAATGCTGTAATCAGTTCATTTCGACTGATCGTTCTCGTGACGACGACTTCCTTGCAGATGAAAGAGAAGACGAAGACGTTCGGGTTTTGTCTTCGATCTCTTCTTCTCAACTTTGTAGCATTTGTGACAGTTAGTTTTGGATTGCGGGGACACAACTCATGTTTGTATTCAAGATCCTTGCACAACACCCATGACTTGAACGGGACGACGTGCAATGAAAAATCCTCGTTATTAATGAACCTAATCCAATCAATTTAGCTAGACTGTATAATACTTGAACAGGTTTCCCACCACAAATACAAAGATGGATGGAACATGAGAGTACCAGCCTTATGTACTGTGGAGTACTTCTTGGTTTAATTGATGATTCAGCAATGCGTCTAGTTGGCTTAATTTATGACTCTCCTACCTGAGTTCTTCTAATTCGTCTTGGATTTAACCATACAACATTCGTGCTGGTTAATATCTGCTATTGAAGAACTTGGACACGAGATTGTTAGCCTAATCGATTCGGTGAAAACAAAAATTCTTTGGTTGTTGAGCAAGGGATGCCACACTTCTACTTCGACTCGTATAGTTCTTGTCTTGTCGCAAAATTTTGCCTGGAAGCGATTGTTCGTTCTCTGTGCACTTTTCCAATTTTTATAATAGGAAGAAAAAATGATTCTCTGGTAAAATTCACAAGAGTCTTTGTTGCAATTTCGTCACCATTTGCTTGAAAATATTTTTTCAGAAGTCGATTTTTTGGCAATTCCGTGGATTCTTCATGAAATTCCAGAATCTTTTCATGCAGGACTATACATGAATTATGTTATGTAGTATAAGTTTTAATGCTTGGTAAATAACACAAGTGTTTTATGATGATTTACTTTATTGTTCTTGCTAAACGTTATAGTACAATGGTATCTTAATACTGATGTCCCCCTCCTGGTTCTTCATTTTAAATATAATTTATCATCTGCATAATAACAATAGTTAGAATCGTTGTGGAAAAGATCAATACTAAATTGATAAATAACAAATAATGTAATTCGTTATCGGTATAGTAATTAGAATCGTTCTGGGAAAGATCAATACTAGGTTGACAAATAACAAATAATATTAATATTTTGTCTTGTCGGATATTTATTTTACAGAATCATTATATTCTAAAGTAACATATTGATATTCTTATTTATTAATTCCTACAATATAACACATGTGTTTTACCGATTCACCACGACTACAATACGGCAATTCGAAAAGAAAAACTCAAAAACACAAGAAACTATCATCCAAACCTAGTTTAACAGGTGGTCAGTAACCCAACTCAACTGGCGTCCTCTGACGGTTATCAACCCAATTCAACAGGCGCCACCGGCGGTGGTGACATACAACCGACTCACCCTAAGAAGGGCACCCTGATGGTCACCAACTCAACCCTTCCTCTGACTTAACTAAATTTTATTAGGATTATCAGATGAGGAGAGTGGTGTCGATTTGCCATTCGTGTACACACCGCCGCCGAGAATGTCGCTTGATAGCACGGAGTTGGAGGAATGTTGTGCTCTGATGTGTACAGGAGGTTTCTATATAAAATCAGAAATAAACATTAGTACCAGCAATTTACATAAAAATTAGCAATTACCTCTAAACACGTCATCATTTTCTCTATCAATATCTTGATGACCCCAGGCAAGAGTATGCATACCATCCACATTAATATATCGTTTGTTATCAAACGATGATATATCCAATTTATTTTGCTCTATCGTATAGATGGCGTGTAATTTAAATTTTTTATAGTCATTAAAACTAGTTTTATCCCTGACATGATTTTTTAACGCCTTTCGATTTTTTTCGAGTTCTATAGTCAACCTCGATGACATACTTTAGCTCGCAATGCAACAAATTCAGTCATTACCATACCTGCATTTTCGTTCTTCATTAAATCCATCACAGCTATATTTTGGGTTGGAATGTCGAAAATATTATCGTTCGAAAAGTTTGATGTATTAAATTTTGATGTATTACGCTTCATATCACAATATATACCATCTGCTTCTATTTTTAAAACAAAACTATCAGTATCCATGTAGCATAGAATCAAATAATCATAGGAAAAATCATACGTTAATAATTTGGAAAGTTCTAGCACGGCGAAACCTATGTAGATAGGTTTACTATAAACCACTCCAAGCTTCTCCATCTGGATTGCAACAAAGTTTTCCGAAAAGATGCTAATGTTTTTAAAATTCAATTTATAAATTAAACTACTAGCTTCTTACCCTTGTTACCCCAATGTGTAATCAATTTCACATCCACTCGCTTGTCTACATTCTTCATGGTTTTACCAAGACGGAATTGATCATGAGAAATCTTTTTCAAAATCATTACACGCATGTTGACGGAGGCTGGAATTTAAATTGATATATGTAGACTTCTCTGGCCATCAATTATACTCATTTCTTTTGGTATGAACTTTGATGCGGCAAACCCCTCTATGTCGATGATGAGGAACGATTCGAATCGTATTTAGATTGCAAATAATATAAATAGTCATAACATTATATATATTGTGTACACATACATTTTCAATAGATTTATTATTATTATAGAAACAAGGAAACATCATTTTAACAAGATTTGAAATATTTGTTTACAGTATTCTAAATTTACTTTCTATTTATTCACATATTTCTAAGAAAACATATTTTTGATGGTTCTTCACATACATTTTTTAGAAAGATACAATATGGTAACCCCAGATTATTATGTAAGTATAAATATTTGTTTTATACATATTTATTAGTCATAAATTTTATACATCGGTCATTTTATTCAGACAGACCTGTTTCTACAATTTACATTACAGACAACTATTTTTTTACATATATACAAATACTTTTAATTATTTAAATTTACGGAGGTTGCCGTTTATTAGTCATCAAGGTCTGCAATGGAGAAGCTGGATTCAAACGTCTGATCATACATTTGATTTAAGGCTGCAGATTGTTGTGCAGGTGAGTGATGCCTCACCGAGATCGGAACCATATCTCTTCGAGTCGGTAATACCCGCTGAATCTTAAAGTTAGGTGTATCAAAACGTTGCAGTGGTCTTGGCCTATCAACTTGCAGCAGCGGTGGTGGTCGTTCTACCGTTGAGAGTGGTTTTAAATTCCTAGTTATTAGTAACGGTAACTTTTTTGTTTCACTATCTGTAGAGTCCTCACAGCAAACGCAATCAAATTTGCGCTTATTAGACATTTTGCTTGAGAACGTCTCTCTATGTATGCAACACATAAACTGAACTGCTATAGAACAGGATATTTCCAACTACATATTTCCTTTACTTAGAGAGCGCATATCAAAGAATTTCTAAAATTTTAATGACCGAGCTAATAGGTATCGTCTAAAAATTTATATTATATATTAGTTAGATTAACTTGCTGAGATATGTAATCGTTGGCTTTCTTTTAATATAATACGAGATAATTCTTTGGTTAAGTCTAGAGGTTAGATAATATGTGGATGTATAGTATTGTATACTTCGGCAAAGTAATCGTATTGATTATTATTCGTTTAGGTCACTAAACTAGCTAATACGGCAGGCCTTGAAGGCCCGCTATCGCCTCTTATTCCGCTTACAGTTGAGGTACCGCTCCCCCTTATTCTTCTAAATTTATTGCGGATTTTGTCTTTATTGCGTTTCAGTTTTTGAAACACCATATAATTCCGATATATAGCGAATAACTAAATATAATTGTGTTTTAGATGTTCAATATTGCTTAGTTGTTTTTATACACCCCTGTATATAGTTTACAACTATGCAATATTTTATTCAGAATGCTTATCGGATAAAATGATTAATAATAGATTTAGTGATAATAGCAGTTTTTAAATTGAAAATGTTTAACGGCTGTCCATGAAATAAGATGTATTTTATCGTTTAAAGTTATATTGACATTTTTCACATACTTTTCCTGTGCCTCACAGACGGTAGTTTTCACTCTATTTATAATTTTTCTACTATTATTGGTTTTGTGCCTTGACTTGCCGATGATTTATTTCACGTTTGCCTAATTTATCTGTAGTTTGAATTTTGTTTGTGGGTATAAAATTAGAATAATCTCGAAATCTGTTTTTTTTTGCATCAGTTGGAAAATGTGGTTTGATAGTTTTTGTTAATAGTGTTTCAGTCTATATACATATGTCGATTCCACTGGTCTTTTTGGTTTAAATGAAAATTCATTAGAATTTTAAAAAAACATTTTATTTTATACAAACTTGTAGATAGCTTTATTAGAATTATGTTTTGTTGACGCGAATGTATACTTTTAAATAATTCATTTAATCATTGTTCTATAACAAATAATATTTACTTCATTGGCATTTTTTATACTGATTTCCATTCCTATACTCTTATAATTTGCAGTGTTTCTTTGTATTACAACTGTCAGTTATGTATGATGCTTAATAATGTTGGTAAAGCCTTGTTCACACTGTACATAATTATTTTCTTTTGCATTGTACACCTACAATTTAAGGAATATATAGATATAATATATGTATGTATTATGGTAATATTGATTACTTATTGTTATATTCGAAAATACTGTAAAACATCCTTTTAGAATTGCTATTTTGAATTATTCTAATTGACGATGTCGCGGGAAGTTCATTTTCATCAATGATAATTAAACAATCTTTTTTGAATACGTATGATATTACTTCTCAATTTGCCTGGCACAGTAACAACATGATTAAGTGCTTGTTTAATCTGGTAGGAATATATTTTAGTTTCTTTTTTCTATTAACAATATCTTATAATATTTTGAAGTATTTTTACAACTGAATTCATGGACGAAATGACTCCAGTCATGTAACGATAATTGCTAAAAATAAGTAGAAAGTATTTATAAACAAATAAGGAATCGAATTTATAAATTTCTTACCTATACACTATTATCATTGGGCCTATTATTATATATTGCAATATTTATTGTGTTGAATGTTTGTGAGCTATGGCTTCAATCTTTTCGAGCTTGAATTCGCCTTTTGCGCGTCCGCTTACAGCTTTTTACAGTTTCCTGTAAAACGCGATCACTCTCGTGGTGGTTTTTAGAATGTAAGATTTTATAGACTTGTGGCACACTCTGTATATACATATATTTTGTAAAGCCAATTGTATATTTCATTTAGAATTCTTCTAGAATTTTTTTTTACACAAACTGTTACACAATGAAGAGCGAGAAAGATAATTTAATGTTAAACATAAGAATGATGTTAAAGTATCCGAAGAACCAATATGCTCAATAAGTGCATCATTTTCATTGAAACAATCGGGATAATACGCTATTGAAATAACAGTGGAAAAATTTAGTATATTAACAAAAAGTATGTCAATTGCTCAGAAACAATTTAAGATAGGCATGCACAATATTAATAAAAAAGAACGTAATAAGCAGTCTGACACTGATATATTTTCACCCAAATTATTTGAAGTGGAACAGCGCTTTCATTATGAAATTTTGGTCAGCATAATTGAAACATTCGTCTGTCACATACTCAAAATTAGTTCGCACGTCATTTAAAAATGAAGGACTTGTATTGAAGAACATTTTAAAATTTCAATGAATTACATATATACTACTCGCCCGCTATCGCGGGCTCGTCATTTTGATTGACATGCTCAAATATACGTAGTATCTCCATAGTGTTTAACATGTTTACAACAAATTTTGTTTGGTAAATGGGCGTCGCTTTCAAACATTCTTATAGAATGCTAATGAATGCTGATGAACTTCAAATATATAGCTCGCAAACATATGTATGTGAATGGGTAAAGTAAATTTAATTTATAAAGTATATTACTTTCTTACTACCTTTTCGAAGTCCACTATCGTTAATAAAAGAGCAGAGTATATTTTATTTAAAATTATTCTCGATCTGTTTTTGACACAAATCGGTACACACTCAAGAGCGAGAAAGGTAATTCAAAGTTAATCATAAGCAATGTTAAAGTATCCAAAGACAGAATGAGCTCAAAAAGCGCAACATTTTTATTAAAACAGTTTACAATACTACTTTGATGTAAAGTGAGACCCTTTTGAAATCCACTATCATTAATAAAGGAGCACAAAATAATAATAAAAGTAAAAAACCCAAGTTTTAAATTTAAGCCCTTTTCAAGCGCCTTTCCTGTAAACAGCGCTTTCTAGAATGTCCATTTTTATAAATATTTGAAGCACCCCTGTATATACATTTATTATGTTAAGCCAATAGGATATCTTATTTAAAATTCTTCTCGAACTGTTTTTAACACAAACCGGTATACACTCAAGAGCGAGAAAGGTAATTTAATGTTAAACATAAGTCGTGTTAAAGTATGCAAAGACACAATGAGATCAAAACGCACAACATTTTTATTAAGACAGTGTACAATACTATTTTGATGTAAAGTGTGACCTCTTTGAAATCCACTATCGTTAATAAAGGACCACAAAATGAAAATAAAAGTAAAAACCCCAAGTTTTAAATTGAAGTGCCTTTCATTTTATTTAAAATTTTTCTCGAATTGTTTCTTACACAAACCGGTACACACTCAAGAGCGAGAAAGGTAATTTAATGTTAAACATAAGTCATGTTAAAATATCCAAAGGAACAATGAGCTCTCAAAAAGCGTAACATTTTCATTAAGACAGTTTACAATACTATTTTGATGTGAACGTATAAGAGCCTGTCAATCTTTTCGAAGTCTACTCTCGTTAAGAAAAAAGCACAAAATAATAATAAAATTAAAAAGCCCAAGTTTTAAATTTAAGCCCTATTAAAGCGCCTTTCCTGTAAAAAAACGCTTTTTAGAATGTCCAGTTTTATAAACTTTTAAAGCATCCCGGTATATACATATATTTTGTGAAGCCAATAGTTTATTGTATTTAAAATTTTTCTCGAATTGTTTTTTACACAAACCGGTACACACTCAAGAGCGAGAAAGGTAATTTAATGTTAAACATAAGTCGTGTTAAAGTATGTAAAGGCACAATGAGATCAAGAAGCGCAACATTTTTATTAAGACAGTGTACAATACTATTTTGATGCGAAAGTGTGAAAGCCTGTCAACCTTTTCAAAATCTACTATCGTTAATAAAGGAGCACGAAATAATAATAAAAGTAAAAAGCCCAAGTTTTAAATTGAAGCCCCATTGAAGCGCCTTTCCTGTAAAAAGCGTTCACTGGCATGACGTTTTTAGAATGTCCACTTTTATAAACTTTTAAAGCACCCCTACATACATTTTGTTAAGCCGATAGTATATTTTATTTGAAATTCTACTCGAACTGTTTTTTTACACAAACCGGTTCACACTCAAGAGCGAGAAACGTAATTTAATGTTAAACAAAAGTCATGTTAAAGTATCGAAAGAAACAATGAGCTCAGTGAGCGCAACATTTTCATTGGGACAGTGTACAATACGATTCTGATGTTTTCGAATCTACTATTGATAAGAAAAAATTAAGTATTAAATTTAAACCCTGTTCAATCACGTTTCGAAGAATCACCGAATTGAAGATGTAATTAGCCGTAACTAAAATTTCACATTCATACGTCAATTTTCAAAGAACTCTTCCGCCAATTTGTTTTTTTTGACATTTTGGCTTTGGAATCGTGATCGGCGACCTAAGACACCCCCGTATCTAAAATTTCGCATTCATACGTCAATTTTCAAAAACATCTTTCGCCATTTTTTTTTTTTTGACATTTTGACTTTGGAATCGTGATCGGCGACCCCCAAAACCCCCGTATTTTTTACATTCATACGTCAATTTCCAAAAAAATCTTCCGCCATTTTGTTTTTTTTTGACATTTTGACTTTGGAATCGTGATCGGCGACCCTCAAAACCCCCGTATCTAAAATTTCACACTCATACGTCAATTTTCAAAAACATCTTCCGCCATTTTTTTTTTGACATTTTGACTTTGGAATCGTGATCGGCGACCCCCAAAACCCCCGTATTTAAAATTTCATATTCATACGTCAACTTTCAAGAAAATCTCCCGCCATTTTGTTTTTTTTTGACATTTTGACTTTGGAATCGTGATCGGCGACCCCCAAAACCCCCGTATCTAAAATTTCACATTCATACGTCAATTTTCAAACAAATCTTCCGTCATTTTGTTTTTTTTGACATTTTGACTTTGGAATCGTGATCGGCGACCCCCAAAACCCCCGTATCTAAAATTTTACATTCATGACTCAATTTTCAAAAAATCATCCGCCATTTTGTTTTTTTTTTGACATTTTGGCTTTGGAATCGTGATCGGCGACCCCCAAAACCCCCGTATCTGAAATTTCACATTCATACGTCGATTTTCAAAAAAATCTTCCGTCATTTTGTTTTTTTTGACATTTCGACTTTGGAATCGTGATCGGCGACCCCCAAAACCCCCGTACCTAAAATTTTACATTCATACGTCAATTTTCAAAAAATCTTCCGCCATTTTGTTTTTTTTGACATTTTGACTTTGGAATCGTGATCGGCGTCCCCCAAAACCCCCTTATTTAAAATTTTACATTCATATGTGAATTTTCAAAAAATTCTTCCACGTTTTTGTTTTTTTATGACATTTTGATTTTGGATTTGTGATCGGCGACCTAACACACCTATGTATCTAAAATTTCACACTCATACGTCAATTTCCAAAAAAATCTTTCGCCATTTTGTTTTTTTTCGACATTTTGACTTTGGAATCGTGATCGGCGACCCTCAAAACCCCCGTATCTAAAATTTCACACTCATACGTCAATTTTCAAAAACATCTTTCGCCATTTTGTTTTTTTTTGACATTTTGACTTTGGAATCGTGATCGGCGACCCCCGAAACCCCCGTATCTAAAAATTTACATATGACTCAATTTTCAAAAAATCTTCCGCCATTTTTTTTTTGACATTTTGGCTTTGGAATCGTGATCGGCGACCCCCAAAACCCCCGTATCTGAAATTTCACATTCATACGTCAATTTTCAAAAAAATCTTCCGTCATTTTGTCTTTTTTGACATTTCGACTTTGGAATCGTGATCGGCGACCCCCAAAACCCCCTTATCTAAAATTTTACATTCATATGTCAATTTTCAAAAAATTCTTCCACGATTTTGTTTTTTTATGACATTTTGATTTTGGATTTGTGATCGGCGACCCAACACACCCCTGTATCTAAAATTTCACACTCATACGTCAATTTCCAAAAAAATCTTTCGCCATTTTGTTTTTTTTGACATTTTGACTTTGGAATCGTGATCGGCGACCCTCAAAACCCCCGTATCTAAAATTTCACACCCATACGTTAATTTTCAAAAAAATCTTTCGCCGTTTTGCTTTTTTTTGACATTTTGACTTTGGAATCGTGATCGGCGACCCCCAAAACCCCCGCATCTAAAATTTTACGTCAATTTTCAAAAAATCTTTCGCCATTTTGTTTTTTTTGACATTTTGCTTTGAAATCGTGATCGGCGACCCCCAAAACCCCCGTATCTAAAATTTTACATTCATAAATCAATTTTCAAAAAAATCTTTCGCCGTTTTGCTTTTTCTGACATTTTGACTTTGGAATCGTGATCGACGACCCCCAAAACCCCCGTATCTAAAATTTTACATTAATACGTCAATTTTCTAAAAAAATCTTTCGCCATTTTGTTTTTTTTGACATTCTGACTTTGGAATCGTGATCGGCGACCCCCAAAACCCCCGTATCTGAAATTTCACATTCATACGTCAATTTTCAAAAAAATCTTCCGTCATTTTGTTTTTTTTGACATTTTGACTTTGGAATCGTAATCGGCGACCCCCAAAACCCCCGTATCTAAAATTTTACATTCATATGTCAATTTTCAAAAAATTCTTCCACGATTTTGTTTTTTTATGACATTTTGATTTTGGATTTGTGATCGGCGACCTAACATACCCCCGTATCTAAAATTTCACACTCATACGTCAATTTTCAAAAAAATCTTTCGCCATTTTGCTTTTTTTGACATTTTGAATTTGGAATCGTGATCGGCGACCCCCAAACCCCCGTATCTAAAATTTTACATTAATACGTCAATTTTCTAAAAAATCTTTCGCCATTTTGTTTTTTTTTACATTTTGACTTTGGAATCGTGATCGGCGACCCCCAAAACCCCCGTACCTAAAATTTTACATTAATAAGTCAATTTTCAAAAAAATCTTCCGCCATTTTGTTTTTTTTGACATTTTGACTTTGGAATCGTGATCGGCGACCCCCAAAACCCCCGTATCTAAAATTTTACATTCATATGTCAATTTTCAAAAAATCTTCCGTCATTTTGTTTTTTTTGACATCTTGACTTTGGAATCGTGATCGGCGACCCCCAAAACCCCCGTATCTAAAAATTTACATTCATGACTCAATTTTCAAAGAATCTTCCGCCATTTTGTTTTTTTTGACATTTTGGCTTTGGAATCGTGATCGGCGACCCCCAAAACCCCCGTATCTAAAATTTCACATTCATACGTGAATTTTCAAAAAAATCTTTCGCCATTTTGTTTTTTTGACATTTTGACTTTGGAATCGTGATCGGCGACCCCCAAAACTCGCGTATATAAAATTTCACATTCATACGTCAATTTTCAAAAAAATCTTCCGCCCTTTTGTTTTTTTTTGACATTTTGACTTTGGAATCGTGATCGGCGACCCCCAAAACCCCCTTATCTAAAATTTTACATTCATATGTCAATTTTCAAAAAATTCTTCCACGATTTTGTTTTTTTATGACATTTTGATTTTGGATTTGTGATCGGCGACCTAACACACCCCTGTATCTAAAATTTCACACTCACGTCAATTTTCAAAAAAATCTTTCGCCATTTTCTTTTTTTTGACATTTTGACTTTGGAATCGTGATCGGCGACCCCCAAAACCCCCGTATCTAAAATTTTACATTCATACGTCAATTTTCAAAAAATCTTCCGTCATTTTGTTTTTTTTGACATTTTGACTTTGGAATCGTGATCGGCGACCTCCAAAACCCCCGTATCTAAAATTTTACATTCATGACTCAATTTTCAAAAAATCGTCCGCCATTTTTTTTTTTTGACATTTTGGCTTTGGAATCGTGATCGGCGACCCCCAAAACCCCCGTACCTAAAATTTTACATTAATAAGTCAATTTTCAAAAAAATCTTCCGCCATTTTGTTTTTTTTGACATTTTGACTTTGGAATCGTGATCGGCGACCCCCAAAACCCCCGTATCTAAAATTTTACATTCATATGTCAATTTTCAAAAAATCTTCCGTCATTTTGTTTTTTTTGACATCTTGACTTTGGAATCGTGATCGGCGACCCCCAAAACCCCCGTATCTAAAAATTTACATTCATGACTCAATTTTCAAAGAATCTTCCGCCATTTTGTTTTTTTTGACATTTTGGCTTTGGAATCGTGATCGGCGACCCCCAAAACCCCCGTATCTAAAATTTCACATTCATACGTGAATTTTCAAAAAAATCTTTCGCCATTTTGTTTTTTTGACATTTTGACTTTGGAATCGTGATCGGCGACCCCCAAAACTCGCGTATATAAAATTTCACATTCATACGTCAATTTTCAAAAAATCTTCCGCCATTTTTTTTTACATTTTGACTTTGGAATCGTTATCGGCGACCCCCAAAACCCCCGTATATAAAATTTTACATTCATACGTCAATTTTCAAAAAATTCTTCCGCCATTTTGTTTTTTTATGACATTTTGACTTTGGAATCGTGATCGGCGACCCCCAAAACCCCCGTATCTAAAATTTCACACTGACACGTTAATTTTCAAAAAAATCTTCCGCCGTTTTGTTTTTTTTTTGACATTTTGACTTTGGAATTGTGATCGGCGCCCCCAAAACCCCCATATCTAAAATTTTACATTCATACGTCAATTTTCAAAAAATATTCCGCCATTTTGTGTTTTTTTGACATTTTCACTTTGGAATCGTGATCGGCGACCCCCAAAACCCCCGTATCTAAAATTTTATATTCATACGTCAATTTTCAAAAAAATCATCCGCCATTTTGTTTTTTTATGATATTCTGATTTTGGATTTGTGATCGGCGACTTAAGACACCCTCGTATCTAAAATTTCACATTTATACGTCAATTTTCAAAAAATCCTTCGGCCATTTTTTTTTTTTGACATTTCGACTTTGGATACGTGATCAATGATACCACAAAGACTCCCAAGTGCCGAATTTTACTTTAATCAGAAGAGAGAAATTAATTTCAGATAGCTCCGCCCACTCTGCATGTATGCCTAATCGTTGTCATAAGGGCACATAAATGTTAAAAGCTATCTTTTTCCCCATTAAGGCGTACGCGTTCTGGAATTAAAGTATTTTAATAATGCAAATATATAATCATTAAAACAACAATAATCAACCTGTATATCTATAAAAATGTTAAGTCAAGCGGATGTATTATGTCGAGATTGAGATGGCGATAATTGATAATTTAGTTTTACATATATTTTGTTTAATTTGTGTACAACAACCTAATAATTTGTCAAATTTGTGTGCATTTTAGCTTCAAATAAATTGTTTGTCAAACATTTTGTACAATTGGTGTGCGCGCAGCCGAAATTATCATCCCGGTTCGTTTGAGTCGACGACGGCGCGCGGCGCCGAGTATTATATGTGTACTACACGTTCATGAACGGTATGCTATTACTTATCCACACGGTTCAAATGAGCCGGTTCCGTGACCCGGCTCACAATGAGGAGCTGAACCGAGTCAAAGAAATGAGCCGTTTTGCCCACCTCTATGTCAGTTATCTTCATAACCTATAAAATAATTATATTTTGACGTTTGTTATAATTATCATCAATTTTATTCAATTAAAAAATTGTCAAAATTTAATAACATAAATCTAACGTACCGGAAATTACACTTTTTTAAAGCATTTATATAATAGAAAAATTTAGTACAATATTTAAAAATTGTGACTTTCGATGTCAGTTTGTATGTTGATAATTTTTTTCAAAATTCAAATTCTGTTATGATTTCTCGTCGCAAAGGAAGCAATTATAGAAAGGAATCATTATATTGAATTAAGTATGGGCAAGTATAGGTACGATGTATTTATACTACTCATTATTATTTTTGATGTTGTTTTTATAGTCATTACGGTGAATATAGTTTGTAAATTTATGAATGTTTTTGTGTTAATTTTTATGATAAAGAACGTTTAAATTTCAATAAAGAGAAGTTAGAATTATGTGAACAATTTCGCAACTCTCGTGTTTGCAGAAAGCAACCATTGTTAGATATAGTGATGTATGGAGCTCTTCGAGGTTGATTCGCCTCTTCGCTTGTACTTATATCTTTTTAATATTATATCTAAGGCTGTAAGGGCATCTCATTAGTAATGCGATTAATGCTGGTCGCATGCTGTTTTAATGAATGTTAAATGTTAATAATCATTTCCCCTATAAAAATGTTAGTTAAAATTCATAAGGCAGATTTCATTAAAAAACAACTAAATACGGTATAACTATTTTCGGTACGCTATTTCTGAAAATAAGGGAGCTAATTAGAATTTAGATCCGTATAATATTTGTCCCTGTGAACAGTTGATTTCACTGCTACAGCTCACTGGTTTGACGTAATGTCAGATTATGTGTATGCGTTAAAAAATCGTATGGCATATCGGCAACAACTCTAACCATAATACATAAAATTGTCGGAGTACCTATGTCATTAATAATGTTAATTTAATTTTTATGATACCGCATACGCTTCTTCTTTTTAGTTGGTTAGGTTGTACCTATTCACTATTACCTATACTATTTACGGTATTTTAATTTCTATATGAATGAATGACAGTGGAGGATAATTATGTAGTTAACTTTGCTATTGTAATGAATGAAGATTAAATTTAAAGAAATATCTCTAGAAATGGATTATACATTATGGTGGCAAATGAATTTATTTATTAAGACTTTGCCCACAAAGCGAACAATATTCCTATATAATTTAATGAACGCTGATATTTAAAATTTTTTTATTGACATTCAGGTTTTGTATCAGTTGTGTACATCTAGTCCATGGTGAACGTCGACAGATCAAAAAAAAAATTAATTGAATGTTGTTTCACGTTATTAGTTCTATAAAATTGGTACTACGCTTTGTGTCAAGTTTACGATTGAAATAGTGTATAATTCAAATTTTCTGACAGACTGTCATCGTAACGATATTTCGATGACACATACCTATGACAATGAAAAGTCAGACAGCTGACATGAAGATGTTTAACCAAAATTGTCGTTCCACCTGTCATCGTGACAATAGTTCGTTGAACTGTATTTGTTCACACATAAACTTGTGAGAACGAAATGTCAGGCTAACTTAATAAAACATGTTTTAAACTTACAGGTCATTGAGAGAATTAATTAATTTTCATATTACGCTTTAATAATATACTTTCTAAAACGCAATCGAAAATCTTGCTAGCTCCTATACGGTTGATGCTAGACACTGTCGTACCATTTAACCAAAAATGTACACTTTAAATACTTGCTTTTATAACTGAATTGGTAAACGAAATGACATACATGCTTATGGGAATCTTATTTGAGGTATTTATTTTATTTCGAAGTGCTTCGGACACATCTGCCAAATAAAGAAAAGTCGCCCTATTATTTGTACGTAGAGAGATCGATGAGAAATGTTATTAAATGATCCCATTCGTAAAATGGCTTAAATTTATATAATTATAACTTGAACACTGATACATTTCCAACATTCTGTTGACATTTAGGTTTTGTATAATTCGTGTGCATCTAACGTAATTTGACAGGCCCAAATGGCAAAACTCAGACGGTTCTTCTTTATTTAAGCTTGCTTCAAGTTCTTCGTTGTATGAAATTTACATTTTGATGACATATACATATAATGAATAGAGTGTCATTGTATTTATTAATATATCTTAATAAAATATAGAAAAATCGTCATATTTGTTACTGTACTTACGTGCGATAATACACTTTAAGTTTATTTTATCATATCCGTCGGCATTTTGTTCGTATATTCATATAGAAAAGAAATAGTAACGATTGATAATAATAACACTAATACGTATCTGAAAGGTACCACGTTTCAATTAAAAATGCACTTCTTCGTAATATCTTTATTTGTCGGCCTTCTGACATTTAAACTTGACAATCGATGGATGAACGTGAATATATATATAGTCATTAATGACACGCAAACTCGTCATCGCGAGATTTTTTTACCCTGCAGAAAAGCTTTAAATGAATCGCACCTTCCACAGCGACAGATTTGGCACGTGGACAGTGGACTCAATCGTCGCGGAAAAGTCCACTATTTTCGTTTCCAACCCTCTTTCCGCACTCTAAACCTCGACGGCCTGAAATTTCTTCGTCAATGTGAAACTTTTACAATTCTTTCGCGCGTGCCTGTCATACCTGACATTTTTACGATTTTTATCGGTTGTCACGTGAATCGTCATGACGTAGGCCATTTTTCTGTTAAAACACCGAATGCACGCTCCTCTTTAAAAGCCCATATCTCTGCACACGTTCCACTTAGAAGGAAAAACTCTCCGTCGAGGAACAATTCAAGGTCGTCGGTAACTTCACGCCAAAGGGCAGCTTTCAATTTCGCGTATCCAGAGACGAGTTCTGCGCCCCGCGTACCCAATTTTCGTCGATTTTGACCGGGTTTGGTTGCCATTGACTACTCGGCTTTTAGTATATATAACTAGCTGTCCATCAATCTCTTCGAGCTTGAATCACATTTCGCGTCCGCTTACAGTTGTATTAGCGTTCCCTGTAATACGCCAAAAAATCATTTTTGATTTTCTAAGCTATTGGCACACCTTGTATAGACGTATATTTTTGTCCACGAACTACTGTCACGGTGACAGGTGGAACGGCAATTTAAAGAATCTTAACGTCAGTCTGACTTTTCGTTGTTGAAGTTTGAAATTTAGATGCTATTTAGCGTAATACCAATACTTGACACTAAAAGATTCATAGTGTTATTAGTTTTACACAATGAAAGGACTAAATCATTATTAAAAAAGTAATATCAGATTTATTTTAGTTTTGCATAATTTAATCTGTCAATTATCATGGCCCACAAACGTTATTTCTGGGCCGTAATATTTAATAATAATCATACATCTTTTGACATACCTTTTGAACTTTGTTATAATGCAAATTTGTGAACAATGCATGTCCATTACACAGAAGAATCAAGTTTTAAATAAAATGTTGGTATAGAATAGTATGACTTATTAATTTTATTTATAATAGTGAATTTATAACTGGCTTCCATATTAATAAATTAGTTTCATTTGTCTGCTCTGAAATTGTTCCTGTCAAAGTGAGTTTGCAGTGGCATTGAGTCGTCGCCTGTAGATCGTGCTCTGGCTATGTCGGTTGCTGAGACGATCCTATTATAATTTAAATATTTAGTAGTGACTCTGGTTAGTTGAACTAAAAACAATAACCAAAAATAATACAGATCGACGTTGGAACATCTGTGTAAACATTTTGCTTACACACACTGTAAAAAGAATATAATTCGTAATTGTTGGATCATTTTGTGATTCTTATTAAGTATTTAAGAAAAAATAACGCAAAAAGGTAGTTCATGATTACAACCAATCCATCGAAATAAGAGCCACCAGCCTGGGACACGATCATCATGAACCATTATCAGAATGTTTGATTAAAAATTTGATTTAATGGTGTATTTTCAAACATATCCCATTAAATGATTGAACGCTGCCCATACTTCAAACTTTCTACTGATAATCAAATTATTTAGTAGTAGTAATTGTTGAATTAGACTGGAATATTTACTTTAGTAAATTGAATAGTTTCAAAACATTTGTCATTACATTGGAATTTGATTCGTCTGTCACCTAGAAATAATAATATAAATCATATTTTAAGGTAATTGTCTAATACCGTGCCTTCAAATACTTTCCGCATTAGAGTAGACTGTTTTTGAAGTTTTTAAGTAATCAATGTTGGTGTACATGCTAATTTTTTGAAAACTGTAAATTCTGACAGTTGTCATACTTAAATTCAAATTATAGACGCCTATTATTATTTATATGACATAACCAAACTATTAAAATTATGCACTGTCACCAACCATTAAAAAAAAGCATGGCCGTCTCTAATGCGGAAAGTATTTGAAGGCACGGTATATAGGCAAAACTAAAATGGATCTGATAGCACTTTTCTCATTAATGTTTTAGTAATTTCGCTGTATAAAATTTGAAACTTCATATCTTTTTGTGTCAAGGTCTACAATAAATATCGATGAAGCTTAAAAACATGAACAATGAAATATCAGACAGATGTCAGGGTGTTTAACCTTTTTTTTTGTGAAATAATTGTCATCATAAAAGCAGTTCGGATTTCATCACGAACTGAAATCGATTGATCGTTTTGACGTTTTATAACCTGCAATTAAATTTTGTGAAATTGCCAACATTAATCAAAAGTCAGATGGATTTTTTTTGACAATTCTGAAGTTTACTGTAACATTTAAGCCACCTAACGTGAATGTTGAGTCGACCAACATTTCGCGTATGCTCTAGTTAAATATATCGGTGTTAAAATGATAATAGATGAGTAAAGATGGCGACATAGATGTGCACTATTTTTTTTATTTTCGCTACACCCTTTAACTATTACTTTATTTTATTTTAATAATATACTATGTTCACCAATTTTGATCAGCATCTGGGGCGTAATGCTTAAATTATTTTTTTCTGTGACGGGAAAAAAAGTTGACTTTTTATCCTTCTTGACAGGTAATAAAATCTCACTTTATATGCCAGGGAAAAAAGTGCTCACTTTTTGCCCGCTTAAATTCACAGATATTTGATTATTTTACAGGTTTCCATTAGCAACGCAGGTGTAATGTCACTTGAAATGTCACAGCGATTGATTTTCTGACTTTAATATATAGTATTTACGTGTTTTTTTCAATATTAAATCGTCGTTTTTCCCATCACAGAAAAAAATAGTGTCGTCATATTTGTTACTGTATTTACGTGCGATAATATACTTTAAGTTTATTTTATCATATCCGTCGGCATTTTTCATATATTCGTATAGAAAAGAAATAGTAACAACTGATAATAATAACACTAATTCGTATCTGAAAGGTACCAGATTTCAATTAAAAATGCAATTTTCCTTCGTAATCTCTTTTTTTGTTGGCCTTCTGACATTTAAACTTGACAACCGATCGATGAACGTGAATATGTAGTCATTATGTGTGTATTGCACGACTGGTGCTTTCCGCCAATTTTGACGTTTCCCGGCAAATGCCATATTGCGAACTCAAACTGATTTGACGGTTTTGATAATTTATAACCTGAAATTGAATTTTTTGTGCGTTTAACTTAACCTTATCCGAACTTTGAGGTGTCACTGTTATCTGTGTCGATCCACCGCCATTTTAAAATCGAACCTATTCCATATTTTATATTTTACACGTAGGCCTTATGGCAAAATGCTATAATGCACACTCTTTTTCTGCACGTACTAAAATTTTCTCTCTTCGAGCTTGAATCGCCTTTCGCGTCCGCTTACAATTTTATTACAGTTCCCTGTAAAACGTCAAAAAAATCAAATTTGATTTTCTAAACTTTTGGCTCACCTTGTATAGACGTATATTTTTGTCCACGAACTACTGTCACGGTGACAGGTGGAACGACAATTTAAAGCATCTTAACGTGAGTCTGACTTTTCGTTGTTCAAGTTTGAAATTTAGATGCTATTTAGCGTAATACTAAGACTTGATACTAAAAGATTCATAGTGTTATTAGTTTTACACTATGAAATGACTAAATCATTATTAAAAAAGTAATATCGGATTTATTTTAGTTTTGCATAATTTGACCTGTCAATTATCATGGCCCACAAACGTCATTTCTGGGCTATAATATTTAATAATAGTCATACATCTTTTGACATACCTTCTGAGTTTCGTTATAATGCAAATTTGTGAACAATGCATGCCCATTACACAAAAGAATCAAGTTTTAAATAAAATGTTGGTATAGAATAGTATGACTTATTAATTTTATTTATAATAGTGAATTTATAACTGGTTTCCATAATAATAAATTAGTTTCACTTGTCTGCTCTGAAATTGTTCCTGTCAAAGTGATTTTGCAGTGGCATTGAGTCGTCGCCTGTAGATCGTGCTCTGGCTATGTCGGTTGCTGAGACGATCCTATTATAATTTAAATATTTAGTAGTGACGCTGGTAGTTGAACTAAAAACAATAACCAAAAATAAAACAGACCGACGTGGGAATATCTGTGTAAACATTTTGCTTACACACACTGTAGAAAGAATATAATTCGTAATTGTCGGATCATTTTGTGATTCTTATTAAGTATTTAAGGAAAAATAACACAAAAAGGTAGTTCATGATTACAACCAATCCATCGAAATAAGAGCCACCAGCCTGGGACACGATCATCATGAACCATCATCAGAATGTTTGATTAACAATTTGATTTAATGGTGTATTTTCAAACATATCCCATTAAATGATTGAACGCTGCCCATACTTCAAACTTTCTACTGACAATCAAATTATTTAGTAGTAGTTGTTGTTGAATTAGGCTGGAATATTTACTTTAATAAATTGAATAGTTAGAAAACAATTGTCATTACATTGAAATTTGATTCGTCTGTCACCGAGTAATAATAATATAAATCATATTTTAAGGTAATTGTCTAATATATAGGCAAAACTAAAATGGATCTGATAACACTTTTCTCATTAATATTTTAAAGTTTATTTTACTTTCTTCTCTCTTGCAGATGTCTACGTTTTGAAGTCCCCTAATACCAAAAAAGTGGTTTTTAAAAAATCTCTCTCTCTCTCTCTCACTCTCTCTCTCTCTCACTCTCTCTCTCTCTGTGTGTGTGTGTGTGTCTGTGTGTGTCACCACGGTAGCGGCCAAACCGCTGTAGATATCAATTCCAAATTTTATATTTACGTGTATAATCTGCCTCTTGAGATCTGATTAGTTTTTCAATAAAATCGGTTGACCGGAAGTAGTACTTTACTTCAGTGAAAAAATCGAATTTTGCAAATATTTCGTCAACTACTAAGTTTAAACAAATTTATAAAGAATTCATATGTAGTTAAAATTAAAATTGAGAAGCATTTTATTTAAAAAGTTTTTCGAAATTACTACCTTAAGTAGGTCTTTTACTCTTATCAAAAATCAGTTTTTTGCCAATATTTTGCAAGTCATGCTTTTTAGACAGGTACGCGACGAATACAAAAGTATTTAGAACTTAATTTCCAATATCTTTTGTATAAAAAAAATTCAAAATTCGGACCGGAAGTATCACTTTTACTCTTACCGAATAACGATTTTTTGCAAATATGTCGTAAATTATGCATTCTATATATATTTATTAAGAGTACAAAAGTATTTAGAATTGGATTTGCAATATTTTTTGTATACATGAAATTTCAAAATTCGGACCGGAAGTAGCACTTTTATTCTTAGCGAGTAGCACTTTTCTTCGAATATCTTCCAAAGTATGCATTCTAGAGCGATTTATTAAGAGCATGAAAGTACTTAGAATAGGATTTGAATAAGTTTTGTATAAAAAAATTCTTAAAATTGTGTAGTTTGAAACGCTCATACGTATAAGAAAGTCGTGTGGTGGCCACACCTCATTTTTAAAATAGCGAGACGAATTTCTGAACAGACCACTTTGACAGTGAAATCTCATTGGTTGAAAGCAAAGCCAAATGACACCGTATCAATCTTGCTCACATTCTGTCAACTGACATTGTTTATTGTTAAGCCTTGTTGTTGTTTCTATTATTTCCCCGTTATTTCATTATATACTTTACCAGTTCTATTCAGAGCTCGACAGTAATAGTTATCAGATATACTCGTAAGTTTGTTTTCAAGATTTTCGTGCATGTAATTTGGGACAGGGGTATGTTCAGAAATTCGTCTCGCTATTTTAAAAATAGACTATAGTCATTTCGCTGTATAAAATTTGTAATTTCATATCTTTTTGTGTCAAGGTCTACAGTAAATATCGATGGAGCTTAAAACCATGACCAATGAAATATCAGACAGATGTCAGGGTGTTTAACCTTTTTTTCTTAAATAATTGTCATCATGAAAGCAGTTCAGATTTCATCACGAACTGAAATCGATTGATCGTTTTGACGTTTTATAACCTGCAATTAAATTTTTGTGAAATTGCCAACATTAATCAAAAGTCAGATGGATTTTTTCTGACAATTCTGACGTTTCCTGTAAGATTTAAGCCACCTAACGTGAATGTTGAGTTGACCAACATTGCGCGTATGCTCTAGTTAAATATATCGGTGTTAAAATGATAATAGATGGGTAAAGATGGCGACATAGATGTGCACTATTTTTTTTATTTTCGCTGCACCCTTTAACTATTACTTAATTTTATTTTAATAATATACTATGTTCACCAATTATGATCAGCATCTGGGGCGTAATGCTTAAATTATTTTTTCTTAGGAGGGGATGCTTTTGTGTAATAAAGTAGATCGCGATCTTAAAGTAACTGATAATTAGTGAATTACCATGTATGATAAATTTTTAAATCGCATTGTCTTTATATGTAGTAGTGGATCCATTTTTGAAATAGCAGTTACATTACCCTTTAAATCGTTAAATTAAAGGTGATATGTATGCATGATGTATTTGTTTCTTTGAATTACAATTAACGTAGGGCTTCCGGGACAATAGTCAATAGAAATAAATTTATATGACGTTGTTTGCCAATAATCAAGAGCATCAGTGCTCCATAATGTTTGTCATAAAATGTCGATATCAGTCATCAAATGCTGACTAATCAATTTACTCTTTCCCCCTTTTTTTTTAATTTAGGACACATTAATTTAATAGAATACTTGCTCTTTTTGTTATTACAGTGGTCCATGAAACTCTTCGAGTTTGAATTGCCTCTCCGCGTCCACTTTTTCGCTGTAAGTTTCTCTATAAATGTGCCTGTTTGGAACGTGACCACTGCCAGTCGCAGAAGCACTTGAATTTTAACGGTTATAAATTTTCTTTTAATTAGTTTATGAATGAAGATGCAAATGAAATAAAATCTCTCTAGAAATTAATTATACATTATTGTGGCATCTATAATTATAGACAAATGGATTTATTAATTAAAAAATTTCCCATAAAATGTTTAACATTTCTATAGAAGTTACTGAAAGCTGATTACTTGGAACATTTCGTTGACATTTAGGTTTGATATAATGCGTGAGCACCTAGTCTAAGTTGAATGTAAGTAGGCCGAAAAGGTAAACCTAAGATGGTTGTATGATTAAGATTTATTGAATCATATATAAATTTCTTTGTTTTTTAAATTTGGTAGTACTCTAACTCTATTTGTCTCAAGTTTCATGATAAAAGTTGCCCCTACGTTAAATTTTCTTGCAAACTGTCAACAGTTTGAGAATGAATTGTCAAATTGAATGTCATTGTAGACATAGCGTGCCTTCAATTAATTTTTTTTAGAATAACCTACAATTTCAATATTAATTTGAGAACACTGTGGAACTTTTCAATAAATTGACTTAACTATGACAGTAGTGAAAATGAAAAACATTACTGTAGCACAGTGTTCCCAAATTAATATTGATATCATAAGCTACTCTAAATGTAAATGAAAGACGCAGTATATGTATTTGTATGTAGAAAGATGACAGAGATGTGTCCAAGCCATTAAAGATACGATAAATGACCGATACAATAGTAATAATAATAATAATTGATAATGCAATAAAATGTAAATATTAACGGTTATAATATTTCTTTCAGTGGACATCAAATGTTATTAATCACGCCTTTGCTTAAATTTTTATAACTACGATATTGGAAACTGTACCTGAATGACCGACAATGTAGAGTAATTACAACCGCAGTTCAGTTTGTTCTTGTTTATGAATGAAGACGCATATTAAACAAAATGTCTCTTAGAAATAAATTAAATATTATTGTGACATTTATAATTAGTGGCAAATGAATTTATTTATTAAGACTTTGCCCACAAACCGAACAACATTTCTTTATAATTTACTGAACGCTAATATTTAGAAAATTTTTGTTGACATTCAGGTTTTGTATCAATTGTGTGCATCTAGCCCAAGGTGAACGTAGACAGACCAAAAAAAAAACCAAGACGGTTCGGCAATTAAATGTTGTTTCATGTTATTCGTTCTATAAAATTGATAGTACTATGCTTCGCTTTGTATAAGTTTACGATAAAAATAGTGTATACCTCAAATTTTTTGACAGACTGTCATCGTGACACTTATACGGCAATGAAAAGTCAGACTCTTGACGTCAAGATGTTTAACCAAATTGTCGTTCCACCTGTCATCGTGACAATAGTTCGTTGAGTGTATTCATTCACACATAAACTTGTGAGAACGAAATGTCAGACTGGCAGTGCTTAACCAAATTGTCTTTCCAATTGTCAAATGAAATTAACAACATAACATGATAAACTTTAATAAACATGTTTTAAACTTACAGGTCATTGATGGAATTAATTAATTTTCATATTACGCTTTAATAGTATACTTTGTAAAACCCAATCGAAAATCTTGCTGGCTCCTAATACCATTTAACCGAAAATGTACTTCTGATTAGTTGGTGCCTACCCGCAGGCGCATACTTTAAATGCTTGGTTTTATAACTGAAAATTGGTAAACGAAATTACGTAAATGCTTATGCGAATTTTATTTGATGTATTTATTTTATTTCGAAGTGCTTCGGACACATCTGATCTGACAAATAAAGACTACATCTTGAACACTGATATATTTCCAACATTCTGTTGACATTTAGGTTTTGTATAATTCGTGTGCATCTAACGTAATTTGACAGGCCCAAATGGCAAAACTCAGACGGTTCTTCTTTATTTAAGCTTGCTTCAAGTTGTTCGTTGTATGAAATTTACATTTCGATGACATATATAATGAATAGAGTGTCATTGTATTTATTAATATATCTTCATAAAATAAAGCAAAATCGTTATATTTATTATTGTACTTACGTGCGACAATACACTTTAAGTTTATTTTATCATATCCGTCGGCATTTTGTTCGTATATTCATATAGAAAGGAAATAGTAACGATTGATAATAATAACACTAATACGTATCTGAAAGGTACCACGTTTCAATTAAAAATACACTTCTACGTAATGTCCTTATTTGTCGGCCTTCTGACATTTAAACTTGACAACCGATGGATGAACATGAATATATATATAGTCAAATTAATGACACGCAAACTCGTCATTGCGAGATTTTTATACCCTGCAGGAAAGCTTTAAATGAGTCGCACCTTCGACAGCGACAGATTTGGCACGTGGACAGTGCACTCAATCGTCGCGGAAAAGTCCACTCTTTTGGTTTCCAACCCTCTTTCCCCACTCTAAACCTCGACGGCCTGAAATTTCTTCGTCAATGTGAAACTTTTACAATTCTTTCGCGCGTGCCTGTCATACCTGACATTTTTACGATTTTGATCGGTTGTCACGTGAATCGTCATGATGACGTAAGCCATTTTTCTGTTAAAACACCGAATGCACGCTCCTCTTTAAAAGCCCATATCTCTGCACACGCTCCACTTGGGAAGAAAAACTCTCCGTCGAGGAACAATTCAAGGTCGTCGGTAACTTCACGCCAAAGGGCAGCTTTCAATTTTGCGTATCCAGAGACGAGTTCTGCGCCCCGCGTACCCAATTTTCGTCGATTTTGACCGGGTTTGGTTGCCATTGACTACTCGGCTTTTAGTATATATAAAGTAATTGCAACTGTAGTTCACTTTGCTTTTGTTTATGAATAAAGATTGAATTTAAACAATATATGTCTAATAATGAATTATACATTATTTGACATTTATAATTTGTGGCAAATGAATTTATTTATTAAGAATTTGCCCATAAAATATATAATATTTCTATATAATTTACTGAACGTTGAGTTGACATTTAGAACTCCACTTGTCATCGTGACAGCAGTTCGTTGAAGTGTGTTCGTTCATAATAACATGCGAGAACGAAATGTCACAGTGACAGTGCTTGACCAAATTATCTTTCCAATTGTCGTATGAAATTAACAAAACATGATGAACAGAATGTGTTTTTAAATTTGCTAACATTTAAAAATAGGTACTGTCGCTCTTATATTTTTCAAACGCAATGGAATGTTATTATACCACCGCTGTTTGAGAAAGCTACAGTGTTAGCGAAACGCGTTACAGCATTTACATTTTTGTAAATAAATAGATATAGTGAAGATATAAACAAATTTGTTGTTTTATTTTACGTTGATTTCAATAGATCTTCACCAAGTAAAAGCCACATGTATCCAATTTTCCAAGCAATGGAAAATCCTGCTATGTCGTACCATTTAACAGAAAATGTGCCTCTGATCGGTTGATGACAACCAGCAGTCGCATCCCTTAAGTGCTTGTTTTTATAACAGAATTATTATTAAACAAAATAACATCCGGTTACATCTTTCTTCCAATTTCCTGTAAAACGCGAGCACTGCCATGATGGTTTTTCTAGTGTCCGTTATCATAAACTTTTGACGAACCCCTATATATACATATATGTTTGCGTTATAATTGTCATCATGAAAGCAGTTCAGATGTCATCACGAACTGAAATTGATCGATCGTTTGGACGTTTGATAGCCTGCAATTGAATTTTCGTGCGACTGCCAACGTTAATTAAATGTTAGACGGATTTTTGCCTGTCAATTGTGACGTTTCCTATAATATTTAAGTCAACCTAATGTGGATGTTAAGTTGTCATTGTCAGCTATGCCGACGTACTTTAATATTTAATACAGACATTTTGCGTAGACCCTATAGTCCATTCATTTTAAGAAAACAGTAGTTAACGCTGCGATCGGCGACCGTATCACACCGAAAAATTTTTGTCTGTAACATCAACTGTCAGAATTTTTGACATACAAATACATTAACAAATATTATGCGATACATTTTTTATCATATCTTTTTATTTGAAAACTAAAAAGAAATTTTACACATAGTTCAAAAAATTGAAGACTCCAGGGGATGAAAGTGTAAGTGTGGAGTAAATTTGCCTGGGCTATTAGCCAATCAGAATCCAAGAAATAATCGCCTATCTTACCTAACACTGTTTTCTTAACGTGAATGGAGTATAGTTAAATTTATCGGTGTTAGAAACGGTAATAGAAAAATGAACTTGGTGACATATATGTGCCCGTCAATTATTCTTAATTCTGATCAGCACATATAAAAATCAGCTGGATAGTAATGCTTACTTCATTTTTTTCTGAAGAAGTGATGTTATTGTGTATTAAAGTACTTTGCGATCTTAGAGTAACTAATAATTATTAAATTACCATATATGATGTTTCTGTATCGTATTGTCTTTATATGTAGTAATAGTTCCATTACTAAAATAGTAATTGCCCATTTTACTCTTTAAATCGTTAAATTAAATGTGATATGTATGTATTATGCATTTATGAAAAGTAAAGTGTTACAATTAACATTGATTTTCACGACAATAGGCAACAGAAATAAATTTCTTCTTCTTCTTTATTGTGGCTTTGAGTTAGACTATTTAGTCTTTTACTCTTCATCTGAGAGCGGTGAATCTTGGAATGTTGGAGTTGAATTTGATTAGCTATTGTTTATCTTTATTTTGATTAAGAATTAAAGTAGAACCGTTTTAGGTGTTTTGTGTTTGAAATTTTCATTTCCATCATATGCAAGTACTCTTTTAAGATTTTGATTTGAGTGGTTTTCCATCTGATTTATTGGACGTAATACTTGTTTGTAAAGTAGAATTTTGTTGTTCGTGTTTAGCTGGCTTTTTCTGCCTATAAGAGGCCATAGTTGACATCTTGTTTGTTTGGTTTTGGTTATCGTTTTTGCTATGTGTGTGTTATAATTGAGCTTTATATCCAGGTATATTCCCAGGTATTTAATTTCTCTACTCCATGGTGTAGTGTTGTTGTTGATGGTTATTTCGTTGTCTGATGTTTTCCGATTCCTTTTGAAAGATTATTACTTGGGATTTGTCTTCGTTTATTGTTGTCCTCCATTGTTTGAACCATTTTATCATGTTGTCTAGGTGCGTTTGGAGTTCCTGTACCGCGTTCGTCGGACATCTTGATGTTGAGAGCAGTGCCGAAATAAATTTCTATGACGTTCGTTCAAAATAGACAATAGACTATATAAGAATCGGTGTTATTGGGTTTGTCAATTTTGAAGTTTTCCGGCAAGTGTAATTGTGATTTAAAATTGATTGGCCTCTTTAAGGATTAACTTTAAACTTTTTCGAAAACCGTCACTGCGTCAGAGGTTAATTGATGTTCCTCCTATAAACTTCAAATCTGCGAGACCTAATTGTCAAATTGAATATCATTGTTGAAATATGTAAATGTGGCAATTGGATTTAATATTTTCTGCATTAAAGATCAATTTTATTGTGATTAACATTTTAATTTTATTGACAATTTATAGTAATATAGCGGAAAGGATGGAGATATTTTATTATGTGTTGGTAATAATAATAATACATATCTAATAGGTTTCACATTTCATCAATCAAAAACCACTCTTGAACTTTGCATTTTTTCATTTCCTTAACATTACATATTCACATCGTGTCTGCTCATAGCGCCCATGTAAATGTCTGATAGAAGATATTGAACTTGTAAATTTAGAGTCTCTAGTCGTCAAAAAGAAAAAAGAAAGAAAATATTGTTCCCTTCTTTTCGCTTCGCGTATGTTCTCAGGTGATTAGCCAAATAAATTCACTTTTCATTACCAAACTGTCCAACATTTGCCGACTTTATGGCTTTAAAGTTTCACAACACGTCGATGATAGTGACTGTTCTTCCTCGATATTTTTTCGATAGCACATCTCTTTATCGTCACATCTTTGGTGTTTTCAGTATTTAGTCCGGTCAGGTCACAGTATTTTTGAGATGACATACCAAGTCGATTGCACCACCGAGACTATTATTGCAGTGAATTCTGACGTTTCCCAGTAAGTGTTATCGCCTATTGATCGTCTTGATGGTTCATAACTCGAATTGAAGTTTCATCGCAAGTCAAACGTTAGATGGATTTTTTGTATATAAGTGTTAAAGTTTCCTGTTACTTTAAAGGATATTCTTACACTTAAACTTAATTACATATCAACATGTCAAATTATAGGATTGCGTACTGAAAAATTCAAAATACGGATCACTTCTGTTTCATTTCCTGGTTTTAAGTATACACTTTTCTTAAAAAAGATGCTAAATTAGTGATCGATGAATTTAATGTAATTTAGTATATATACTCTTCAAATTCTTTAATTCTATTTGGATATTTCCAGTATTTAATGAATGAAACCTGCAAACTTTTAAGACTGTCATTTCTAAGTGTATAAACATATTCTGTATCCTGTATCATTTCCTTCGGATCAGTTCCCGTATATATTCTCAAATAAAAAGTAAATTCATGTTTGATTAAATTAATGCCGTTTAGTATATTCTTTAGTGCTTACGTATTTGATTCCCTCGATCTAGATATTTACTTGTCTTAGATTTTTCCAGTATTTAATGACAAAACTTGCAAACGTTTAAAACTGTAATTTGTAAATGTTATACGGTATATATTCATATGTAGTTAGTGACCCTGTATTGTCAATTATTTCCACCTTAATTTACGACAATGGTCGTTTTTCTTAGAAATTTACTTGCCTTAGATTTTTCCAGTATTTAATGACAAAACCTGCAAACGTTTAAAACTGTAATTTGTGAATGTTATACGGTATATATTCATATGTAGTTAGTGACCCTGTATTCATAAGGCAGATTTCATTAAAAAACAACTAAAAACATACGGTATAACTATTTTCGGTACGCTATTTCCGAAAATAAGGGAGCTAATTAGAATTTAGATCCGTATAATATTTGTCCCTGTGAACAGTTGATTTCACTGCTACAGCTCACTGGTTTGACGTAATGTCAGATTATGTGTATGCGTTAAAAAATCGTATGGCATATCGGCAACAACTCTAACCATAATACATAAAATTGTCGGAGTACCTATGTCATTCATAATGTTAATTTAATTTTTATGATACCGCATACGCTTCTTCTTTTTAGTTGGTTAGGTTGTACCTATTCACTATTACCTATACTATTTACGGTATTTTAATTTCTATATGAATGAATGACAGTGGAGGATAATTATGTAGTTAACTTTGCTATTGTAATGAATGAAGATTAAATTTAAAGAAATATCTCTAGAAATGGATTATACATTATGGTGGCAAATGAATTTATTTATTAAGACTTTGCCCACAAAGCGAACAATATTCATTATCACAAATATACATATATCCATTTATACGTAAACGTATATGAATATATGTACGTGTAGAGATACACAGCATACACTTAGGTGTCATTACCAACAGCGAACGCACAGACACCGGTGTTTCGGCCTTTGAGGCCTCTTCAGTGTACGTGGTGCTGCTGGTAATGATCCACAACTAAGACCGTGCCTTATGTCCGTTGAATCGCAGAAGTGCCTATGAGAATATCTCAGCGACATCTGCCATCCAAGCGCGACACCGAACACGACAGTTTCATCTTGCACACTGTGCTAAAGACAAAACCTGTACGCTAAATGTGTATCTCTGTATATAAGGCCAATAGGTGGCACCGCCATATCACAAATAAATAGGATATGAAATACTTGAATGTGTAACGTACATTAACGGATAATAATTATCACAAATATACATATATCCATTTATACGTAAACGTATATGAATATATGTACGTGTAGAGATACACAGCATACACTTAGGTGTCATTACCAACAGCGAACGCACAGACACCGGTGTTTCGGCCTTTGAGGCCTCTTCAGTGTACGTGGTGCTGCTGGTAATGATCCACAACTAAGACCGTGCCTTATGTCCGTTGAATCGCAGAAGTGCCTATGAGAATATCTCAGCGACATCTGCCATCCAAGCGCGACACCGAACACGACAGTTTCATCTTGCACACTGTGCTAAAGACAAAACCTGTACGCTAAATGTGTATCTCTGTATATAAGGCCAATAGGTGGCACCGCGTTACACATTCAAGTATTTCATATCCTATTTATTCGAACAATATTCCTATATAATTTAATGAACGCTGATATTTAAAATTTTTTTATTGACATTCAGGTTTTGTATCAGTTGTGTACATCTAGTCCATGGTGAACGTCGACAGATCAAAAAAAAAAAATTAATTGAATGTTGTTTCACGTTATTAGTTCTATAAAATTGGTACTACGCTTTGTGTCAAGTTTACGATTGAAATAGTGTATAATTCAAATTTTCTGACAGACTGTCATCGTAACGATATTTCGATGACACATACCTATGACAATGAAAAGTCAGACAGCTGACATGAAGATGTTTAACCAAAATTGTCGTTCCACCTGTCATCGTGACAATAGTTCGTTGAACTGTATTTGTTCACACATAAACTTGTGAGAACGAAATGTCAGGCTAACTTAATAAAACATGTTTTAAACTTACAGGTCATTGAGAGAATTAATTAATTTTCATATTACGCTTTAGTAATATACTTTCTAAAACGCAATCGAAAATCTTGCTAGCTCCTATACGGTTGATGCTAGACACTGTCGTACCATTTAACCAAAAATGTACTTCTGATTAGTTGGTGCCAACCAGCAGTCGCACACTTTAAATACTTGCTTTTATAGCTGAATTGGTAAACGAAAAGACACACATGCTTATGGGAATCTTATTTGATGTATTTATTTTATTTCGAAGTGCTTCGGACACATCTGCCAAATAAAGAAAAGTCGCCCTATTATTTGTACGTAGAGAGATCGATGAGAAATGTTATTAAATGATCCCATTCGTAAAATGGTTTAAATTTATATAATTATAACTTGAACACTGATACATTTCCAACATTCTGTTGACATTTAGGTTTTGTATAATTCGTGTGCATCTAACGTAATTTGACAGGCCCAAATGGCAAAACTCAGATGGTTCTTCTTTATATAAGCTTGCTTCAAGTTCTTCGTTGTATGAAATTTACATTTCGATGACATATATAATGAATAGAGTGTCATTGTATTTATTAATATATCTTAATAAAAGATAGCAAAATCGTTATATTTATTACTGTACTTACGTGCGACAATACACTTTAAGTTTATTTTATCATATCCGTCGGCATTTTGTTCATATATTCATATAGAAAAGAAATAGTAACGATTGATAATAATAACACTAATACGTATCTGAAAGGTACCACGTTTCAATTAAAAATACACTTCTTCTTCGTAATATTTGTCGGCCTTCTGACATTTAAACTTGACAACCGATGGATGAACGTGAATATATATAGTCATTAATGACACGCAAACTCGTCATCGCGAGATTTTTTTACCCTGCAGAAAAGCTTTAAATGAATCGCACCTTCCACAGCGACAGATTTGGCACGCGGACAGTGCACTCAATCGTCGCGGAAAAGTCCACTCTTTTAGTTTCCGACCCTCTTTCCGCACTCTAAACCTCGACGGCCTGAAATTTCTTCGTCAATGTGAAACTTTTACAATTCTTTCGCGCGTGCCTGTCATACCTGACATTTTTACAATTTTGATCGGCTGTCACGTGAATCGTCATGACGTAAGCCATTTTGCAGTTAAAACACCGAATGCACGCTCCTCTTCAACGGCCGATATCTCTGCACACGCTCCACTTGGGAAGAAAAACTCTCCGTCGAGGAACAATTTAAGGTCGTCGGTAACTTCACGCCAAAGGGCAGCTTTCAATTTTGCGTATCCAGAGACGAGTTCTGCGCCCCGCGTACCCAATTTTCGTCGATTTTGACCGGGTTTGGTTGCCATTGACTACTCGGCTTTTAGTATATATAACTAGCTATAACGTCCGCTTACAGCGGGTCCGTCCGCTTACAGCTGTTCGTCCGCTTACAGCTGTCCGTCCGCTTACAGCGGGTCCGTCAATCTCTTTTAGTATAAATCGCCTTTTTCGCGTCCGCTTACAGCTCTTTCATAGTTTCGTGTAAAGAGCAGTCACTGTCATGACGCCTTTTAGAATGTATGGTTTTATTAACTTTTGACGCACCCCTGTATATACATATATTTCGTGAAGCCAATATTATTTTTTTTGACATTTTTACTTTGGATTTGTAATCGGCGTCCACACACACCCCCGTATCTAAAATTTTACATTCATACGACAATTTTCAAAAAATTCCTCCGCCATTTTGTTTTTTTTGACATTTTGACTTTGTATTTATGATCGGCGTCCGCATATACCCCGGTATCTAAAATATCGCATTTATACGTCAATTTTCAAAAAATTCTGCCGCCATTTTCTTTGTTTTTGACATTTTGACTATGGATTGGTGATCGGCGCCCGCAGACACCCCCGTATCTAAAATTTCGCATTTATACGTGTTTTCAAAAAACTTTTCCGCCATTTTGTTTTTTTTACATTTTGACTATGGATTGGTGATGGGCGTCCGTAGACACCCCCGTATCTAAAATTTCGCATTTATACGTCAATTTTCAAAAAACCCTTCCGCCATTTTCTTTTTGACATTTTGAATTTTGATTTATGATCGGCGTCCGCACACCCCCGTATCTAAAATTACACATTCAGACGTCAATTTTCAAAAAACCCGTCCGCCATGTTTTGTTTTTGACATTTTGACTATGGATTGGTGATCGGCGTCCGCATATACCCCGGTATCTAAAATTTCACATTCATACGTCAATTTTCAAAAAATCCTGCCGCCATTTTGTTTTTTTTACATTTTGACTATGGATTGGTGATCGGCGTCCGCAGACACCCCCGTATCTAAAATTTCGCATTTATACGACAATTTTCAAAAAATCCTAGGCCATTTTGTTTTTTTTTGACATTTTGACTTTGGATTTGTGATCGGCGTCCGCACACACCCCGTATCTAAAATTTCACATTCACACGTCAATTTTCAAAAAACGCGTCCGCCATTTTGTTTTTTTTGACATTTTGACTTTGGATCTGGAATCGGCGTCCGCACATACCCCCGTATCTAAAATTACACATTCATACGTCAATTTTCAAAAGAACCCGTTCGCCATTTTATTTTTTTTGACATTATGACTTTGGATTTGTGATCGGCGTCCGCACACACCCCCGTATCTAAAATTTCACATTCATACGTCAATTTTCACATTCATACATCAATTTTCAAAAAAACCGTCCGCCATTTTTTTTTGATATTTGGCTTTGTATTTATGATCGGCGTCCGCACACACCCCCGTATCTAAAATCTCACATTCATACGTCAATTTTCAAAAAGCCCGTCCGCCATTTTGTTTTTTTTGACATTTTGACTATGGATTAGTGATCGGCGTCCGTATACACCCCCGTATCTAAAATTTCGGCTTTATACGTCAATTTTCAAAAAATTCTGCCGCCGTTTTCTTTGTTCTGACATTTTGACTATGGATTGGTGATCGGCGCCAGCAGACACCCCCGTAACTAAAATTTCGCATTTATTCGTTAATTTAAAAAAAACTTTTCCGCCATTTTGTTTTTTTTGACATTTTGACTTTGAATTTGTGATCGGCGTCCGCACACACCCCCGTATCTAAAATTTCACATTCATACGTCAATTTTCAAAAAACCCGTCCGCCATTTTCTTTTTTTTTTGACATTTTGACTATGGATTGGTGACGGGCGACCTAAGACACCCCCGTATCTAAAATTTCACATTCATACGTCAATTTTCAAAAAAATCCCCTCCATTTTGTTTTTTTTGACATTTTGACTTTGGATTTGTGATCGGCGTACGCACATACCCCCGTATCTAAAATTACACATTCATACGTCAATTTTCAAAAAAACCCGTCCGCCATTTTATTTTTTTTGACATTTTGACTTTGGATTTGTGATCGGCGTCCGCACACACCCGCGTATCTAAAATTTCACATTTATACGTCAATTTTCAAAAAAATCTGCCACAATTTTTTTTTTGACATTTTGACTATGGATTGGTGATCGGCGTCCACAGACACCCCCGTATCTAAAATTTCGCATTTATACGTCAATTTTAAAAAAACCTTCCGCCATTTTTTTTGACATTTTGAATTTGGATTTATGATCGGCGTGCGTACACACCCCCGTATCTAAAATTTCACATTCATACTTCAATTTTCAAAAAACCCGTCCGCCATTTTGTCTTTCTTGACATTTTGACTTTGGATTTATAATCGGCGTCTGCACACACCCCGTATCTAAAATTTCACATTCATACGTCAATTTTCAAAAAATTCTGCCGCCATTTTGTTTTTTTTTGACATTTTGACTATGGATTGGTGATCGGCGTCCGCATACACTCCCGTATCTAAAATTTCACATTCACACGTCAATTTTCAAAAAACCCGTCCGCCATTTGTTTTTTTTTGACATTTTGACTTCGGATTTGTATTCGGCGTCCGCACACACCCCTGTATCTAGAATTTCACATTCATACGTCAATTTTCAAAAAATTCTGCCACCATTTTCTTTTTTGACATTTTGATTTTGGATTCGTTATCGGCGACCTAAGACACCCCCGTATCTAAAATTTCACATTCATACGTCAATTTTCAAAAAATTCTTCTTCCATTTTGTTTTTTTTGACATTTTGACTATGGATTCGTTATCGGCGACCCAAGACACCCCCGCATCTAAAATTTCATATTCATACGTCAATTTTCAAAAAATTCTTCTACCATTTTGTTTTTTTTTGACATTTTGACTTTGGATTTGAGATCGGCAATCGCAAACACCTACGTATCTAAAATTTCACATTCATACGTCAATTTTCAAAAAATCTTCCGCCATTTTGACTTTGGAATCGTGATCGGCGACCTAAGGCACCCCCGTATCTAAAAGTTCACATTCATACGTCAATTTTCAAAAAATTCTTCCTCCATTTTGTTTTTTTTTGACATTTGGATTAGCGATCGGCGACCGCAAAAACTCCCAAGTGCCTAGTTTTACTTGTAATCAGAAGAGAGAAATTGATTTCAGCCAGCTCCGTCCACTGTGCATGTTTGCGTAATCGTTTAAACAAAATTATTTCGCAGGGGCACATAAATCTTGAAAGCAATATTTTTCCCGTAAGGAAATTTATTATTTTAAATCTAATTTATAATAAATAAAAAAAGTCATGCTGTATATGAGAATGATTAGTCGGTCGACCGATGAAATATATATGAAGTAAATACACAATATTCTATTCGAAAATAAAAAATTATTGCTTCGCCCGGGATTCGAACCCGGTCGAACCACGGCGTCGTATTCAATTGCTTTGATTTCGTCATAAGGCCACCGAGATACATGTAGATGACTTGTTAAGATGCCGTATTTATATGTAGGTTTGTCTTATGGTAGAATCTGAATTTTTTTTTGAAATTCTAGGGAAAATGAACGTGTAATCGTCAAAAGAAAATTAAAAATCGTATTAATTGCGTCCTGATAATTAATTTAGTGTCTTCTCCTTGTCCAAAAAATAAATATATTATGTGTATTAATTTGGCACGAATCTCGTCTGACATTAATAAAGAAAAGATGGCCGCAAACGCTAGTCGTATTTGCAACATTTTTCCACCATGCCCCGGGTGCATCA
Organism: Amphimallon solstitiale; assembly: GCA_963170755.1. Classification (NCBI taxonomy): domain Eukaryota; kingdom Metazoa; phylum Arthropoda; class Insecta; order Coleoptera; family Scarabaeidae; genus Amphimallon; species Amphimallon solstitiale. Next base: position 59,611,794 of record OY720683.1, on the reverse strand, counting down.
AGAGTTTCAATCACTCGTCCTATCGATATCGAATGTCGATGAAGTCGCAATAGGAATGGGAATGGTCTAGAAATATCTGTCCTTTACGATAATGAATCTTGTTGTGTCCTTGAAACCTTCAGAATTCGGAATTTGACGCTTAAAAGTCACACTTGCAAAATTCTCGATGTACCTGTCAGATTTCCGAAAAGTCAATTATGTTTCCAGTCCTGTTTTTTTGGTTACGTATGCGTCACGTCATGAGTCAGTACTTAAAATTTAACAAATTAATATCTCTGCAATGCCGTCGAGTTAAATTTCGAAATCCGGTTTGTGGTGAGCACGAATTTTTCCCGATTTCGATGATGCACGCGGCAAGCACGACGGCGGTCCAGATTTTTAGGAGATACGTGAACCGTACCGTGACCTACCGAAAAAATACCCTCAACTTTGAAGGCCCGTATTTTCCGTCAGAGTCGAAAGGAAAAGCTGAAATTTTGCAGACATATCGGTTGGAATGTCGGCTTTCCCGCTAAATCAATTCGGAACGTCTACGTTTGCCCAGTTTCCCGTACGAAGCGTAAATATGCGGCAATGTTACGTAAATAAGTCCATCCCGTGCTATTCCATGGGGTTTTTAAAGGTAAGCCGGCAGCTTTTAGTATATCTAATATTTGAGTTGATAGGATTAATTGTCCAGCAGCAATTTGTTCTAGACGTAATACACTAAGAGCATGGATTCTTTTAGCTGAAAATTTATTGAACGGCTCAATGTTGGAATTCAGTTCTCTTCATTAATCTTGAGCGTTTGCATGGATGCATTAAATTCGAAATACTATTTGATATAATGCCTATTTGTTGTTTCATTAATATTTTAATATCACGATTTTCGTATATTAAGAATTTAATTGAGTCGTCGTAAAATTTAGCGACGTCTACCTTTGGTATCCCCAAAAGCTAATTGACACCATAGGGCATGCTATCGTAAAGACCTCGTTGATAATGATCAAAGGGTTCTAGTGAATGCGTAGTTAGGCGACATAACATTTCCATTTTATTTTTTTAAGGTGCTTAGTTGTGAGTCCAATATCGTTTAAAAATTTCGACAGTAAAATAATCACACGATTATAGGTGCCAGATGCCGGATTTATCGGTTTATAGAGGCGACTCCACGCTAGTTTTCTCAAATGTTAATCGAAGGACCAAAGGCTTCGTTGATTCACTAAAACTGCAGCACTGTAGCACTAACTATTTATTTTAACTACACCTAAAATTGACGCGTTTGTTTCATTAATTCGATTTATTCGTATATTGATACAAATTGTTTTGCTTTACAATCAGGAATTGAACTACTTAAATTTTGTTTTAAACACAAACTGTTTGATATGAAATCTTGAAATGAAATGTTGATTTAAGTCTTGAAGCGACTGTTTGATGTTACATCTTGAATTGTACTGTCTGTTTCTTAACAGTAAGAATAACTTGAAAATATGAGTTACTCCCACCAAACAAAATGTTATTGGTAGATCCCCTATTTGTTGACGTCAACCTAAACATTTCTTTTATTAATGATAAAGTACCGATTTGCAAGGTTCTAACGGAAATTCCTGATGACCATCTGCCTTTGTAATTTATCTTAAATTATGTGCAATAAAAGTGAAAGATGCTGTCTCGTTGTCAAAGAAAGCAAATTACAGGCAATGTTTATGAACGGGAAAAATCTTTTGGTACTAACTAAATAATAGGCAAATATCTGCTTCTTTTGACAAAGGATCGTAAACTTAAGAGTAATGTTTTTCCAAAATATTTAGTTATAATTACGTGCGGCCATAAATAGCTGACAAGAAATCATCGCAAATGTACCTTCTCGCGCAGGTATAGATTTGGTCAATTAGGTCAACTAGGAACACGAATATATGATATACAGTGTGACAAAGAGAAACTTCATAATAATTAAATTAATAATAATAACAATATATGATTAATAATATATGACGACACCGTCGTATAACGGAACATGCCGCCCGCGTTGAAAGCACTCATTTGAAATAGGTAGAATGCATATCCTGTTGGCGGGTCTCTTCATTTCGCCTCGTATTGTTTTTAATGTCACTGCACGTACAACACCATCACTCCCTGGATGGATGGTTAACACTCTTCCTGCGGGCCAGGACTTTGGTGGTATGTTGTCTTCCTTTATGAGAACTAGCTGTCCCACTTGCAATGCTTTGTCCGAGTGCCTTGTCCATTTACTTCTACCTTGCATCTGTTGAAGGTATTCCTTCGACCGTCTCTGCCAAAAGTGCTGTTTGCTGCGATCTATTAATTGCAATCGAGACAACTTATTTACTTGTAACGGTAATAAATTAGGCTCTAAAATACCTCTAAGTGAGTCTCCAATAAGAAAATGACCCGGAGTTAGGACTGATAGGTCTGTCGGGTCTTCGGATAGAGGAATAATAGCCCGGGAATTTAGGATGGCCTCAATTTGGATGGAAATGGTAGAGAACTCTTCGAATGTGAAATGTGCATTTCCAATTGTACGTTTATAATGATATTTGAAGGATTTGACTGCCGCCTCCCAGATACCGCCGAAATGTGGAACTCTAGGTGGTATAAAATGGCATGAAATTCCTTCATTCGATAAGTAATTTATTATTTTTTCGTGTTCGTTTGTTGTAAACATTTTTGTGAAGCTCCTTTAATTCCTTGATTGCCTTGACAAAATTAGTGCCATTATCTGAATAAATATTTGACACCATTCCTCGTCTTGATATAAATCGTTTTAAGGCGTTCATGTAAGAATCAGTGTCGGGACTACTAATTAATTCTATATGCACAGCCTTTGTTGCCATACTTCGCCTCTCTGGTGGTCTAACATATTGTAGAGTGTCCTCTGATGAATTCCATTGTACACCTAATGTTTTTGTTGTGCAATTTTTATCAAGTTTTAATATGATCGGTTCGACAGCATTTGGAAGTAATTGTGATAGAGATTCGCTGTCACTTGAGGCCCATTTTCTAAGTTGGAAACCTCCCCTTTGCAATAAGGAATTAACCTCTTCAAAGATGATCTTAATGCTGTTTACGTCATCTGCCCCGGTTAACAAATCATCTACATAGAAATCTCTTTGTACGATTTTTGCACCTAATGGAAACGTGCTAGATTCATCGAGGGCAAGTTATTTTAAAACCCTAGTCGCTAAAAACGCCGCACAACCGGTGCCATATGAGAGTGTATTGAGTTCGTAAGTGAGTAAATCGTGTGACGAATTTGGGCGCCAAAGAATTCGCTGTAAGGATATTTGTGACTGATCGACTAACACTTGTCTATACATTTTTGTGATATCTGCGGTTAATACGATTTTATGTGTGCGAAATCTGCAAATGATGGAAAAAAAATCTTCTTGTATTGACGGTCCTACCATTAGCATATCATTGAGTGAGTGTCCTGACTTGGTTTTTGCCAATGCGTCAAATACTACACGTAATTTCGTAGTAAGACTATCCTCTTTTACTACCACGTGATGTGGTAGGTAATATGTGCTGCTCTCATCCAGTAGCGATTCATCCACTTCTACTGCTTGCATGTGTCCTAATTGTAAATATTCGTTTATGAACTGTACGTATTGTTCTGTCAGTTTCGGTTGCTTCTGCATCTTTCTTTCTAGTGAGTAAAACCTTTTTGTTGCTAAATCTTTGAAATTTCCTAAACTTATTTCTGCATCGTTTATAAGAGGTAACTTAACAATATATCTACCTTCACTGTTTCGAGTATAGTTGTTAATAAAGTGGTGTTTGCAAGTTACTTCTTCCGCGGCGTAATTACTGCTGTTACTGACATGTTCTATCTCCCAAAACCTTGCTATACTGTCATCTAGGGCTAAATTACATATTTTGCTTGTTTGTTGTGCCCGTTTATCGTTCAGTGCCCCGGATGTTATCCACCCCAACTGTGTCTTTTGCATGATTAGTTTAGTATTTGCTAATTTTATTTGACCTACGCATAGAAGATGCCAGAACAACTCCGCTCCTATTAACATATCGATCCCATTGGGGCGATTAAATTCAGGGTCAGCCAATTTTATGTTTTGTGGAATATTAAGGCAACTCCTTTCAATTAAATTTGATGGAATATCGTTTGTAATATTGTTTAGAATTAGACAATTTAACTCTGTGCCATACTCATTATAGTTTGACTTGATATTAACTAGAACTGACTTGCTTATCTGTGTACGTGTTTGATTGATACCGCTCACAGGGATATTCACACGCTTTCCTTTTAAATTAAGCCTTTGCGCTAGCGAGGTTGATGTGAAATTAGATTGCGAGCCTGAGTCTAATAATGCCCTACATGAGTGCCATGCATTATTACAATCTGCGACTTTAATAATAGCTGTAGACAACAGAACTTGCCCAGAGTAATATAATTCTGAAGAGTGTGCTGACACTGCATTTGATATTGCTTGATCTGTATTATTTATTGTTAATAGTCCGTCTTGAGTTTCCGACACTCTTGCTTTTTCGAAATGAAGTAATGTATTGTGTTTGTTACCACATTTCCTGCAATTGGTCGAATTGCATTTGTTTATTTGATGACCCGACCTGAGGCAATTAGAACAGAGCTTGGCAGATTTGACTTGCTTTGATCTTTCCACTACTGACATGTTTAAAAAACTTTGACATTGATAGATAAAATAATTGGCCTTGCATATAACGCATTGACTGTCTTGTCGTGAAAAGTGCGCTAATGCTGATTTCTGAAATTTGTGTGACTTTTCTTGAGACAGGTTTTTTGAAATAGCTTCCAGTGTCTTGCATTTATGTGATAAGAAATCTAAAAATTCTTTGAATGTTGGTATAGTATTCTCTTTTATACTTGACTCCCATTCCTTATTAGTTGTTCTATCTATTTTGTTTGTGATTGAAAGTATTAACCAGTCGTCCCAAGTGTCTACCGGGCGACCTAATGATTTTAACGTTCTCGTGTGAGTTTGCACACCATCAATAATTTGTCTTAATGTTATGTAATTCTCATGCATGCAATTCGGCAGTCCAAGAATTGCGCCAAGACGTTTTTTTTTTATTATTAATCGTTTATTATCAAACATACCCTTTAATGCTTTCCATGCAATTTTGTAGTTGATTGCGGAAACTTGCAATTCTTGAATGCAATTAGCAACTTCCCCTTTTAAACATGACTTAAGGTAATGGAATTTCTGTACGCTAGAAAGTGGTTCGTTGGAATTTATTAATTATTCAAATGTTTCATTAAATGGAGTCCATTCTTCAAAGGCTCCCAAAAAGGATGGTAATGAAATTTGCGGCAATCGGATGCGACCTTGAATGTCTTGATTCTCGTGTGGTAATGTTGCGCTTTGGCTGTGTAAATCAAAATTGACCTGTCTTGGATTTTGAATACATGGCTAATATTTCTTCGGCACGTGATATTACGTTAAAATAATGATCCTCAAATGCCGAATCATTACTCCTTGTACCTTCCCCAATGTTGAGCTGTTCGATTTGTATTTGAACCTGATAATATTCTGTCCACAATTCTTTTGTTTTTCATATTCGTGTTTTTATTTGAAAGGCACTGAAATTTGTTTTGTCGATTGATTCAAGATATGTACTGAATTTTGTGATTGATGATTTGATTGCGCGTGTTCTGTAGTCGAGTCCTGATAGTAATTTCTCTTTTTCCGTTTCAAGAGACATGATGATATGAATGGATTAGGAAATGCGGGAAAGTAACAAAATTGGAGACTCAGCTCTTTCCGTGGATTGTTGTCTAATCGTTTTCCTTGCTGATTTCCTGATGTTGATCTTTTCCTGTGGCGCTGATATCCGGCTCGAAGTGGACCAAGTGTTGGTTTGCGTGAAGCTAATGTATTTGAGATGGACTGTAGAGGCGACTCCACGCTAGTTTTCTCAAATGTTAATCGAAGGGCCAAAGGCTTCTTTGATTCAATAAAACTGCAGCACTGTAGCACTAACTAAGAGCATGGATTCTTTTAGCTAAAAATTTATTGAACGGCTCAATGTTGGAATTCAGTTCTCTTCATTAATCTTGAGCGTTTGCATGGATGTATTAAGTTCGAAATACTATTTGATATAATGCCTATTTGTTGTTTCATTAATATTTTAATATCACGATTTTCGCATATTAAGAATTTAATTGAGTCTTCGTAAAATTTAGCGACGTCTACCTTTGGTATCCCCAAAAGCCAATTGACAACATAGGGCATGCTATCGAAAAGACCTCGTTGATAATGATCAGATGGTTCTAGTGAAGGCGTAGTTAGGCGACATAACATTTCCATTTTATTTTTTTAAGGTGCTTAGTTGTGAGTCCAATATCGTTTAAAAATTTCGACAGTAAAATAATCACACGATTATAGGTGCCAGATGCGGCTCTATCGGTTTATAGAGGCGACTCCACGCTAGTTTTCTCAAATGTTAATCGAAGAACCAAAGGCTTCGTTGATTCAATAAAACTGCAGCACTGTAGCACTATTTATTTTAACTACACCTTAAATTGACCCGTTTGTTTAATTAATTCGAATTGCTTGTAACGATTTATTCGTATATTGATACGAATTGTCTTGTTTTACAATCAGGAATTGAACTACTTAAATTTTGTTTTAACCACAAACTGTTTGATATGAAATCTTGCAATGAAATGCTGATTTAAATCTTGAAGCGACTGTTTGATGTTACATCTTGAATTGTACTGTCTGTTTCTTAACAGTAAGAATAACTTGAAACTATGAGTTACTCCCACCAAACAAAATGTTATTGGTAGATCCCCTATTTGTTGACGTCAACCTAAACATTTCTTTTATTAATGATAATGTACCGATTTGCAAGGTTCTAACGGAAATTCTTGATGACCGTCAGCCTTTGTAATTTATCTTAAATTATGTGCAATAAAAGTGAACGATGCTGTCTCTTTGTCAAAGTAAGCAAATTACAGGCAATGTTTATGAATGGGAAAAACCTTTTGGTACTAACTAAATAATAGGCAAATATCTGCTTCGTTTGACAAAGGATCGTAAACTTAAAAGTAATGTTTTTCCAAAATACTTAGTTATAATTATGTTTACTTGCGGTCATAAATAGCCGACAAGAAATCATCGCAAATGTACCGTCTCGCGCAGGTATTGATATGGTCAATTAGGTAAACTAGGAACACGAATACATGATATACAGTGTGACAAATAGAAACTTAATAATAATTAAATTTATAATAATAACAATATATGATTAATAATATATGACGACACCGTCGTACGACGGAACAGATAATTTACTACTCCGTTTGCTTGTCTTAAATTTTATAGTCTGTCTCTACACTCAACTGAACTAACTTAAAATGTGTATTTATTATTATTATTATTAATAAATAATAATAATACTAATGTTTATTTGATTACATTTTCATTATAAAATAATAATAATGATATGCCACTAATATTTTGTTAGTTTCGTAATATTATACAATAACATGACTCTATTCACTAAAAAACATGAGAAAACTCATTAAAATACAAACGTATTTTGTGTTAAGTGTTTATATTATTATTCCCAACCCCGTATAAGCCGCCGCATGTAAATTATTTCACCGCATACACATACCCCCAGATATCAAATCATGAAAGAACTGTCGCGGTTTCGCAGCTTTCAAATATTTCTTTTTTATATGATCTATAGAACTTCTGAAATCTTAACTCCCAAACCAGATAATCATAGAATTTTAGGGCAAGATATGTTTTTTTTGTCCAGTTGCCTTCAAAGCTAAAGGTTTACGTGTGATATTATCTTTATTGCGAGTATTATAATTGTGTTCACCCATTTTAATAATTTCTTTGTTTTTTTAAAGATGTATATGCATAGCATAAGCGTACACTTGTCGCACATCAAAAACATCCGTTACAAATAATTCTACACTCGGGTAATCGCGTTTGTATATTGAAAATAATCTTTAATATCCACTTCTGAACTATATCTAAGTTCCTCAAATAACATTCCGAAACACCTTCTTACCCAATGATTCCATATTGAATATATGTACTCTATATCTGTAAATCTCTACGTAAAATACTTCTGATAGGTTACTTCCTATTTACACGGGAATCAATTATTTCTGGCAATAAAGTGTTCATATAAAATTGTTTCAAAACATTTACCAATTTCGTATTCCAAAAATTATTGTTCTTTGCAATAATTTTGCAAGCTATATTTTTTTCTGTGTATACTATGAAGTAACATTCATCCCTTCGCGTTATATGCAACTGACCCTGTACTTGGTACATGTAATTATGATCTGGTTTTAACTTAATTTCATCAGCATCATTAATTGTACAATAATCAATTATTTTATTTCTAATGGTTTCCTGAACTGTTAGTTCTCTCGCAGAATATGGGGCTTTTAGTTCTGCAACAGCATTAGCCCCAATCAATCCGTCAGGGTATGCGGCTCAAAACTTTTTCTGAATATCAATAAATAAACCAGTTTTATTTATTTCAGTTTGAAACTGATTTTAAAATTTTTCAATAGCCTCGTTCTTGCTATTTATACAGTGTTGTAATGAATTTAGCAACCTATATGTTTGCAAATTTTGTTTTGAATGCAATATCTGATTTACACTGCATCTTGTATCCGTCGAAGGTCTCATATGGCATATTTTTCCAAAGTTGCTTGCAGTTAGCCTAATTGATTTTTCCTTAAACCAGACAGGGTTTGAGCTTTGTCCTAATGTTATTTCTTGAATTATATCAACATCAGCTTCATCAATGTTATCTAAAAACTTCTTTTTGCGATGTTAAATTGTGCTTTATTCATATCTGGAATGTCTTCATTATCTAGAATCTAGATAATGAAGTTGGTATACCTAAAATAATATTAACCTATATATATATATACCTAAAATAATATTAACAGACCAAGGAAAAGATTTTACTTCAAAACTATTTAGTAATATAGCGAAATTATTTAAAATAAAACAAATAAATTCTTCTGCCTATCATCCTCAAACTAACGGTTCTCTAGAACAGGGGTCTCCAAACTACGGCCCGAGGGCCACATCCGGCCCGCGGACAGATTTTGTCCGGCCCGCGGAGAGCTAGCATACTTGAAAACTCCTTTTAGAGAACATATTTTTTATAGCAAATTAAATTTAGTTTACTGAAGTATTCTAATTTTATGTTGAATAATTATTAATATGACATCTACATTGATATGGTCATGTGCTAACTACTCATAACATTGTTGTAGGCTTATTGTTATTGTTTTTGTGATAAGTTGGATAAAGAAACACAGAATTGTAATGAGTAAAGACATGTATAATATGCAGAAAATTTTACTTCAGTATATAATAACTAACAAATTATTGAAATGAATCCAACTAACATTTTATACATTTTAAATAAAAACATAACTTATAACAAGCATAATGACATATGAAATACTAATGAGATTTGTGTAATTGAGATTTTCCACTGACAATAGTTTGTAGTTGTGGACTAATTTTACTTGTACCAATTATTAAAAGAGATTTAAGATGCTCATCAGTTAATTTAGATCTGTAAACATTTTTTGTGTACTTCATTTTGGAGAAGGTCTTCTCACACAAATAAGTAGCACCAAAAACAGAAAACAGCCCACGAGCAAATTTATGCAAATTATCAAATTGTGTCAGTGGAAGACTCTTATAAAATTCCAACAAAGATGAGTTTTGATATTTGTTCTTAATTATATCACTGCACTGTAGATCAATTATTTCCATTTGAAGTTCCGGGGCTAGGGTTTCAATGTCAGTATCAAAAGGATTCTGAAAAATCTTAATTTGATTCGCAATGCATCAAAGTCCGAGAAACGAGTATCAAAATTTATTTTCAAAGCACTCAAAGTTTCGATTACAAAATCGATAGGAAACTCAGTCTCAGTAGTGTGGCTGAATATTTCACATGTTTTAAAATGTGAAAAACATTTACTTCGTAGTTGTGATTGAAACAGTATCAATTTCTTCCGGAATGATTTGATATTAGTGTATAAATCAGGAAGATGCTGGTTTTCTCCTTGCAATCTCAAATTCAGTTCGTTCACATGTTTTGTCAAATCAACATAGAATGCTAACTTCCACAGCCATGCGTTGTTTTGTAATTCAGTAAGAGGGCGATGCTTTTCATTCAAAAAAATTTCGATCACTGCTCGAAGTTCAAAAAAGCGCTGAAGGACTTTCCCACAACTAAGCCAACGTACGGCAGTATGATAAGGTAAGTCATTTTCTCCAATCTCTTCAATAAATTGTCGGAATTGTCGGTGATTCAGCCCAAAAGATCTGATAAAATTAACAGTTGATATGACTGGTTTCAGAACTTCAGACATATCCAAACATTTTCCGCACAAAGACTGTTGATGAATGATACAATGTAAGACTAATGGTTTTAAACCACCGTCATTTTCTACAGCCTTTGACACAAGAGCGACCACTCCTTTATCTTTCCCACTCATGTTTTTGCCTCCATTAGTTGTAATACATTTCAAGTTTTTCCATCGAAGGTTCTTTTGATTAATGGCCATTTCAACTCCTTTAAAAATATCTGTACCAGTAGTTGTGCCATGAATACTATTCATATCAAGAAGTTCTTCATGCACTTCATAGCTTTTATCTACTCCTCGAATATAAATCAACATCTGAGCAGTATCTGACACATCCGTTGACTCATCCAAGGCCAAAGAAAACCACTCAACATGTCCATTTTTGTCGAACAGTTGAGAGGATATATTTTCAGCGATGTTTTCTACCCTTCGAGCCACAGTGTTTGCTGACATACTGACACTTTTTAATAAATTTACCTTTTCAGGGCACATTTCTTCGGCTACTGCAATTATGCATTCTTTGATCATTTCTCCATCGGTGAATGGTTTTCCACGTTTTGCAATTTCAAGAGCCACACGAAAGCTGGCACGCATTGCAGCCTCTTGTTCAGTTTTGAGTTTTGTAAATGAAGATTGCTGCGATTTCAATCCGCGCTTCATAGCTTCGAATTTTTCTGTCCGCAAACTTCCTGTATATTTTGAGTAATTTTGAAAATTTTTTGTTTCATAATGACGTTTAATGTTATATTCTTTGAGAACGGCTATGCTTTCATTGCAAATCAAACATAGCGCCTTCTTACTGGACTCAATTACGAAATACTCAATGTTCCACTGATCTTTGAATTTTCTGCATTCACTATCAATTTTTCGCTTCTTTTCCATACTACTAAATCACACACAAAAGCAACAATTCAAATCAAAATACTGTTACAAAGATGTCTTAAACTTAAACACGCACAAACACGTTTTAAGGAGGTACGCACTATTTTATTTCACAACAGTGTCATAGGAACTGACTTGTGGTTGCGCCACTAGCCTTCTTATATATTCCAATTACTGCCATCTAGAAGTGAGTGGAAGACACCAGAACTTTCTCGAACCAACGAGATTATTCTGTACGTGCTATTAGCGCCATCTGTTAGCGATAGAAGGTACTCCCTATATCCGCTTGTGTCCACCAGATGTCGTGTCACGTTACTCCTCATGGCTCGTACTCTACGACTAATCTAGAAATTACATATAATGACAGGAAAATTAATAATATGCAGTGTTGCCGTTTTGCAGCCTTTTTTAAACGTTGCGTACTTTTTCGGACTTTTTTTCATCAGTGGACTATTTCACTTTTTACCACCGGCAACAATAATAATATGGTTTTGGCCCTCGGAACTTACTGGAGTAATCAGTATGGCCCTAAGGCTGGAAAGTTTGGAGACCCCTGATCTAGATTATTAAGTCCATAATCGGAATCTGCGCTTTGAATGCGTTTTCGCTTCAATGGTTTGATTTTTTCCAATTATTTTAATACGTGTTTTAGAAAAACTGTTTGTCTACTGACCTATTTTACCAATATTAATATTTGCAATAATCTTTGAACTAAATAACCCCTTCTTATTGTAACTTATTACAGCTGCGTAACATCTACCCTCGTAGGCAGCCTTCAAAGAAAAATTTATTCGTTTACCCCCAATAACTTTGTTTACAACTGAATTAAATGCCTCAGCAGCATTGTTATCAATATCATATAACAAACTGGACGATAAGTTTGCGACTCTATTTAAACATTTGAAAAAACTTGCGTAAGTGGAACTGTTTAAAAATTCATTAAGCATTATATTTACAGTGGCTTGATTTTGTTTATCGCAAAAATATGTAGCGCAATTAGAATGATCGCCGAAAATATGTCGAGGACCGTTCAAAATATAGTTTTTTAAATTTTCAATTTTGACATAATCTGGTGAGGACTCTACTTTACGGTGCTTTTTTGGTTCTAAATATCAAAATGTTGCTCCGTATGAATTTTTCACATACATATTCCCTCCTGACATTTTTGATATTTCTCTAAGTTTGTAACAAAAATTTCGCAATATGCGATTTCTACATTCTATTTTTTCTATAAAAAATTCGGGATCATATGGTTTGTCGTCACGTATTCTTTTATACACACTACTGTCTCCGTCACCAATAATTTTTCCATATTTCAAATTATGCATTACTATCGATTTTCGAAATCCTTCCAATATAATTTGGCTTTCCATTGATGTTTAAGTTCCACTCCAATTTTTAAAACATGTGCTTTGTAAATTGACTTTTTCAGCTTTATTTTTTTCACATTTTCGATAGTATTTATTTTTCACTCCTGCGTAAAGAACTTTCTGTTTTGCCCCTATAATACATCCAACACCAGAAGAAGCATTATATGTAATTTGTTCTATATGACCGTTTGCTCCAAGCACCGTCAACTACTACGGCAATTATAGGTATACCATCTGCATCAACTGCCCCTGCTTTTACTGCTAATTCATGTTCTTCTTTGCCAGCTGCAAACATTTCTGCCGTTGCTAATTGTTTGATACTGGTCATTACCTCATTTTCATACTTTGAATATGTTTGTTCTGAAATTTGAGGAATATATAAACTAGCACATAATTCAATACCGCACATGACGCATTTATAACTAAAGACACTTTTAAATCCCAAGCGCATTTCACCGATAATATTTATTTGGTAAAAACTACAGTCAAATCCTTTGTGTTCTATGGATTTTAAAGATGAAAACAAATGATTGAGATTTACAATTCTTCCACTGCTAAGTTTAAATTCTTTTGCAGATGTTGGAATGTTATCATTGTCAACGGACATCGAAGAACTACTACATGAGTCATAATCAGTAGACTTTGAATGTAATTGTATCGATTTTCCAACCTGCCGTTGTTTCCATATATTTTTTACTAATTGTCTTTTACTTTTACGTTTGTTATGAGCCATACGCTTAGTTTTTGAAAGTCCCATTTTCAAACAATATGCTATGAAGGTACTTCAAATATCTATCCTAAGTTTTTCCTAGCGTTACTTTAATCTAAACCTACACCTACTTCTTTTTTTGATACTATCTATTATTAAAATACTATATAAATATTAATTAATAATAGTAGACGGAGTAAAACACAATTTACAATAAATCCAATATATTAACACAACTTATTACATAGTATATCGCTATCACTGTAGCTTCTTCGGATATTCAATTACTACTAAACTCTATATTTTCTACAAAATCAGATGTTCAAATCTTACAATGTCTAGGATACTGTAGGGAATTTCTGTAATTTACTTTAATGACTTTTTTTTATCTATTTTATGTCAAAAATATTTTCTAACAATAGCTTTTAAATGGTTTATGATCTTAAGGATAGGTATTTATTTAATGTGGGTTTGGATTTTCACAATACATATTCAAAAGAGGTAAATTATTAAGATCTAATTGTTCATTGAGTAATATGTCTGAATTTTTAAGTTTGTTTATTTCAAGAGACTCTAGTAAGTTTAATCGGAAGCCTTTTGCTTCTGAATGTAAAATTTCAAAATTACTATTAAATTTGTGGTTATTTTCCCACAGGTGACATGCATAATTTGATTCCATATTTTTGTTGTTATATCATCTGTAGTGTTCCTTAATTCTTTTATCGAAATTCCTACCAGTTTGGCCAATGTATGCTTTTGGGCAATCGTTACAATTTAATATTCCTGTTAAAATTTCCTTTGCTAGTTTTTGATCTGTTGCTTTTTATGAATTTACCTAGTGAGTTATTAGTTTTATATACTGGTTTTAAATTTATTTTTTGTAATATAAATATATATTTACAAAAAAAAAACTGTTGATAGCGCTGTAAGATTTGGTCACAAAGCTGCATTCACTTGTAAAAAAAACACACACTACCACACTACTATGTTGGCATATACAGACACCAAATAATGAAAACTTACCATCTCCTAGGTATTTATAAAGCAATCACAGCGATATTCAGACTGTTGACCATTACCTCATAGCATTTAAAACGGGGGGATAAAAACAACATACCCCGCCGAGAAATTTAATATTCCAAACTTTCTATAACACCCATCTATAATATTTAGCTTTCCTAATCCGCTTTCTAATATTCTAATGAATTATACAACACACTGAGTAACTCCCACATATTACTCATTGTATCATTATTTATTTTAGAATAACTTCTTAGTATTTAAAATATCATTATTTAAGGAATCTTTTAGGGTATTATGTATTTGTAAAAACATCTTCTGCTTTGTCTATACATCTTAAGCTTCCATTCATGATATGTACTTTTTGGTATGCCATTACCATTAATTAATAACGACTAATAAACAATTAATGTTACACAGGAAAAAGAATTAACAATAGAACTAACCATCATCAAGACAACTTCAAATGAGTTAGAAATGCAAAATAATATGCAAAATTAGATACTGAGTAATAGCAAAGAAAAAGTGTTTTATTTACAATCGGAGAACATTACAATATAAGAATGAGGATATTCGGGTAATAATGTAAATGTAAAGTTTGTTTTCATATTATGTTGCTAAATATTGAATTGCTAAAAGAAACTGTATTGTTTGCTATAACAAAATGTGTTATTATAACATCTTAAAATATACATATTGTATAAACTGCAAAGTATCGCAGTGTTTGTTTGCTCTCATACCTATTTTTACTAACTACAGTTTTAGAATAAATTTCCTTTTTCATCGGTAAGGGCGGCAAGAAAGGTTTACCCCTAAACGGTCTTTATGACTTCGTGCGGTCGAATACTTGAGATGATTGACAGCTGTCGCCGGTGTTAAAAACCGAGAGTATGCAACCCACATACCTGTAGAAAACAAAAATTCTAGCCAAGTACAGAGAACCCTTAACGAGCGCCCCTGATAGTCAGCAACCCAACGGAGAACGGTATTCAAGTTGATCAGACCTGATGCTACTTTAACTGTTAATATTCCAAAATAAGATGAATTCACACTCTATGGAGCATTATTGCGAGCTGGATGAAGTACTGCAGTTAGATACCATCCAAGACATTTACTGTCATTATCATGATATTGATACAGGCTTTCTTATTTTTGATTGCAGTCGGGAGATCTATATATGAGGAACCCCTGATTCAGTAAAATACACTCTCTGAGCACTCGGCAGGATGGAGTGCTGTAGTTAGATACCATCAAAGACATTTATCGTCTTTATTTATGATATCGATACAAGCTTCCTTATTTTTGATTGAAGCCGGGGATCTATATATGAGGAACCTCTAATTGAGTCAAATACACTCCCTGAGCAGGGTGGAGTGCTGCAGTTAGACACTATCCAAGACATTTATCGTCATTATTCATGATATTGTTACAAGCTTCCTTGCTTTTGATTGAAACCGGGAGATCTATGTATGAGAAATCTCTAATTGGGGTAAATGCGCTCTCTGAGCATGCAACAGGATGGATTGCTTCAGTTAGACACCATCCAAGACATATATAGTAATTATTCATGATATTGATACATGTTTCCTTATTTTTTATTGAAGCCGGGAAATCGATATATGAGAAACCTTTAATTGAGTCAAATACACTCCTAAGCATTCAGCAGGATGGAGTGCTGCAGTGAGATACCATTCAAGACATATATCGTCATTATTCATGATATTGATACAAGCTCCCTTAATTTTGATTGAAGCCTGGAGATCTATATATGAGGAACCTCTAATTGGGTCCGATACACTCCCTGACTATCCAGCAGGATGGAGTGCTGCAATTATACGTCATGCTAGATCATTTGAATGTTGATACATGCTTTTGGATGTCTTGTTGAAGTCGGGAGTTCTATGCATGAGGAACCTCTAAATGGGCTATATAAATTTATATTGATTTCTAAGTATGAGACCGAAACTAAACTCCAACCAGAGTGATTCCCCAAAAACTTCTGACTTCGTTTTTATATTATATTTGCCAACTGATCATCAGTGTGATGTATATTAATTGATATAGTTATAATATTTTAACGAGTGTTAGAGATTTTAAACTACATAATTGCTCATCAGTATGTGGTTTATTATAATGAGTAAATAACTGAAAATATACCTAGCACTTGAATCTATCCGATCAATCACATTTAAAATCAGTTGACACATTTTGGATTTTAACTTTACCAATGTCTACATTTTCATAGCCTATAAGAGGCGTCTTAAGCTGCTTGCAATCTCAAACACCCCATCCTCCAAAACAGTAGCGGTATGTTGTTCTGTATAATAAACTACTAGAGAATCTCTGTCTGTAAGAGTTATTATTGGGAGGTTTCGCCACAACTTATGTAGGTTTCCTGATAGGCGTTACGTCTCTTGATGAAGAATTGCACGCACCATCATCTATCTGACGTGTCTTATCTTTCCTTCCAAAAGTTGTTTGGTATATATTGCAAACATGAGATTTATTATTTCTCCATGGATCTGTTAAAATTATTTACACCTATGTATCTCTTTCGGCAATTTTCTCAATCCATTTTAAACTGCAATTATTAAACTTATTTAACAAATACTGTACAAGCATAAATAAATTCATATTTCTACACAGTAATAAAGCTTATTACAAAAGCTAGAAATATTTCTAATATGAGACTACTATCTGTCTGTGGGATCTTTTGGCTTATGTCATTCATTTTCATCCATATGAATTAAATCAACACTTCTGCCTCAAATTCATTACTTACAAAATAGAATTAAATATTTAAAAATAAAGAGCTTATAATGCTTATATCTAATATTTTCTATATTTTATAACATGTTTTATTCATTGCTTAAAATATAACGAAAATAAACCAAAACCCAGAGAACAATGTTAAATGTCATAATTTAGTAAATTGACTAACGCAGTAACAGAGTGTCATGGCGATATATTTTCTCTGTCTGTCTTATTACTCCTACGGGGAAGACAATCTAAAGTTTAAAATTTCTATCATTATTTGTCATTGATATTGGAAAGAAATGAGTATATATACATTGCAGGTGCCGATGTCCATGATAACGCCACGCAATTGATGGTGTGACCCATAAGATCCGATGGACAGATAGTAATATATTTCTACATAACCACTAGAATATTTCAAATTTACGTAATTATCTGTAACCACTTCACTGTTCTTTGATGTTTCCTTGGTAATTGATGAACAATAGTGTTCAATACACTAAGTTTGATTTTTAATTTTATATTCGAACAATAATATAATTTAATAATTAACTTGTTATTATTATTAACTTATAGCTAAGTAAATTGTATTACAAGTACTGTACCATAGTGTGTCAGCAATAATAATTCATTTCTAACATTTTGAAAAAATATATACATAATAGTTGTTGCGACCTGATAGTCTTTGACGGTTTCACAATGATTTAGTGGTAGCTCGTCTCCTTGTTGTTAAACTAATACCTTTATTTACACTATGCAGGCAATGTGAATTGGTTTGATAACTTTATAAATAACAAAAGTAAATCACTGTCGTGATTGCAAGTACTATTGATTGCTACAGAGCAATGTAGATACGTCGTGAACTAAATACATTACAATGCCTCCAACAGTAAAGCTATGAAATATCTATTTGGGCGCGTAACCATGAATAAATTATGAAGATAAACAAATGTAATGATGTTTTAGAATTACTTTCCAATAGTACCTACACAATTGACAATATATTTGCAGCTTGCTAAATTAATAAACAATAGGGAAATAATTATTATTAAAATTTGGCATAACCTAAACATGTCGGCCGCTTGAAAGCCCTGCCTTTCAATCGCAAAACAAATAACAGAAAGTAGTTTTTGAACACGGCCTGTTATCCATTGCAATAGGGGGTAGGTTGTCGTCCTTGATGAGAACTTGGTTATTGAGCTGTATTTGTCGTTCTTGATTATCTTTCCACTTCGTTCTTATTTGTAGATTGTGTAAATATTCTCTGGACCAGCGTGGCCAAAAGTGTTGTTTAATGCTCTCAATATGCTGGTACCTTGATAGCTGATTGATTTTTAAACGTGCGATGTTTGGTTCTACATAAGAAGTTAATGTCATTCCAATAAGAAACTGACCAGGATTTATGTAACATAAATCGGTAGGATCGGATGACATATGACATAGCGCGAGACTTAACAACGCCTTCAATTTGTACTAGTAAAGTAGTAAGTTCCTCATACGTCAAAACTGCATTTCCGGTTGTGCGTATTAAATAATATTTGAGTGAGTTTACTCCAGCTTCCCAAATGCCATCGAAGTGTGGCAATCGTGGGGGAATAAAGTTCCATTTGATTTGTTGTATTGATAGGAAATCATATAGTCCTTTGTTTGTTTGATCTTGCAATATTGTGTATAATTTCTATAATTCTCGATCAGCTCCAATAAAGTTTGTAGCTTTGTCAGAATATATATTTGTAGTGTATTTGTACCGATTCTGGCCCCACCTCCGGAGGTGGACATGGAGGTGGAGGTCAAAGGTCAACCCAACTAAAGTGGCACCCTCTGACGGTCACCAACCCAACTAAAGTGGAGCCCTCTGACGATTATCAGCCCAACTAAAGTGTCACCCTCTGACGGTCAGCAACCAAAGCAAATATTAAATATATATAAGAGAAGAATTTCGAATATATCAGCAGTATCAATTGTAAAGTGATGCCCTCTGATGGTTATCAACCTAAATTAACATTCCCAGTA
The DNA here is from genome assembly GCA_963170755.1 of Amphimallon solstitiale. NCBI lineage: Eukaryota > Metazoa > Arthropoda > Insecta > Coleoptera > Scarabaeidae > Amphimallon > Amphimallon solstitiale. The sequence goes on along the minus strand of OY720683.1, from coordinate 59,592,680 downwards.
TTGAATACGAATATACAGTATGTTTCAAAAGTAGTGTCTCACAAAAGTATGATGTCGGATATATTATGACCACCACTAAATTTCACTAGAATTGTTAGATGAGGAACAGGATCTATTATGCAGGAAAAAGGAAAACAAAGAACAACAATAATATTCAACTATACACATTTATATTTTATACATTTCCAAATCAAAATTTAGAGTATTATAATGTAAATATAATACTTCAAGCATGTACAAATTATTTAAGAAATTATCATTACAAGACAATAAAGATATAATATTTTGATATGAATCACCATGCATTTGAGAGCAAGCTTCCAACGGACTTTAATAAAATTGAATAAACTCAGTACTCTTGAACACACTTAATCTTTGATTAATTAAGTCCCTCAGGTTATAAATGTTGTTGTAAATATCTTGGGATAGAACAATCTGTTGATTCCGACTATTCAGACGGATCACCTGAATATATATAGCAACTTCAATTTGATGATTGGAACTCGAATCCTCACTTCGGTTAAATTCATACAATTCTTCCAAAGTGAAGAAGATGCATTCACTGAACGTATTTGTATTATAGGTGCATAACCAGCTGCCGGACTCAGACCACTGATAGGCCATTTAGAACCACTTCTGTTCAATAAATATGAGGATTGCCCCACAAGCTGTCTCTCCCGATCGATCGTTGCTTCCTTACTCTTCAGAGCATTGTTGATGAATTGATTATAATCGGATTCTTTTATAATGTCGACAGTTGTGATAGCTGCAACAGTGAAATGAGAAAAATTAGTAAAATAAAATTAATAAAATTATTGTATATACTACTGATCAGATTGCATTTTAAAGGTGGAAACTTGTATTGACAACTCGAATAAGAAAAACTAGAATACTAACATATTTTTGTTGAAACTCTATTATACTAAAAGAATGTTGGTGGGGTATCGCTTGATAGCATACAGGCGGGGGATGTTGTTCCCTGATGTGTACAGTTACTAGGAGGTTTCTATATAAAATCAGAAATATATATTGGTACTAGCAAATTATATAAAAATTAGCAATTACCTTCAAACACGTCAGCATTTTCTTCATCGATGTCTCGATGACCCCAGGCAAGAGTATGCATGCCATCTACATTAATATATCGTTTGTCATCAAACGGTGATATGGCCAATTTATTTTGCTCTATCGTGTGGATGGTGTGTAATTTAGATTTAAATAACTACTGAGTTCCTAAAATGCATTGTTCGCTAAATAAACAATTTTTATAGTCGTCAAAGCTAATTTTATCTCTGACAATATTTTTTCTAATGCCTTTCGATTTTTTTACAGTTCTACCCTCAACCTCGAGGGCATATACTTTGGCTCGCAATGCAACAAATTCACTCATTACCTTACCTGCATTTTTATCCTTCATTAAACCCAGCACAGCTTTATTTTGGGGTAGGATGTTGAAAATATTGTCGTTCGAAAAGTTTGACGTATCAAATTTTGATATATTACATTTCATATCACAATATATATCATTCGTTTCAATTTTTAAAGTAAAACTATCGGTATCCATGTAGCATGGACAGACCTTTTCAGCATATTCGCGTTTCAAATAATCATAGTAAAAATCATACATTAATGATTTGGAAAGTTCCAGCACGGTGAAGCCTATGTAGATAGGTTTATTATAAATCATAAGCTTCTCCATCTGGATTGCAACAAAGTTCTCTGTAAAGATGCTAATATTTTTAAAATTTTATTTAGAAATTAAACTGCCAGCACCCCGCTTCTTACCCTTGTCATCCCAATGTGTAACCAATTTAACATCCACTCTTTTGTCAATATTTTCCATGGTTTTACCATAGACGGAATTATTCATTAGTTAGAAAAAATCTTTTTCAAAATCATTACACGCTTGTTGACGGAGCCTGGTATTTAAATTAATATAACTTTGAAGCCAATTAGACTGTTTAAATTCTAAAACACGGCGAATTTGAATAATTTTGAGCCCCGCATTTAAAGCTTACTTTAGGTTTCTATAGTGTATAACATATTTATGTTTATCATTTAAATTAGCTATAAGTTTCTTATTGTTAAATTTTGAGTTGGGGGGCTTCATATTTTCGGGCAGAAGAGGTAAATCATTATGGCTACTATGAAGTGTTGATGGATACTCAATAGCTATTTCCAAAAAGTATCCTATTTCAGAATCTTCCGCGATGTTAACTATATCTAAGTTTTCATCGTTTTCTGATAACCAACGAAAGTCTCCGTATGGTAGATATTGTGACATGGCCCGCCCGTAGAAGTTGTTAGCATCCCAGTAAACTAAATATGACGTTGGACTACTCGCATCATAAGCCCCTGAATATTTATTATTAGCTTTAGCATATCGTAATAAAATTTGCGCTAACCCTCCCATAATATTTTTCTTTACAAAATGATGCATATCAATGTCTATAAGTAGTTCCAACTCAATTTTGTATATTTTAACATTGCATCCCAAGACAAACCTGGACTGGTATAATACTGAGCAGGATCCAAACCGTATGTTTTACAACAAATTTCTCGGAAATTTTTAAAAATATCTGACAATAATAAAACGTCTGTTTATAAGTACGAGTTTGAATAATCTAATAAATTTTGACAATCAAACATGATCCATACGGTCTGTGCGTGTTGATAATCAGCATCGCTTATATTTTCACCTGTTAATGAACTATAAAACGCATCTTTTGGTGGTAGGGCAAAAGTATTTAGATATTCATAAGGGAAAACACCTTTTCGTCGTACTAAATTAAATTGTGAATCATTTGGAAAATGCGATCTGACATTATTTAAATCTGTAGAAGATAGATTATTAGCTAGTTTATCTAGAGAAGCTGCCATAAATTGAAAAGAATCTAAAAAACGTAATTTAAGAGATAAATTTATCTTCGCGCCCATTTTATCCGTATATTAATCAACTACCACGTTTTTACTGAAGCTGATATATTTTTCTTTGTTAATAGGTATTACGTCAATATCTAAGTCGTCATCAGCCAAATCTTTAATGAATAGAAGGCTGTCATAGCCACTTAGGTTATGTGTTTTTATGTGTGAATTTAGATATCTTGAAATTTATGTTACAAACAGAGTGAGCTGCACCTCTAAATTTTCCTGGAATATGACAGTGATCTCTCACCTTATCTCCGTCGAAAGACTGAGATAACTGCATTATTAAATATCATTGTTTCACTTGACGTTAATTTAAGCATCGGAACGACACTTTTTAGATACTTGTTGTATATCGATTTGACATCTTCAACTAGTCGCGAAATAAATACTTTTGAACAATCCGAACCGACATACGATACAAATTTATTTAGACTGGAATCATGTGCGCAAACGATCTGATATGCAAAGCTGAATGGAACATGTTTATGCATATCACGAGTGAATGAAACGTGTGGATCACTGCTACATGATTGAACTTATTGCAATAAAACTCGAAATCGCAATATAATACAAAGTTGGCCTTTAACTTTTTATCGAAATTATTGAAACGCAATTTATTTTCGGGCAATATATCACCTGTTTTCGTTTTTATAAGATTAGTTGAAGGTAGAACTGTACATACCCTATTACAATCAAAGCTTTGATGTCTTTCCAAGCTGGCTTGGGTTTGGAAACGACTGAAATATCCATCACACGTATAACTCATGTCCATAAGCGCTAATCTGAGCTGAAATTAGCCTTGACTTAATTAAAACATAATGTGATTTTTCACCGTTTTCAATTAAGAGTACATTAATGTGTACATCTATACGATTATGAGTATAATAAATTGGTCCTACAACATTAATCTTGTCACATGTGGAATCAAATGCCAGGCCATACACATTAATATAAATATTATTTAGTATTTCTATTTTACTGAGGTCATGCAGTTTGACCGGAAATTTAATGTCTTTTAAGTTTAATATTGTAGAATAATGTGGATAGCTACTTACTCTTTCACTATGATTCTCCGTAGGATGGAGTGTTGCTGTTATACACCAGGCCAGACAATTGTCGTCTGTGTTCATTATATTAATACAGGCTTTTTGTTTTTTATCGAAGTCGGAAGATCTATATACGAGGAACCTCTGATTGGGTCAAATAAATTTATATGAATTTCTAAATGCGATACCGAAACAAGACTCCAACCAGACTGATTCCCCATAAACTCCTCTGACTTTGTTCTGATTATATCTGCCAACTGATCATAAACATGATGTACATCGCTAGATCCCATTATAACAAGTGTAACGAGTATTGAATGATTTTAGACTGGTTATTTGATCATCACATTGTGGTTTAGTGAGTAAATAACTCAATCTGCACCTTGATACTCGAATCTAACCGTTCAATCACATTTAAAATCAGATGGCACGCTTTATTTTTAAATTGATCAATGTAGATATGATATGTATATTTTCATCGATAAACAATCTTTAAGAGGTGACGCGATGTCTGAAATTGCTGGAAATCTCTCAAACACTCCATCCTCCAAAGCAATAGCAGTGTCAGATACGTGTTGCTGTGACCTGAGATGCCCCTTGTATAATAAATTACTAGAGAAGCTCAACCCACTGCAATCGTATCTTACCTGAGGTTTCAAAACATCTTGTCTAGCCTGCTGAGGTTTTGTTGCTTCTGCTCTAGGCTTTTTCATAGGCGTATCTGTTGATGTGGAAGCGCTCCCAGTATTCACCATCTGATGTGTCCTCTTCAAGTGACGAGTCAGATTATCTTTCCTCGTGAAATATGACTGGCATATTTCCCAAGCAAAGGATTCTTTATTTATGCATGGGTGTCTTTTAAAGGCATCTGTGCGTGCAAAAGTCTTTCCGAAATTTCGACAGTCTATTTTAAACTAAAAATTGTAATACTGCTTTAACAACTGATCTACATACGTAAATTCGTATTATTTATGTGGAAATATAATTCCATGAACAACTTTAAAATAAAAATCCATAATATTTTTGTTTAATATTGCAAGAACATTAAAACATTAAAAACAAAAGCAAATATATACTTTCACATTATATATGTAAAGAAGTATCACACACAAAGTGGAGATGTATACAGTGAATGTGACCAAGATATCTTTACTGCAAATATATATATATATATATATCAATAGAGTTAATGATAGAAAACGCTAATTAGTTGACGTAAAGTGTTTTCACCTATACGATTCAACAGATAGAAAATATATATTGTAGAATTTTTAAAATGACGATGTTCGAAATAGAAAGCTCTCACGTATAATTTGTTATAAGATTGATATAACTGAAAAATTCCCCTCATACATAAATTCCTTAAATGTTTACATATATATATAATTACTAGAAATATTGTCACAAAATATAAAGCGCCGATTTACAACTAATTTATATATTTCGATATCAGTTTTAATTTTTTCTAATTCGGGTATAAACCTCTTAATTCTATTGTTTAGTACTACTTTCTTCAATCTTAGCACCATTTGCCTGCGTCCAACATACATTGTCGACTATGTATTTCCAACAAGTCTAGACATGTTTACATGTCTGTACATGTTAGCTACTAGCGAAACACTTCTGATGAGCATATATACCATATCCACCACCATTGTCGATGAGTTCTTCATTATAATTGAATTCTGGATGATCATATTGAGGACACCAAGTCACTAATATCTTCAATATATTCTTATTTAAACTCAACACATTCGATGTTTCTATATCAAACACACAAATTTCAGCACGAAGTTTAAAAGCAGGTTCATGTAGATATTCATATTCACAATAAATACACCACCTTTTTAGTTGGGTTATATTTGGGTTACAATATTTCAACACATAGATTAATTCATCGATATCGAAATATTGTTCGTTCTGATATGCAAATGCTGCTATGAATAAACAATCGCTTTGATTCAATTCCGAGGATAATAGTCAATTCCGAACTCCGATAGGTATTTCGATATCATTAACTGCCAAAAAGTGTTCATACTTCTCCACGTTGTATGGTTTCACTGTCATTATAGGTACTTGATTATCACTATGTATACAGAATGTGTTACACCGCTTTACAATTGATACTGCTGATATTATATTCGAAATTCTTTTCTTATATATATTTGATATTTACTTTGGTTACTGACTGTCAGAGGGCGACACTTTAGTTGGGTTGATAACCATTAGAGGGCATCACTTTACAATTGATACTGCTGATATTATATTCGAAATTCTCTTATATATATTCATATTTACTTTGGTTACTGACCGTCAGAGGGCGACACTTTAGTTGGATTGGTAATCGTCAGAGGGTTCCACATTAGTTGGGTTGGTAATCATTAGAGACGCCACTTTAGTTGGGTTAGTGACCGTCAGAGGGCGCCACTTTAGTTGGGTTGACCTTCGACCTCCACATCCGGAAGTGGGGCCAGAATCGGTACAAATACACTACTTATATTAGTAATTTGACCACGGCGCGCTATCATTCTTTTCAAAGCATTTAGGAATGCATCCGCTGGGTATATTAAGTAGGGTGTTTTTGAGAAACACTAGTTAGCCTTGCTCAATCCGATCACCGGCTCTGAATAATTTGGTATCATCCAAAAATGTATTTAGACACACCAAATTGCTATTCTTATGAACACAAACACCTTTTAATAAGGCTGAATATTCAGTGCTAAAACATGATTGCTGAAAGTTCTGTATTAGCCGTGTCTTGGCGAGTTCTAATCTAACCGACATAACGCCATAGCTTGCATTTGACTAATTCAATGTACACTTAGCTCGGACATTATTTATAAATGTAAGACAATGTAAGTTTGATGCCTTGTAAATATTTTAAATGGTTCTTGAATTGTTGCTCTATTACTCATGACTTTAGTTGGAATTTTCGGAATGTTATCTATGTTTTCTTGGGCGAACGTATTTGTTAGAAGTTCTTCATACTTGTTTAGCCAGAGATTATTGGTGATTAATTCCTTTGCCGAAGAATTTCTTGACACTAGATCAGAAGGATTCTCCGTTGTTCATACGTGATGCCATTCGTTTATATTCGTCAATTTTTGTGTTTCGTTCACTCAGTTTGCAACAAATGTCGTCCAGGTTTTTGATGTAGCTCCTATTCACGATAGAATCTATCCAAAAGAATATTTGCTGGATTGGAATAGATGATATTTTTTTCAACTTGTCCGTTAAATTAGAAACTAATACGACAGCACATAGTTCTAACCGCGGTATTCTATGCCCTTTAAAGGAGCGACCCGAGATTTTGAACTTAACAGGTTAAATGTTACGCATTCTTGTATAATTGAGCGTATATATACATGCGCCGTGAGGGTTTTCGTTAGCGTCACTAAAACCATGCAACTCTAATGAACTATATGCGTGTTGATTTGATTTTCTTCATTTATTATTAGTTCTTCCAATCGAAATTTATATCTAACAGCTTCAGTTTAATTTCGAGATCTAAGTGGTTTTGCATATTTTCGCACCATCTGATGATTAATAAATTATTAAGTATATTGTTAATGTTGATGGATTTAGTTTGATACCGTTAGAGAGGCGACATTGATTGGATATTGGTAAATCAAATTCAAAGAATACTTAATTACGGAGAACTTATAACAGTTTTAAAGCAAATATTTGAGGTTATGGATTGACAAGACAATTACTTTTATGGCGCAGTACTTAAAAGTTGCTTACATATTACTCTTACTTTTGTATACTCGAAGTTATCTGACTACATCTAAGTTGTTGAAAACGAGGGTGAGACAAAATCACTCAGTCTCTAAATGTATACATTATTTAAACCAGTAGAGCGTGACGCACACACTTAATAATCTTATGTACTCTAGTAAGAGTTCCGAGCATAAAATTGTTATAGACTTCCCCTCACTTTAGTAGGACCAAAATAAGTGCGTGCCAAATTTTATATATCAAGGGTGGGACTATGTGTGTTATCGACTTAAATGGATCGTTGCCTACTGTAGATATCTACACGTTCACGCTAGAGTTTTCAAAATTGGTACCATGTGTGTCTCTTGCTTGACTATCGCTTGGCATTCGGTTAGGTTCGGTTAGTTATTACCTTTTCTAAAAGTATTGACTCAATCTTTAGTAAATATTACGTCTTAAAATTCCTTTAATCAACATTTCAAAATAATAAGTACTTTAATAAAAACAAAATCCCTTGTTTAATTGTTTACTACTTAGATGTTATCTATTCACATCAATGTGATTGCTACTGAAGAAGAATGAGTTTTACGCCTCAATCCCAATAAAGTTTAAATGCAATATAGAGCACATATGTGCTCTATATTGCGTCATATTTGTATATATATAGATTCAGAGTTGGAAAACAATTATGACATACCACGAGATGATGAAGATGGATATGTTGGGGACAATAATCTACCTAAATATTATTAACGAGGGAACCCAATTTAATAAGATTGTATTTTGAATAATATGAAGAATTAAGTTGGAAAATGGTAACTTGGTGTTTTTAAAAACAATCAAGACACATTTACAAGTTTATTTTACTTAAAACTCACTTACAGCTACAAAGCTTTTACAATAATGCATGATTTTTTACAATGTTTGGCTTATTTATAATTAATGCTAAAAGGTTTCCAAAACATCGGAAGTTTCCTATTGGCAACTTGATAATGTCATAGAAAGTTGTTTTGACATAGGTTTCACTTGTTATCAACATATAATTGTAACCATTTTAGTTTAAGTAAGCATTACAATTTTCTTGCCAGCATTTTCATGAGTTATGTAATTTATTGCATTCGTAGATATAGAATTAGGTGCGTAATTTGTTATTGTAGCTCTTATGCTATGTTTATATATTTGTTTATTGCCTGGTGCTCAGTTCTACCTCGGGGTCACTCAAGTAGGGGATAATAAAACTATAGAGTGGTAGTTTTACATCTAGACTTTATATATTCTATATACAGATTGGCAGTGATGTGATCTATTTGATTTATGTACAGTGATATACCCGGCGGCGACGTCTTCGGGGGCGGCGGCGGTGTCTTCGTCGGGACCGGGTGGCACTTCCTACTCCGGTTCTGACGTTACGTAGATGGGCAGGGGTTTCTTCCTCCTGGGGGCGGCAGCGATATCTTTGGATGGCGGCGGCGGTGTCTTGGTCAGGACCGGGTGGCACTTCCTACTCCGGTTCTGAGGTTACGTAGACGGGTAGGGGTTTCTTCCTCCTGGGGGCGGCGAAGGCTTCAGGCGCGGCAGCGATGTCTTTGGGTGGCGGCGGCGGTGTCTTGGTCGGTACCGGATGGCACTTCGTATTCCGGTGGCGACGTCTTCCCTGGGTTTCGACGAGAGGGGCGGTACGTCCAGCACAATATGTATATTGGTGAGCTGGTAGTACACTGGCTTCTTCTAATGCACTTGTTGAGGGCTTTTACGAAGATTATACTTCAACAAAATAGAATGAAGCAATATCCATATTATAGTTTATTTTCTTGTGACTAAGAAAGAGCTTAATTAGTACAATCTTCAATTAATAATTTTATTTTGTTACAAGATGTACACATTACTAAGAAATCTATTATTAGTGGTGAGACAATAGGTCTGAGGGTAGGGACGTTTATTACTCTGGTTCACCTTTAATGCTGTTTGTTCCAATTATTTTTAGTAATCGCTCATCTGTATTTGTAAGAGGAGGATAACTTACAGCTTCACCACCTGTAATGTTTGCATTCTTATTAATTTTGGCAGCCTTGGCTTTGCACAGCCTATAATATAATTAAACAATTAATACTGCATACTGTTACTTCGATATAATCCATATTGATAAACTAGATAATAATAAAATTAGTATATCATATTTTGAACAACTTGTGATTGTAGTTTCAGCAAATTAATAAATTAATTTATGAAATCATCATTAAATGTAAATCTTTTACTTTTTCTCTACTCTAGTAGGGCACTTATACCGATTCTGGAGCCTCCTCCCCCCACCACTCCCCAGGTCAAAGGTCAAGGGTCAAAGGCTAAGGGGTCAACGGTTAAGGGGTCAAAGGTCACGGGGTCAAAGGTCAAGGGGGCAAAGGTCAAGGGGGCAAAGGTCAAGGGGTCAAAGGTCACCGGAGGTGGAGGTAAAAGATCGCCGGAGGCAGAATATTGTTTTATGAACCAGTTAAATAAAAAGATTAAATCATACTTATATTCATATATTTATTTAGAGAGAGATTTACTTGTCCAAATATAAGTACTTTAAGGCAAAATGTATGGAGTTGACATTGTAATTTCCATAAGAACAATAATTTAAAATGTGCAAAAGAAAATGTCTATTTGTTATATCACTGGTTTATAAAATAATAAAACACAATATTTTTTATTATTCAAACCTTTAACCTATTTACATTATATTCTATAACTGTGTAAAACTATATTTCTCTGCAATGTCTTGGATAATATTAATTCGAGGAACAAAGCAACCATCAACTTTCCTATAGATCTTCTGAGTGACTCATACAATATTAAGCGCGAAAACCTCCCTTTTCCTGTTACCTATACCACATTAAAAAAATCACTAATTTCTTTAAATAATAAAGAATCCATAATATTTTTACTTAATATTGTAAGAACATTAAATAAAAAAAAATTGAGGTTACAGTTGAATTAGTAAACAATGGGCGTGGTTAAGATCTCTTTATTACATGTAAATATCAATAAAATTAACGCTGAAGTAATATATAGTTCCTGAAGCATATTATCGTAGACTGTAGACATTACATCCAACACACACACATCCAACACACACACACACACACACAATCATCAATTATAAAACAGGTCATCATGATAACTTACGTGATATAACATATTTATTTAATATAATTCTTTGTAGCAATTTATCCACAAATGAACGATGCTAGATCATTCATAACGTCTCAACTAAATTTTGAAATGTATCTAATCCTCTTGTCAGCAAGTCAGGCATATTTTGGCATTTTCTCAATGTATTATCATCTAAAATTAAAAAGAAAAACATAAAAAACAGCATGAAGCAGTATAAATATATAGAAAAAAGCCTATATTATCAATGAAACAGTCCAATAAAAAACTAAAAAATCACTAATTTCTTTAAATAATAAAACTGATTCATGGAGATATATTTAAACCATAAGCAGAATTAATCATTCATATCTTTGTAAATGTGAAATTCAAAATTATTACAGGTTCGTTGAGAGAGGCTGACATTTAAATTTATTATACATTGGGGTGAGAAGGGTGGAAATATCATTTTAACAAGATTTGAAACATCTGTTTACAGTATTCCATATTTATAAGAAAACATATTTTTGATGATTCATCACATATATATTTTTTAGATAAATACAATATGGTAACCCCAGATTATTATGTAAGTATAAATATTTGTTTTATACATATTTATTAGTCATAAATTTTATACATAAGTCATTTTATTGAGACAGACCTATGTTTCCACAATTTACATTACATACAAATGTAACAGATCACTGCATTATTAAATATCATAGTTTCACTTGACATTAATTTAAGCATCAGAACGACGTTTTTTAGATACTTGTTGTATATAGATTTGACATCTTCAAATAGTCGCGAAATAAAATACTTTTGAACAATTCGAACCGACATACGATACAAATTTATTTAGTCTGGAATCATGTGCGCAAACTACATACAACTATTTTATATATACAAATACTTTAATTATTTAAATTTACCTCAGTAAAGTTTTTGTTTCCTTTTTCTTATAATCGAAAATGGTCGAAATTGAATCCGTTATTCATCAGGTACTCCAATAGTATCAATTATATGATCATACATCTGAAGCTCTCTCACCGATATCAGATCTATAGCTCTTCGTGTTGGTAGTACACGCTGAATCTTAAAGTTGGATGTATCAAAAGACTGCAACGGTCTCGGTCTGTTAATTTGCAGCAGCGGTGGCGGCCGTTCCGATATTGATAGAGGTTTTAGTAAAGACAGATTCTTCGCTGGACTATCTGTGGAGATCCCACTGCAGACACTATCAAATTTACGCTTATTAGACATTTTTACTTCAGAACTTCTCTATAGCTACACAATACATAAACTGACCTTCTATGGAACACAATATTTTCAACTATATACATCCATTAGCTAGAAAGCTCATATCAAGGATTTCTAAAAATGTTAACGACCGAGTTAATAAGTATCGCCTAAAAATTTCTAGTCATTAATATATAAATGAAAGCGTATATCAAGAAATTCCAAAAATAGGTATCGTCTAATAATTTCTCTCAATGTATACCGGTATAACGCTTGTTCTGTATATGTTTCTTCTTTACATATATAATTTATGTATACATATTTGATTTAATTTTTATCCAATATTCTTACAATATTAAATAAAATATAATTTTTTTGTACAGTCTCGAGATATATATAAAATAAATATAATTAGTTATAATTGTATAAAAGAACAACAATAATGACCACTTTTTCCTAATGCTTTGCAGAACGGAACTATTTATGAGAGTAATTTGATTAAATTTCTCTATAATATTTATCTATATACTATTGCGGCGGTGCTTGATACATTATTTTTTTCGGCAAGGCTCTAAAAAGAAATCCCACGGTGTGAGATCACAATATTATGTTTATTATTCAAACTAATTAAAAGATTTTTAAATACTTCTCGTAATATATTCATTTCTCACCCATTCTAGCAGAGGCTTATAACTCAAGTAACTCAAAGCTATATCATCATTGACTAAGCTGATAAAGAAGGCAGGATTATTTTGAATTGAATCAATAATTCTTCATCTACTTATGGGACACCAAAACACCAACTTTTGTGGATATAGAGCAACTTCTACACAAAAATCCGCGAGTATATAAATAACAAATCAAATGTTTTGATTTTTATATACAGGGTGAGTCATTAGTAGCCGCTCTTTTGTGTTTTTAAATAAAAGGAAAAACAATTAGTGGAAGATTCATGGTTGCTTGGGGAGCATATTCTCAAAATACTTTAGCCCTAACACACTTCCGGTTTCACCGGAAATACACTCAACACAAGAACAACAATGTTTATTCTTAGACATATATCTTCAACTACACACTTCTTACAACTTAATACAAAAATGTATCAAGGAATTTCTAAAATTTTAACGATCATTGTTTTTCTACTACATATTTTACATACGCAATCAAGGGATTTATAAAATTTTAATAACCAAGCTAATAGATATCACCTAAAAATTTCTATTATATATTATATTATAATAGAAATTTTTAGGTGATGTCTATTAGCTCGGTCGTTAAAATTTTATAAATTACTTGATTGGGCTCTCGTATTCTAATATTTAGGAAACTATATATAATAATTCTATCTTTATTTAAATACTTTAGGTCTAAAGTATACTTATCAAAACTACAAATAACGATTAATATGATGATAAATAGAAAGTATTAATATATATATAATTAGGATAAGTATCTATGATGAGTGCTGACTCTTTCCTCCTTAAATCGAGAAATGAAGGTTCGCGAATTTCTCGTACGTTATTCATATTTTGTAATCTAATTTTCAAATATTTTTTTATACAAAAGTAAGAGAATATATGAAAGATATGATAATAAAAATACAAATTATTGCACTGTTGGCTCATGTATGTCCTATATTGTGATCTGCAGGTGGATTATCTTCTAAGTTCTTGAGCGTTATCTCAAGATATTTTACATTTGCGTCTTCCAGCGTGTGCAAGCGTAACATCTTTTCTTTTACCTTTTGATATTCAATGGTAGTACTAATTGTAGGTATTAACAAGATGTGGTTGTCATATAATTTGCCTTCTGATAAAAAAGTTTTACCTAGAATATCGACTTGGCAATTTTTTATAATCACAATGCTGGTTTATAGATTATCTATTGATTATGTTATATTATGATGAGTGAGTGCTGACTCATAACTGTAGATAGTAGTCGATGTATAGATATCTATGACATACGTAGTGCCACTCTCGTCTCCAGAAATCAAGTACCATCCCATTTTACGGTCATATCATCCGAGTTTCATTGTATACCCAATTAGTGTAACTGGACATTTAATGACCAACTTTTCGTGTCACTTATTATTTTATATGAAAGAAAACGAATACTCCTGTCCATTTTTTTTGTTAATTTACAACATTCAATTCTATTGTAATAAACCACTAATCAACTAGACCCCGCACATTAAGTACATTTATTATAATTCAACAAAACAGCATTAACGCAATACTTCGACAAGACAAAGGTTATTGCCTAGTATACAAATACGCACAAGTAAGCATTTCTTCCAACGTCCATGTATGGGAATACATGGTGTCGATGCCCCGACATGACGTGAATAGTTTTAAGTATGTTAATATAGAAATAAGTTATATATACGAGTGTAAGTTAGTTTTAAAGGGATTCACATTCGGACTCACATTCGGGCTTCGATTATATTCATTGATACGTTCATTAATGCTAAGACGATGTAAATACTTCGAACATCCACATATATAATCAATATAGTTTAGTTAGTAGACAGGGTGATGTGCTTTAATTAAATATCCTAAATCACCCCCAATCCTAATCTGACGCTTCGCGAGGGCAAATAGAGATGGTGACTAAATAGAGATAAGCCGACAAGACCAGGCTTATCATACTATAAGTGATTGGAATCAGTTTGTGTTCCATTAATAAAATGATCATGATAATTGAGGAAGCCTTCATTGCAACTGTACATGCAACACGTAATACTCAAATGGTAGAAGAATATGACGCGTGAAGATGTTCTCCTTCGTGAATGGTATTCGATATGTAAAGCTGATCAACAATTTACAAGAAAATAAAAGCAATACGCGGCGGGATTCCTGAAAATTAATAAACATTAAAGCAAATAAAAGAACTCTGTGATGGATCTCACTTATTTATATACACATATATGTTATTTCGGAGTCAGAAAAAAGGATGAATTTTAAATGAAGTACACATAGTGATTCACGTCTTAAATGATGTATAAATAATTATGATAGGACTTAGAAATAAATTTATTATAAAGTTGAAGTATTAAGTAGACAAATTTTTAAAGTGAAAACAAACTTATTATTTGTAATAAAAAAAAACCAACGAAAGTAGAACAAAATTCTTATTTTATTAGTAAAAATTTTATATGGCAGAAGTGAAGACTTTCAAGACATGATAAATTTAGCAAGTGGAATACCATTACAAAAAAGGCAGTAAAAAAGCAATACCTAAGAAATAAATATAACAAATACAGAGTGCACCACCAAATATGGTAATTTTGCCAAAGAGACACCTACCTATAATATCCAAGGTGTTTGAGGAATATATTTTATCCATTCCACTGTATGCAATGTCAGTATTACTATTATACGCATATGATGAATTGTAATAATAGACATGTCGGTTGCATTTTCGATACTTGTTGGGTTATCGCAAAAAGGCGTACGTGGGGGATTTAAAAGAAACCAAATGTATTTTTTTTACATTTGTTTTAAATAAAACTAATTCATTAATGGTGCAGTACGCTTGATATCTTATTTATATTGCGTTAAAACTTTTGTTTATTGATCAAACTGTCGATTAACTACACAAAATACAAGCTGATCTCATCCGAGTGACCTAGAATTTAATTCTTTTGTAAATTGTTGAAATTATTTTAAAATCAAAACACATGATAAGACCGTTGGTTTTACTTTTTTTTTTAGGTACCCTAATTTCTTCATAGTTAGGCAGATCTTACTAAGGGCCTAAGTTTTAATAAAGTGCGGTAGCGTCCTAGTCCATCAACATTTGTATTGAACAAATAATTTTTTATGTACCTTTCAGTCACAAATAATACACAAAAAATAGGTTTGTAAAACATATTTGAAAATGAATGCAGCTCTTCTTCTGCCTCTTCCTCATGGATAACGATAATCAATTAAATACTTTTTTCTTTTTAATCCTATTATTTTTGGGATTTTTTATTTTTCCCATTTCATGACTTATTGAACTAAAAACATATGCTATAGCAAGGGAACTGGCATCTTTGGAAGCCCTGTGGTCCTTCAAGGCAATTGTAGCATTCTCAATTAATCGAGATATATTCCCATGTAGTTTTTGTCTGTGGGGTGTTAGTAACACACCATGTACAATAGGTGTGCTTGGATTGGACACTTCTGTTAATTTTGCCACGATATGTTCATCAATGTTACCATTGAAAAGAATGTTGTCCTGGCTTTCTGCCATGTTTCCCTCATAATTTTCTAGCTTTTCACATATTTCGTTCTAAAACAAAGGAAGATTTTTCTTGTCTATTCCTGGACATTAACTTACTTCTATATTAGCGATGCTGTTACTACATCCCCTTCGATCAAAAATTCTAATTCTTGAAAGCTCCAAGGTTTCGGCACATATATTTCTTCTGTACCAGCTCCACTTCCTTTAGTATCTTTCAAATTTCTGTGCTCTTTAAAAAACTGCCTTCTTAAAATACGTATTTTGTTTTTAATATCCTCAATACTTAAAAATTAGCTAGAGGCGAAACTACTTTTTGTACACAAGCTGTCTCTAATTTCTTCCAATGCTTCATTTCTATTTATTTTTTATAATTAGTTAATTTTATATTGTAAAGTAGTCGATGCTGTTCGTACATTTCAATTAAATTTAGAGTTAGTTCTCGCAACCATATAAATTTTCCTTTGCAAGCCATTCTGAAATCAATTTTATAATTTATGTATATTATAGGCAAATTCTATCAAAAAATTATATGTATATTCATACTTATGAAAATGAATTTTTGAAATAATTCTAAGAATAGAAATATATATAGAAATATTTATGTACTTTTATCGCGTCTTTACTCTACTACTAAAAGCAGAAAAGTGCTTGAAACAGTTAATACTAGATACAGATTCACGGATGGTTAACAAATGTTGAAAAAATCACGTACGCCTTCCTACAAAAGGGTAATAAAAGTCATAAAATGTAAATTTGCCGATGAATCTTTACGAACAAAATTTCAAACACAATTGTGTATGATACCAAATCTCAAATTGGTATTCAATAAATCCTTAGTTCTTACTAGAAATGCATGCAACTACCTAGGAATGCATAGTGTGAACATAGAAATGCTGCATTTTACTCCCGCATTAAAAAAACGCAGCATGAAAATGCATAAGTTGGACCTGGCCTTATCTCCTCCCATTCTGTATTGACGGATGAATATCTTATGAGGGGTGTGTCCAATCGAAAAGAAATATAGGAGCATATAATATTATTATCGCAATAGCTTTGCAGTACCGAGAGTTTTTCCAACCTGGAACACCTGTATGTATCTAAACTAGTATACCGACAGAGTCAAGCACACTTATAACCTTAGAACTTATACTTATTGTATAGGTATATACGTGGGGTTGTTGACTATCCTATAAAAGAATATAACAAAAATAATGTGAATTTGTAGAGAATAGTTTATTTAACGAGAAATTAGAACCTATTAGTTATCTATCTTACAGTTTTAACAAATATCAAATCGATGATCGTTACACACATTTATTGAGCATACGCGATCGGGGAAGTTTTATAAGTATGAAATAACAAGACTTCGTCTACTTAAGTGTTACGTTTTCAGAATATTTATATACAAGTTTTAAGATTAAAGTCTAATTCGTTTACAAGAATTACAGTCTAATATATATACAAATAGTTATTGTTTATAACTTGTCAAATAAATGAAAACATTTAGTAATTAGTAATTGAATATTGATAGGACATTATCGGTAACATTTTAAGATAAATGCATGCATGCATGTGAATCATGACAGACAGTAAATAATAAAATAGTTTAATTTATAATACATATAGTAGCATAGTAATTATAAGTATAGAACATGTATCTATATTACTGGGACATATGTAACATATAAAGTATTTTGCTTATTTTACAACAGCCTCTGGTAATTCCTCTTGTGCAGACTTATCTAAACCGGTATCTAAGCCTAGCACTTCTTGAATGTCACTTTTCAGTTTAGAAGGAATGTTTTTTGTAAGTCTTTGTTCCATATATTATTGCGTCAACTGCATTCCAAGAGCATAAATGAAGAAACTTCTTAGGAGCTTCTCCAAGTTTTTCTTAGTTTTATATAGAACATAGCCGGTGACCCGACAAAACAGCCCCGACAAAACAGCCCCCGACAAAACAGCCCCGACAAAACAGCCCATTGACAAAACAGCCCATTGACAAAACAGCCCCCGAAAAAACAGCCCCCGACAAAACAGCCCCCGACAAAACAGCCCCCAAAAAGGTGTAATTTACAGATTGGAAATAAATCTGTTCCGTGCAAGAGACAAGCATATATTTTATTTTATTTTCAAAATAACTCTGATTAACTGGATAATCACGTGAATTGCCAATAGCTTTGGTAATTAACATTAGTAACCGAAAATTCACATTATTATCCAAAGTCACCACCTTTACTGAAACATATTGCAGTGATCTTGAATAAATAATGATATGTAAATAAATGGTTTTAGATCACTTGCAATTTTATGTTTAGTTAAATAAGATTTTCTTTTGTGTGCGTTCATTTTATATACATAAGTGATTAATGAAGGTAAGAATTTTTCTTTATTTATATTTATTCATATTTATATCTAAATGTACATTGGCATTTATTTATTTAAGTTTACAAATTCCTCATGAGCAATAATAATTTAGGTAATGTAAACGTGATCTGTATAAATTAAAGTGACAGAATAAATAAATTTTACATAAGTAAGCAATCAATAGGAATAACTTGGAGTACATGTAATTGGTAACCAGGTTATATAGGGAATGGAATTTGTTATAGACCAGAAAAGCAGATGAATGTATTCCCGGATGTGAGGGATTCGCCTGACTTCTGTGCCTCGGTGCGTCGAGCCTTTTCTATTTTAGGCCGGGATAGTTTGACGCTCGGGGTACCCAGTCGCAAGGCTCGACGGAGGCAACGGGTCATGTTGTTGGATGGATCCGTCGTTCGCGTGTCGAACGAGACCGCTTGCAGGATGGCCGCGGATGGCATGATCCGGCCTGTGAAGCAACGATAAGGGGCCTCCGTCGAGGCCGAACAAGGGAGCGAAATAACTAATTATGAGTCTAAGTAATGCTTCACTTAATTTCACTTTGTACTCTATGGATATCTATGTCTGTACTCGTGTATATGTGTGTTTCTTGATTGTCCTCGTATAATCTGTATGATAATCAAGTAACTGATACAGCATTTATACTTTAATTTAAGATGTCAATCACCAGGAACAATAAGCTGGGTGAACGCATATGATAATCCACCTGTCAACAATACATCATCGTTAGAAATTGAAAAGGTAAAGGGGGTTCATGATAAATTCAACCAACGCATACCGACGATCATGAATGTTTTCCCTTTATTTCCAAATGTGAGCAAGACAAAGAAAATACGAATAAAACTTCCCAACAATACGAAGAGATGGTTCAAGAATGAAGTGAACAACAATCAAGAAATTTACAAAATAATAAGAATGTGGCAATGAACTTTAAGTTGTATTTAAAAGTTGTAAATAGTGTTATTTACTTACCAAGTCAATGTTTGATAGATAGCATCCTGTGCATTATATCTGTATTTCACTATTGCTCACATTAATATCAATTTTAACTTTTTACAGATAACAAATGCAGACATATCACTCCAAGTTTTATTTAAATTAATTTTTACTTTATTCATTTTTACCATAATGTGTATATAAATATTCACTATATCGATATTTTACGAAAACTTTATTTTTATTTAAGTAAAACAATAAAAGAATCTTAGTAAATTTTTATAAGGTCATAATATTAAGACGTATTAAATGTTACGTGAAAGGGAACGAGCAAGTGTTCCCCGCACAAAGATTTCTGGCATTGGCAAAGATCGACTGTGTAGACCGGCGCAAAAAGTATTGTTCGTCAGGTGCACGGCTGAGTCATAAACATATAGACGAATTTATATTCACATGTTTGTTTACCTTTTTCAAGGATTATTAATACGCTGTTTCCCCAAGTGACCGATAAGAGCAGCACCGTCGATATACAATTTTGGAGGTGGATTCGTGTTTGCCGAAAGTTGCCGTATGTTTTTATAAAGAAAATTAAGCATAAAAGAGCGGACGGATAAAATTTCCGGGATTTGCTTGGTGAAAACCGCAACTTTTAACTAGTCTAAAAGTAGGTGATAAACCACTCCCTCCTTCTTTTAAAAAGGATTACTCCTAAATCCGGACTTAGAATAATTTTTGAGATTTTCGACACTTATAAAATTTTAACAAGATTCAACACTTATAATATTTTTATTTTTAACATGCAGCGCGTATCACATTGAGATGTCTAGATATATATTTGAATAATTACTTATGTATGAGATACTTTATTTATGAACTCAGTTTTTGAATTTATTTAATTTCATTTTATTTTCCTTTCTAGAGTGTTTTGTTTTGCATGTAGGGGTACTATGCCATACATTATGACAAAACTTTCTAGTAATTGTAATGATAACTTTGGATAACACATTCATTTCTTTTCCGCATAATTTATTTTCTTTTAAATTTATTTATTCTACAAAAAGGTATTTAAAATTAATAATTTTGTTTTATGTGTATATAGGTTATATATAAGTGAATCAAATTTTCATTGAAAATTTATTATGGATGAGTTTGAAACGATGTATGAAGAGTTAAGGTGATTAAACAATATTTGTTATAAATGTGTGTATAGTGGCGTACCAAATTCTTTGTTTGTAGTGGTGTTTTTGTATTGGAATTTCACGAGAAAGGTAAAATTTATTTTTAATGTATATATATTATTTCTTTTGATATGTGTATTAAGTATATTTTGTTGTATTTGGGTGTTCAATATTAACGTGTTGAATAATACATCAGGAATGTGTGAAATGAATTATGTCATTATTTAATTCATAGCATGGAGTCCTGGTGAATTTGAAAGACACGAATTGGTCTTGGTGGTACTGCGTTTGGGAGCGAGAAAAGGCACCAGGCAGAACTAATCAGGGCTGAGTTAATTTATTGAATACGCAGAGACATTATTTTATTTCATTTTATTTATTTAATTTAATATATATATATATTCCTTAAGGAGTGAGCACATTGTGATGTATGTTCGGGTTGCGTCCGACGAGTTGAAAAAGACATGCTCGTAGGGTGGAACTTTGGGATACTCATCTGTGTGAATTTGTTATCTGATGGTACTGTGTTGGGAGCGAGAAAAGGCGCCGGACAGGACTAATTAGGGCAAAGCCATATCCTTAATGTTTATATTTTGTTAGCAAATAATAGACCGCACAATTTTTTTTTTTAATATATATATATATATTCCAGTACAATTCATCACGGGTAATTTATTTTATTTTTGATTGTTTACATGTATCTATAACAAATATAAATCATAATGGTCACGTTCACATTTTAGACATAAGTTTTTTTCATGATATTATGACTTCATTTATTTTATCTTTTATAATATTTTATTGATTATGTTGTATAGATTTGAATTATGACTGAATATTGATTTTTGTGTGTAAATATTTGTAGATAAAAACTTTTGAATTCGTTTAAAATTATTTTATTTTAATAAATTAGATGTTAAGATTTATTTTGTATTTTATTTTCTTTACCTGACCTGGAGATAATTAAAGAGCAGGAGAATCAACTCATATTTTCTGCCCCTGAGAGAACTATTTATTTTCAAACTGAGCTAGTTGCATGTAAATGTTTTGCTTAACCTACCTTTTTAGCAGAAAATTCACCGTATCTTAGTCTAGCATAAGGCCTAGCACTAGGATGCGTGCTTGACTCTCAGTTATTCATTAATTAAGTAAATTAAATTTATTTCATTTATATATAAATTTGTAAGAGTCACAGCAATATGTATGTACAATATATGTTAGAAAATACTCGCAACAAAAACAAAAACAAGTGTGGGTATAAAATTATATTATTCTGTATATTTATTATAAAATAAATTGTCAAGAGAAAACAAAAACAAATTAAATTATGTACATTACAGTATTATCAATTTATAATGTCAGATTGTTGGAAATTCCACGGAGGTACGGTATAAGGTCGTCGGCGTTATAATTGCCCACCAGAGTTTCCAATCGACGATTAAGTTGCACATACTTCTGTTTGGAAGCTTCCGGATATCTGATGCCGGTTCGAAAACGTTGCAACTCTATTTCGACCCTGTCTTGTTCCTTCCGGAATTGGTCGATTAATTTGAAAGTAGACGGATGGTGACAGTCAACGGTTTGTTGGAACGCATGATGCCATCCTTCCACAGAGTTGTTGGTACGCGGAAGACCCTGGAGCACTCTATCACGAACATTCCATATATGGATAGGAAATTTCGGATCCGCTCTCCGATTTCTTCTTTGTCGTCCTATATACGTATCTTCCCAGTAATCTATGACTGCATCAATTTCTCGAGGGGAGCTATCGGTTAGCTCCTCAAAAGCAGTAATTACGTCACCCTCTTGGACAAAAGCTAACGCTAGTAACATTTTCAGATGCATTCTTACATTTTCGTCGTTACGATATTCTTCTACAAGATGTAGCTCTTGGATTTTCCTCCACAAACATTGCCCTAAGTGGAATAAACAACCCGTCACTTGCACACCATGAAATACCTGGCTTACTGCATTTTGGATCGCTTTCTCGAAGTCGGATAAGCAGCTGAGTGGATTTAAAGTGGGTTTCAAGTCTATCAATTTTTCAAACACTCGAACATATGTTTCTTCTCTTTTATCCTGTAGAAGTACATAGATCAGAGGAATAGAACGGTTATCTACCAATGCATGGATGGTGAATAGTTGTAAAAATAGTTCTGGGGCTACTTTAAAAGTTCCATCTACGTGCCAGTTCCTGTGCTCCTCTAAAACGTTCAGATTTTCTTCAGTACCAAACATGAAGATACGATGAGGATCATTCTCTCCCGAATCCCATAACAAGAAATTTAGATTCCTTGAAGTGACTTGTAGTGCAGCAGGAATATTAATATCGGCAACAGAAACTGGATTTGGGTACGGCATTTGAATCTTTTGCCGAATACGCTCAATAGTTCTCTGAGATGCATTGTACGATGGCAAGTGGACTGATGCTTCCAAACTTATCCCATTTGTCGATCCTAGAATTAATTGCCTCGGTTTCTCATGGGTTGTCGCTGCTCGTCTTTTCATATTAGACACAGCCTTTTGCGCCTCATTCTTAGATGGATCTGGAGCATGACTATGTTGAGTCACATTTACCATGACATTTTGCAATGAAACTTTGACACGTCCTCGACAAGGTGTCTCGGCGCATCTCCATGATACACTGCCATCGGTATTCGTTCGCGCCTTACGATAGCGGTAACCATCGGTTAACAGTAAATCTTTGTCTTTCTGCGATTTAATAATTTCCATGATGTTCACTGGACAAAATTCTTAAAAGGACTATAGTTATTCCGTGTGCCCTCCTGTTCTTATACATATATTACGTTACGGGTATAAACAAAACGGATGAAGTAGATAGTTTTTCAGAAACAATAATTAAATGTAGCTTACATACTTATACAAAGATTCTCAATAAGCAATTACATTTAATCTTTTCTACAAAACAAATCCTTAATGTGTGTGAATTTACAGTTATTTCAATAGGAAAAGATAATCCTTCGTTATAGGTATTAAATTACCTGAGTCGAACCCATTGCGTGCACAATTGTGTAAACATTTAAAATCTTCTTTCAGGGGATTTACGACCGCATAGTTACATATTTCAATATGAAAGATTATCTAATTTTTGTAATATATTCAAATCTTTCGACATTTTCTTCGAATATTATTTAATGAGATACTTAATATAATATTATACTATAATAGTAGGTATTTTTGCATTGCATTTTTACGTGGGGCTGTTTTGTCGGGGGGCTGTTTTGTCGGGGGGCTGTTTTGTCGGGGGCTGTTTTGTCGGAGCTGTTTTGACGGGGCTGTTTTGTCCGGGGCTGTTTTGTCGGGGAACCAACATAGCCACTAATGTCTGCTTGGTCAAGCATCCAATAGAAGAACCGTAATGGCCGTCTTCTAGTTTTTCGAATCAATGTGTAGTTATGCGTTATTTGGTCGAAGGTATCTACATCGCCTTTGTGGAATTATAGAATTCAATTATTTCGAGCTTTTTCGTAAGATCAATTTTTTGGTGTAAAAGATACTATAGTAAAAATTTTTGCGAATGCAAACTGAGAGCTCAGAATTTCTTTCTTTTTGTTAGATAGAAGTGAACGCGGTAATTATTGTGGCGTATTGTTCCGAAAATTGTTAAATTATGATTTAGCATTTCTTTCGCTAGTGACACAGAAGTGAAATAGTTATCCATTGTTATGTTCCTGTTAAATCCAAAAATTGATTTAGATAGTTCTTTTTCACAATGTATGGCCGCCGGTTCGTCAGTAGGGTTAGTGCCCTTACCTAGATTTGAAATAGCACTAACCATATAATCTTAATCCCGCATTTGTCGGGTTTTAATTGGATATATACCCGGAATGGGTACTTGTCTCTAAAGCCCAATAACCGTTCATCAGTTGTTAAGTAACAGTGGGGAGAGTAACTATTTGTGCAGTTTTTTTTATGAAATCCGCCCATACGTCTTTTATAGGAGAAAATTTGTTATTACGATTTCTTTGTTCTTTATCATAAAATCTTAAAGAAATTACAAAAAGTTGAAGCGTTTCTCAGTAATGCATCTGTAAATACGTGGCTTTTGTGGAGATAACATTGATTTGTATAAAAGCCCTATCATCGCCATTAATTCTACGTTATCTGTAGCGCATATATATTTACTTCCTGGCTGATATCCAATCTATTTACTTTTAACACTAGGCATTTTCTACTTCACTAAATGTTTCACCATAATCATCATCATTCTCTATTTCATCGTACTGTCAACATAGTTTCGACAAAGTCAGGATCTCTTGGTTTTACCATTTTTCTTGACATTTCGTAGAGATATAAGCGGGAACTAAAAGTAGAAAAATGTAAAAAAAATAAGTCATGTTAATGAATACTGGGGTAGTAAGCAACCCCGACGTAGTAGTGATGTTAGCGCCACTAATACACCAGTAAAAACCCTAGCGGCAAATTTAAAATCCCTTGGGTTGTCCGTTATAGGGATAACTATACCCTATGTACGAGGTGTGATCAATATATAACCGTTATTTTCAATTTTTTCAAAAAGTATTTATTTATTCATCAATAACAATCTTGTCCCCTTCAAAGTAATCCCCCTCAGATATAATACACTTATGCCAGCGTTTTTTCAAATCCTCGAAACACTTCTGAAACGCGTTTTTTGGTATCGCCAACAGCTCCTTTTTCGATTTTTCTTTTATCTCCTCAATCGTAGCAAAACGCTTTCCTTTCATCGGTGTCTTCAGTTTTGGGAAGAGGAAAAAGTCAGCGGGGGCCAAGTCCGGTGAATACGGTGGTTGAGGCATGATAACGGTTTTGTTTTTGGCCAAAAACTCACGCACAAGCATCGATGTGTGAGCTGATGCGTTATCATGGTGGAAAATCCATGATTGTTTTTTCCACAATTCTGTGCGTTTCTGACGAATTGCTTCTCGCAAACGGCGCATAACTTCAAGGTAGTATTCCTTATTGACCGTACGACCTTGTGGCAAGAATTCATGATGCACCACGCCATTGCAGTCGAAAAAAACAGTGAGCAAAACCTTAACATTTGACCGAACTTGACGTGCTTTTTTCGGTCTTGGCTCTTCTGGACGCTTCCATTGGGATGATTGGGCTTTGGTTTCAATGTCATAGCCATACACCCATGATTCGTCACCAGTTATGACCTTTTTGAGGAAATCTGGATCGTCGTTGACGATGTTCAACAGCTCCTGAGCGATGTCCATGCGACGTTGTTTTTGCTCAAAATTTAGCAATTTTGGAACAATCTTCGCTGCCGCACGTTTCATGCCTAAAACATCCGTAAAAATTGCTTGACATGAGCCGAACGATATGCCAACATCATCAGCAACCTCTCTGATAGTGATTCGACGATTATCCAAAATCATTTTCTTCACTGCTTCAATGTTTTCATCATCGGTTGTTGACGTGCTCGGGCGACCCGGACGAGCATCGTCATTGACATCTTCTCGGCCTTCCTTAAACCGGTTATACCACAATTGAACTTGTGTTCTGCTCATAGTAGACTCGCCAAACGCCATAGTCAACATTTCAAATGTCCTTGCGCATTTAATTTCATTTTTTACACAAAACTTAATACAATTTCTTTGATCCATTTTTTCGAATAGTAAAAAATCGAAGAGCACACCAAAACACGACTAACCTTTTTATCTGTCAAAAACAAACTGACAATCCAAAATGGCTGATATTGCCAACATATATAACAGACATGTGTACCAACATAACAGAAACAAAAATGCGAAAATCGAACATACGTAACTCACGAAATTTGAAAATAACGGTTATATATTGATCACACCTCGTATTACAATATTTCATCAATAGCAGACGACGTGCAACAGTATTTCATAAATATGAAGGAAGTAATAATTGTATAAGCACATCTGCAATTGAAAACCAAACAAGTTAAATTGAAACTTCTATTTACTTATTGAATAGTTGTCTGTGAAGAAAACATTCACATTGGATTTCCAAGATCCAAATAAATATACGGAATTCAGTGATTTTAGGAAATTAATCACAGACAGTCTTCACAAAAGAGTATTCATAGTACAATTATATTAATAATCAGGTAATAAATAGCATTGATGTACTTATGTACATTCGACATGAAGACTTGATTACGTCATATTAAAACGTACTATATCAAAGGTGGATAGATCGTGTCGAAGTTAATGCTCTTAACGCAAATCTACCAGGAAGTTATTAAAGCTGCTGGATTTTCTTCGCTTTCCTTTTTTTTCAAAAAATACAATACCCGCATCCACATAATGCATATTCATAGATTTACGTTCACAGCGATGTTCCAAAGATTATTATGTTAGGAATATTTTATTTCAATTTACGGTTATGGCTTTCTATATCCATACAACAATTACAGTCTAAGAAGATTTTGTACATTGTAAACGAACTTGTTAAGTGTAAAATAGCACTTAATAGTGGCGGACGGCGATTTCTCCCTAATTGAAAAGGAAATTATAAATGCGTTTTATAACTATCCATCCTTTATTGTACTCGCTGTCTATGTCATAATTAACTATCTCGTAAAAGGATATGTTACAGGCATCCATTACATATACATACATAAAACAATATAAGAACAGTCGTAAAGAACTTCCTTACACATAAATAAAAGTTTGGGTAAATACTTAATGTATAACTCAGAAAAGCAAAACTGTTCAATGGTGTTATGTCATAGTTACATAATATGTAGTAAACCCAGAATGAATGCTACCTTCAGATTTGAAAACTGATAAAACACATCAGACGTAAATGATTATCTACTCATAACAGATATTCCTATAATGAATTTAAGAGAATTCGTCGTGCACGCTAGACCGAAATTGCTAATAGATAATCTAATTATTTCTCTAAAGTTAAAGAGTCCACGAAAGTTGCTGTTAATCAATCTGAAGATGACCAGTATTCTTCGTAAAATGAGTTTTCATTTTCACCTTGTACTCTTTCTTCTTCTTCTTCTTCTTCTTCTTCTTCTTCTTCTTCTTCTTCTTCTTTTTCTTCTTCTTCTTCTGTTTCATCATCTGTTTCTTTCGATATACTTTGTATTTCCCCTGGAAGTAACAGTTCAATGCATTCTTTCGAAAAAGCTCTATATAGCATTCATTTCGGGTTTCGGTCTAATGCTTGATACGAGTGGATGTGAAGTCAGCAATAGCCTGTTAATAACATCCTTATTACAAGCTTTGCGAGAGAATTTTCTCGCGTAATTCAATCGATATTCACAGAAGTGCTTATTGCGTGCTTCAGCTGCTTCTTCCGACAACTGCCCAATTGGCAAAAGCGCATTTTTAATAATTGCGAGACCATGAATTAAAATTTTATGTAATGTAGGTGTCATAGGTTGCCATGGATATTTTTCTATTTGTAGTATATTCAATTTCCTCGTTTATAATATCAGTGCTTTCTTTAATAAATCTTATTCTTATTGGCCTGCAATATCGAGGAGAGGATGGAGTCGGATTACGCCAAATTATTTTATTATTTGTTTCGCAAATTAGTTGCAATGGCAATGGTGCCATTGCAACTAATTTGAAAAATATGAAAAATGTCAGAAATATGTTTGCGTCAGAATAAGAGTCGCTTTCAGATTTTTGTCTAAATCGAGACTGCTGAGAACCATCACATCACCATTTTGATGATAACTGCATTGTTGTCCGCTCATTTTATGTTAAAGTCTGCACTACTTCAGACAAATATAAAATCAGCCTTTCAGAAGTTGGTCTAGTAAATCTTGTAAATTAATCACTGCGCAATTTTCGCAAATTAAATAAGATTCTGATTTTGGGTAGCATCCTTTTTTGGCCTGCTATAGCATGGATATTGTTTAGTCTTCATAATCTCGTACTGCCTTCTCGAAAGTCCCGCCTCAACAAATCTCGATAGAGCTTCTAAAGACGAAATTTTCTCTAGATTACGTTCTTGAGCTTCAGCGTAAGCTTTTTTGTACTTTGATATCCGTTTTGGAGATTCAGTAAGCTGTTCCACCACTTTTGCAGAGTCTCTTTTACCACAAGACCTTAGTTTGGATTCGGTAGCAAAAAGAAGCTCTTCGCATGCAACATTTTTAAGCAGTGTTTTCGTTTTTCTTCTTTTCCAACGGGCACTTGATTCATAAAAAGGTATAACTGGCCTTCGCGGTCTTACCAAGGTACGAGGAACTTCAAAACCGCCTTTAAGCCAAATTTCATATTTTTTAATAGAATTGTGATGATTTCTAGATACATCCGACCATTTCTCTTGAAATTGGCTTTTAAATAGTGACATTTTATGTTTGAATACTTTTGTTTCAACTTCTGTGTAATTTTCTTTACCCATAAGAAAATTTTCAACATGTTCAAGTTTTTCCTTTATGGTGTCATCCTCGTACTCTCGCATAATTTTGTAAATGTTCATTCCAGTAACCGTTTTAAATCCCGATTGTCCTGCAACGAAAAAATTCGATTCTATTTACAATTTGGAAAGAAATAAATTTTGTTACGCAGTTGTTGAAAGGTTTCTAAAATGTCAGGTTGCAAATAGTCGCACGTAAATTACGTTCTGCCAAAAACACTACACTGTAAGCTAATAAATACTGCAAAATTCATCACTTAGAAACACTTGGAAGTGTAACATTTTCCCTTTTGAATATGAAAAATATAGCAAAATAAACAAAAATAATGTACTACTTTCAAAAGCAGTTAATTATTCTTATCGCATAAATACAGATCCAAATATTTAATATATTAATACACATACCTGCCTCATATACTTCCATAATACAGAATTTTTGAAAGTTATCCTGAATTCAAAAATAATGGTTAAAATTCACGAAATCGCTCAGAGCACAGTAAGTAAACACGTGTAGCACTATTAATATTCAATTTTGAACTGACATACTGGACAGACTGTACATATTTATAATAAATCTATTGCAGGTAATAATACCCTATTAGTAGAAGTTTTAATGAGACAAAAGAAATTTGGGGTCGGATCAACTTTCTAAAATGGACTTTTGTCCAGCTAGAATTGACAAATACCCCACTGTGCGCCGTATGCCTGAAATATATTGAATATATTTACCGAGTTTAAAATGAGTGCGCTTTTTTCACAATGTAGGAGCACGACCAGCGATATGAAGCGATTCCACGTCAACTGGAAAGCAAATAAATTTCCGAAAGTTGTCTCCTGCATTTAAATTTATTGCATGAAAATATGGGTGCGTCTACTTTATTCGATTTTTTTTTGCTCTTTCTGAATATTCTTCTGGCTTGTATTTACTTAGTTTTATTAAAACTCCCGTTTTATGTAATTTGTAATTATTTTAATGATATTTGCCGGAATTAATTAGATATTAAGTTTTATTCTGACAAGTTATATTATTATTATTGTGATTATCAATTATTTAAGTAGTACTTGTTATTATTTCTTACTATGATTTGTATTTACTTTACATGTTGAGGCGTTGTAATAATATGATTTTTGAGAAAATTAAAATCATATAAAAAAATGTATTGTAACAACAGTGCCGGTGTTTATTAATTATATACAGGATGAATAAAAAGACCGCAAGACTCGAAACATCCAAAAGCTTTTACAGTTTGCTCCTCTTTTTCATTACCGTACCGTGTCGCAATAGTCCCTGTAAATTCCTGGTATATAAAGCCTTCACAGTATTGGCCGTAGATTTGGTTCTCCTCAATTTCATTATCTTGCCAAAATTTGATGCTATTAATCGTTTTACCCTCATTTCTTCCTATAGAGTATATCTTTATGTCTTTTTGTAAAATTTTGAATTTCATCCAGATTTTCGTTTGCTAAATTCTTCAAAAATGTATCTTTTTGTTCTTCGTACTTTTGATTATTTATATCTTCAATAAAATATGCATTTGCCTCCTTAGTCGCGATCGTCCGTAATTCCTGAATGTGTTTTTTTGTTTCCTATAACATTTTTTCTTCTCATACCGCTTCTGTTTTTTTTTTTGTTTTCGAACACTGTCGTATATTTATTCGTTATACACCCATATTTGGTCTGAAGCTTTGAGTGATATTTGCCCTTACAATTAAATGAAATCGCTGTCCATTTGCAACGAACACTGCAAGAATTACGTTGAATATAATTCGATCTTTTACGTCCTAAAAATTTTGCAATGAATGAATTAAAACATTCTACAATGTCGGTATCTACGTTTTCTATTAAAGATCTACTATTTTTGCTGAGCAGACTTAATAAAGTCATCATATATATTATAATTCTGAAATTTTTTAAACATATTGGTCTCGCCTTCTTTATATCCTTGACAAAACAGAAACACAATCCGAGTGTTCACCAAAAATATCTCTTGGTCCATTTATAATGTCACACTGCAATTGCACTATCCGGTTTGTTATTGTTAAGTTCGAACGTTTGTAATGTTCAATTGCTTTTGTCACGGCCGCTCTGAATCTAAGTAATTTTTTTGTTATTAATTGTCTTATGTCCGAATTGAGTTTACATTTTTTCAGACAGTCCCTAATTTTATTTATATAATTACGTAATATGTGATGTCGGTACTCAATTTTTTTAAAAATTTTTTGCGGACTGTAAAGAACCGTTTCACGTAGTTTTCTAAGAACGTTGTTATCACCCCCGTATTAATCTACCATAAATTACACAGTACATTTCACGAGAATGTCGAAAACCTGCCGCAATAATTGTCGATTCCATGGCGTTTGATGACGAAGACAAATTTTTGTAGCATACATGATCTTTGGATTTACCAAATTTTGTACAAATTATTGCGCTGGTTTGGCCCATGCTCTACCTGTGACAACCGTGAAAATCGGAATTTAGTTTTCATCTACATCTCCAGCTTCAATTGCAGTCGAGCTTCCTCCTTACCTGCAGCTACCATTTCGTCAAAAGATAAGGAATCAATGATGTTATTTATTTTATCAGAGTGGTTAAATAATGTTTTGGTGAAAATACATAGTACATTCAATGAGGTTGTAAGTTCTACCAAGCCCGAGTAGCTAATACCTGTAGAAAATACACCGGATATAGCTGCGGAAGTGACGTCAATATCGGAATTATAGGGATTGTCTGTATAAAGGTGTGTCCTCCTTATTGCTCATTTTACATTTATTGGTCGATTCGCTTCTATCTAATAATTTCCACGTCACTAAAAGTAGATCCAAATTCGTGCTTTATAGATTGTATACATTTTATGAAATACATAATATCTACAATGCGCCGACCACAAATATTGATTTAATCTTTTTCGACATCTTTTCCTATTTCCATTTCTAAATCGGAGAAAGGGTTTTCTAAATTCTGAGGGTTAATATCTTGGCTTATATTATCTAAAACCTCCTCACTCGTACTATACAGTTTGTGTAATGAAGCACTTGATGTTACCAGGTAAATATTGCAACGTCGTATTCTGGAGAGGGAAGAGATAACTGCTATATTGCCAGTCGATGCTTCACCGTTAAATGTAGCGAGAGCGGGGATACAGTACGCCATGTTGCAATTCTGATGTATTTTGGACTTGCTATATTAAGTGTTGGTTGAAATGAAATTAAATTTTCATTCTTACCGTAATTATCAAATTCCACCGTATTCAGTTTAGTTTTTTCTTCGTTTTCTGCTGTTCTTAGTAAATACGCTATGTATCTCACAAAACCATTCTTTTCCGTTTTTGTATACATCTTTTGTTTTGATTATTATCCATTCTGCTTATTGTCTAACTCTGATATCAATAATAAGAAAACTGGTAATGATATTTTACCTACTTCCTAACTCAAAGGAAATTAATTAAAAAGTATAGTAATAAAGTATTATGATATATTGAGCACTTGTGAAAATACTGTCTGACACTGTTTTGTGTTCCTCCTGGTTTGAAGGAACAATTTGCTTTTCTCCTAGTTTGAAGAAAATGTTGTTCTGTTGCACTTTATAAATCAAACGTACTTTTAGATTGATTATTAAGTATATTTACAACGATCAATATTAATATATAGCATACCTGGATGCACGATTTCCTCCTTCTTGACATAAACCATATTTAAATGTATAACGCCTATCAATTTCATCTCCTGCCCCAATTGTCGACACCGAATTGCTGCGTAAAAAGTTATGTAGGGCTACACAAGCAAGAACAGTTATTGCTTTTTCGTGTTTTAAATTTATAGGACCCAGCAGAATTCGAAACCGATTAGATAAAATCCCAAAAGCATTTACAACAAGACGTCGTGCTCTGCTAAGCCTATAATTAAAAATGCGTTGTTCCCTGGACATGTTTCGAAATGGATATGGTTTTAAAATATGCTTGAATAAAGGAAATGCTGCATCAGCTACTATTACGAATGGCATAGGTCTCGTTCTACCAGGTAATTGCCTTTCCTCAGGTATATTTAGTATATTATTTGCCAAAGCTCTTGCCAGAGAACTTTAAATGAACACACCTCCATCACAATTTCTGCCATTTGTCCCACCATCAATATATATATAAATTTGTAATTTGTATCTGCCAATGCCAAGAGTATAATGCTGTGAGTTCCCTTATAATTGTAATATGCAGATCCTTCACTGTTTTAATATATGTTTTCCATCCAAAGCACCTATTACATTGGGCATATTCCACTTCTCTTTGAACTCTTCAGCTATATTAAGCCATTCAGCAGCTGTATTTGGCACCTATACATTTTTTATAATAAATGCTGTAAAAGTAATTTTCAATATAATTGTTACCTTCAAATATTGGTTTAAAGTTTTATAAATTGCAATGTAAACTTCCGGTATAATCTTAGATATCGTGGAGTGGCCTACCCGAAAAGAATAGGACAAGCTTTTGTAGGTTTTTCCAGTAGCTAAATATCTAAGAGTGATTGTTAATCTGCCTAGTGGAGATATTGCATCCCTAAACTTAGTGTTTTCCTTCTTTATATGTGGTGTAACATTATTTAACAAAATATTAAATAAATCCTCATCCATTCTTACGAAATTCAAAAAGCTTTCCGGGTCATCTATCCGAATTTCATTATGAACGAGGCTGAGATTACTTTTTGAATCTCGTTTTCTCAACCAAGGTTTTATCCACCATTTTCCTGGAGTCTCTAATAACAGAGAAGCACTTGCACCAATTATTAGTAGAAGTAATACCTCTTCATAATCCATATCTCCTACTATTAAATTTAGACGAAATCGACAAATGGAATGGTCAAATTAATTACTAACGTGAACCGAAATAACAATACGACAATACGACCGACAGTTTTGTATATAATAGCCACCTTTGGCGCCTTTTTATTTCACTATTTGTGAAATGGTGTTGTGATTGCCCAGAAATAAAGTTATTTATCACAATGCTGCACATATAATAGCATATATGTAAATGTTTTTGCAGTTTTTGATGCATCAAAGTTGCTTCAGTTTAATGCATAAGTGGGAACTGGCCTTAAGGATTAGTGTCTTCAATTTACAACCGCCCATATTTTCTTTGGTTAACTGAAGATGCAGTTGAAGCAACTGCTAGTAGATTCTCTCATTACATATACACATTACTAGCAGTGATTTTCCGTTAAATAATGAACACCTCAACATATTTTTCATATGGCGGAAGAGATTGATCAAATTTATGGTTGAGCTGTCGTAGACGTGCAGTTCTGGAAATGGTATATTTCCCAATTTCTTTCACACGATATTTTGGCTAACTGTTCACACTTATTATAATCTCAGTCAACAAAAGTGTTGATTTAAGTAATAGGCGTTAGTGCGATATCTACAATGGTTCAAAATCATCTGACTTTTGTCCCACAACAGGAGTTCCTCAAGAACCGTATTTAGGACCTTTTCTTTTTGTATTATTCACTAACCACATCGCTATCTTATCTTACATTTGTATATGCGGATGATATTATATTATATTTAAATAAGGCAACTGGGTATAAAGTACTTCGTCTACAACAGAATTATTGATGTGGCGCGCTGATGCTTTACAATCAACTCACAGTTAAGTATCCCACTTTCACTTTCATCGAAAAGTAGTTTTTTGGAAGTATCCCCTAAATGATAAATTCTGCCGAGATTTATTAAGAGAATAAAAATATTTAAACTTAATGTAAAACAAACATTGTATAAAAAATTAGGTACGTACATACGTGTAAAAGAGTCGTGTGGTAACCACATCTAATTTTTTACTTTCTTATATCTAGTATAAGAAATATTGTGGTGAAAATGTTTGACCTCGAGATTTTTGCGTAGTCCACGTTTTGAAGTATCCTGATACCGAAAAAGTGATTTTTGAAATCTCCTTTCCCAGTCTCTCTTTTTCTTTCTCGCTCTCGCTGTCGCTCACGCCCCCCCCTCTCTCTCTCTCTCTCTTTCTCGGGCTCCTGAAGCTATCAATACCAAACCTAATATTTAACACGATCCCCTTCAGAGCTGATTAGAATTAAGTACATTTGTTTTTAAAAAACCCACCCGACACAGTCTTTTACTCTTATCGAAAAATATTTTTTTACAAATATCTTGCAAGTCATACTTTCTAAACAGATATATTAAGAGTATGAAAGCATTACCTGATTTTGAATAATTTTTGTAAAAAAACTTTTATTCTTATCTAATAACCGTTTTTTTGCAAATATCTCGAAAATTATGCATTCTATAAATATTTATCAATGCAAAAGTATTTAGAGCTCGATTTGGAACAAATTTGTATATAAAAATGTAGAATAGACACTACAACTAGAAAAAATGTTTCGCAACTCCGTATCGAATCGTTAACCGGTTTCCCACTACTGGTGCTCGTCAGACTGAAGAACATATCTTAAAGAAGCAAATAATATATACTTAAAGTCATCTAGAAGATAATGTTGTTGGATTACTTTAAAACAAGCATCAACGACGAACATATTGACACAAAGATCTGAACGTTTCTTTAACATTTTATAGTGTGATCTCGAAGAATTCGAATCGCTTAACATATGCTACCCTTTACATTCGTTTAAAGAAGAGAAAATGAGTGAATTGAAACTTGAACACAGAAGTGTCATGTAATTTTTAAGAAGGTAGTAGCCCGAAGAATATCCATGAGGAAATCGTGAGAGTGTAGTGCCCGTCCGACTTCCACGTCAAATTTTGGTGTAAGGCCTATCCACCGCCTAAGAAGGCAGTTTTCTGCGGGAAAAGTGATGGCCACAGTTTTCTGGGACGCGAAGAGGAATCCTCTAATTGAATACATGCCAGAAGGGACTACAATAACGGAAAAGTCTACCAAGACACAATTAAAAGTTGAATGCGGCTATACGCGAAAAAGGACCCTACAATTTTACTCAGAAAACCCTGCTTCTGCACGACAACTGTGGAGTGCATAAGGCACGGATTGTTCAACCAGTAATCAATAAATACGGCTTTACGGAATTACAACATCTACCCTACAGTCCCAACCTCGCTACCTGTGATTATTATCTTTTTCTAAACCTCAAAACACAAGGAGTCGATTTTTATCGAATGAAAACGTAGAAAACACCGTAGGATCGTATTTTGCGGAATTACCAAAGGAGGCATAGCGTTATTAAGGGAACGTTAATGGTTCTTACGTTGAAAAATAAAATCTTGTTTGTTTTCTGAGTCGTGCTAGGTAGATATCATCAATAAACTCCCCTTGTAACTATAGGGCCACTGTACATTTACAAGCTGGAGGTGAGGTTGGCTGTTAACATTTTTTGCTCAGTCATAAACTTCGCGTGATAGTTACATTCTATAAATCCAGAAACCCATAAATTTGCAATCTCTAAATACAATAAATTTACACCATTTATTACACTAAACATTGAAGTTTTCAGGGGTTCCAGTAAAGTAAATGCTTTTAGGGCAAGGACAATTGACGAATTCACATCCTCTCTTTCAATACATATACATACGCACATAGTCTATAAACATCCACGAGAACGTGTTATATTTTATTATTATAAAGAAATAATTTCTTCACGGTTAAATGGTTAACCTTTCGGAATTGAAAAAGAGAAAATAAAATCTACATTGTATACTACACGCATAGGTGTATGCGTATATAGATGAAATGAAATGGGCAAGATCGTATCTAAAGATTTCGAATAATAGATTCACCCGCGCCAACCTATTCAATATACTTTCCATTGACCACGAATGTTTGGTTAGCTGTCGGGGTCTATACACGAACCATACTGGACGAGTTTCTTTAACGCACATAATGCCGGTCTTAACCTTTTTTTTCACAATCTCCCGATCAGTGTGGAGATACGATGAATGTAGATAAGATCGACAGATAGCATTGGTACGAGTCCGAAATCTGACTCAGATCTGCGAGCCAGTTCTTTAAAAAAAAAAAAGAAGGAAGAAATATCTCTCTACACGAGATGGACAGATGTCGTCCGATAGAATGATCGAGATCCGGCTCCGATAAGTTTGTAAAATCTTTTTTTCCCTTTCGAACATAAACGCGACAGCAGATCGAAAATCACTGATAAGATTTTGTTTTCATGTCGTTATTCTTCTTCCACTTCATGGCAATATTACTACTACAATGTACAACTAGTCTTTACGTATCATTGTAGACGCACACGTCTTTGTGTTGAACTCTTTGTTTGTCGGATTTTTGAGAGGCGGTAGAGATCTGATGCTTAAGCGATAATGTTAATCTATAAGACACAATCTCAATTAAGAGCAGGAGATAAGTTTATTATCGTGTTATCTGATAATATGTACGAAGAATAAAAGTTATCTGGACGATATTGAGACGCATAAGTGGCACGAGCTACGTAGATTTTTTGTTTAAGATAAACATCCTATTACTAATGATTAAATTTTAAGATATTCCTTTTGGGAATTTACACTATTTTTCTTCCTGTTCAGTATGCGTCTAGAATGTTGTTAATTTTGTTAAATATCTCTAACATACTTTCAATTATGTTTGTGTTTAACAAAATGTTGCTATTAATTTTGATAGTTTCTAGTACTTTACATGAAATTACAAAACTGTCCTGGATGTCTGTATTTCAAGATTTATCCTTCTTAATCCCAAATTATATACTAGTTGTTATGTTCACAGTAAAACAAAGAATAGCAAGGAAACTAGCTTGGAGAAGGATAAAATTATAACTGTTAACATTCTTCTATTTTATACGTCCAGCAATTAGATTGTACGATTATATTCAATTTCACTAACTAAAGGATTAGAGATAATATACAGAATTCTATTATTTTTTAGAAAATATTTAATGGAAATTGTTTCCATTAAGTTGGGAACATGTTGTACTGTAATGGGAAGAGAAGTGGGAAATTAATGTTGTTGTTTTATTATGAATGCTAGATGTTTTGCATTGGTACTGACTGAATTAATAACATTGTCGGCAGCATCATTTTGATCCATAGTTCCGAATGCTGTTCTAAAAAAGGATCCTACAATGTTGAATAATCCACTTTTGAATCGCGAGGCACCTAGTAAACCTTGAAGGGTTTTCTCTTCATGACATAGATTAAAAGAGATGTATTACAATGTGATGAATGTAAGCTGAAATTTTGGTTACAAAGTGATTGTTGTTTTAGTATATGCTTTATCTATAAAATCTAGTTTTCGATCGAATGTATTTAAATCAATATAAAATATTAAATCCCAATAAAATTTACAGTTGGTTTTATATTTTTTAAATAATGATAATATATTCCATTAGCATTTTCGATTCGTGTGTTTACATACTGACAGTTTAACCTATTTTTATAAACAATAGTGCTTTTATTATTAATCATTAGCTTTCAATTAACAGCAGAATTAATTTCTGTAATTTTATTTGGTTCTGTATAATTTTGTGTTAACTTTATAGAAGTTCCTGATTTAATTTTTTTGTTTTGAAGATAGACTGAATCTCCTACTTTAATTTCTGTCGCGTTAGAATTCATATAATAATAAGAAGATTCGTTTATTTCCTTTGATTTTAGCAAATTATTTCTGGGTATCGCTTGAGATTTCTGTAATTTTAATTTCAAATTGCAGTTGTCATAATATTAATATATGTATAATATATATAATAATATTTAAATTCAGGGGTTGAGGTTATATTACTTGGTAGAAGAGGTTTTATGGTTTGGTGCTGTGCTGGAAAAGCTTGTGAAAGCTTTGAAAGATCATCTTAAAGTGTGATTATGAATTTATTTCCTTTTACTCTTATAGGTAAGAGTCCTACAACATCTAGAAATATTCTTTTCAACGGTTGTGAACTAGTTGTAGCAATCTCCATGAGTTGTTTGTTCTTGTTCATAACAAGTTTGTTATTCACAAACCTTAATAAAATTTCTAATACTCCTATATTTTTTCATAACTTGCTATTTAAATTTTTGTTTATTTCTATTATATGTCGGGTGGTTTTTGTGTTTCTAAAAACATACCGTATTATTGCTCTAACTTTACTCCATTTTAAATTATCATATTGGCCGCCTAAGTTGGGTAGTCGAATTTCAGAAAGATTATCTTGGATTTAAGTTTCTTTATACCTAATTTGTATTCTTCTAATAATGTTCTTTCTAAAATATGTAATAGATAGACATGTTCTCTGATATTTTATTTATATCATTCACTTTGGCAATAATTGAAGAAGATGACTGATTAAACTCTAATTTTTCTAATTTTTTTAAATACAGTTAGCCAAAATTATATAGAATAAATATTTATGATATCATTCAAATTCTGAATTTTAGTTTAAATATCAGTTTGCAAAGTTAAAACCAGTGCGTGCGCCTGTGGTAGACAATTTTTAAATTTCGCTTCTGTGCTACCGCCATTTATGTGTCTAGTGGCGTAGTGATTTTACTTCCAGAAAAAAAATCATTCATATTTTCTTTAACTATTTTATTTATAATATATTCTAACTATACATCTATCTTACTGTTGTGCTCTTATATTAGAGTAAACTTCCCTCTATATATACAGAATGTATATGATTGTATAAGAAATGATAAAACTGATGTTATTGGTTTTGATAAATTGAAACAATAATTTATATTTCTTATTAAACAAAACACAATCTAAGCTCAAGATATAAATCATATAATTTTCTAAATAATATGATTAGCTGAAAGGAAGTGTACATTATGATTAATGCCAAATCAATTTGATTATGATTGAATTGTATATATGTATAAGAACTTGTCAAAAGAACCTTATTATAATACACATATACTTTTTATTTAATTCAATAATAAAGCATACT
Source organism: Amphimallon solstitiale (assembly GCA_963170755.1). NCBI lineage: Eukaryota > Metazoa > Arthropoda > Insecta > Coleoptera > Scarabaeidae > Amphimallon > Amphimallon solstitiale. Next base: position 59,552,653 of record OY720683.1, on the reverse strand, counting down.
AAATAAAACATTAGGTGATTAACACAAACAATTACTAACCACTTAGATCAAGGTAAGAAATGTTTATCGATTTTTTGGATCTGGCAAAGGCATTTGCTACGGTCCCACATGACCTACTGTTGGACTGTTTGCAGAAACATGACATTAGGGGTGCTGCACTGAATGTTTTTGAAAGTTATCTTACCGAAAGATCACAAGTTGCTGAATAATGGACATACTAAGTCAGCCCAGAACAAATAAAATTGGCATACCGCAGGGCACTGTATTGGGACCCATTCTCTTTATATTATACATTAACACTTTAACGAAAATAAATATACTACATGGAAAAATTATATCATACGCGTATGATACAGCAGTGATATTCAACGGGAACACTTGGAGTGATGTTAAGGAATATACAGAGAATGGATTAATTCAAATATCAAATTGGCTAGAATCTTTTAGATTATCACTTAATATAAAGAAAACGCATTACGTATGTTTCTCCATCACAGCTAAACAACGTCCCGACTTTATGGTATTAAAGCCCCCATCAGGTAGTAAAGGAAACAGACCAGGTGAAATATTTAGGAATATATACAGGGTGAGTCATTAGTAGCCGCTTCTTCGATTGCTCTTTTGTGTTTTAAATAAAAGAAAAAACAATTAGTGGAAGATCCATGGTTGCTTGTGGCGCATATTGTAAAAATACTTTAAGCTCTGGCGCACTTCCGGATTCACCGGAAATGCACGAAACTTAATTTTTTTAAGTGACTCACCCTATATATTTTTGGATTTTCTTGTACTGCTTTAAATTGTCTGTTCGACTATTTTTTCTTTTTTAAAATTGAGCCAATAGTTTTTGAGTTATTAATTTTTTTTGAAAATATTTGACCAAAACACGTGTTCAGAAAAAAATCATTTTCACATTGTTTTTAAAAGCAAAAACATTAACTTTGGTGGTGCTTGTAGCCAAGAAAATTCTGCATCATTTGGTAAAGTTGCACTCGACAATACCTCAATAAACTTTGTTTTTTCAAAGCCTACTTCCTGAAATTTTCACATACCAAAAACTTATTTTTTTTTAATGGAACACCTAGTATTTTATTGAGGCATTTTGTTCCCTTTTTTATTCTCTTTCATTTTTGTTAACAATGTCCTATACCTATCTTTTGTAATTTCTGAGATAATCACTACAGGAGCAATTAGCGGTCAATTAAAGAACTACGAGCGCTGTTGTTCTATGCACCAAAATATTCGTTCAACCAATGGAAGGCAGGGGTGGCGCCCGACTTCCTTAGTCAATTGTCAAACAAAGTAAATGTTATATCCAACTATCCCAAAAGTAATAATTTTATAGAATGAAGAGCATCGCATTTCAATTTTTTAATTCCGGCAATGTCCAGTTGCAGTATTTCATTTTTAACACTGTTGGTTAACATCGAACTAAAATAAAGGTTATGTTTACTGACATATTTGAAGATGTCTTCAAAAAGTTTTGAAAATCCGTTCGTAGATAGCGAAGATACTCTCCTCCATTAACATTTTCATCAAAGAAATAAGGTCCAATTATGTAACTACCCACTATTCCTCCCCACAGTTTTAATGACCAACAATTTTGAAAGTTTACAGGTGTGATGAAGTGGGGGATTATGGATGTTATAATAACGGAAATTATGACGATGAACGTATTCACTTGAATAGAAGGTTTCATTGGTAAACAACAAAAAATTGAGAAAGCGAGGATAATTTATCTGAGTCCTGTGAAGTTAGCAACCGAATTTGCAAAAACATTATATTTAATCGGAGTTCCCGGTAGATATGGAATAGTTCTAGAGTACTTTGTGCAAAATTTTAAGAGTTCTGCAGAATTTAGCGAAAAAATAGCAAAAACCTATAAAGAGCTTGGCAACCACTTTTGAGAAAAACAGTGCATTTTGGACATATTTATGTATCTCGACCATAGTTCTAGAGTTCTTTAACAATTTTGCAAAAAGTTCTGCAAAAATAAAAATTTTCCAAAGAGTTCTTAAGAAATAAAAATTCTGCAAATTAAATTTTGAAAATAACACAACAGTTCTGATAGCAGTTCTAGCTAGAACTCTAAGAGTTCTACCGAAAATCCTAATAACATTTTTTTGTAAAGTTGAAAATTCAAAATATATTGGAAAAATTAAAATTCATGTGCTATATATAGTGAAAAAAATAATAATCGCACAAGAGTTCTGATTGCAGTTCTCGCTAGAACTCTAATGCCCGGTTTTTCAGTATTGGTTCAAGCACAAGTTCAGGTTTAAGTTCAAGTTTAAGGTTCAAAGTGTATTTCAGTCAGCTTAAACTGAAAAATAAACTAAAATTTGAGTTGAACTTGAACCCAGTAAATTACTCAGTTCAAGTCTTGTTTTTGGTTTAAAAGTATTAGCATAACCTATACATTGAAAGATATCTTCCATAATTATTGTACTTTGCCATATTTCCATTATTGTTCTTTCTTATCGGTGTAATTTTTTTTTGAATAAGTACATAAGTTAATATGGATATTCTAAATTTAATTGATTCTTCCGACGATGAAGAAGTTATAGATTTTATTGAGCATCTAGGGCGCAATAGAAGACCTAAATTAATACGGGAACGACCCAACAATTTTCAATTGTGGGATGATCACGACTTTTTTGATCGGTATCGTCTAAGTAGAGATTCTGTTAGGCGTATTTTGGATGAAATTTATGAAACAATAGCTCAACCTACCGATTGGTAAGCAAGAACTAGTGATAATAGAATGTATAAAGCTTACTAATAATTCGTATACATTAGGAATTGTGCCTTAACACCTGAAGAAATGCTGTTTCTGACACTCCGTTTTTATGCCACTGCAAGTTTTTTAAATACTGTTGGGGATTTAATAGGTGTACATAAATCAACTGCCAGCAAAGTTGTTAAAAAAGTTTCAAATGCAATAGCTGCTTTGAGAGATCGGTACATTTGTTTTCCTATAACAGATGAGGAAATCCTCTCAAACAATGAGGGTTTTTACAATATAGCCAGCTTTCCTCAAGTAATAGGTGCAATCGATTGCACTCATGTGAAAATTCAATCACCAGGTAAAACTAGATATGGAATACTTAATTGCTTATTTATTTATATTTATTTAAATAGGTGGGGAAAATGCAGAAATATTTCGAAATAGGAAAGGGTACTTTTCCCTTAACATTCAGACTGTGTGTGATCACAAGTTGAAGATTCGAGACATTGTTTCTCGATGGCATGGATCAACACACGATTCTCATATCTTTAATAATTCGTATATTCGTCAGAGATTTGAGAGAGGTGAATTTGGACAGAACATACTGTTAGGGGATGGTGGATATAGAAACAGTAATTTTTTGCTGACTCCTCTTTTGAATCCAGCCACTCCAGCAGAGAATCTATATAATGAATCTCATATCCGAACACGTAATTGTGTTGAGAGAATGTATGGGGTTTGGAAAAGAAGATTTCCTGTACTAGCAAATGGTGTGCGCTTAAAAATTTCCACAGTACAGACTATTGTGGTGGCAACAGCAGTGTTGCATAATATTGCATGTGATGCCCATGAGGATGTACCACCAGTGCAGCAAGATATGCAAGCTGCAATAGAATTTGAGGGCAATATCCAACCACATCTTGAATTACACAATGGCAATAACAACAGAAGAAATAATCTAATTAATAATTATTTTCAAAATTTATTGTAATATAATAAAGCAATTTTCCTTTTAAATTTGTGTTACGATATTATCAACTGATTTCATTATCAACGTCGATCACTAATAATCTTTTGGTGAGTGTAGACGTAAAGTGGTCATACAAAATTGCTTTGCAATACAAAGTTATAAACTTAATGAGTAAATAAATATTAAAATATTTTTAGAATCTTTATTTATAAATTTACACAGTTTTTCTGTATTCCCTCTCTTTCATCTCTAATTCCAATTTTAAAATTGAATTTTTTAGTTGTTGCTCCTCTATTTGTAGATGCAGCAGTTCCTTCTTCAATAAATGCTCGTTATTTAGATTTTCTTGTTGTTGCAAGAGAAACTTGTTCTTGTTATCAGCAAGCTTCGACCATTTCTCATTCGTGGTGCTTCCTGTAACTTTTTGTTTTTTGGGGGTATTCTCCATCACTTCTTCATTTCTCGAAGCCAATCTCTTTCTTGAAGAGGAAGCCTGAGACACATCTCGAGGCTCTAGTGATGATGAGATAGGCTGCGACACCTTGGCCATGGTGTAATATTGCCATTGGCTGGCATCCTCAACCGATTGAGCATCATCCCCATCCTCCTGACTGGCAACCCCTGGTTGAATTATAATTGTTTCGGCGCCATCTCCATGTGAAATATCCTCTGCAATAAATAGAACACTGTATTAAACATTTTTATTTTGAACATATTTATGTTCTTAAGAAATTAAATGTCTTGATTATTAATTACCTCTATCCGCATCACTATCAACTGCACAAGGCAATCCATCTAAGCGAACACCCAGCAATTCTTTTATTTCTTCATCTACTGAAGTAAATATAATGTTGGTGGGTGGTCCTCCACCAGTGGAAAATACTTCACACTTATTATCTGCATACTTTTTTTTAGTGCGCTTCTTTAAATTTTCATATTTATTTCGCAACACTGCTGCTGTTCTGTAATACTGTCCACTCCGCATGTTAAATTGTGTTGCAATTTTCTCCCACGTCGCATCCTTTTCCTTCCACAACACACGATCTGTTTTTTTACATTCTATAATATTTCTGTAAGTTTTAATAATACTTATAAGCAAATCTACTTCTTCTTGAGAAAAATTGGATGATCTTCTATTGCCTTCTTCTGCCATATTTTCTATTTATGTTTGTTATATAAAATATTGATATAGCAAGCACACAATTTTAGAGATACGTAACACTCAAAGACGAATAATACGTAAATGAACGCTTTCATCATTTTACCTGAAGTTTATGGGGGTTTCGCTAATAGCCACAGATGAATACCAGATGTTTGAATTTGAAAAATTCTGTAAGTTTCAATGCCACCAACATCACAAAACTGCAAACCCCTATTTTTAACGTTACCAACCACGATATGTTTATTACATTTTAGGTTCAACTGAACTAGTTCAGTGGAAGCACTGAAATACGGTTATACAGAGTTCAAGGTTTAAGTTCAAGTTTATAGATCAGTAGAACTTGAACTTGAACCAGCACTGAAAAACTGGGCATAAGAGTTCTATCGAAAATCCTAATAACATTTTTTAGTAAAGTTGAAAATTCGAAAGATATTCGAAAAATTAAAATTCAGGTGCTATGTATAGTAAAAAAGAAATAATGGCAGAACAGTTCTGATTGCAGTTCTCACTAGAACTCTAAGAGTTCTATCGAAAATCCTAATAACATTTTTTAGTAAAGTTGAAAATTCGAAAGATATTAGAAAAATTAGAATTCATGTGCTATATATAGTGAAAAAAAAATAATAATCGCACAACAGTTCTGATTGCAGTTCTCGCTAGAACTCTAAGACGTTGATACTTCCTTTGTATTGATCTGATTTATACTACTTTCATATAAATCGATTGACGTCCAGTAGTTTTTTCCGGTGTTGATTAATGTTGCAATGCAAGATTGACTTTTGTGTAGTTCGTTTTGCATGCAATAGTTGAATTTTTCTATTCTCGTGCAAGTTCTCGATGTAGTCCAGTAATCTAAATTATTGAGTAATAGGAAGGGTTCCACTGGTAGGATTGTTATGTTTTTAATAGGAATAGGATAAATTTGAAAGAGTTTATAAGGGTTTGTCACAATAAGTGTATGAATTTTGAATAATATAATTTTACCTGTTATAAAGACTTGAGTTGAAAATAATAAATAATAATTAGCGAAATTTTCTAATATAGGTACCTGTCTGATTTTATATATTTCGTTTAATTTCGAAATTATCAGCTGTAATTCTCCAGGATTTATTATAGAATTATGTAATGAATTTAATCTTGCGAATGAAATAGCAGTTTCTTCTTCTTCTTCTTCTTCTTTTAATAGGCGTATCGCCTCTTTAGTTCCGGTTTCTTTGCAATGGTGATTCTTGCGATTTTGATTGCCAGCTGTCACGCCATCGCTTTGGTGGTCGTCCTATAGGTCTTCTTCCATGAGGTGTGTTATTTCGAACTATCATGACCATTCTGTCGGGGATCATTCGGCTAACATGGTGGTTCCATTCTCTTCTTCTCTTCCTCGACCATCTGACCACGTCGTCCGTCAGGCACTTCTCTCTTATGTCTGTGTTTCTCTGCCTATCATTCAATGTATGTCCCATTATAGTTCTTAAGGTCTTCATTTCAGTTGCCCTTAGTAATCTCTTTGTCAGCAGTTTCAATATTATTAATTAAATTTTGAATTAATTGTAATTGTATGACTAAGTTGTCAATAATAATTGAAAAGGAGAAAACTTGTTCTATATTGTCTAATCGCTCAGATAGATTATTAACATGTGTATGTAATATATTTTGATTCTCTTTCAATGTTTCAAATTTATTGTGATACGTTTCGATTACTTCTTTCAGTACGGTTTGTTGTCCTTTTACTACTGTTTGAGTTTTTTCAGTGCTATTATTAATTTCATCTAATTGTGAAACGATAATTGCTTCGTCATCTGAATCTAAAGTGCCAAATAACCATTTTGAAGCTGTACCAACGATATTGAATAGACCACGTTTGGAACGCGTTGGTTGTTTCGAAAAGGCATTTAATTTATCTGTTAGTGAATTTATTGAGTTAAATACACTATTAATTTCATTTAGTAATATTAAGGAAAAGTGATTGTGATTCGTGATATCTAGTTTGTTTTTTGCGATGATGAGTTTATTTTGAATATCAAAAATGGAATTTTCTGGGAGAGTTAAATTGACGTAATAAAGAAATGTATGTTTTCCGGTAATTATTTTAGCTTGACCAACCTGTATCGGGAGGATGGGGTTTTTTAATCGTTCTATCCTGATACAACAGGTTTGATCCATAAGTAGGACAAATATTGGTAGAAGTAGGTTGAATTGTGTAGGTACCATGTTGTTTTGTGTCTGAAACAAAACGTTGTAGTTTAAGCAACTTTTGATGATACGTTTTACCATTTGATGTGACTTTATTATTATCAACTAAAAGAGGATTATCAAGATTGACGTATGGTTGAGTACTTCTCTTGGGGTTTGGGAATCTAGTCTCTTTACGATAAAGTGGTTATTCTACATTAATTTCGGGTATTTTTCGGTTAACATTTAATTTTTGGATATTTTCTTCTCTTCTATTAATTAGGTTTTTGTTAATGATTGAGTTCAATATTTCCAGGTTTTCTGCGTGGTCTTAAATATATTGAGTGGCTTTAACATTTTCATTTAGTTCGAAAGGATTTCGATAGTCTAGTTTTCCGCGAGTAATTTGAAAAGGTGTATAATCTGTTGCAGTATGCACGCTATTATTATATGATAGAAGTACGTGGTTCATTACGTTAGCTATTCTTTCACGTGGTTTTTTACTTTGCAATATTCTAAGGCTTTCACCAAGAGTTGAGTGAAATCTTTCGACTGGACTATTGCTATTTGGATTATAAATGGTTGTGTAATGTAACTCGATTTTGTGTGTGTTACAGAGATCTTGAACAACTTCGTTTTTGAATTCTGTGCCGTTGTCACAGGTTATTCTTCTTGGTATACCAAAGTGACTTATAAAATGTAGAATTTTATCCGTTGTTTCTATCGAATTTGAACTATTGATAGGATAGGCTTGTCCAAACTTTGAAAAGCTATCTATTATTGTAATAAAACATTGTCCTGAGTATTTATACGTATCCATGTATATGTGGTCGAATGGTTCGTACCTTAACGGTGTTGACTTGAATATGACTTTTGTCGGATGTCGTTCATATTTAAACTTTTGACAAATGTCACAAGTATTAATATAATCTCGGACATCTTTATCACTGTTAGGCCAATAACAGTTTTGTTTTAAAGCTCTTAAATACTCTTGTATTCCTCGATGACATGTTTTTGTTTCGTGGTATTGTTTCAATTTTAATTTACGATCGTCTTCATCAAAAATGTCGGCAATTAATTTATTTGAAATTACTAGAGTGAAAGCTTTGTTTTTAAAATAACTATGTATGATTTGAATAAAAGGTATTTCTATATCTGTATGGTAAAAATAGATACAGTAGTGTTTTTTAGGTTCTAAAAATTCTTTTATTATATCTAAACATTGGTCTTTTAAATAATGTTTTGAGACTGTAAAATGTATACAGTTGTTATCAAATATTTTATGTTTATAAACTTTCATATTTTTGTTGTTGGTGTCATCTAAAGATCATAATTTGGTTCTTGAATGTATTTATAGCTTTCTCCGTATATGGTATTTCAAGGATAAGATTTTCAATATTAGTATGTACAGTTTCATTGTCGTCGGAATTTTCTTCAGGTTGTCTTGAGGTACTTTTGTCGACAATGGTTCGTTTACCAGTTGTTGGGTTATTATGGTCTTGATATTTGTTATATTCGTTTAACACAATAGCGTCTATTTCGTCGTTACTTATTGATTGTACTGTTGGCATGAGGTCTAATGCATTTTGTATATCTCCAGGATGTGCCATAATAGATATATTGTCTTGGATGTCTATGGGGTGAATTTCTACTCGGGATAACGCATCTGCGTTAGTATTTAATTTGCCTTTTTTATATATGATTTTGTAATCATATTCCTCTAATTTGAGGCGCCATCTCACTAGTTTTGAATTAGGTTCTTTCAGGGAAAATAATCATTGCAAGGGCTTGTGATCCGTGATTATGTTGAACTTTACTCCAAATAAATATGGCCTGAAGTACTTTACTGCGAAAACTATTGCCAAAAGTTCTTTTTCTATCGTACTGTAATTAATCTCTGCAGGATTAAGCGTTCTAAACGAATACGCGATAGGTAGGTCTTCTCCTATAGGGCCTTGGGATAAAACAGCACCTATTGCAAAGTTTGATGCGTCGGTAGTTAAGTTGAATGTTTTCGAGAAGTCAGGGTGTTTTGAATAGGATCATTTATTAGTACACTCTTGCATGTTTCAAAGCTCTCTATGAAGCTTGGAGTGTGTTCAATCTTTGTTCCTTTTTTTAGACATTGTGTTAGTGGCTTTGTTAATTTGGCAAAGTTTTTTATAAACTTTCTGTAGTAGCCAACTACTCCTAAGAAAGATTTAATTTCTTTAGCTGTTCTCGGAATGGGAAATTTACGGATTGATTCAACCTTTTTCTTATTTGGTTTGATTCCTTCTGGAGTAATAATGTGTCCTAAGAATTCTACAGATTTGCAGAGAAATTCGGATTTATCCAATTGAATTTTAAAACCTGCATCTTTTAACTTAGAAAATACTTGTTTAAGGTTACTAATATGTTCTTGAAGAGAAGTTGAAAAAATTATGATGTCATCCATATAGACTAAACAAATTTTATGTTGTAATTCTTTAAGAACATTATCCATGACTCGTTGGAAGGTAGCAGGAGCATTTTTTAAGCCGAAAGGCATTCTGCAATGCTCAAAATGGCCATTCTCTACATTGAAAGCTGTTTTTGCAATAGAATCTGGATGTAATTCAATTTGGTGAAATCCGGAGGCTAAATCTAATGTACTCAAGTACTGGCAACGTCCTAATTTATCTAATATATCGGATATATTAGGCAAAGGGTATCTATCGTCAATAGTTTTTTCGTTGACTTTTCTATAATCAACTACAATTCTCCACTTTTGCTTTCCACTAGCATCTATTTTTTTTGGAACAATCCATATAGGAGAACTCCATGGAGATTGTGAAGGTCGGATGATGCCATCTTGTAACATTTTTGTTATTTGTCTCTGAACTTCTTGCTTGTGTACGTGAGGATACCTATATGACTTAGTGTGGACAGGAATTTCGTCTGTTGTTTTTATTTTGTGTTTTATTTGGTTGGTAAAAGATAACCTGTCATTTGGATTATGAAATATAGTTCGATATTCTTCAATAAGTTTATGTATCGCTTTCTTTTCTTCAGAATTTAAGTGATCTGTTCTAATTTCTGGTAGTGATGTATTTTTTTCATCATACTTGTGTGATGTTATGAATTGTTCACATGAAAAACATTCAAATTCATCATTTTTAAAATTTGAAAAGAAGGGATTAAGAAAGTCTTCAGAAATTGTGAGTATTTCGGTATTATTTGATACATTATTAATTTCTAAATTTACTAGATCGTTCTCTACTTTTAATAAACTTTCTGGAATAATAAGGCTTTTATTGTTGTTTGTTATGCTACGGATTAATATTTCACCGTCTGCTAGATTTGTTTTAATTTCTTTTACGATTGAGGAAGTCGGGGGTATTTCTATTTTTTGTATATTAAAATCTGATCTGTAATGTAATGGAATTGAAACTTTAGAATTAAATAATTTTCTGTTTTGTAAATCTGTTTAAACTTAGTTTTCGTAAATCACGAATGCCTAAGATTCCGTCAAAATAGTCATGAAAATTAAATAGAACAAATTCTATTTTTTCGTTTAAGGGGAAAAATTCTTTAAATAAAGGAATATCTGCTTTGAATTGTGCTTCTTTTGAACCTGCACATGTAATGATAGGTGTATTAGATTTAAAAATGTTTTCAGGATAAAATTTTTCAGCTACATAAGGGCGAATTAGAGAAGCATGACAACCAGTGTCAATTAATAATTTTAAAGGAGGTTCTTTTATTTCTATGAAAGGTAATGAATTAGGTGTGATGTTATTTAAGTCTATGTGTTTTCGTTTGAAGTTTGATTTATCTGAAAATTTTCATGTTGTTCGTAATTTTCTAGGGGAACATTTTCATTTTTTAAATAATCACTTTCGTTTCTATAATTGTACTCATAGTTACTATCGGGTTCATTGTAAAATGTGTTCTCATAGGTGTTGAGTTCATGACATGAATTAATTTCATTATAACTAGTACACGGTTGTTGAATATTATTATAATAGTCATATTCGTTGTAATTATACTCATATGAATTATCGGGAGTTCTATCGTAACACTCGACATTATTTAATTCCTCAGAAATGAAATTTCTGGGACCACGAGCTTTAAAGAAATCATTGCTATTTGATTGTCTGTTTGAATTAATAGAGGGGTTACGAGATGTAATAGACATTGGTTCAGGCTTAAAGTCTGGTTTATAAGTTTTTTGAGGGGTGAAAACGTTTTTTGGTTTTCCGAAAACTTGCGAATTCGTAAAATATTTTTGAGGTTGTAATTGCCTAGGCTGTATATTGATGGGTTGACTCGGAAATTGCGAATTTTTTCTATAAAATTGTGGAAATTGCGAATTATTTTTATAAAATTGTGGTGACGTGTTATGATGCATTGGGCGAGGCATAAAGGTGTTAAAATGTGGAAAAAGGGGTTTTGTTACTACATTATTAGAATTATTTAACATTCTATTGTTATTAGTTTGTGAAAATGTGGGTCTTTGGTTTAAAGGTATTTTATTTTTATGAGATTCTTGCAGTGAGTTTATTCGTTGCTCGCTGTAATAATGCCTAATTACAATATCGCTGGCATCGTTTAAAGTCTTTGGTTCTTTTAATTCAATTTTCGTACGCAAGGTATCACTTGTGTTTGCTAATAATATATCAAGAGCGTTTGCTTCATTTTGTTCTAGTACTATTGCTTTTCTATCGGCTGTTATAGTAGAATCACTGTTAATTTTAATATCTAATCTACCTTTAATTTGTTTAATTTTTTCTAAAAATTCTACTATGTTTTCATTACGCTGTTTTGAAAGATGCAAAAATTCGCGCTTTAACGTTTGTTTATCGACTTTGTCACCGAACTGTTCTCGGAGTGACTTACGAATTAGGGGCCAGGTATTTAAATCTGGTCTACACATGATGTAGTTTGCTACTTCATCTCTTAATTTAGATTTGATAGCCCAAAAAGTAAAATTATTTAAATTATTGTCGGTGGTTTTTCCGTAACTATTATATAATTCGTCGCTTGCACTTATAAAACTTTCTAGTTGCATGTAATTACCATTAAATGTAGGTAAGAAATCGGCAACCATTTTTATTACTTGCACGTTAGCTTGACTTATTGCCATTTTTATAAATTCAGACAAAATATCTCTATACTAGAATTTTTCTGTCAATTAAAAAATTGCAATGGGTTTATTGAATACTTGTTTGTTCGATAAAAATAAAAATATATAAAAGTAATTTAAATTATTCAAAAATTCATTTAGTATGATTTTGGTAATGGATAGAAAAGGAAGGAACTCAATAACTTACGATTTTGTTGTTTTCTTCGGAGTTCTTTTCGATTGGTTCGGGATCCAGATGAATGATTAATATCAAAGGCTAGATATTGGATTATTCTTCCTTCGTTCTGGCCTTCCGGTATCCTACTGACTGCGCCAATTATGTTTTTATTAAAGAGATTCAACTTTTTAAAAAGCACCTCTTTATTATACACATAAAATAATACACTTAAAATAATAAGAATAACATATGAGTTAATTACAATGCAGCGTTTCAGCAATAACTGACTGTTGTCTGACCTCTAGGGCATATATATAATAATCTTAAATATATTATTATCTTAAATACATTATACATTATAATCTTATCATTAACTAATAATTGATATATGTATTGAACTAAATAATGAATATTGTGATAATAACATAAACTATTATAGTATGGATTTATAATGACAATGACTCATGGCTACATACATATAATTAGGGTAAATATCGTGATTCATAACTGTACATATTACCCGGTAACGCATAAATAAAGGGAGTAGGTAATTAGAGGAATTTTTTGCTTCATGTTTGAGAATACAAAAACTGTCATAAATTTAAAATTTCTTTACCTCTCTAATTTACTCTTAAGGATGTATACAGGATTTGTTGAAAATACAAAAACTGTCATAAATTTAAAATTTCTTTTCCTCTCTAATATACTCTTAAGGATACATTATTTACACTGGATTGGTTCGAAAAACATCCATACATATTCCATCATGCTTTAATTATGAAAACAGGCGTCAAAATCTCAATTTTTGCTAAGAGGGGGATGGCACAAATGGTTTTTATTTCTTCTACTCATTTTAGTATTACTGAGGCGACAAGTAATTTGCTCTCAGATTGAATACGATTTATAAGTTTGAACTCCGTCAGTCAGAGTAGAGACCATATTTTGAAGTTTTTTATTTGTATCTGTTTAGATTCTGTTACAGTGGTAAGCTGAAAAATTATATTTATATTCCCTGATCTTGAAATTCTATTTTTTTTTTTTTTTTTTGGATGACAGGTATATATCAAAGTAAATCGTTCATCGGATCATACCAGTTATTTTGCTTCTGTTTCCATAAACAGAATAAAAATTAGAGTAGGATCTCATATGAGATAAACAGGAAACCGTCAATATCGTAACTGTTATTTTTAAACTTTAACGGCGTAAAAATGTACAATCTACCACAGTTAAAACGTCTTCTTACATTGGAAGAATTCAGAGTTATTAACAACGGGGGGAACGTGTTCACGCCTTCTCATCCCGTGTTTCAAAAACTATCGGACGCCATGACAAAAGTCGAATCGAAAATGACACTGAAACATATTTACGTTACAGTGAGAGATAATCGTCATGATCTTCTTACTACTGTCAGATCCACCTTCATGCAGGAATCATTCGTTGAAGAACAAGACGACAATAGCAAAGACAAGTGTTAGAACCTTTTTGATTTATCACCTAACAAGAATGTGACGAAACAATTCATTCTTCTACTGTCAGCGGAGAAATGGGCTACCATCAACCCATCCAAAAAAAAACCTGGAAAGTCATCAAAACTTAAAACAGGGAAATGGGCAGATTTATTAGCTGATATAATTTACGAACATCAAAAAGTTCCATGTTCGTTTTCTTTCAAATACGCCAAAGTACAAGAAAGTTCAGATGCGAAATACTTCCTGAGAATCAAAGGGAGATGTACAGAATGTAGAGCCACATTTGAAGGAATCACTTTGAAGAAGCCCAAAAAGGACCATGACATTGTTTTGAATTGCAAACTTTCCAATTTTTCTGACGAGGCTGATCATGTGAAGAAAAGACAACTTCGTGGGACAAGAAGAAAACAAATAGCTTGTAAATTGGTTGAAAATAGAATGACTGCTGCTGTGTGGCAGAATGAAGAAGCAAAGAATATGTCTTCGGGAGATGTGATTCCACCAAATTTGCCGAATTCTGAGGTTTTAAGGAAAGCCAAGCAGGAGGAAAGAGACGATCGATTTGGTATTACTACCAATAATTCGCTCGAAAATCTGCAAATTGCAAAACATACCACCCATAAGAACCAAATTCACGCGATTGGCTTGGATCCATTCTATTGCATATATTGGCTGAAAGAACAAATTCAATTACACAAATATTGCCATCAAATCAAAAGCGGAGTGTATGATTCGGTAGATGCTACAGGTGGTGTTGCTCTTCGAGTCACGTCACGATATGGAAATTTGACAAACCACGCTGATATCGTCAAAATCAAATCAAAGGACATATACTTGTACCAGTATATGTGCATTCGCGAGTTTGACGTCGCCACGGAAGATCCAAACATCATCCGTCGATCGTCCATTAGTTGTCCAGCTTATCAGATGATATCTTCGAGGCACGACGCATCATTCTTGTCATTGTTCTTTCTAGAAATATTCAAGTCAGGAGCTGCCAGACCAAAAATTATGGTAACTGACTTTGGTAACGCTCTGTTGGTTGCCGTTGCTGCTGCCGGTTGCTCGGATTTGAAGGATTATTTGAGTCGGTGCTATGCTCATATCGTTCTGGGTAAAAGAGTGATTCTGCCTTCGTGTTGCTTGAGACTTGATGTCAATCATTTCATGGCAATGATATCAAGGTGGAAGTGTTTTTCCAAAGAAAAATCTCAAGTCAAACAACTGTACCCCCGCGTTTTAGCTCATGTTTATATGATGACAAATTTTCACGAGATCGAAAGTGTTTTGCGCTCACTTCTGGTCATTGCATTAAGTCAACATATTGGAATTGATGAACGTGGCACGGAATACCCATCGGTTAAACATCTTCGTCGCCTTGATAATATCATCAAAGGCAGTTCAAATCTTCCAGAAATCAACAAAAAATTGGAGGAGGACACCAAAGGAAATTTTGACGAAAAGGATGACGATACTTTTTTGGAATCCATTTTAGAGTCCGAGGATTCTACCGCGAGCACATGGATTGACTGGGCAAAACAAATCTACGACGAAGCGGAAGAAATCGCAAATCAGACTCTGGATGACATCTTCGATTTGAATCCGTATAACATTCCTACTGCTGCGAAAATGTTGAAGGATTTGATGTTTTATCTTCCACTTTGGACACCCGTGATGTATCCTATGTTCGATCTTCCTTTGTCTATTCGTTCTTCAGCAGCGACCGAAGGGCAATTTTCAAAATTGAAAACAATGGCCTTCGACAAATTACCTTTACGAGTCGACAAATTCGTTTTCGGACATTTGAATTGGTTACATGGAGAAACGAAACTCTTGGCGCCAAATATGATCAAGGGACAGTATACAAAGAAAGCCGTAAAGCGCACAGTCACCCAAGCATTACTGCCTGTCAATAACTCACTGGATGAGGAAGAAAACTGGAGAGGGAAAAGTAAGAAGCCAAAGATGGCCACTATTCAACATAATGATCGCATTGAGACAAACTTGAATCACAATTCAGGCGTTTCTAAACACGAAGGCAGTTTTTCTCCGTCTAATTTTGACTCCAACGAAATTCTCCATTCTACAAGAATTGATCACGAATCGGATTTGGAGAACAACGTCATCGAAATATCATCCGTCCATGCAAAGGAAGAACAAAAAGAAAACGCTTGTATAGACCAATATAAAGGGAAACAAATGCTACGAGAATTGCAAAGTGAAGTCACTTTTCTCACAGGAGCATAAAAGAAAAGCAAAAAAACGTACCTTAATGATTGCCCAAATTGGGACTCGACGAAGAAATTCAGAAACGTCAATTTCCCGCTTTTCCCGAATGGATCTTCAACCAAGATTGAATCTACTACCTGCATCTTAAATAATACATGTCCCTTCGATTCTTTGATCACATTATTCATGCAAGCAATATCCATCAGCGAGGATTTCAGGCGTGTTGTTCAAACAGTCGACCATCCGATGTGGAAACTTGCTTTGGATGTTTTGGACAAACAAGTAATCAATTCGGAAGATTTCAAACGAAGATTCAATATTTTGAATGCGATATCTTTTCTGAAAAACGGAGTAACTACCCAAAAGGTATTGCCTTTGGACGCAAAATCAAAGGTGGGGCATTTATACGAGACGATATTCCGAGATATGCCAATTTTGAATAACAAAATATCGTGTCTGACGTGCAAGGACTGGCGTACTGTTGAGCTATATTATATTTCCATTAACGCGCACGTTATCTTCAACAAAGGCTATGACTCAATGCAAATGGCTGTGGATGAAGTGAATGGAAATCTGAAAGTGACCAGAAAATGCAGAAATTGCAAAGGAGACACAGTCGAAGAAAAAGAAATTGGATGCTACCTTATGATTGATATGAGCTTTTCAACTTGTCCACAAACCGAAAAGGAGTTTCCCTTAAAGAAAAGGAAGAAATGTTTACTGTGAACTATTTCTAAGTCACTCCTTGTCGACAATGAAGAGTATGGACTTGTCGGTGCTGTTCATTTTAATAGCCTTATCGAACACTACACGGCATACGTCTTCGATGGAATCTCGTGGAAGCTGTATGATGACTTACATGAATATGTACAGAAAGTTTCTTCAGAAATGGAAATTGTTCCACACCTTTTCATGTATGTCAAAACAGAAAAGGTTTAGAACAACAATTACAGAACCATGGGAGAACTCAAAGTCCATTACATTCAGTTATGTTAAAACTTCGAATTATGTTTTTTTTGTCGTTCGGTATAAATAAAGTGTTTTTGTACTTTGCTTAATTTCGAATAAATTATTAATTCGACAAAGAATATCTTTTTAATTTTCAACTTTACAGAAAAATGTTATTAGGATTTTTGATAGAACTCTAAGGGCTAGTTGTATGAACATTTTCGTCTTTTCTTGTTTCGTCTATTCGTGTTTCGTCACCTAAGGAAATTTTACCTGTTATGACCAATTTTATTCTTGTTTCGTCAACTGCAAGATATACCTGCTTAAAGTGTTCTTGTTTCGTCACCTCATCTTTGTACCTGCGCTAATTTGCATTAATAAACCTCCGGAGTGGACATATGAAGGATGGCTTCAGATTATGGCTTCCTCGCCAGAAAACGAAAAAGTTTTGAAATTTAATGACTATTTTGTTGAAGTCTGGTTAGACGCCGACAGACACTGGATATGTTATAACAACAGACATCGTACCACAAATGCAGTTGAAGGTTGGCACAATAAATTAAACAGAACCGTCGGCAAAAGTCATCCTAATATATATGAATTAATAAAAATTCTTGAAGATGACTCAAATCATTATAGGATCTTAGTGGAAAAAGAAGATATACTCACGTCAACTCCTAAAAGGGCAAAGAAATATTGTGATTTGGATGCGAGAATTAAGAATATTGTTAAATCATTTCTTGAAAATCGTGTAAGTTTGGAGGATGCTTTGACAAAACTAACATACGTCGTTAAATACGAATAATAGGAAAATAATATATTTGACGAAGCCAGGACGGCAAATTAAACTCTGTAAATAATTACCTGTATATAAATGACGATCCATAAGGGAGATATTAACTTATAAACACGCCAAAGTAAAAAGTTTTTATTTTTTAATATATTAAAATTTTTAACTTTTTCCTTTGCCAGTCCTAAGCCTGGATAAAGTGTGAAGGGAGGTGGCAAACGGTTTATTAAAAAAAAGGTACAGGTGACGAAACAAGAAATGTTGGGTCAGGTGACGAATCACGAATTGACGAAACAAGAACGAATCAACATTTTTTTGTAATTCATAATTATCTAGTATTGTATTTATCATTTTTAGATTCTAAGTTCAATATTTTCTGTTTTATTTTTAATTTCAAAAATGTATGTAATGACTACTATTTTTTAAGATTAATAGCTGTAGTTGAATTTAGAAAGTAAAATGTATATATTGTAGTTGTACTATATTTTCAGTCTTACTATGTATTGTATCAATAAGTAATTTTATTTGTACCACAAACAATACTGTGCAAAATAATTACAAAGTGTAAAGCTTGTAAAGTGTATAATAAAATTTTAATTAAATACAAACTTTGGAATTTATCGCCTTATTAGTTAGTGGATCAAATCAATTAGATTTTGCAGAAACAACTTCATTTATATTTAATAATAACTATTTTAAAGAAAAATGAAAATAAAATACTTGAAAACTTTCCACAATATTTTATTGTCTTTGCGACATATGTTTCGGTATCTTCATGTCATTTTCGAGCGTAACAGGTCAATTTGTGTTAAGGGTATTATATGCTGTTGTATTTATTGCCTTTTTCTACATAAATGTCTATTATGGGTGTGTGTGTATGTGTGAGTTCGTTACTTTCTCTTTTCTTTGCATTGATTTTTTAATTTCTAATATTTCTAACAAATTTAATTTTGTACCTTTCTTTACATTATACAATACTGATCTTTTATGTTCTTTTAAGATAGCTGTAAACTTATGCTTGTAGCCTATCTATATCGGGAAAATGGAGATTATACAATGTTCGGCAAGGCCTGTATTTCTAATATTATGCAATACTGATCTTTTATGTTCTTTGAATCTAATTTCGATCTTTCTGCCACTTTCCTTGTTATTGACTAACAGCACCTAAATTGTTTTTATTTATGTTAACTGTTTTGATTCCTATTTTCTTAAATATTCTCTTAATTTTATAATTAATATGTGGAATGTATTGTATAATGTGCCATTTCGTGTTGTCTTTTTCTATTATTTTAGGGAAAAAGTGTATTTTCAGTTTTTCTCTTTGTTTATATTTGATAATGTCGTCTTTTATTTTCTCTTTAAATACATTATTATTATTATCGGATAAAGTGGCAGAAAGATCGAAATGCGATTAAAAGAACATAAAAGATCAGTATTGCATAATGTAAACAAAGGTCCAAAATTAAATTTGCCAGAAATATTAGAAATTAAAAAATCAATTCAAAGAAAAGAGAAAGTAACGAACTCACACACAGATTTTACAAACACACACACACCCATAATAGACATTCATGTACAAAGAGGCGATAAAAACAACGGCATATCCCTTCACACAAATTGAACGTTTGTTAAGCTCGAAAATGTTATTAAGATACCGAAGCATGTGTCGCAAAGACTGAACAGTTAGTAACTCTAAAACATGCTTCTATTAGGACCTTTTATTGTAAACAATACTGCAAAAAAAATGTGTACATCTAATACGTCGTTTTCGAGAATAGTTATTTACGAACCAAGTGCGGGAAAACATATTTCGCGAATGAGTGGCCATTTTTGAAGCGCGAGCCGAAAGGCGAGCGCTTTATGGACACGAATTCGCGAAATGTTTCACGCACGAAGTTTGTACAATATTTTTTGTAACGAGCAAAATGTCAATAATTTTATTAATATAAATTATATCGGTAAAACTTTTTTGTGGAGTAATGCAAAAAAGAAGGACTCCTAAAAGCAATGAATGACATTGCAGTCAGGTGTATTAAATAATTTGCATATTGCTGTGACATATAAATATTTATTTTAAATAACAATATTGCCATATAATTTATATGCTGTAACAACATACTTTTGTGTGTATTACCACACGTAGGGTATAGTCTTTTGTACACATTATACTCTTTAAACTATTCTTTACACACCAAGAACTTATAATTGGTTTTGTGTTTTATCTTATATTGTTGTGTCATGTACCTTATAACTATTGTGGGTCCTGGCAATGTTTGTGGTTCCTTCTTATTTGCTGATGATTTTTCTCTTGCTCATTATAGGGAAAGAGGTAATAGTTTTGTTCAAAGAAAAAAACTGTATGTCTATTCAACATAATCATGTATTTTTTTTATTTTGTAATTTATGGATTCAAAAATATAGTTTCCTTTATATGCACACCTTTATGCTCTAAACAAGATACATAATTGAAAATTGCTCATATCATTTATACCTAATGCCGGTTGTAATGTATGTAAATCTTTTGTTTATTTATTTATTCTACCAAACAAAATAAATATTTATCCTGCAAATAAACAAAAATAAACTTTTATTATACGTTTATGAATATACTCATCGACGTTATAATATTTATGTATAGGCTTCAATTAATTGCTTTAGACAACCATTTGCACGTGTTGTATCGAGCTCTTAATCTATGCCTTGTGAAATTCTAATTTATTATTCGCTTAATTTGAAAGAAATTAATGATGTCTAGACAATACGATGAAGAAAATGCTCATTTTCACGTAACATCTCTCCAACTGACCAACACCATTAATCCTATTTGGTTGTAATTCCAACTATATAAATTCAAAATAAACCTTACAGGATAAATTATTTACTTGTCTATTTTTTTTTGTCCAACAATACATTGATTAATCATTCGCACGTAAAAATCAATGTCTGTCCAACAACTCGTATAACTTAATTTTCAAAAGAAATAATAAACTTACTTGTTATCAATAAATCTATTTTGAATGTCCATTATGAACGCTTCAAATGAATTCAAATGTATTAAATAAAATAAATTACTGTTACTATATGTGTTGAAGAAATAATGAAAAACTACAATATAACAATTAAAAAAAAAACTTATTCTTTAAGAGATCTTCCTTTTGTAAGTGTTCTGAGAAGTTCACCTCTCGGAGGTGTTATCAGAAAGTCTTTCCTCTCGGAAGTGTTATCAGAAAGTCTTTCCTCTCGGAAGTGTTATCAGAAAGTCTGTCTTGTCGAATCTTGTCTTCGTATTTATAGCGGCAAAAATAAACTATGTTGACCATTGCGCCCTCTAGTCCATGTTTAGGTTGGTACTGGAATACACTTTTCCCGTGAAATCGCTGCCCATATGTTGCCGCCTTGATTCACGCACACATACACATTTTGTTCTGACAGTTCACAATTCACTTAAACGTCAACATAACCTTCCAATTCAAAGGTCCCCTCTGCTTTGCACATGATTCCCAACGGTAGGTTTATTCTTGTTACTAATACCATCCTTCCTTGTACTCGTCAATGAACCCATTACCTTGTTCATTGTTCGATGCATATTTTTCTTTCCATTTATTTATGTTAGTTTCACTTTTCTTTCAGCCGGAGTGCGCCTTGACAAAATGGGAAACATGTTGAAAATAACCATTATTCCGCACTGCCTGTCCTTGTAGAACACGTCCGCCTCTAGTCCCTGAAGTATTGTGTTACGAACAAGTCATGAACACAGATACCTTTTTATTTATTTATAATGTCAGCTTTTAAATACAAAAATATGTCACTGCTTATTGCTTCTATGTTTTACATATTTTTATATCCTTTTTTATTAATCTAGTAGTAAGCTAAGGTAAATTTTATTCTTTAATACTATTTATTTCATAAACATTTTCATAACATTTTATTGCTTTATGCATATAAATTTCATTTCTTTTCATGATTTATAACCCATACTTTTTGTGTATCTTTTCTACAAAAGAAATATATTACTTATATTTATTTTGTCTTTATTTCATATATTTCTTTATTTAATAAATT
Organism: Amphimallon solstitiale; assembly: GCA_963170755.1. NCBI lineage: Eukaryota > Metazoa > Arthropoda > Insecta > Coleoptera > Scarabaeidae > Amphimallon > Amphimallon solstitiale. The sequence goes on along the minus strand of OY720683.1, from coordinate 59,530,865 downwards.
TTTATTCTACATCATTTGTTTTATATTTATTTAATAAACTTTACTTTGCATATTTCATTATTTACTGTTATAATAAAAATTTGACTATAAGTATGCAACTTTGTATACCTTCATGTAGTTCTTGTTGCATAATTTTACTCAATAATATCTAAATAGGACTTTTTCTTATTTTTACTTTTATTTCTAAGCTTAAACTAATTCTTAAATCAATCTCTAAAACTATTCTTATTTTTCAAATTTGCGAGGTCACAGCAATATGTACCTATTTTAACATATCTTTGCAAAATATTTCCACATAATACTTTTGAAAAAACGAAACTTTGTAAATACTAGATTTACGTAGGTACTATTTTCTTGGCGGTGTAATCAGCAATTAATAATATAGGTATGTAATAGATGGCGCCATTGATTTTTTTTATAGTTTTTAATTAATTTTATTAAATTTACAAGTTGTAATACACCAAGTTTAGTTGAAATGGACATTTTTACAATAATTACTTTATTACTGTAATAATGATTTATTTCTTTAATGTAATTTTTACTTCCCGCACTAGTGCGGGAAAGCCAATTTCCCGCACTCAAATGCATGCGCGAAATGACATGTTTTGATAAGCGAGTACAAAATAGTTATTTACGAACCAAGTGCGGGAAAGCATATTTCGCGAATGAGTGGCCATTTTTAAAGCGCGAGCCGAAAGGCGAGCGCTTTATGGACACGAATTCGCGAAATGTTTCACGCACGAAGTTTGTACAATATTTTTTGTACGAATAATTAAATAATACCTACTGTTAAATACGTTATCATTTATGACACACTACAAATTTGTTCATATTAATTAAAAAATTTTGAGTTGGCAGTACTTATTATTTGAATTGACATTTAATTTAAAATTAGTCAAATTCCAAACATTGAATACAAAATTAAAATCTCCTCTAAAACATGCATTCTGATGAAGAAATACAATGTACACCTCCTGAAATTCGTGAAGCTGCCAATACTGCAATCGATACTTTATTACCTACAAAATCAAAAGACAGATACAACACCATTTATGGTAAATTCATAACTTGGGCTAGATCTAAAAATATAAAAACTTACTCAGAAAATTGTTTATTAGTTTATTTTCAAAGTTTACAATCAAATAAATCATTATGGTCTACTTATTCTATGCTAAAATCATGCTTAATAATATATGATAATACGGATATATCTAAATATGCAAAACTCATAGCATACTTAAAACAGGCAACGAAACACTTTCAGACTAAAAAATCGGCAGTATTAAGCGAAGAACAAATTACTAAATTTATAGTTGAAGCACCAGATTCCTTGTTCCTACTAGTGAAGGTAGTCATTTTTGTATATTTTAAATTCATACATTACTATATGTATTTATAGGCTGTATTAATAATGGGTATTTCTGGAGCATGTCGACGTGTAGAACTTTGCAAAATGTCAGTGCGAGACATAGAATTTAAAAATAATTTAATTATTGTAACAATTCCACGAACAAAAACAGATAAAAGCCGTACATTTGCAATCATTAAGCCAGAATGGATTGCATTAATTCGGCAATATGCAAATTTAAGACCAGACAACAACCAACGATTCTTCTTAACATATCGCAATGGCAAGTGTGTTTCTTCACCTGTTGGTCTTAATACAATTGGTAAAATTCCAATGCGAATAGCTGAGTACCTTCAGCAGGTCACTGTTTCCGAAGGAGTTCAGCAACATTGTTGGCAAACCAAGGAGCTGACTTGCTTTCAATTAAAAGACATGGTGGATGGAAATCATCTATGGTTACAGAAGGATATGTCGAAAATTCTCTTCATAGCAGAATTCAATTGGCTAAAAAAATGACCCAGTCAGAGATGTTGATTCCTCCTGCAACTTGTTCGACGTCTGAAATACAACAAGGATTATCTAATAATACTATTAATGTTACCTTACCCTCACAATCGAGATCAATTGAAACGAATCAGCTAATCCCTGGAGTATCAATATCTGGTTGTGAAAATTGTGCTATCAAAATTTTTAATAATTGTTCTGTTTCAATTTCTGAAAAGAGTTAATAATGGTAATTTATACAATATTTGTTGCCGTTCTGACATTTAATTACATACCTTTGAAATATAACAATTTCTATTACATTGTGTTTTATTACTGTCATATCAAAACAACAAACTGGGCAGCGTATTGGTAAGATTAGGGGTTTATGGTTTTAAAATGTTATCAAGTTACAGTTAGTACCAACTTTACTTCCCGCACGAGTGCGGGAAATAGAATTTCCCGCACCCATATGAATGCGTAAAACTGTATGTTATGTCATATGAGTACAAAAATATAATTTTATACAAACATTGAATTTTTCAGAAAAATGGGAATAAGTCAAAAACTTTAGATTTTAGGCCTATACTATCTGATTACTTTTTTGACTAAAAATTATACGGTGAATATAAATATGCAATAAAATATAAGGTGTTCCATATAAAAAACTATAACTATGGTTAGCCACCAAGTTATGGAACACTGTATAACACAAAATATTTTTAAAATGTGCTCCTAATGAGCAGCTATCACAAGAAAAAAACCGCTTCAAAATATCTTTATTCATAAAGGCATAATCGGCCTTACCCGCGGAGATGACTCACCCTGCATATAAAAAATGAAATCTAATTTTTCCAATATCTCTCGAATTTTCAACTTTACTAAAAAATGTTATTAGGATTTTCGATAGAACTCTTAGAGTTCTAGCGAGAACTGCAATCAGAACTGTTGTGCGATTATTATTATTTTTCACTATATATAGCACATGAATTTTAATTTTTCCAATATCTTTCGAATTTTCAACTTTACTAAAAAATGTTATTAGGATTTTCGATAGAACTCTTAGAGTTCTAGCGAGAACTGCAATCAGAACTGTTGTGCGATTATTATTATTTTTCACTATATATAGCACCTGAATTTTAATTTTTCGAATATCTTTCGAATTTTCAACTTTACAAAAAAATGTTATTAGGGTTTTCGATCTTAGAGTTCTAGCGAGAACTGCAATCAGAACTGTTGTGCGATTATTATTATTTTTCACTATATATAGCACATGAATTTTAATTTTTCCAATATCTTTTGAATTTTCAACTTTACAAAAAAATGTTATTAGGATTTTCGGTAGAACTCTTAGAATTCTAGCTAGAAATGCTATCAGAACTGTTGTGTTATTTTCAAAATTTAATTTGCAGAATTTTTATTTCTAAAGAACTTTTTGGAAAATTTTTATTTTTGCAGAACTTTTTGCAAAATTGTTAAAGAACTCTAGAACTATGGTCGAGATACAGAAATATGTCCAAAATGCACTGTTTTTCTCAAAAGTGGTTGCCAAGCTCTTTATAGGTTTTTGCTATTTTTTCGCTAAATTCTGCAGAACTCTTGAAATTTTGCACAAAGTACTCTAGAACTATTCCATATCTACCGGGAACTCCGATTAAATATAATGTTTTTGCAAATTCGGTTGCTAACTTCACAGGACTATTTATCTGCTGCCAATTGACAAAAATGTAAGCGATTCTGATAATTTCTTTTATCTAACCCTGTGTATGAATATGCTACGAGTGAATTTCGTATTTCGTAATTATTCTGGATTCTCAAAGTTGACTTACATCTAACTGCCGACTAATTTTCGTAGTACTAGTATGGGGGTGTTCAACTACACTCGCAAGTACCATAAACGTCTTATCCTCACCAGTTATTGCTTTTCCGCTCTTTCTTTCATATTCAATGCTTTCTGTTCACTCAAACCGTCCACTTTATATTTTCGAAGGTTTCTGGCTTCGGTTGACTGCTACCATGGATCGCTGTGCATAAAGTCTGGATGCTAGCAAAGAGTTTCTTTCAGATTCACCCAAAATGTCAATCATATCTATTAACTCTTCATAAGAATAATTCATTTGGATGATAACTAATAGCGACGCTTTTATAAGTTTGACATAAATGTATACCGACTTTCTTTAACAGCTGACTCAGGCAGTCAGCCGCATTCCAGCCTTTATTGGACCAATATTTTGGTGCAGAGAACAGCGCCCGTAGTTCTTTAATTGACCGCTAATTGCTCGTATAGTGATTATCTCAAAAATTAGAAAAGATAGGTATAGGACATTGTTAACAAAAATGAAAGAGAATAAAAAAAGGAACAAAATGACTCAATAAAATACTGGGTGTTCCATTTAAAAAAAATAAGTTTTTGGTATATGAAAATTTCAGGAAGTAGGCTTTGAGAAAACAAAGCTTCTTGAGGTATTGTCGAGTGCAACTTTACCAAATGATGCAGAATATTCTTGGCTACAAGCACCACCAAAGCCAATGTTTTTACTTTTAAAAACAATGTGGAAATGATTTTTTTGTTTTGGTCAAATGTTTTCAAAAAAAATTAATAACTCAAAAACTATTAGCTCGATTTTGAAAAAGAAAACACAGTTGAACAGGCAATTTAAAGCAGTACAAGAAAATCCAAAAATATATAGGGTGAGTCATTTAAAAAAATTAAGTTCCGTGCATTTCCGGTGAAACCGGAAGTGCGCCAGAGCTTAAAGTATTTTTACAATATGCGCCACAAGCAACTATGGATCCTCCACTAATTGCTTTTGCTTTTATTTAAAACACAAAAGAGCAATCGAAGAAGCGGCTACTAATGACTCACCCTGTATAGATGCAAATCTTAAATGGAAGGTACATATAGAGTATATCTGCAATATAATTAGATGTCTTGTACATAAATTCTATATCATACGCGAAATGTTAAACAGAGAATTCTTATTCGTGCTCTATAGAAGCCTGGTGGAATCAATACTTCGATATGGTATAATAGCTTGGGGCGGAGCCTGTAATGACACCCTAAAGTCCTTAAATTCTGTTCAAAATTACTTGCTGAAAATAATATACAGGAAAGATACACTTTATCCTACCATACAGTTATCTTCCGCAGACATCCTTCACATCAAAGCTCTATATATACTTTTCTTCATAAACATCCTAAATACCTTACAAGAAACAGGACAATAGGATGTCTGCAAACAACAACAAGTAATACGACATTTTTCCAAAGATCCTTTTGTTACTTAGGACCGAAACTATACAACAAGATTTTACCTGAAATAAAAACTATTAAAAGAATAAAAATATACGTAATGCTCTTAATAAACTTTATTTTTATTAACTTAGAGGCGTTAACGGGGATGTTTTAAGGACATACTGTTGCTTGGAAAAGTATCACATCTGGTGATAACAAACATTCGCAAGTGAATAAACGTCCAATTCCTCATGTACCTGAGACACAAGTTACTTCTTAGTGTAATCTTTAAAATAAGTTTCTTTTTATTAAGTAGGTCTACCATAATTTTAGGTTACTAGTTATAATTAGTTAGGTTAAGTAACGTACACTTGTGTACGCGAAATATGTAATTCATATTGGCTTACTACATTTCTTAGACTTTATAATGTAATTGCACATACAGGTGGCCAACACCTAGGTGCATATGTATTTTTCTTTAAATAAATAAATAAATTTAAAAAGAAAAATAAGATAAATACATACATGCAGATACAATATGGTTCATTACATATATAACACCTCCCTCCATTAGACTGAGATATAAAATTTTCTCTCCTTTCTTTGTTTATACATCAAGATATAACTCTTTGTGTTTTGGTTGAGGTATACTGTTTTGCGCACGGAACACAGCATCTTTCTATCTACACACGGATCTTCTTGACCGGGAATTTGTTCCAGTAAAATGTCTGAGCTATGAACTTTAGGTGATCGATTGACACATTGGTTAAATATTTGAACGCAATATTGTCTACTGTTCTTGGACTTTGTTGAAAAACATGTTGGTCTAATTGTTCCAATTTACGATGTGTTATATTCAAGTCTTCTAACAGCTGATGTAAATCTCCAGATGTCAGATTTAGATTAGATGCCGAATTTTATGGAATCCTCTATGATCACACAATTCAGCTGAAGTTCTTGGCTGGACTATCGAAGATCCGGTATAATGAAGGTCCGGATTATCGAAGTTGCACTTTATCAATCTGAAGAGAGACTGTTAGATTGACATTGTTGTAGTATGCGTTAGCAAAGCAATCAGTTCACCTCACGACGATTGTCGTATGTCGAAAAATCGCTGCTTCGGCAGAAAAATTATGAATTTTTAATTTTAAATATCTGTAGAGAGAGTCGCATTTGCTCGACAACTGTGTGTTCTCCTAAAGATTTCTCGAAATAGGGAATATCGTATGCATATAACGTTATAAAATTGTGATTATTACATTATTAATTTACAAATGTATCCTATTGAAATATCATCAAGAAGCATGCTAATATATGCATCTACATATTTCGTTCTTTTTAAGTCGTTTCAGCATATGCACTTTCAGATATGTATAATTTGCATACATATTTGAAATTGACCGTAAAATTGCTGTTCAGTAGGCTCGCCCCAAGGCCGAACATTAGTACCGAAATATTCTAACACATTGTAAAAAAACCAAAGCGAGAGACATTCCAAAGATGGTGATCTTTATCTTTAATTAGAAACCAGTGGCCGCGGTGCTGCTAGCAACCGACGATGTATTATGCAACGATCGCCAATGTGTGCTGAGAAAACAAGGTATGTTCGTTGGAAAAAATCGCGCAATTAAAGATAATCAGATGTATTATAGGCGTAAATTTGCACATTGATTCCATGCTTGAGTATCTCCTCAGTCCTTGTGAACTTGATAATTTTTACCTTGTTGAATTAAAATTTGTAAGTTAGTCTTAATCTCCTCGTTTGAATTCAATTCAACAAAAAAATAACCGACCGACACGGTGCTTGACAAGACTTAACTCGCACATATAAGATCATTGCTAATTTTTAATTATTTTTCTTCATGATGAACGCTGTAATTTGGTACGATCAATCAACTTCGTGCCTGGAATATTTTAATCTTCAGTTAAATGATCCTCAATCAGTATAATTTAATTTTCTTTGTCTGGAGGGTCATGAATAATATAACAAGAACAGATGGCTTTTGGAAATTTAGCTGTGTAAGTACATATATGCATAAAATATCATGCGTAATATTTTGATAAATTTAATTTGAAATAATAATTATAGATTTTTGATTACTTTGAACAAATTATTTGTACATATTGCTGAAAAAAGTTGATGATAGGGATTGACAGTACAATTCTTGCTCTACTACCTCGGTATTTGTATAATACAAATACGTATGAAAATAATAGAAATTATTATAACTTTTATTAACCAACATTAATAATAATAATATACCTTATTACTGAGACACGTGTATGTAATAGGTGCCAAAAATGGTATTTGATAATAAAAAAATCCAAAATTACAATTTAAACATTAACAAAAACACATTAAAAACACCCTTACCACTCTCAAACACAGAAAGATAGATAGTTATTTCGACATGTATGTTGTCATCATCGATACACCGTAGCGAATAGAGAACAACACTGATTTGAATTATACAGGAATGGCTTATTTATACCTACACCTAAGCTATTACTAACATCATTAACCGTACCTGATTATTATAGCGTTAATTTCGTTGTGCTTAATACTAAAATCCCACCCTATAATTCTAATGTTCTAAGAAAGATACGGTACCTGAAAAAGGTATCGTTTTTCCTATCACAAACCTGTATAAATAAGATTAGGGTATTGGCCCGTTATCTGAATCCATTACTCTATTTCTATTTTTTGGCATAGACTGAAATATTGTTTTCAAAACTATTTATTTAAAACAATACACTTTTCTTAAAATTAAAATTACAGTATAATTTACAATAACGCTCAGAGAGCTATTCAGTAACTAACTGGAGATTCTTACTTTATAAAAGAATATATATATTTTGATTATGTATTAAAATCATAATACACAATATAAGTATATTGTGAATAATACATTAGGGGTAATTACATGTTTACTATTTATCATAACTAGGCTTCGGATAAATACGCATTAAAAAAGTACAAAATATGCATGCAAATATGCATCTAAAATATTAAAAATATGCATTTAAATATGCATTAAAAAATCGTTTATTAGATTTAAATAAAACATTTTTTAAAGGATATATTGGTCTATTTAGAATAAATTTACTTTACTATTACATACACTTCACTATGTCATGATGTAATAAATTGTCAAATATAAATTTACGCCTATTATCACCTAAAATATTTTTAAATTCTAAAGAACATCGTTCCACGTCACATGATTCAATAGGAGTGAATGATAAATCCACTGTCAGTGAGATTCAAATTACTGGGAGCAACAGCAGTTTGCTGATTTTGTAAAATCTTATTTTTCAAAATTTGATACCCAGTATTTTTATCTAAAACTGACGACATTTTTTTGCAAAACTACAATTTTTTAATTTACTTAACCTATCAAAAACATTTTCAACAATTTGTATGCTGTTTTCTAAAGGAAGTACCTTGGTTTCCAATTTCAAAATAGCCTCGGAAATACAAGTAAAATTTAATATAATGAAAATCAAATTTTCGCGCAATCCTTTTTGTGTTAAAGCGTTTTGAGCATCCTCTATGCTTTTCGCTTCTTCAGGATCGAAATAATAAGCGCAAAATGTTGAGCGTAATAGCTTGCAGCTTCAATCCAGGTGCCCCATCTTGTAAGAATCGACGACGGCGGAAGTGGAATCCCAACATCAGCAATTTCTTTGAACTTGGCAACGCGAAAAGGTGCTTTTAAAAACACTATCTTGGTCGATGATATTAACAAATTTACATTTGTATAAACGGAACGCACTAATTCGGCCACTCGATGTAAGCCATGCGCCACACAAGTAACGTGAGTCATTTTTTATTAAAGTATTTTCAAACCACTCATTGCTTTACACATGTATGGAGCAGGATCCATACAAACAACGAGCACTTTTTCGTAGCAAATGCCTGTTGGCCGCAAAAAATTTAGCGCATCATTGAAAAATGTGGCAATTGTTGAATGTTTCACCTTTTTCAACACTTTCATTGCTAACAGATACGATTTATTTATTTCTTCCTCAACTCCCAAAATACCAAAAACAAAATTTGCTATGCTTCTTTGTTCTACATCCGTTGTGTCATATAAAGATACCCAAATATTTTTATCTTTAGCTTTTTTCCCGCAGTTTTTGTATTGTGGCGTTATATAATGGCAGAACATATTTTTTTCGCAGTGTAAATTCATCTGCAATATTTTGCTTGGTATGTTTTTTCAAAAAGGCTTTAAATGCTTTATTTTTTAATTTCGCCAACGGTATGTCCGTAGAAATTAGAGCTTCACACAATTACTAGTTAAATGGTGAACGACTGGGATCAGGTTTTAAGATAGCTGGTACTAACATCTGCTGTTTACTTTCAAAGCTTCGGTTCTTCTTTTTTTGGTGCTTAATGGTTTGTAAATGCTGCGCCACTTGGCACTTGTTTGTTGCCGTTACACTCACTTCACAGTATTTACAAAACAGCACACTTCCATCAGTGGTAAAATCGCTGAAGTCATTGACAAATTGGTTTAAAATTGCGCTAACTGATCGTTTTTCTTTCGGCATTTTTAAGACTGGGATGTTCGCCTTTCAAAACCAAACAACAAAGTTATGGAATATTGCACTCCTTGCGGGTTGGGTGCCTAATAATCGGTCATAAAAGCTGTTTGGGATTTACCAAATATATTTTCGAAGGACGGTGATGGTTCTATTACATTTGTTTATGTAATGTAATTCGAGAATAATAGGACTTCTATAAAAAGGCAGCCAGACAGAAAAAGCATTCATTCATTCAGAGTCGGTTATGTAAATACGTGTGTACCAAATAAATACTCTTACATAAACCTGTCACATAAATATTCTTAGATAAACTTGTACATAAATCGTATTTTGTGTTACTCTGATTCAATAATTATAGTTTTATTGAATTTAGTTTATATATAGTTCGTTTGCTTCAAGAGTGTTCTTTAATTTCATTTTCAATTATATTTTTATTTGGTATTTTAAATAGGTATAGACTTTTAAAAATAAATAGTGAGTGAATTGTTTATTATTTTTCGGACCCATAAAAACCATTACATTATGTTTAAAAAAAAAATTTAACTGGGAAATATGCAAATAAAACTGAAATTACTAAAATATGCACTTCAACTCAAAAATGACTTAATTATGCATTAGAATATGCAGTTATGCAAATGCATATTTATCCGAAGCTTAATCATAACTATTCAAAATATGTGGAGCCACACTATCTCTGTTCTATTAAACCAGAAATGAGCGATGTGCTCTTTATAGCCAACTGCAATCAAAAGTCTAGTCTGCCCAATATATTGTCTCTCATATCTATTACAATTAATTTCGTAAATTCCAAATTTTTGTTCTACTTCAGCTTTATTGTTAGGGCTGCCCAAAATACTTTTCAACGTATTATATTATTTGACCTTGCTTTGCAAAAGAATATTCATAAAAATTCTGTCATTTGAGTTATGTCATAATTTCCCTTGAAATTTAAGTACGAATTTTTTGTTAAAAATGGTGGCATAGCAACAAATTTTTATTACTGAGAGAAGTTCAACTTATAAAAAATGCTTAGTTGACAAAAAACTGTAGTCTTTTCATATTTGAATAATGAATGTAAAGCAGAGAGTACCCAAACAAGTAAGTGTAAAACGTATATTTTGAGTATTTAAAATATAATTTTTTCCGAAGAATCGATATCTATAAATTAATTTTATCAAGATGTGATAGAAATTGAAATATCTTCAATTTATCAAAAGTGATTAGATGTGCACTAGTTATTCCAGCCAGCAAATATACTTGGTAATTATAATTTCATTCACCAAACGGATATGGGTAGCGTATGGTTACCCGAGGAAACATCAATTGAATGTCAATTTGTTTCAAAAGTCAGATAGGAGAAGTTTAAAAATTGAAACTGAGTATACGAAAATTTTAACAAAATCATAACTTTCTTCTTAAATAAGAAACTTTATTTGAAATAGGTTATAATACATTTCATATTTATTTATGAAAATGGGTAATTAAGATATTATACATAATCATAATTAAATTTAATAAGATTTCTCTGTTTGTATTATTTACATCTGAAATTTACAAAAAGAATTTAGAAAACTTAGATAATACAGTATGGTTATTAATTTATATGTATAAGTACTGAAACTATCAAATCTTATTCAAGTAATAATAAATAAACATTTGAATATTACCATTACGAATAACATGTTCCAAGTGCCCTCTATTACGTTCGTATCGTTCTTCATATTTGTGACCATATCTGAAAATAGAAACTGTTACATCTGTCGTATCGCTTCTGTAATTTGCTCTTTTAATTGGTGGATTATAGACGAAGGGTTATATCGGAAAACCCATAGTTTCAGCATATTCCAAACATATGCATCAAATGATGTTAAGTCCGGGAAGTGAGATGAAAAAGAAAAATCGGTGAAACGTGAAATTACATTTCCTCCATACGTCTTCCGTTGCCCCATATTGCCGAAAAAACTGACTCGTGAAAAGTAAGTTTCTTGATATCCATAACATCGAAAGGTCATCTAGAAACGGTGTGAGAACTTGAGTAATATAGCGCTCTTGATTAACTGTTACCGGACGTCCGTTTTCCTCAATGAAGTAAGGCCCTATAATTTCTCGTCCAGAAACTGCGCACCAGATGGTTACTTTTTCACTATGCTACGATATTTCTTGCACCTCTTTTGGTCGTTGGAAACCTAAAAATCTATTGCTACGCCTATTTACATAACACGACAAATGAAAATGACATTCGTCACTGTACCAAATGTTACTGATGAAACTGGGATTATCATATTGCAGAGCAGGAATTCTGACATATTATTCAAGTCTTGCAGCATAATCACCCATTCTAAATTGTTAGGTTGTCTGAATAACGTATGAATGAGCATTAAGTTGTTTCAATATCTTCTGAAGAGTCCTCCTATTCATATTCAATATTGCAGCAGATCTCCATTGACTACAGCGTGGTGAGTCCATAATTTGATTCAATACTTGTTTGTGATTTTCGTTGGTATGTACTGTTGTTTCTTTGTCCAGTTCTACCTTTCCCTTGGTGTAGCATACTTCCAGTTCTTCTGAAATTGGTTGTGATGTTCTGTTAAAGATTTCTTTTTAAGATATACTTAGATAAATCGTACAGCCGGAGAATTATTTATAGGCGTTCTTTTCATATTCAATCAACTTAAAAACTTACTTTATTCATTATAATATTCAGAAGTATTACATTTATTACATTATTTCATAGAGGACAGCTAATAGTATTTTTGATATTCATAGATTGTTAAATAAAGAATAAAGATGGATACTGCTGTAACAAATGCATGCGTGTACACTCCGCACTTTGCGCATATGACCTTCACCGCTCAAGTTATATGTGCTGAGCTGTAATTTATTTTAACATACTTTATTCAGATATGTGTTTAACGTGTTTCTTATACAATGTCCAATAAAGAGTTGTAATTGTCTGTAAGTATTTACGTTCATCATTAGCAATATATATCAATATATTAGTTTATAAGTATATAAATTGCTTCCAAATGTGCGATATAGATCAATAAAGATTATCCCAGATATTGAACAGGATACAGATTTACTTCTTCATTATCATTAATGGAATTAACGTGTCGTTTGCAAGGCAAGTTTCACGCTTTTTGAGGACCAACAAACAGGAAAATGTAATTGACAGGGTAACAAAAAATAACATTCAAGCATGGTTATTAATGAATGCAATTAATATTTCGACAGGGTGGAAGTCAACGTAGTCGTTTAACTTCACTTTGTACTGAACTAATAGGCCCTTACCCTCCCTGTACCTCCTTTAGGCGGCGCGTACTTCATCCCTTAAGAAGCTTCGATTCAAGGATGGGCATAAAAGCCATATGTATTTACTAATATTTACCACATGGCCGGCAAGGACAAATATTTACTTCATTTCGACCACTTTAAAACTGCCTTTCCGAAAATTTTAAGGTGGTTTCAACGATAATTAAGGCTAATATTTTTTTTTCGTCGCCATGAAAGTGTGTTTCTCATAAAACTAAGGTTTCGTGTTACTCACCCCTTGGACTGTTCAATATTCGACTCGGTAATCATGGCGTCTAGTTGATATGGTCAACAGTAACGGGCGTGCATGAGGAAAGAAAACTAAAAGAAAATATTAAGTTACAGATATACGAGCGTATATACATATACACGCATACATTGAGTATATTAGAGAACACGTGTTAAGAACAAAACACGTGGTCCGAAACTTGAAAGAAAACAAACACTGATCGTGTTGAGTGAGAAGATATCCTAGAAAAGGGGATTATACGGCACAAGGAATGAGTCTAAAAATGCGTTATTTATTGACGTGTTCCGTTCGCTTGTGATTTTTTGTACGGCATTGGCTAAGTGGTTAGCCAATTAAAATAACTTTAACGGTATTTCGTAAAAGGATATTCCGTAGGTAAACCTTGAAAGACGAGCGCGTTCCTAATAGACCAAATAAAAATAAAAAATCGCAAAATGTAGATTCTCGATTAAATTGATAACTTGTTTCATCGGTTTTGTACGATAGGGTGTAGGGATAAAACTGGAAATATCACATAATAATAACTATTATTAAAACGACTACCTATAATGTTAATGTGTTAATGTGTTAATGTTATAATGTTATTACTTCTTTGTGTATAATTTGTTATATCCATTTCCAAGGTTACTAATGTTCTCGGATTGGAAATCAAACGCTTTTTTCTTTTTTATTACTCAGTATTTAATTTTACATATTATTACATTTATCTTGAAGTTGTCTTGATGATGGTTAGTCTTATTGTTAATAATTTTTGCTGCATAACATTAATTCTTATATTAGTCGTTAACAATTAATGGTAATGTCATATCAGAAAAGAACATATCATGAATGGAAATTTAAGATGTAATATATAATAGACTGAAATATTCCTTGTTAATTTAGTAAATAAGGATAATATTTTAAATACTAAGAGCTTATTCTAAACTAAACAAGACAATAAGCATATAATAATATAATAATTAATAATGATACAATGAGTATATGTGGGAATTATACAGTGGTCATATAATCCATTACAAAACATTACGAATTGCAATTAATGAATAATGGAGTATCAGTGGCCAATAAATGATCGAAATATTAATTCGGTTTATGCCGTCAAAATGCCAAAAGTTTTTAGATGCTGGTGGGATTATATACTAGCAATATCATTTTTTATAGTCTTCCAACAAGATCACCAGTTACTTGGACACTTGTTAAATGTAATATCATTTAACGTAATACCTATATAGCAGAATAATTATAGTGTATAAGAATACATGTATATATGAGTATACAAAACGTTCCAGTTCGGAATAATTAAACAGTCTTTTTCCACTGTTATGTATATATCATTATAACACATTAAGCCATTTGCGAAGCCAAACTAAATTATAAGGCATACCAATGTAATATGTTACCAGCGTCAAGCAATTCATAATTTCTCAACCACAGCGTGTCATTTATGTCAGTTTTATAGCCCCTAATATCCATTCACAACTCATTCTGTTACAATACAAATAGATAGATGCAATGTGAACAGGTGCGTGTCGCCGGGATAAAACACAAAACCGACCACAGTTAGTTATCAGAGCTTACAAAAGTTCCTTTGACAAATGCACCAACCGTAAAAAGATTTATAACCGCGAACCTTTCAGTCTTCTTTTTTATCTGGATCTCGTTTTTTTCTCCTACGTATTGAAAAAGTCTATTTACAACATAAACGAATACATTCCATAAAATTTGACGTTTCTTCATCAAGGTGCTAATGCATTTATTACATTCACAACTTCCTCGCCAACAGTATTGCCTTGAATCGATGCAGATGTGTGATTGTTCGGCAATTTGAAAGAATTTCTTGTGTTTCGTCAGCATCCGTGACGGATATCTAGTGAAATATTTATGGTGTGACGGGTCAATTTAGGAATCCTTAAAAGATATTTTAATTGGATGCCTGTTCTGAAGAAAATTAAGATGATGTTTCCTATAGAATTTTACTTGATTGTCACCTATCAAAATTCCTATAATTTATATTTTCAGTTCTATTTTATCTTTATTTATTTCGCTTTAGTAATTTTCGTCAGACACAATATTTGGAGAGGAACTGATTTGGTATTTAAATATAATCCATAAAATTATCGTAATAATTGGATGCTTTAAGCATTTATTGAATGTACTACTCAAAATAATCGTATTATGTACTGCGTATAAAATTCATAATTGGTACCACCCAGTTAAAATTAACTTAAGTTTAGCTTCACCTGTTAATAGCGGATTCAAACTTATTTTATAAACTCTGACACAAGATATTGTATATAGCGAATTAAATTGATAAAAAATCACTTGGGATTTTAAAAATTATTCAAGAAAGATTTACAGATATTCACGTAGGAAGTAACTTACAGCTACAAAGCTTTCACAATAACAATGCGGTTTTTACGATATCAGACCTATTTATACCTTTTACTAAACAGTGGAATTTTTCTGGTGGATTTCTTGATAATGTATTTGAAAGCTATTTTGGCAGAAGTTTCACTTATACACTTCCTCCAGTCTTAGGACGAGCGAATAAGGCGTCCAAAATTTGTCAAAATGTTTGTTTTTCCTTCAAGACGTGCTTTTACTAGTTTGAGTGTCTTTAAAAATGCTGGTATTGTTTCATCTTTGCACCGCATCGTCGACATATGAAGGTAAATGTACGTATTTTCCATCAAGGGATATACTTTACAACAAACATCATTTGAGCAAAAGTAGAGACTACCATAGTAGGGTACTTACGCCGATTCTGGGACCACCACCCCCCACTCCTACTACCCCCCTCCCCCCCTCCCCGCAAGATAGGTAGAACCCTCTACCAACCCAACTGATATGGCGCCCCCTCGCAGTCGCCAACCCAACTAAAAATTGCAGATTTCATCATTACCAACCCAACTAAAATTGCAGATTTCATCATTACCAACCCAATGTGGCGCCCTCTGACGGCCACTAACCAAACTAAGAAATGGCAGATTTCATCATTACCAACCCAATGTGACGCCCTCTCACAGCCACTAACCAAGAAATGGCATCTCTCATGATTACCATAATGCAGCATCCTCTCACGGTCACTAGCCAAACTAAGGTGACGTCAGACAAAATGGCGGACCATCAAGATGGTCTTTGTTTCTAGAGAATTCCTGAATAAATTACCAGGCTTGCTATCGCGCTTCTCAATGTACTTCAAACAGGTCTAAACATGTTTCCAGCGGAAACCGCAACGGCTGTCTGCTTCTGTGATAGCCGCATGCTTGAAATGTATATCTCACTTATAAAATAAAATAAAACAAACAATATATTTTTAAGAAAACAATTTATTTATTATTATTCATAAATTAACAATATTATTTTAAATTAACATTATCTACAAGTTTCATGACCTCAAAGTCATAGTAAAGCGAATTATAGCTAATATGTAGCACTTCCATCATAAGGAAAGCGTTAAATGAATTACAATGATCAACAAGTAATTTTGATACATTCGTATATAAATCTCCAGTTAATACCATGCAGGCGGTTAAGATCATTTTATAAAATGTTATGAAATTACTATTTACTAAAAATTCTAATTTACTCTTAATGAGCAGTCGCAAATTAAACAAATTGCTATAGGTATCGGAGGACAATACCAGTTGCTGATTGCGACTGCTTAATACAATTACGCTAGTATCTCTAAATGTTGACGTTCGAATTTGATGATTCGGACTGCAACCCTCCGTCTTACAAAATTCTTCCCACTCGTCCAATGTGAAGAATACGCAGCTTGCAGGCGATCGAATCTGGATGATGGGCACGAATCCAGCAGCCGGACTAAGGCCGATATTCACCCATTTCGAACCGCATTTGTTGAGGAAGTATGATGACTGCCCAATCAGTTGTTTTTCCTTAACGATATTATCGTCAATCATTTTAAGTGAATCGTCAATAAATTCATTATAAGTTTCTGAAAAGAATTAAAAAATATATAGATATAAGTTTATGCACATAATAATTTTGTATTCTTACTAGCTTCCATTTTAATCTTAGAGGTTAAAGAATATGTGTGAACTCGAATGCAAACAAACTAATACTGATTTAGTGGGAGAAAATTACAGTGAGAAGCAAACAAAAAAGGGTGGGGGGTACTTACCCAATTTGAGGCGGTAGAGCAGCTGCACCCGAGGCATGTGCAGCGACCATCTAAGGAGCTGGTGAGTCGATTTTATAATGCCCCCAGGCGAGAGTATGAATGCCATCCTCATCAATCCGACGTTTATCATCGTGAGGTGATAGGCTCAATTTATTTTGCTTGACGGTATAAATCTCATGTAGTTTGATTTGAAAAAGATTTTGCTCTCTTAATAAAATATCATTGTTCAATAAACAGTGCTTGTAATCTGCCAGACTAATCTCATCCCGTACAACGTTCTTTTTAACACCCTTAACCTTTTTAATCTCCCTACCCTCAACCTCTAAGGCATACATTTTTACGCGCAATCCGACAAATTCACTCATTATATTACCCGCATTTTCGTCTTTAAATAAACCTAAAACAGCCTTGTTTTGAGGTGCTATGCTGTAGACATTATTTGCCGAAAAGTTCGATGTATCGAATTTTGATATATTTTTTTTCATGTCGCTGTATATATCATCTGTCTCTACTTTTAGGATAAAACTATCCGTATCCATATAACACAGACGGACCTTTTCTGCATACACGCGTCTCAAAAAATTGTGGAAAAAGTCATACATCAGGTGCTTTGATAGCTCCAAGACGGAGAAGCCGATATAAATAGGTTTATTATATACGACTTTCAGCTTCCCCATCTGGACGGCCACAAAGTTTTCGGAAAAAATACTAATACTTTTAAAATTCGGTTTCGCGATTAAACTACCAGCCCCGCGACTTTTGCCATGGTCCTCCCAACGTGTGACCAATTTGACTTCTACTCGCTTGTCAACATTCTCCATGGTTTTACCATATACGGAGTTGTTCATAAGCTTATAGAAGTCCTTTTCAAAATCGTTCCTAGCATGCTGACGTAGGCTGGTGTTTAGGTCGATATAAGTTTGAAGCCAGTTTGACTGGTTGAATTTTAAAACGCGGTGAATTTTGGTGATTTTAAGGCCGAAATGTAATGCTTGCTTTAACGTTTGATAGTGTATGACATATTTCTCTTTGTTCTGTAAATTCGCGATCAACTTTTTATACTGAAATTTAGACGTGGGAGGCACCATGTTTTCGGGCAGAAAAGGAAGGTCGTTATGCTCATCGTGCAAAGTTACAGGGTACGTGACATCTACCTCCAAAAAATAGCCAATCGGCGAATCATCAGCGACCCCAGATATATTTAGATTGTCAATTTCATCCTGACTAGCCCAACTGAACCCACCGAATGGTAGATACTGCGACATTGCCCACCCGTACAAATTGTTCGCGTCCCAATAAGCTAAATACGAGCTAGGAGCACTCGCATCATAATTAGGCATATACTTATTATTTGCCGTAGCGTGTCGCAATGATACTTGACACAACCCACCCCTGATACTCTGCTTAACAAAATGATGCATGTCGATGTCTATGAGTAGCTCCAGCTCAATTTTGGTATGCTTCAACATAGCATCCCAAGACAAGCCCGGGCTGGTGTAATATTGAGCCGGATCCAGACTGTATGTATCCCGACAAATTTTCCTGAAATTTTCAAAAATATCTGCCAAAAGTAAAACTTCTGATTTTAAATATAAGTTTGAGTACTCTAATAAATTTTGACATCCAAACGTATTCCATACAGTTTGCGCATGTTGATATTCAACATCCGAAATATCAACATTCGTTAATGAATTAAAAAAATCGCGTTTTGTCGGTAAGGTCGATTCGTTCAATCGCCCAAAGGTATCTATGTATTGATAGGGGAATACACCCTTCTTTCTAATTAAATGGAAATGTGAATCTAGTGGGAACGCCCGCCTAACATTGACAAAGTCTTGCGGGCTCAAATTTTGTGCAAGCTTATCGATAGAAGACGCCATGAATCGAAAACTATCTAAAAACCGTAGTTTTATATAAATATTTTTTTTCTCGCCCGATTTTTTATCTGTGTAGTCACCAACCAAAACTTTCGCGCTGAAACTGATATATCTTTCTTTATTAATAGGAATTACGTCAATATCTAAATTTTGTTGTGCCAAATCTCTTAAAAATAGATGGCTATCATACCCGCTCAAATTGTGAAAATAGATAGGGACAAATTTCGGAATTTTGAAGTTTAGATTACAATTAGAATGAGCGGCCCCTCGAAACGCTCCCGTAATGTGGCAGTGATCTCTCACTCTATCTCCGTTGAGAGACAGCTCACAAATGTGGCAAATCACGGCCTCATTATATAATTTTCGCTCGCTATTATTTAAAGTTTTCATCGGCACGATAGTCTTTAAATAGTTTTCATAGATTAGCTTAACATCTTCTATCAATTTTTGGACAAACACCGTTGAGCAATCTAAACCGGCATACGTGACAAATTTATTCAACTTTGCATCAAACGAACATACAATTTGATATGCAAAACTATATGGAACGTGTTTGAATGTTTTATTTGTATACGAACTAGCTGGATCACGGCTGCATGTGTGAATCGGTTGGAGAATACTTTCAAAATCCGCATAAACGACGAACGGAACGGACATTTTCTTATGGTGACTATCGAAACGTAAAATATTTTCGGGCAGCATATCGCCAAATTTTGTTTTACGCGCGTCGGTTGAGGGTAGTACCGTATACACATCAAAAACGTCCTCTAAGTCTGAAGACCCGGTGACAATGACGTACCGAGTATTGAAGGACTTTAAGTCGACTATTTCCTCATCAGCTACGGTTTTAGCATAATGAGCAAATAGCTCTAACTGTACCTTAATACCCGATACGACCTTGGCTAGAACATCGTTAATCAGGCCGCACACTTTCATTTTCAAATTCGATAAAAAATTTGTGATGTCAGCACTCTCATCACCTAAAATTTTGTAACTCGCGACCCGGCTTTTAAATGAGGAATTAATTTTGAACACTCCATCCGGCAGCATAAATGTATTATTATTCAAATGCTGCTGTGTGCGAAGATGCCCCCTATACAGAGAATTATTAGGGAACATCAACCCACAACAGCTTCTCTGAGGCGCATCTCGACTGGTAGATGGCGCAGCATCCACAGGTCTATTAGAACTTGTGGATGGTGTAACATCTACTTTAACCCTCTTCTTAGACGGTCCAGCAGCATGCTCACATGTATCCGCACCCTCTCCACAAATACCGCAAACAAAATTGCGGTGGAGGGTATTCACATGCCGCTTCAAACTATCCCGCCGGCTGAAGGATTTTCCGCAAATGATGCAATTCATTCTATGAAAAACAAATTAAAAATAATTAATATAATAAATTTAAAAGAATAAAAAGGTATTGAAGCCTAATTTTTAATATGTCTAAATTGCTAATTTATTTGAAAAGCTCCTCGCATATGAATTGATATAAAATACTAATTATAGACCTACATATATAAAAATAATATTTTAATACATAAACTTTGACTGATACCCGTATATTTAACTAAAAATACTCTTATTGTTCAGAATTTATTTAAATTATTGAGAAAAACCTTTAAAGAACCGTATGAAATAATCAACTTAATTATATAAATTTACACACTTAAACATTAAAAAAAAGAAAAACAAAACAATATAAAGAAGCTACTAAATACAAATAAAATACTTTGAAGCACCCTGGATAATTGTATATAAAAATAATATTCAATAAAATATTAATAAAATATACACCATTAAATTATTAAAAACAGCCTTATAATTGATAAAAACAATTTTTAAAAAGTCCTATAAAATTTTAGAGTAGTAGAAAAACTATGATCAGCGTATATTTAACTAAAAAATACTTGTATTATTGAAAATATATTGATAAAACCCTTTAAAACCTTATAAAATAATCAATTTAATAATATAAATTTACGCACCTAAAAATTAAAAAAAGAAAGAAAAACAATATAAAGAAGCTACTAAATGCGTATAAAATACTTTGAAGCACCCTGGATTAATTGTATATAAAAATAATATTCAATAAAATATTAATAAAATATACACCATTAAATTATTTAAAAAATAACCTTATAATTGAGAAAAAACAATTTTTAAAAGTCCTATAAAATTTTAGAATAGTAGAAAAACTATGATCAGCGTATATTTAACTAAAAAATACTTGTATTATTGAAAATTTATTGATAAAACCCTTTAAAACCTTATAAAAATTAAAAAAAAAAAGAAAGAAAAACAATATAAAGAAGCTACTAAATGCGTATAAAATACTTTGAAGCACCCTGGATTAATTGTATATAAAAATAATATTCAATAAAATATTAATAAAATATATACCATTAAATTATTTAAAAAATAACCTTATAATTGAGAAAAAACAATTTTTAAAAGTCCCATAAAATTTTAGAGTAGTAGAAAAACTATGATCAGCGTATATTTAACTAAAAAATACTTGTATTATTGAAAATTTATTGATAAAACCCTTTAAAACCTTATAAAAATTAAAAAAAGAAAGAAAAAACAATATAAAGAAGCTACTAAATGCGTATAAAATACTTTGAAGCACCCTGGATTAATTGTATATAAAAATAATATTCAATAAAATATACACCATTAAATTATTTAAAAAATAACCTTATAATTGGAAAAACAATTTTTAAAAAGTCCTATAAAATTTTAAAACTAATGAAAAATATTGCAAGTTAGTATTATATAAATTAGGCTTTCTAAATACCTTGTAGTAAAACACAAACAAGCACTAAAAACGATGTTGACTCTTCGAAGATACTGATTATAATGAAATTAAAGATGTCGATCTACGCATATATAGATACTCATTCGTGACGTATACATCCATCTGCGTCAGGTTCCCACACCAATTGATATGTTAATCAATTAGAGAAAACCCTTTTTTACCACACGCATGCACATATGCGTGTGACCGGAGGCAATTAAGCGCGGCTGCATTCCGTTCCAATGGGTGACTGTGTGTGGTCCATGTACAGCTGCGACGACCCTTTTTTCCGACACGCATACGTATATCCGTGTGAACGGAGATAATTAAGAGTTGCTGCATTCCGGTCCCACGGTCGGGCTGTGTTTTAAGGAATGCACTTAATTTTTTTCGGTCGCATACCTGCATCGAATGGTTGCTGTCCGGGTGGCCCTTTTTTAGGGCAGGTGATGGTTAATTAATGTAAATGTATAAAAAATCTCTCGCTTACATACCTGTATCGGATTGGTGCCGTCTCGGCGGTCCTTTTATACATGTATAGACATGTTCATACGTATACTATTTTGCTATAATATTATTATTAATATGTATAGGTGGATTGAAATAAAAATAATAAGGTTAAAATAATTCTTTATTTTTTAGATAATTGCATAGAGTTATAATATTATTTTGCGTGCATATACATTCTTCATTAGTTTTATTATTATGATAAAAACAATGATTGACATTTTTAATAAGCTTTGGTACATCATTAAAATATTCCAAGTTAATTATGTCAATATCAACATATTGCTTAAGTAGCTCCTTTTTTTGATGTCCTTTAACATACACTCTATTATATGAGTTACAGATATTTTTTAACAAGTTAATAATGTCCTTAAAATATACATAACCAGTAGAGTATTCTATATTTAAATAATTATTTTCAAGCCATCGAACGGTCCTCTGGTCTTTCTTCGATAATAGATGGAATTCAATGCTAGGTTTAAATAAAAAATGGATGCTCCTTTCTCCGTCACTTATGCTCATCTCTTTTGGATCGAAGTGTTGAATCGCATAACCTTGTATGTCTATAATAAGGAATGATTGAAGTTGATCTCGAGTGTCAATTGCACCTCTTTTAGCCATGATGTCTCGCGATTGACTGAATGTTATATAATTTTCTTAACAGTGCCTGTCAGTGCACTATATTCAACGACACAATCTTGTAAAATTAATAATAAACAAGAGGTGTCCTCGCTAAACGTCTCCTGGCACTGCATCTCAAGCTTAACATCGACGGTGGATGATTTTAAGCTCTCATTCTGCTTCGAACAATCTATTACGTAAAGTGCTGAATCGTGGAACTTCTCATAGCTCATGAGGGGGCCGCGAGTGTTTCCATAATAGCTCGATTGAAATTTTGTGTACATTAGATATGCTTGGGCATATAGTTTTTTACTCATATCTATATTCATATCGCTATATGGGTAATATTCTGAATTTAAATGCAATTTAATATTTGTGATTGAAGCGTGATCAAAGCCTGATGCATCTTGCTGAAAATTATCTTTTCTGTTGCGTTGAAACGCTATAATAGCATATCTGGGCTTCTCTAGATTAGTGCTAGTTTTAACAGGCCAAATGTCAGTTTTCGTTGCACGCAAAGCTGGAAGTTCATATAATTCCCATTTACGAAATGTTAGATATATCGGTTTATTGGTTTTAAGGGTGTTTAAGAACTTTAGACGTGTCTGATCATTTACGCTTACATGTGGCACCCGCCATTCAATCTTTTCAATCTCGATTGAGGCCTTTTTTGTGCCATCAGCGGTCTTGTTTTGATAGCAGTTTTCATCCGTTTTACTTCTAATTAGGACTAATTCTTGACTGACGTTAATAATAACCCTCCTGTAATCGGAACAGAAGCCTAAAAGCATGCTCAATGGAAGGCATGCGTTGAACTTGTTATTGGAGAGTGTTGCTTGCCGCTGTGCGAATGGTCCCCACCCAGCAATCGACAACATTCGACTTTCATCTTCATTATATGAAACTAATGCTTTCATCGTAGAACTGATTCCTGGCTTCATTGCGCGATCGATTTCTACACCATTAAGCTCATATCGAATCTGATCAAACAAAAAAGCGTATGCATTGTTTGTTAATTCAGGTAGACCCGTACCATTATCATCAGGTTTAAATTTCCCCTCTATGTATATATAACTCTCGGAAGGTAGTGTGTATATATCTTGATTTTGAATACTTATGCGAACTTCATCATTTAAGTTGAAATTGTGTGTTCTCGGATAATATGTGTGATACTCTTCTTTCGTTATAACTTCGTCAAAATGCACACCTTCAAATATTGATAGCTTTTCCTCCATTTTTTACTCGAAAGCCTAATGATTGTAAAAATATTATATTGGCCGATGTTAACTGCTTGAGTTTAGATGTTGAAGTGATCTTCCGTTGTGGGGGTGAGGAAGTTATATAACGTTTACGAAATGAAAGGCCCATTATGAAACTCTTTTTAATTCTAATCTAACAATGATTTGCTCGCCTCTAAAGTTTACGGCATCACCATCTTGATCGAGCAGTGTTAATGTGATATTATCGATACGCTTAGAATTAATTGGTAGATATATTATATGCTCGGGAGCTATATTAATCGAAAACCCAGCTTCAACTTGTGGAGAAAATTCGTAGAGCGTGTGGGATAAACGACTATCGTTGTAGGCTGATGTTGTGATATTGCACTCAATTCTTATTGTCGACACTTTTATAATATTGACAGGTAAATCTGATTCATGTTTTTGATCGGCTGGTAATAGCTTCCCACTAAAACCTAATATGCTTCCTATAGAGTCTCTAGGTCCAAAATTTATTTCATATTTGCTTTTAATTTCACACTTTATTGTATTGTTGTTTGGTTTGAGGGATATTGCACCTCTAGGCATCGCATTCATCAAGAAATCGGCGATATCACTTATCTCATAAGATCCTGTGGGAATTGTAATAACTTTGTCATTATCATAATAAAATTTGTTACAGCCCTCTACAATGTTGGGAATCGAATTGTAGCTATTAAATCCTATTAGACCCAGAACATATTCATAGTGGGGATTCAATTCAATAGGCGGATAATAATCAACAGAAAGCACTGATTTTGTGCCCTTCAGGGTGAAAGTGTACGACATGACTAATATATTGATATATGAACATACGATTATATATTATTTAGTAGGAATTCTAAGCATAAGTGACCACAATTGAATGTATTGAAATTTTGGTATCGCTTATGATTATACATTATTTTATTAGGTCCCTTTCTATTAAAATATTCTATCAATTCCGGTGGAGGCTTTAAATTGCCAAACGAATCATAATAGTATATATTAGAACCTCTCTTCTTATAACAGACCCAATGTGTTCCCGATCCTTTAATGCTATCCAAATTAACGACTGCGCTTTCATTTTTGTTGGGTGATTTTGGTAGAGTATCCCTCATAAATACACCTCTAAAATGGTGAATATATTTCGCATATTTCAAAATATCATGATCGGTTAATGCTCTTTGAGGCATTCGACTTATTAGTTTTTTGATGGTTTTAGATATAAACCTAAGCCTCGCTTATATGGCTTCAGATATAATCCTTTACCTTTTAATGCGATAGCTTCCATAGTTTTATTATGCCTTTCAGCTTCCCGTAATTGACTTCGAGCCGCTTTCGCTTTGAGTACTGCTTGTGTTATACCACTTACACCGCCTGCCAGTGAGCCGAGAGCGCTTAGCCCGGCGAATATTGGTATGAGTGGCAATACGCCTCCAACTTTCGGTATGGGGATTATTCTGGGGGTTTTAATATGTTTTCGACCTCCAGCCTCTTTGATTGCAACCTTAGCTGCTGCCAATGATGATTTAGCACCCTGTTTAATATCACCCCCGAATCGCTTAAGAGTCTTCTTAACATTGGTGCACACTATTTTTTTAAAAGTTTTTTTCTTTAAGCCCATACCAAATTTTCTTTTGACCTTCATTGCGTTAGTCACCAACCAGGCTGCTGTCTTTTCACCAACACTTGCGTCTGCTGACTTTACACGATTCCAAGCTTTTTCTTGCAATATCAAATCTGCCTCGTGTCTATCTTTTAAATCTTTATGTTGTGAATATGCGATATCGTGTTCCCGACAAGCCGCATCCAATGGATTAATGCCGGGATCACCTCGTGCTAAACGTTTCTGGAGCTTTGTACCAGGACCACAATACATGTACCCACCTGGCAGGTGAAGCTCTATAGGCAACTTGTTGATTATCGAGTTCACGACACCTCCGCCCTCTTTAAAAGTTAGCATCGAAATGAATTAGCTTTATAAACATCCAACAATTTATATATAATTCATTCACCATGAGACTTGTGAAGCAGAAGGATGCACTTGAAATAATCAACTTGGATTTGGACGTTGATGAAAAGGGTAAATTTCGGAAACATAGCAGCCTACTACCGAACTCCATTAGAGCGCTACTTTGTGGTGCATCAAACTCTGGGAAAACAAATCTCATGCTATCGTTATTATTCAATGAAAATGGTCTCAAGTTCGAAAACGTATACATTTATTCCAAGTCTTTATATCAAGCTAAATATAAGCTGTTGGAGAATGTTTTAAATAATGTTAAAGATGTGAAATATTTTCCTTGTAAGGAGAATGATGATATAATAGACCCCATGGAGGCTGAGAGAAATTCGATATTCATTTTTGACGATGTGGCGTGCGATAAGCAAAACAATATTAGAAAATATTTTTGTATGGGTAGACATAAGTGTGTTGATAGCTTTTATTTATGTCAAACTTATACTAGTATTCCGAAACAGCTAGTTAGGGATAATGCTAATTTTTTGGTATTATTTAAGCAGGATAATACGAATCTACAACATATTTACAACGATCATGTTGGAGTTGACATGTCATTTGAGCGGTTTAAATCGGTTTGTGGTGAGTGTTGGAAAGATAAATACGGATTCCTGGTGATAGACAAGGATAGTGATTTGCATAATGGTCGTTATAGGAAGGGTTTTGATCGCTATATATGCTGGTGAATTATTCATTTTATTCAGTTAATATATATCTGTCTGCAAATAATCATGCGCAGGCAGGCAGTTAATAGTAGAAAAATGGATTATGAGAAATTGAAGCGTGATATTATTAAGGCAAGTAAAGTTATTAGGAATAAGTATATGCAATTGAAGCTTAATCGTTCCGATGAAGATTATTTAATACGAAAAATGTTTAAGCCCATTACTGAGAACCTAGAAGGTTTGAGCATGACAATAAAACAGGAAACACAAACAATTAAGGAGCCCATAATGAATATTACAAACACTTTGAAAAATAGAGGAAAGCTGATAAAAAAACAAGAGATAGAAAAGAGCTCTTCGATTAATCCATTCGATGAGCAGTCTAATCCATTGGTGGAAGAGGATCCGCATTCACATAACACGTTTTATGGAGATCTTAATCCTTTACCGAGAGAGTTTGTGCGAGGTCTTTTTCAAGACATAAGCAATGTATATGATACAACGTATGGTGTTACATTCGAACCCGAAACAAATAGATTGAAATTGGGTGGGCATGCATTATATCTAGATGGTAAAGACATAATAATCAATAATAAGCTGTTTACGGGTTCTCATGGTCTTTATGAATTAATATTTAAAACTAGACCAAGTAGATATAATGAGGAGGATTTATCACATTACTATGATATTTTACAAGAAACCAATGTGCATCGCAAACTGTTCCAACCCAAAAATCACTTGAGGGGGACTAGAGGCCACAAATGGCGTGAAATAATAAAACCTCTTCTTGCTAAATATTCCAGTTCGACTTCAGAAACATGGTCTGGCGGACATATAGGCAGCATGCTTGTTTCCAACACCCATGATAGATATCAATACGTCTATTGGGACGACATAAACGAGCTCGTGGATCGTCTTAAACTTTTGAAGGCCTCTCGGGATTCTGGCAATGAAAGTACCCATAATGAAATGCAGTCGATCATCGAGGAGCTTAAAGAATGCGGCGTAATTGAATAAATATTTAATACTCTCATTCTTTTCCTCAGTATCATCATGAGTGTAGACAAATTTGGCCGATATCTTAGCAGCGGTAAAGCTAGCGTTAAACGTCAAAAACCATCTCTACCATTAACAGAGGGAGGTGATGTTGATATTGGCGGTAAACGTATTTGTCGTGTAGCAGATCCTATACACGATCAAGATTCTGTTAATAAGCGTCACCTATCTAGAATACTTGGCGTAATAGATCTAAGGATTGATAATGTGGTGAGTGATATTCAAATAAAAATAGACGCCTCGAATTCCAAAGTGGCTGAGGATATTAGTGATATCATACAACATATGCAGACTGCTGTTGAGAATAGAATCGAAAATGAACTAGACAATTTAAGGAACAATCTCGCAACAAACACCTGGGTTAGTGACAAGATCGATAAAATTAAGAGGGAATTGGATGAGAACTTGAATGCATTTAAAACTAATTTAAATAAAACTGTTAATTTGGATATATTTAAGGGTATTGTTAATGTTAGTGTAAATAATGTGCAACAGTCGATTAATGGGAAATTAAACCAGATGCAAGCTAGTGTTGAGAAGAAGATTGATGCTAAATTTGATGTTTTAAGAAAAAACCATGCTACAAATTCTGAAGTTAGTAATAAGATTGAAAAATTTAAGAAGGAATTGGATGGTGAAATACTTGCACTGAAAAATAATTTAAATAAGGGCGTTAACTTGGATACAATCAAAGGGATTGTCGAAGTTAGTGCAAATACTCTACAAGCTGAAACTAATCAAAAGCTGTATCGAATGGAAAAAAGTGTTGAGAGTAGAATTGAGGTTAAACTCAATGCTAAACTGGAAGCTATAAGAAAAAAACTTGAAAAGAAATCAGGGAATTCCCCACCCCCACAACCACCACCACCACCCCGACCGCTCGCAAGACCATAGAGACGAGACATAATTTTAATTCATTTACCATCGCATTGTTCTACCTACATGATGTATTAACACGCTGAACAATAATTGTTAATTATGAATAGTATTAAGCGTCATTTAGTTGATGAGCTGCATAGACCGGCTCGTAGATTCTTTCCCAGACGTCGCTTCATTATTAGAGGGTTTGACGATGTTTGGCAGATTGACTTGGCTGAATTTATACCTCATGCACGAGAGAATGGCGGGTATAGATATATACTTGTGGTTATAGACTGTTTCTCGAAATTTTTATGGACTCAACCCCTTAAATCGAAAACCGGTCTGGATGTATGTAATGCTATGGAAGGCATTCTACAATGAGTGAATTTGTCGGATTGCGCGCAAAAATGTATGCCTTAGAGGTTGAGGGTAGGGAGATTAAAAAGGTTAAGGGTGTTAAAAAGAACGTTGTACGGGATGAGATTAGTCTGGCAGATTACAAGCACTGTTTATTGAACAATGATATTTTATTAAGAGAGCAAAATCTTTTTCAAATCAAACTACATGAGATTTATACCGTCAAGCAAAATAAATTGAGCCTATCACCTCATGATGATAAACGTCGGATTGATGAGGATGGCATTCATACTCTCGCCTGGGGGCATTATAAAATCGACTCACCAGCTCCTTAGATGGTCGCTGCACATGCCTCGGGTGCAGCTGCTCTACCGCCTCAAATTGGGTAAGTACCCCCCACCCTTTTTTGTTTGCTTCTCACTGTAATTTTCTCCCACTAAATCAGTATTAGTTTGTTTGCATTCGAGTTCACACATATTCTTTAACCTCTAAGATTAAAATGGAAGCTAGTAAGAATACAAAATTATTATGTGCATAAACTTATATCTATATATTTTTTAATTCTTTTCAGAAACTTATAATGAATTTATTGACGATTCACTTAAAATGATTGACGATAATATCGTTAAGGAAAAACAACTGATTGGGCAGTCATCATACTTCCTCAACAAATGCGGTTCGAAATGGGTGAATATCGGCCTTAGTCCGGCTGCTGGATTCGTGCCCATCATCCAGATTCGATCGCCTGCAAGCTGCGTATTCTTCACATTGGACGAGTGGGAAGAATTTTGTAAGACGGAGGGTTGCAGTCCGAATCATCAAATTCGAACGTCAACATTTAGAGATACTAGCGTAATTGTATTAAGCAGTCGCAATCAGCAACTGGTATTGTCCTCCGATACCTATAGCAATTTGTTTAATTTGCGACTGCTCATTAAGAGTAAATTAGAATTTTTAGTAAATAGTAATTTCATAACATTTTATAAAATGATCTTAACCGCCTGCATGGTATTAACTGGAGATTTATATACGAATGTATCAAAATTACTTGTTGATCATTGTAATTCATTTAACGCTTTCCTTATGATGGAAGTGCTACATATTAGCTATAATTCGCTTTACTATGACTTTGAGGTCATGAAACTTGTAGATAATGTTAATTTAAAATAATATTGTTAATTTATGAATAATAATAAATAAATTGTTTTCTTAAAAATATATTGTTTGTTTTATTTTATTTTATAAGTGAGATATACATTTCAAGCATGCGGCTATCACAGAAGCAGACAGCCGTTGCGGTTTCCGCTGGAAACATGTTTAGACCTGTTTGAAGTACATTGAGAAGCGCGATAGCAAGCCTGGTAATTTATTCAGGAATTCTCTAGAAACAAAGACCATCTTGATGGTCCGCCATTTTGTCTGACGTCACCTTAGTTTGGCTAGTGACCGTGAGAGGATGCTGCATTATGGTAATCATGAGAGATGCCATTTCTTGGTTAGTGGCTGTGAGAGGGCGTCACATTGGGTTGGTAATGATGAAATCTGCCATTTCTTAGTTTGGTTAGTGGCCGTCAGAGGGCGCCACATTGGGTTGGTAATGATGAAATCTGCAATTTTTAGTTGGGTTGGTAATGATGAAATCTGCAATTTTTAGTTGGGTTGGTAATGATGAAATCTGCAATTTTTAGTTGGGTTGGTAATGATGAAATCTGCAATTTTAGTTGGGTTGGTAATGATGAAATCTGCAATTTTTAGTTGGGTTGGCGACTGCGAGGGGGTGCCATATCAGTTGGGTTGGTAGAGGGTTCTACCTATCTTGCGGGGAGGGGGGAGGGGGGGGGGTAGTAGGAGTGGGGGGTGGTGGTCCCAGAATCGGCGTAAGTACCCTACTTACCATGCTTTCAAGAGAGTTTCTAATTTGTTTATTTGATTCTTGCTTAAAGTAATATATAAATAATTAAGCTTTAATACTTATAAGCTCTACATACAACCTTTAGAAATTGCATCTGAGCATCTTCTATGTTATGCACGGGTGGTGGTTACTTGAAGTCAATATGAATTACAGTGTGCTTGTTAAGGTGTCTTATCAGATATCTATCTATCTAAAGTTAGTTTACCACAACTATCGCTTATATAATTCCTCCGTCTTTAGGACTAGAAAACAAGGGGTCAATGTTTGTTGTTGCTCGTTTAATACAGGATCTTCTGTCGTCGCATGTGTGGTATCCTTAAAATGTTTATACGCATGGTATTCTATGAAGATGAACGTGGCTGCAACGGTAAGAAGAAATAGATATGTATTTGTCCATGTATATTCTGGTTTTCCAATGTTTTCCAATTTTTCTGGTCTCAAGTTGTCTGCTAATATCTTGATATTTCATCTCTTTGTGATTAATTGGAGAAACATTCAATGGCTCGATTGTGGGTAGGTTAAATATATTTTCATGTGACAAGTGCTCATTAGGCGCGAAGTTTTAATTTTCAACTTCCACACTCAATTTTGCAAGAGTGATTACGGATGGTCAAAACACCATGAGAAGTTCATCTTGAAGACAGATGGATCGAATAGTGTTCTTAGAATTCATCAATATTTTACCCGCATTTATCCTTTGAACAATTGCCTTTGTTAATGTTAACAACTGTAACTGGGCACTTGTTGCTTCCTTTCATTATTATTTCGTTTAGGCACGGTTAGCCTATCATTAAATTTTCTTGTCTACAAACAATAGGTATGGGGTTTCGTGTACACGAGCATGTAATTGAGTTAATTTTAATCTGTTAGGATTTGTTGGTCCTTATTAAGGGGAGTTAGAGATATTCATCGCTTCAAGACAGTTTGTAATTTGTTCAGTTGATTCTTGCATAAAATAATATATAAATAAAAAATCTTTAATAGCCATACTTGTAAGCTCTAGTATAACTTTAGAAAATGCATGTGCGCATCTTCTACGTTATGCACGGATGGTGGTTATTTTAAGTCAAGGTGAATTACAGTGTGCTTGCCAATGTGTTTTATCAGAATATCATTACAATTACCATATGTGACAATCCTCGTCTCCTTGAATAGTTATTGTAAGATTGATGATGTACTGTTCAGAATATAGTCATATAAGGAAATAAAAGGAGTTTTTGCTTACTACTTGCTGGTGTGAGGAGGTTTAGGTCTGGAAATACAGCTGTCTAGCGTAGTTCTGCCTGATTCTGTCGCGAAAAAATAATCAAGGCACATTTGCAGATTTATTTAATTAAGAACTATCTTTCAGCTATAGTACTAATGCCGTTTTTACAGTACTAGACCTATTTATACCTATTGCTAAAAGTATGTTTAAACAGTAGAATTTTTCTATTGGGTTTCTTGATAATGTCTTATAGAGTTACTTTAGCACAAGTTTTACTTATGTAATTCCTCTATCTTTATTTAGGACGAGAAAACAAGAGGTACAGTCCTCTCAACAATAAGGTTGCCAATCTGAAGCAGAAATTCTGTCTAATATATGTAGGTAGAGCTGTAACTGTATTATGAATGAAATAGTCTATCTTTCCAACGATCCAGTATCGACCTAAAATATAGGGTGAATAAGGTATATAGTATAGACATATATTCATGAAGATACACTTAATGTAAACATAATAAATCACCGGGTTTTTATTTGGATGTTTTACAATTTTATGTCAGCTTTTTACTGGCATTGCAAGTTATATGTATTTCACATATTTTAGAGTTTGCTTTATTTTATGAACAAGACACTAATGGATACAATAATAAAGAATTATTTTATGATGAACCAAAATATATTTAATGTTTTTTATACATATATACACTTAAAGCCTAATGTATTAATATGAATAACAAACATTATTTTTTTATGTATAGCAAATCTTATTTATTTTCGGAGAACTTTATTTTCGGCCAAAATTAAATGATATTTTTTTGTTTATTGTCATAGCGACGCGCTATAAAGTATAACAATTCTGGCACAAAAAACTGGTTTTACAACTGTCTCTACAACGAAGTCACTGGAAATATTATTTTTATCCTAAATTTTGTGATTTTTGTCCACCTAGAATATAAAAAATTACTTCTGTCAGGCGCCGCCGGCGTCCAGTCAAACTTCTAGAAACCTCGCGAAACTATTGGGGATAGTAAACACGAGAACAATCTCCAGAGTGCGACATCATTGAGACATACCGCGTGGCCGCGTGCGTCTGCATTATGGCGATACCTGTAGAGTAAGCGAAACAGATAGAGATGCCTGTGTATTAGAACGGTAAACAAGTAGACGCAGTGTTATACTGGATTACAACAGAGCTAGGTATTTCGCATATGCCTATGATGCACTCGTATTTGTCCAAAAAATCGACATTTATACGGTGTAGTCGGGCACTCGGGCAGTCGCTTCCACATATGGGCGTCAGTTCGAGTTTTATTATTGCTTAAGAATAACATTTTTTTAGCTAATTACAGGTTAATTGCAATGTTGAATTACAATTCTGTTTTAAGAAGTAAATATTTTATGTTTCAGTATTTTATTATAGTTGAGTTTTTAGATTATAATATTTGTTGAAAAATATTATTTTAGTTAAGAAGTTTTTTTTATTTTAAAGTCTAGGAGTTATTTATTATTTATTTTTGCTCTTTTATGTTGTTTATGAAGCTGTGATGAGTTACTTCACTGACATATTATCAGTGATTATCTGGTGCTTCAAACAACTACAAATAATTACTTACAACGGGGACGCATTACCTATTACACTGCTCTTCACTTGATTTGCCTACGAATACATTTATACGTATAACTTATACGCCCGCTGTCGGTGTGGCAATTCAAGTTGGCACGCCCATTTATAGTCGACCAGTAGTTACTAATACATGCATCGCGCTATGAACGGCGGCCACACGGTATATATTTAAGCACCGGCATATGAGGAGACAGAGTAGACAGTCCGACGAGTAGTAGTCACCATGTTGACAACACTTGAAAAAGAACGTGCGGTAGCAATGCTGGAATATGGGTGGTCCATTACAGGCGTTGCTAGGGAATTAGGTGTTAGCCACACTAGTATTTATAAACTTCGACAGAAATGGTTGGTAGACCACTCTGTAGCAAGACGTCCTGGTTCAGGAAGAAAAAGGGTAACACGTCCAGAAGAAGATAATGCTCTGACGCGTTACATTGAAGAACATACTTTTGCAACCTGGCGCAGAGCCATTCAGGCAACAGAATTTGGTGGAAGTCTAAGCACAGCTCGCAACAGATTGGTAGAAGTAAATATTGGAAATTATATTGCCGCTATAAAACCGAAACTAAATGAGCAACAAAAAGAAGTAAGACTCAGATTTGCAGAAACCTACCTCGACAAAAACATGGATTTCTGGAATAGAGTGGTTTTTTCTGACGAATCCAGTTTCCAGTCATATTCGAATGCAAAACGGAAAGTTTATCGACAACAAAATACCCGTTATCATTTAAATAATATACTGGAACGAAGCCGTAGTGGTAGATTTGCGGTCAGTGTATGGGGATGGATATCGAGTCTTGGAACGGGACCCATATGGAAAATAGAAAATATGTTAGATAGTGTGCAGTATCGAGACATATTGTCCAATATTATGCTACCATCAGTTAATATGATGTATGAAAATAATTTAGTGTTCCAGCAGGATAACTGTCCCGTTCACCGATCGCGATTAGTTCAACAATGGTTTCAAACATCAAATATTGAAGTTTTACCATGGCCCTCTAACAGTCCCGACTTAAATCCTATTGAGAATGTTTGGGGGATCATGAAGAAAGATATGTTGAAAGAATTTGTTCCGCGTACTTCCGACGAACTATGGGACAAGATCGAAACTGTCTGGGGGGATATTTCTGTGCAATATTGCAGCAAACTTATTGCCTCTATACCCTCTAGACTTCAAGAAGTCATTGAAAATGATGGAGCTTGGACTCACTACTGAAGATTATCTGTGTTCCCATGTAAAACATTGTCAGGGGTTTTTTGAAATTTTGCTGTATTGTAAATAAATATTACTTTGTGTGTAAATATATTGAAGAAATTTAGAAATCTATTTATCTATACATGTATATATTTAAATATGCACCCATTCTTCTTTTCTTGGATCCTCTTACATTTTTTATATTATTTTACAATTTGGATTTCATACTTTTTATGTTAAGTACCGTATTATTTTTGAATAAATATTTTGTTCGCAAAATTTAATTACCGCTGTAGTTATTTAGAAATTATATATACATTTAGAGGGCGAGTCATTAGTAGCCGCTTCTTCGATTACCCTTTTGTGTTTTAAATAAAGGCAAAGACAATTAGTGGAAGATTCATGGTTGCTTGTGGCACATATTGTAAAAATACTTTAAGACTTGACGCACTTCCGGTTTCACCGCAAATGCACAGAACTTAATTTTTTTAAATGACTCGCTCGATATATTTCTGGATTTTCTAATACTGCTTTAAATTGTCTATTCAATTGTTTTGTTTTTTCAAAATTGAGCCAATAGTTTTTGAGTTATTAATTTTTTTGAAAATATTTGACCAAAACACGTGTTCAGAAAAAAACCTTTTTCACGTTGTTTTTAAAAGTAAAACTATTAACTTTGGTGGTGCGTGTAGCCAAGAAAATTATGCACCATTTAATATAAGTTGCACTCGACAATACCTCGGAAAACTTTGTTTTTTCAAACACTACTTCCCGAAATTTTCACATACCAAAAACTTATTTTTTTTTTTAAATGGCACACCAGGTATTTTATTGAGGCATTTTGTTCCTTTTTTATTCTCTTACATTTTTGTTAACAGTGTCCTATAGCTAAATTTTGCAATTTGTGAGATAATCACTATAGGAGCTATCAGCGGTCAATTAAAGAACTACGAGCGCTGTTGTTCTATGCACCCAAATATTCATTCAACCAATGGAAGGCAGGTGGGGCCCGTTTTCCTTAGTCAACTGTCAAACAGAGCAAAGGTTAAATCCACTATCCCAAAAGGAATAACTTTACAGAATGAAGAGCATCGCATTTCAATTTTTTAATTCAAGCAATGTCCAGTTGCAATATTTTCATTTTTTACACTGTTGGTTAACAACGAAATAAAATAAAGGTCATGTTTACTGACGTATTTGAGGATGCCGCCCCACTAAAACGTCTAATCCTCACCAGTTATTCATTCTGTCCGCTCTTTTTTTCATATTCAATACTTTCTGTTCACTCGAACCGTTTCTTTATACTTTCGAAGGTTTCTGGTTTCGGTTGACTTCTATGCAAAGAGATCCCTGGCTCTTTGCATAAAGTATGAATGCTAGCAATGAGTTTCTTTCAGATTCACCCAAAACGTCAATCATATCTATTAACTCTTCATAAAAATAATTAATTTGGATGATAACAACGATGCTTTTATAAATTTGACATAAATGTTTACCGACATTCTTTAACAGTTGACGCAAGCAGTCGGCCGCATTCCGGCCTTTATTGGACGAATATTTCGGTGCATAGAACAGCTCTCGTAGTTCTTTATTTGACCGCTGATTGCTCCTATGGTGATTATGTCAGATATTACAAAAAATAGGTATAGGACATTGTCAACAAAAACGAAAGAGAATAAAAAAGGGAACAAAATGCGACAATAAAATACCGGGTGTTTCATAAAAAAAAATAAGTTCTTAGTATGTGAAAATTTTAGGAAGTAGGCTTTGAAAAAACAAAGTTTTTTGAGGCATTGTCGAGTGCAACTTATACCAAATAATACAGAATTTTCTTTGCTACAAGCACTACCAGAGAATGTTTTTACTTTTAAAAACAATAAAAAAGCGTTTTTTTTTCTGAAAACGTGTTTTTGTGAAAAATTTACAAAAAAAATTAGTAGGTAACTCAAAAACTATTGGCTCAATTTTGAAAAAGAAAAACTGTTTAATAGACAATTTATAACAGTACTAGAAAATACAAGATATATAGAGTGAGTCATTTAAAAAAATAAGTTCCGTGCATTTCCGGTGAAACCGGAAGTGCGTCAGAGCTTAAAGTATTTTTAGAATATGCGCCTCAAGCAACCATGAAATATCCACTAATTGCTTTTTCTTTTATTTAAAACACAAACGAACAATCGAAGAAGCGGCTACTAATGACTCAGCCTGTATACATATACAGGGTGAGTTTTTTGCCGACGTTTATTATGGGGTTCTCGGAAACTACAACAGATACAGTTTTGATTAAATGGGAATAGAATTGCAGCTTTAACAGCTCTATTTAATTAGCGCTTTGTTTTTTGGAAAAAGTGCATAGCCTACCTAGATATTTTTTTTATTATTTTGTAAAAATGTTTTTTTTTTGTTATTTCGTTCGATTTAGATGTAATGTGTAAAGGAAAAAGTTTTAGGATATTATATGGTAAATAATACAGTTAAATCTATTTATTAAAACAAAGAAATGGTCATAATTTATTTATTTATCAAAAGAACTATATCAAGTAGCACATCATGTGAATCGTTGAGAAAAGATCTTTTTTTATAAAGTCATGGCCTACTATGGTTAGCATTTAAACAAAATACAAGTTTGTGTCATAACTCAAAAAATAAAGCTAGAATAAAGAAATATAGGTTAAACTGTATTACTTACCATATAATAAAATAATATTAATAACAAAACTTTTTTTGCGAAATATCTAGTAAGCCACTTTTTCCAACAAAGAAAAATTTAATTAAATAGAGCTATTAAAACTGCAATTCTTTTCCCATTTTACCAAATCTCTATCTGTTGTAGTTTCCGAGATCCTGGTACTAAACATTGGAAAAAACTGACCTTGTATACATTATGAAAATTAATACTGGAAGTATTTACTTTGTGATATTCCCTACTACAAATAAAGAAAACAACTTTATATACTTTTCATACCACTATAATTCGATGAATGAGTGTTTTATTCCAACTCTGCATTTCAAGAGGAATTTTTAAATACACAGAAAATTGTCTATCGTAAATTTTTTTTATACATTTCATCTTTGATATTGGAGAACACCGATTTTTTGTTGTGTTGATTTTATAGTATTTAACAAGCTGGTTATTTGTGCCTTTGTAAGGTTTTATTCGCAAGGTCAATTTATGAATGAATGTGATGCGTATGCGTTCAAGTTAAAGTCCGTCCTAAATGCGCTCGGTTCGTGTAGATTGGCAACCTTTTTGTTGAGATGACTGTACAAAGTTTGTTCGTCTGTTGTAGGATCTTCTATGTGGTATCCTTAAAATGTTTGTACGCACAGTATTCTATAAAGATGAACGTGGCTGTAACGATAAGAAGACGTAAACATGTATCTGTCCATGTATACCCTGGTCTTCCAATGTTTTCCAATTTTTCTGGTGTCAAGTTATCTACTGTTATGTTCTTAATAAAACAAGTACGAGTAAGGCGACTATTCTGGTTTAATATATTTTATTGTTACTAACTATACATACATAAACTAGATTATATTATTGATTTACAACTAATACGACTCTTGTTAAAGTGTACCTCTACTCTGGCTTCTTAATGCCTATACATAAATATATATCAATGGTTATCAAAGTTTGTGCATACGTAATAGAAATGTACACCATGATTATTGACCATAACAAATAGCGTGTGAAATTCAAATATACGAAGATTGGAATTTCACTTATAACAGATAATTTTGAATACAAAGGAATTATTAAAATGTATATAACAAATCTTTGTCTTGAGAAATATAAATACTACGTATTGATAATATATGTGTGTTATTCCGAACTTGTGGTAAGATATCTTTATAATGAATTTGAAATACGAAATAATAAATGTAATATATAAATATATATATATATATATAAACTAATAATTATTATTATACTGCATGTATAACAGTATATGTAACACTACTAATATTTCTTCTTTTTGTGATGAATATATATATAATGATATAATTAAGTTAATTTTAATCTGTTAGGAGCTTTTGTTTATCCTTATTAATCGTGGAATCTGTATAAATTTTTCCTCAATGCCTGACTACTAGTTTGAGCCTCTATAAAAATTCTGGTATTGTTTCATTTTTATAACGCATCGCATCGACACATGAAGCTCTCTAATTAACCGTGCATATTTTCCATCAATGGATATTTTTTGCAACGAGAATCGTATGAGCGAAGTTAGAGATTGCCGTGGTTTCAATTGATTTTTGCATAAAGTAATTTATATATAATAAAGCTTTAATGGCCATACTTGAAAGCTCTAGGTACCTTTAGCAAATGCATCTGAGCACCTTCTACGTTATGCAGGGGTGCTAATTACTTGAAGTCAAGATGAATTACAGTGTGCTTGCCAAGGTGTTTTATCAGAATATCATTACAATTACCATATGTGACAATCTTCGTCTGCTTGAATAGTTATAACAAGATTGATGATGTACTGTTCAGAATACAGTCATGTAAGGAAATAAAACGAGTTTCTTTGGGCTTGCAACTTACTTGTGTTACGAGGTTCAGCTCTGGAGATCTGGTTTATCTGTCGCAAACCTTTGGAAGCCGCTTCTCAAGGGTTTGACTGGAAACACATCAGCGTGTCGTGATGTGTCGTGACGCATTCTGACGGCGAGTGTGGACAGTGATCTGCCAAGTCATGAAGCGTTCTGGATTTATTTCTGATCAGTGGTAATCGAGTCTACACGGAGTCAAGCGTTCACTAATTCCTTTGCGTAGTGATGTACTGCCTAGCCACGGATTTTCCAAAGACACATTTGTGTGTTGTATCGTGACGCGTCATAAATCCCACCACCGCTCTGGGGCGGTAATGTGTCTCTCGCCATAAAAAATTTATGGATCCGATATGCTTTCAACGCATCACGATACGCTAAAGTGTTTCCGTCCTTAGTCACTGGAATCATCCTCGATAAAGATGGCTTGTCCCTTGATCCTATTTGTTGGACAGCGCCAATTAAGTTGGTAAACGGTCACTTGATGTTTTTAGAAAATAATTAAGACACATTTACTGGTTTATTGACTTAAGAACCAACTTACAGCTACAATATTAATGCCGTCCTTACAGTACTAGACCTATACCTATAGCATACAGTACTCTTGAACAGTAGAACGTTCTTATTGGGTTTCTTAGCATCGTTTTTACTGCTTCATAAAAGGTTCAGGAAATTAAGAACGGCCACGACAGGAGGTAATATGAGCCTGTTTACGATTTATTATATTACATAAATTTGAAACTGAAGATATTCTTTTAAACGTTCTTGATAGTGGGAAATCTAAAACAGTGCGGACTGAGATACACGAACTCTGTATGTTTGGTTGTCACACAGAATTCAAACAAATCAAGACATAAGAATTGTTTATCATGCAGGAATATTATATATTTTGTGAGAACGTAGGCATGTAGGTTTACATATATTTTGTTTTTATGACAATCTTGTAAAGAGTTTATGCGTTGTTCACTGTAATAATGTCTTATTACAATGTCACTAGCATCAGTTAATGTTTTTGGCTGTTTTAAGTCGAATTTTGTACGTATCATTCGTATTTGCTAATAAAATGTCGAGAGCATTTGTTTCGTTTTCGTCCGAACACTGTTGTTTTTCGGTAAGTTGTTAATGTAAAATCACTATTGATTTTAATGTCTAACCTGCTTTTGATTTCTTTTTGTTTTCTAAAAAATCTACTGTATTTTCATTACGATGTCTAAATAGATGTAGTCTCTACATCTCGTGTTAGCGTCTGTCTATCTTATCTCCAAATTGTTCTCCAAGTAATTTGCGTATGAGAGGCGAAGTCTGGTCTACACATAACATAGTTGGTTACTTCGTCTCTCAATTTGGTTTTCATTGCCAAAAACGTGAAATTGTTTAGATTATTATCTGCAGTTTTGCAGAAATTGTTATATAGTTCATTACTCGAAGTTATGAACTTTTCTAAGTGGATATAGTTTCCATTAAATGTTGGTAAAAAATTAGCAAATATGGTTTGGATATTTGTTTGACTTACAGACATTTTTCCTAAATTTGTTCAATTATTATGTTAGAATTTTCTGTCATAGAAATTGTAATATTTTTAATGAATTAATGATTCAACAGAACAAGAAAAATATGATAAAAGAATTCAAATTTTTCAAAATTCAATGTTAATTTGGAATAGGAAATATCAAAACTAACTCAATAATTACGGTTTGATTAGTTTTCTTCGTAGGTTTTCTTCTCAGTCGGTTCAATGATGTTTCCAGAATAAAAGAGCAAAATCAACCGCTAGAACGGGAAGTTTTTTTTTGCCTAATTCTTGCTTTTTTCGATCCTACTGACTTCGCCATTTATGTTTAATTCATTGAGGCATGTAAAAAAGAGCATATAAAAAATATATTATATATTTAACAAAAAGTACAGTTTAACGACTATATAATATATATGTGTGTTATATTGTAATACTGCACAGCAGCTTTTCATCAGTTAACTGGCTACTTCTACCATTTCAAAAAGTATATATAAAAGTGTTTAGTGTTCTCTAAATAACATTATAAAGTACACTTACCAGTAAATGACAAATAGTGATGAATATATTAAAGACTACATAAAACAATTAAGATAAGAGACATAAAGAAAGTATTAATATTGTTGTGGTATTTATAAAGTGACAGAATTTACAGATTCTAAATCGAAAAATATATACCTTTTTTATAATATTTAATGCTATACATGAAGTCTATATAATGACCGGGATGGATAATAGTAGCTTGACATGACTGTTTGAATTCAGTATTGTGAGTGGTTTTTGTAAACAGTAAAATTGAATATTTAAATGAGATGTTTCCAAAATAAATGATAGAAAATTGTATTATAAGTACAATTGTTATACAGATACGTCAAGATTTGACAAAATTAAGTTTGGTCAGTAATTTATAGACTATTTTAAAAATAATATACGTATAAGTCTGTCTCAAGATATAGTAACGTCTGTCAAGTTGGCCCCCCATGTTACAATTTATATACTATAAAATGAGTGTCAATTGTGCTCCATTTGTGCTCAATTGTGCCGTTATTAGTTTCATTTGAGCTCTTCTGTTTTCAGAGATTTTTAAACAAATCGAAGGGGGGGGGTTAACTTGACGATTGCCCCCCCCCCCCCCCAATTTTAAATTCTTCTTAAAACTTGGTGTCTTCGCAAAGCACTCCAATTGTGCTCAGTTGTGCCATATAGCTTTTTTCAGCCAACCACTCACTTGCGAAGTTATACTAATTTTTTTTTCCAAAATTGACAAAATTCAAAGTCTACTGTCGCCCCACGTTTGTTATAATTTATAATTGTAGTATAAGATGTATGTCAATTGGGCTCAATTGTGCCGTTATTAGTTTCATTTGTGCCCTTCTGTTTTCATAGATTTAAAAAAAAATTGAAGTGAGAGCTATCTTGACGATTGCACCTCCTCCCCCAAAGTTGAAATTTTAGGACTGTCTAGATAAGAGAACTAAAGATCAATGAAATGAAAACTCAAGAGCTTTTTTTTGAATTAGATCAATCAAATGTGCTCCATTTGTACTCAATTGTTGTTAGCTTCATTTGGACTCTACTGTTTAAGGAAATTAGAAAAAAGATCGAAAGTGGGTGAATGTCATTCAGTGACAGTAGTAGAAAGATGTGATAATTTTACGGAGCACCTACTTCTTGAGATTAATTACTTATCAAAAAAGTTCTTGAGTTATTACAAATTTAATGAAAGATTATTTTGTTTAGATTCATTTACTTTTATTTATATTCTACATAATGTTGCATATGGATACACCAGTTCACTACCATTGTAGTCTATTTTGTGTTGCAGTAAATCATGGTAGACTTCCCATTTTTCATTATTTCTGAAATAGTATGCCTTAAAATGTCCAATAATGTTCTGCTCGACGACTCCAAGGGGCCCGGAGTAAGCGATGAGGCCACCTAAGTCATATTTAATGCCATCAATAGTACTGGTCTTTGGTACATTATGTAAATGCAGTTTCGGTATTATCGGCAGCATAATGTTATTTCGGATAGTTACTTCTATTATCATGTAG
Source organism: Amphimallon solstitiale (assembly GCA_963170755.1). NCBI lineage: Eukaryota > Metazoa > Arthropoda > Insecta > Coleoptera > Scarabaeidae > Amphimallon > Amphimallon solstitiale. The sequence continues at coordinate 59,487,484 of OY720683.1, read as the reverse complement.
TGCTTGTTTTATTTAATTTCTGTTGTAGTCGTGCCTATACATTCAGTTTTTACACAGATGTTGCGCCTGTCACTTCTGTCAAAGTATTTTGTTAATGCCGCCTGCAATTCCAGATGTGACGCACTGTCTAAAGTCACCGAAATAATACTAATTGGTATCACTCTTATATGTGAACATTGTATGCAGCGAATTGTCTCTCTATAGGAATAATTCAAAACACCGGTTAAGGATAGTTTCCGTAAAATACCCACAACGGTAGTTTGTGTGTCAATGTGTATGATTTGATTAGGCATCTTCTCTCCAGAATGAAATATCTCACTAAGAATAAAGCATCGCAGCCTATAAGCTTTTTGTCCAACACATTTAATAACCTGTTTAACCAGTTCACTAAAGTGGTCATTGTCTTTGGCATCAATCATCTTGCCAAATTCAATGCCATCATAATAGTTAGTGCACCATAAGTGAACAAGAGAATCAAAAGCACACGTATTTGTCAGAACAACATTTTTATTGTCTACTGTTACTGGCTTTAACGTAATGGAATTTGCGTTTTGCAAAATCCCAATAGGCACGGCAGCTATCCTTTGATCTAAGTCAATTTTAAGCTATTCGGAATTTTTTTCTAAATAGGTCTTCGTTTCGGATTTTTCTGGTTTTGTACAACCAAGCCTCCCCAGTTTTCCACTCCCACAAATTCTTCATGGTCACTCTGCTTGCCATCTACAATAAATACATGCGATCAATTTTAAATTATTTTGCATATTGGATTTATTACCTCAATTCTCTGGTACTTCCAAAGACACTTCTCTTTTTAAGTTATCCTGCTCTTCTTGGTCTGAAATATATTCAACATTATTAGTTACTACATTACACTTTTAACACATCAGTATTGTTGAATCCTCCTGGTTTGAAGGATTGTTTGCCACTTTCAGTTGGAAAGTATGAGCGTGGATTGTTTCGCCACCCGTGTTGGTTTGTAAGACCACACTTTGTTAACCTTCACTATTTAAAATAAAAGTCGTATATATATGCAAGCACTTTAATAACACCTTTATCAAAACTTGAAAGTTAACACAAATAGTATAAAAATAATATAAATGTTGAGAACTATCTTGCTATTATATCACTTGTATATTTTGGAAAGATCACTAATTCAATTTGAAGGTAGTGCTTTCGCCCTGAACTCTGTGATAGAACTGATCTTTCGTCTTCTTACCATCTTAAAAGGAAGGTGTAATTACAAAATCGCCCCCACTATTCACGACAAGAATACTGGCTATTAATTAAAAAAAGAAAGTTCCCGAAATGGGATATGCAAAAAGTTATTAGGAGACTTTCACAGACGATGAGTTTCTTAGAATTATAATCTAGCAATAAAGGTAATTAGGTAAATATCTAAAATTTACAAACGCATTACTTAACGGTACCTCGTGATACATAACAATAGACAGCATCGATATTAAATGGGAGCTAACAGTAGGATTAACGCTCCAAGGCTAAAATCTATTAGGAAACGATATTAAAGGAGATATTTAGAATATTATTCCTAGGAACTATACAATTACTCTAAACCTACCGTTGTCAAAAGTAACGTTAATGTTGTAATAAAGTAATTTATCCTTTGCTTAACAAATATCATTAGGTTTTCCCTGACAGTCTGAATCGTCATGAAGCAAAATGAGATTATAAATGCACATTTATATACAGTTTTAAAATGACGTTATTTTTACTTGCATACAATCTTAACTTAAACATAAATTGAATATAAACTAAATATACAGGGTGATGCGCCAACATACCGCCCGCCTTGAAAGGACAAGCTTTCAATAAGTCCAACAGAGTAGGTATTCACAACGTGCATTATTCGTTTGGCAGTAGGCACAACTTAGAAACAATTCTTTGATATATTCCTCGGACTGTTCGGACAGAGGCTGACCGAATAATACCATCACTGCCTGGGAACAACTTTTCCACTCGCCCACTCAGCCACTGGCACGGAGGAACGTTATCTTCTTTGATAATCACCAAGTTTCCTGGAGCTATTCCTGATTCTCGGTTGGACCTCCATTTTGTGCGGCCTTGAAGTTGGTGTAGATATTCTTTACTCCACCTTTTCCAGTAGTGGTCGCGCATCTGTTGTATATATTGCCATCGTGATAATGAATTTAACTGCAAATCAGATAAACATGGCTCTGGAAGAGAGGTTAGTGTGTCTCCAGTCCAAAAATGGGAAGGCGTGAGAAAGGACAAGTCGTTTGGATCATTGGACATAGAGGTTAGTGGTCTGGGATTTAATATGGCTTCAATCTGTACTAAAAGCGTGTACATTTCCTCGTAATTTAATGTTATTTTCCCCAATACGCGATTCAAGTGCGTTTTAACGGATTTTACGGACACTTCCCATAAACCGCCAAAGTGAGGCGATCGCGGAGGTATAAAATGCCACTTGATGTTTTCTTGCGCTAAATGATTATTTATTTCCTCTTGCTCTGCTTGACAGATAAACTGCTTCATTAAACGCTTAAGCTCCTTGTTGGCTCCTGCAAATTGCGTTCCATTATCCGAATATATGTGGGAGATTGATCCTCTTCTTCCCATAAATCTCTTAAGAGCAGCTAAAAATGCGTCTGTAGTCAGGTTGCCTACTAGTTCTAAATGTAACGCCTTTGTTGCGAAACATACAAATACCACGCCGTAAGCCTTAGACGTTGGACTATTACGTCTTTTACCATCTCTTATATGCAGTGGTCGAAAATAATCCACGCCCACATTTTGAAATGGTCGAACTGGTGTAATGCGAGCCGCCGGAAGATCGCCCATTAAATATTCGCTAGTAATTGGTTTGGCCTTAAAACATGTGATGCATTTCCTTATTGCATTTTTTACAGAATTTCTTAACGAAAGGGGCCAATATTTTAATCGGACAGACGCTATGGTTAGTTGCACGCCTGAATGCAAATATTTGACATGTTCGTGTCGTATTATTAAATCGGTGAGCGGATGCTTTGCCGGAAGCAGGCTTTGATGTCTTTGAGGATATGAGATGTTGGGGTGCAAACGACCTCCTACTCTAAGTATTCCATCCTTATCTAGGAAAGGGTTTAGACATAGCAAATTGCTCTTAGAATCAACTGCACCCTTCTCACGCAAATTGCATATATCATTTCTGAATACCGACAGTTGCGCTCTTTTTACATGCGTCGCTGACTGAATTTAATTCAGAAGTGTCGAGAAATCCCACCTTAACTAATGCCTTTCTCCCGTTCAATCGCGCTTGAATGCTATTTTTAAATCTCAAAGAATAGGCTTTTACGCGAATCAGCTTATTCAGACTCGAATATTTAGTAAAAAATTCTAAATCTTGTGTAGAGTCACTGCAAGCCATAACAATTACCTTTCTATGTTCTGGAACATTGACATTTGCGGAAGGTTCACTTGTTGGTCAGCATGTAATCTCTTGCCCGAGCCACTGAGGACCAGTCCACCATAATTGATTATCTTTTAATGCCGCTAAGGCACTGCCTCTTGAAACTATGTCAGCGGGATTTTCCTCTGATGCAATATGATGCCAGTCAGATGGCGTCGTCATATCTTGTATTTAGCTAATTCTATTTGCCACAAAGGTTTTCCACTTTTTTGATGGGGCTTGAATCCACGACAAAACAATTTTTGAATCGGTCCAATAATATGTTTTGTGAAATTTAACATGCAGTGTTTGCCTTAATCGAAATATCAGTTGTGCTAGAAGTAAGGCACCGCACAATTCCAATCGCGGCAATGTCGTCGCCTTGAGGGGTGCAACCCTTGACTTTGAACACAGCAAATTACACGATATTTCTCCGGACGCGCTCATCGCTCGCATGAATATACATGCACCATATGCATTTTGACTGGCATCGCAAAACCCGTGCATTTCATAACATATTGAGTTTTCAATACATAGAATGCACCTCAATGATATGTCGGTTGAGGTTTTCGCAGAAGCATCGAAGACTACCCTGAGCCTTGTAGTTGAGCTGTTTTCCTTGAGTACTGCGTGGTGCGGAAGAAAGAAATTCGGGACTGAAAATATTTCATTTGCTTTTTCCAATGGTCGCATATGCCCCAATTTTAAATATTCGTTTATAAATTGCGAATATTCTTGCTTAAGTTGAGGATCCTTATTTAACTTGCGTTCTAAAAAATAAAATCTCTTCAATGCTTGTTCATATTAACTTCCTAAAACTGATGGATCCTCCTTGAATGGTAATGATACTTCGAATCGACCGGCTGCATCGCGATTTGTCGTCTGCATAAAATATTTTTCGCATCTTCTTTCTTCTGGCGACACTACACTACTTTCGCTGTTAACATTTTCTATTTTCCAAACTTTCAAAATATTTTGATTTATCACTTCGATAGTAGATATATTACATACAGAATGATTATCTAATTCTTGTTTGTGTATTATTGTGCCGGAAACCACCCAACCTAATAATGCCTTTTGTAAATAAGGCTGACCATTTCCGAGATTAATCTGTTCCACGCACAATAATTTATAAAATAGCCCAACCCCAATTAGTAAATCTATTTCCTGATATAAATAAAAGGTTGGATCAGCCAGTTTTATGTGTTTTGGTATAGTAATACGTCCTTTTAGAATAGAAATGAGTGGTATGTGCTGGGTGATTTGATTTAGTACCAAACAATTTATATCCGCTTTAAATCCGCTTTGCTGAGATTTGATAGTGGCTTGTATTACGTAATTCGAGCTCGTTGTCGCTTGATTAATACCTTTAATCGAAATGTTCGCTTTCTTTTTTGGCAATTCAAGAATATCCGCTAATCTCTTGGTTATCAAATTGGATTGAGATCCTGAATCAAGCAACACCCTAACTATACTCCTTTCCTTTAGAACTTAATATATTAACTGTCGCCGTCGAAAGTAAAACGTGAGTGTGCTTTCCTAGATTAGAATTGTAATTTGACACAATCGTGTTGACATCGGCTTGGACGAAATCGTCTGACTGAGCGCTTCGGTTACTGGATGCTAGATGAAGAAGCGTGTTATGTTTTTTGTTACATTCTTTACATTTTCCAGCAGTGCATTGAAATGCCAAATGCCGTCCCTTTAAACAATTTAAACATAATTTTTTAGCTTTTACCTCTTGAATTCTTTGTTCAATCGAGAGCTCGACAAATTTTCGACATTTATAAATTCAATGTTTTTCTTTGCAAAATGAGCATAATGCGATATCGTTGGTAACAAGAGTAGGGTACTTATGCCGATTCTGGAGCCTCCCCCACTAATCCCCAGGTCAAAGGTCAAAGGTCAAGGGTCAAGGGGCCAAAAGTCAAGGGTCATGGGTCAAGGGTTGAGGGTCAAAGGTCGGGATCAAAGGTCGAGGGTCAAGGGCCAACCAAACTAAAAATGGCATTTATCATGATTACCAACCCAACTAATGTGGCGCCCTCTAACGGTCACTAACCAAACTAAATAACCCAACTAATGTGGCGCCCTCTAACGGTCACTAACCAAACTAAATAACCCAACTAATGTGGTGCCCTCTGACGATCATTTACCAAACTAGAAATGGCATCTCTCATGATTACCAACCCAACTAAAGTAGCGCCCTCTGATGGTCACTAACTAAACTAAAAATGGCATCTCTCATGATTACCAATCCAAATAAAGTAGCGCCCTCTGAATGTCACTAACCCAACTAAAGCGACGTCAGGCAAAATGGCCGATCATCAAAATGGTCAATAAAAATATAAACCTTGCTTCTAAAGAATTCCTGAATAAATTACCCAACTTGCTATCGCGCTTCTCAATGTATTTCTAGCAGGTCTAAACATGTTTCCAGCGGAAACCGCAACGTCTGCATGCTTCTGTGATAGCTGCATGCTTGAAATGTATTGCTCAATCTTACAAAATAAAAAAGAAACAATGTATTTTTTAAGAAAACAATTTATTATTATAAATTAACAATATGACCAAGTTTCATAACTTCAAAGTCATAGAAAAGTGAATTATAACTGATATGTAGCACTTCCATCATAAGGAAAGCGTTAAATGAATTACAATGATTAACAAGCAATTCTGATACATTTGTATATAAATCTCCAGTTAATGTTATTCAAGCAGTTAAGATCATTTTATAAAACGCTATAAAATCGCTATTTACTAAAAATTCTAATTTACTCTTAATGAGCGGTTGTAAATTAAACAAATTGCTATAGGTATCCGAAGACAATACCAGCTGCTGATTACGACTACTTAATACAATGACACTAGTATTTCTAAATGTTGACGTTCGAATTTGATGATTCGGACTGCAACCATCTGTCTTACAAAATTCCTCCCAGTCGTCCAATGTGAAGAATACACAGCTTGCAGGCGATCGAATCTGGGTGATGGGCACGAATCCAGCCGCTGGACTAAGACCGATATTCACCCATTTTGAACCGCATTTGTTGAGGAGGTATGATGACTGCCTAATTAACTGTTTTTCCTTAACGATGTTCTCATCCATCATTTTAAGCGAATCATCAATAAATTCATTATACGTTTCTGAAAATAATTAAAAAAATATATAGATATAAGTTCATGTATATAATAATTTTGTGTTCTTACTAGCTTCCATTTTAATCTTAGTGTGTAAAAATATGTGCGAACTCGAAAGCAAACATACTAATACTGATTTAGTGGGAGAAAATTACAGTGGGAACCAAACAAAAAGGAGTGGGGGTACTTACCCAATTTGAGGCGGTACAGCAGCTGCACCCGAGGCATGCGCAGCGACCATCTAAGGAGCTGGTGAGTCGATTTTATAATGCCCCCAGGCAAGAGTATGTAAGCCATCCTCATTAATACGGCGTTTATCATCATGAGGTGATAAGCTCAATTTATTTTGTCTAACTGTGAAGATTTCATGCAATTTACTTTGAAATAAATTTTGTTCTCTAAATAAAATATCATTATTAAATAAGCAATGTTTATAATCTGCCAGACTAATTTCATCCCGGACAACATTTTTCTTCACCCCCTTAACCTTTTTAATTTCCCTACTCTCAACCGCTAGGGTATACATTTTAGCGCGAAGTCCGACAAACTCACTCATTATATTACCCGCATTTTCATCTTTAAATAGTCCTAAAACAGCCTTGTTTTGAGGTGCTATGTTGTAGACATTATTGGCCGAAAAGTTTGATGTGTCGAATTTTGAGATATTTTTCTTAATGTCGCTGTATATATTATCTGTCTCGACTTTTTAGATAAAACTGTCCGTATCCATATAACACAGGCGGACCTTTTCAGCATACACGCGTCTCAAAAAATTGTAGAAAAAGTCATACATAAGATGCTTTGATAGCTCCAAGACGGAGAAGCCGATATAAATAGGCTTATTATTAGAGCTCGGAATATATGCACGTAAAAATCAACAAAATATGCGCATTTATATGTAAATATTTTGACAAAAATATGCACAAATTATTAAAAAATATGCTCCAATATATGCAAAATATGCATCAATATGCAAAATTTTAATTAACAGAAAATACATCGTATTCAATGAAAACAAAAGTTTATTTTACATTTTAAGTCATTTAAAACATAATGCTCGTATAACATTGGTATATTATTGTCTATAACGTTATAAATTATAATACTTACATTTTATAATTTTTATATTTTATATATTATATTATAATTTATTATACATAATAATATGCTGTTTAAAAAAATAACTTAACATAATAATAAATATTTCATTACTTAAGTAGTAATACCTATCTAAGTACCTATGTACAACTATTTACTTATCGTCTATCTACTTATGCTAGTTATTATTATAAAAATTGAGAATTAAGTGCTTTTCTAAATTCTCCATTTTAAATGAATGTTGTCTGTCATCTAACAAGTGTTTGAATGTCGAAAAAGATCGTTCTACGTCGACGGAAGTAATTGGAGCATTTTTTAAATTGGCTACAATATTAGGGTCTAATTCAATGCCCTCTACAAATTCCCCATTTAAAATATTAGAAACTTTTGAAAGAATTTTAAATCCTTCATTTTTCTCTAATACTGAATTTAGCTTTTTAAAAATTATTTCTCCGGTTCCCGTAACAGTTGCCAATGCTTTGTGACATTTATTTACTAAATTTACTGAGTCAGTTAAGGGTAATTCTCTTGATTCTAATATCAAAATTGTTTCTGCTATTATAGAAAAATGTGTTGCAATAAATGCCAACTGATTTGGTATTATATTATTTTTTAAGGACTTTTAGCTTCTTTTATAGCATTTGAATCATCAGATAATTCGAAAATAAAATTTTTAATACTTTGATAGTTTTTTGAGTAAAAAATTGCGGCTTTTATCCACGTTCCCCATCTAGTAATTACTGGTTGTGGAGGTAATGGTAAATTGGGAAACGATTTCTTGTAAAACTGAACTCGCAATGGCGCTTTTAAAAAAATCTTTTTTATATTACTAATTAATTCATTCACAAGAGGGAATTGGTTTCTGATTTCTTCGGCAACTCTATTAATACCATGAGCCAAACAAGTAGTATGAATCAAATTAGGAAAAAATATTTTTAAATTAACTGAGGCTTTACACATGTAAGAGGCAGCATCGGACAACATTAATATTATTTTTTCTTGTGGTATTGAATTGGGCAGAAAAAAATTTGTTAATCCGTCGTGAATAAATCGAGTTATTGTGGAATTATTGGTTTTATCTAACTGCTTAGAACTTATTAAATATGATTTACTACTGTTTCCATTCAAACAACCAATTAATAAATTGGCAATATATCGACCGGCAGAATCTGTGGTTTCATCCACTACAAAATAAATGAAGTTGTTACCAATCAACGTGCGAATCTCGGATATTACTTCGGTGTATATTTGGTCCACATAATTCTTCCTCAAGGTACTCTCATCGGGAACATGATGTTTGGAATATTTTTCAAGAAAACTTTTTAATTTTGGTTTTTGTAGTTTCGCCAGTGGAATATTGGAGCTTAGGAATGCCTCGCACAAATCCTTGGAGAATTCTTGTTGAGCGGTTTTTTTGTGTGCATTTTCAAATGATTCAAAAAGACGACTTTGAGAACCATTACCAGAGTTAAGCTTTTTTACTTTATCTTGATGTAATGCAGTACCCACGTGCTGCATAATTAAAAATTTCTTTTCACATGACACCTAAAACGTAAAACCACATTATATTTATACTACAGTTATTGTTGCAAACAAAAAAACCTTTATAGGTTTCTCAATAAAACAAACATCAAAAATATTACATAATTGTAGGTATACTTAAATTTTTTCCACAAGCTCTACAAAATATCTCGTTTTGTAAACTCTGGTCGAATACCAATTCTGGATAATTTTTTATCCAGGAATACACTAAACTTTGTACTTTCGGCATATCGCAGGTTACGAAGTGCACACAACGAACGAAAGGAAACAAATTAATTATTTTCTTTCAAACATTTCATTTTAAAGGCTTGTTATTGAAACCTATATGACATACGCTCAAATAATAAGAAACATAAATGTTTACGGAAAAACCCAGATTTTTAAAATATAAAATAAAGGTCCTGTTGTTAGCAAATATGTTGCTTCAATAAATAAAAAGAAACTAAACTGCGTAGTTACTAAAGAAATATAAAACGGACGAAATTAAAGAAAGCTTTGTATTTTTATATTATATTATTTGAAAATGGAGTTAATTATTTTATGACCGGCAATGATGCGTCTTAACGGCAGTAATGCTTCTTTTTTAGGAGGAAATTTATAATTTGATGGAAATATGCACAAATATGCAATATTTCATAAAATATGCATCAAGTAGCAAAAATATGCTAAATATGCATTTTTTAATAAGCTCATTTTAATCAAAAAACATTAGATACAGCCAAAATACTCAAAATTTTGTTGATATATCTTTAAATAACAAATATGCATTTTGCATATAATCCGAGCTCTACTTATTATATACAACTTTCAGCCTCTCCATCTGGATAGCTACAAAGTTTTCAGAAAAAATACTAACACTTTTAAAATTTGGTTTCGCGATCAAACTAACGCGACTTTTACCATGGTCCTCCCAATGTGTGACCAATTTGACATCTACTCGCTTATCAACATTCTCCATGGTTTTACCATATACAGAGTTGTTCATAAGCTTGTAGAAGTCTTTCTCTAAATCATTCCTAGCATGCTGACGTAGGCTGGTGTTTAGGTCGATATAATTTTGTAGCCAATTTGACTGGTTAAATTTTAAAACGCGGTGAATTTTGGTTATTTTAAGGCCGAAATGTAACGCTTGCTTTAATGTTTGATAGTGTATGACATATTTTTCTTTGTTCTGTAAATTCGCGATCAACTTTTTATACTGAAATTTAGATGTGGGAGGCACTATGTTTTCGGGAAGAAAAGGTAGGTCGTTATGCTCATCATGCAAAGTTACGGGATACGTGACATCTACCTCCAAAAAATAGCCAATCGGCGAATCATCAGCGATGCCAGATATATTTAGATTGTCAATCTCATCTTGACTAGCCCAACTGAACCCACCGAATGGTAGATACTGCGACATTGCCCACCCGTACAAATTGTTCGCGTCCCAATAAGCTAAATATGAGCTAGGAGCACTCGCATCATAATTGGACATATACTTATTGTTTGACTTAGCGTGCCGCAAAGATACCTGACACAACCCACCCCTGATACTGTGTTTAACAAAATGATGCATGTCGATGTCTGTGAGTAGGAGCTACTCACTGGAGCAGCTCAATTTTGGTATGCTTCAACATAGCATCCCAAGACAAGCCTGGGCTGGTATAATATTGTGCCGGATCCAGACTATATGTATCCCGACAAATTTTCCGGAAATTTTCAAAAATGTCAGCTAATAATAAAACATCTGATTCTAAATATAAATTCGAATATTCTAATAAATTGTGGGATCCAAACGTATTCCAAACAGTTTGCGCATGTTGATATTCAACATCCGAAATATCAACATCATTTAATGAATTAAAAAAATCGCGCTTTGCCGGTAAGGTCGATTCGTTCAATCGTCCAAAGGTGTCTATATATTGATAGGGGAATACACCCTTCTTTCTAATTAAATCGAAATGTGAATCTAATGGAAACGCCCGTCTAACATTGATGAAGTCGTGCGGGTCCAAATTTTGTGCAAGTTTATTGATAGAAGATGCCATGAATCGAAAACTATCTAAAAACCGCAGATTTACATAAACATTTCTTTTCTCGCCCGGTTTTTTATCTGTATAGTCTCCGACCAAAACTTTCGCGCTGAAGCTAATATATCGTTCTTTATTAATCGGAATTACATCAATATTTAAATTTTGTTGTGCCAAATCTCTTAAAAATAGATGGCTATCATACCCGCTCAAATTATGAAAAAAGATAGGGACAAATTTAGGAATTTTGAAGTTTAGATTACAATTAGAATGAGCGGCCCCCCGAAACGCTCCCGTAATGTGGCAGTGATCTCTCACTCTATCGACGTTGAGAGATAGCTCACAAATGTGGCAAATCACGGCCTCATTATATAATTTTTGTTCGCTATTATTTAAAGTATTCATCGGCACGATAGTCTTTAAATAGTTTTCATAGATAAGCTTAACATCTTCTATCAATTTTTCGACAAACACCGTTGAGCAATCTAAACCGGCATACGTGACAAATTTATTTAACTTTGCATCAAACGAACACACAATTTGATATGCAAAACTATAAGGAATATGCTTGAATGTTTTATTCGTATACGAACTAGCTGGATCACGGCTACATGTGTGAATTGGTTGGATAATACTTTCAAAATCGGCATAAACAACGAAAGGAGCGGACATTTTCTTATGATGACAATCAAAACGTAAAATATTTTGGGGTAACATATCACCAAATTTTGTTTTACGCGCATCAGTTGAGGGTAGTACTGTATACACGTGATTACAGTCATGTAATTGATGTGTATGTAATTTTTCGATGGTGCTGAAATAAACTAAACACCGATCGCAGATGTGAACATCATTACCGTGCTTATTGATTTGAGATGAAACTAGCCTGGACAGATTTTTAATTAACACATAATGCGCCTTTAATACATCCTCAATTAAAAGTAAATTTATATGAACATCTTTTCTAGTTTTATTAAAATGAATCGGCCCCACCACCTCATGATTTTTTGTTTCATCATTAAAAGCCAAACCGTAAACATTAACACTGAAATTATTCATTTGCTCAATTTTTGAAATATCTTTAATTTTAACCGGGAATTTAATACCTTCTAAATTTAGGACGCCGGAGTAATGAGGGTAACTACTAACTCTATGTACACTCATGTTTGCCGGGTGGAGTGCTGCTACAATCGACCAACATACGCAGGTATCATCCCGGTTCTGAATGTTGATCCATGCTTTTTTGTTTCGGATCGAGGGAGGTAGTTCCAAGTAAGATGATCCCCCTAGAGGTTCGTAGGTGTAGATGTTAACCTCTAAATGGGAGACCATCTTAAGTGTCCAATTGCTCCCCCTATCCGAAAACTCTTCCGCTTTCGATTTTATGATGGCGGCAGCCTGGTCAAAAACGTCCTCCAAGTCCGAAGACTCGGCGACAATGACATATCGAGTATTGAAGGACTTTAAGTCGGCTATTTCCTCATCAGCCACAGTTTTAGCATAGTGAGCAAATAACTCTAACTGCACCTTAATACCCGATATAGCCCTAGCCAGAACATCGTTAATCAGGCTGCACACTTTAATTTTCAAATTCGCCAAAAAATTTGTGATATCAACACCCTCATCACCTAGAATTCTATAACTCGCGACCCGATTTTTAAATGATGAATTAATTTTTAACACCCCATCGGCAGCATAAGCGTATTATTATTCAAATGCTGTTGTGAGCGAAGATGTCCCCTATATAAAGAATTATTAGGGAAACTCAACCTACAACAGCTTACCTGAGGCGCATCTCGACTAGTAGATGGAGCAGCATCCGCAAGTCTATTAGAACTAGTGGATGGTACAACATCTACTTTAACCCTCTTCTTAGATGGTCCAGCAACATGCTGACATGTCTCCACACCCTCACCACAAGTATCACAATGAAAATCGCGGTGGACTGTATTGACATGACGCTTCAGGTTGTCGCGCCGGGTGAAAGATTTGTCGCATATGATGCAGTTCATTCTATGAGAAACGAATTAAAAATAATTAATATAATAAATTTAATGCAATAAAAAGCTATTGAAACATAATTTTTAATATATCGAAATTGCCGATTTATTTGAAAACTCCTCGTATATCAATTGATATGAAATACTAATTATAGACCTGTATATATATAAATAATATTTTTATATATAAATTTTGAATGTTCCCCATATATTTAACTAAAAATACTCTTATTATTCAGAATTTATTTAAATTATTGAAAAAGCCATTTAAAGAGCTATATATAAATAAACAACTTAATTATATGCAAATTTACAGGTTTAAACATTAAAAACAATAAAACAAAAGCAAATATATACTTACATTATAAATGTAAAGAAGTATCACACACAAACAGTAGATATTCACAGTTCGATTAGTATACAGCGAAATAATGTAAAAAAAGTATCACACACAAAGAGATGTTCACAGTTCGATTAGTATACGGTGAATGCGATCAAGTATTCTTTATTGTAAATATATATATCATGATAGAAAACGCTAATTTTTTGACGTTTTCACCTATATGATTCAATAAATAGAAAATATATATTGTGGAATTTTTAAAATGATGGCGTTAGAAATAGAAAGCTCTCGCGTATAATTTGTTATATATATTAGTGAAGCAGAGGGATGCTCTTGAAATCCTCAAGTTAGATTTGGATACTGACGAAAATGCTAAATTTCGGAAACATAGCAGTCTACTACCGAATTCCATTAGAGCACTACTTTGCGGTCCATCAAACTGTGGTAAAACAAATCTCATGCTATCCTTATTATTCGATGAAAATGGTCTCAAGTTCGAAAATAATTTTCTAGGAGGAATGTTTTAAGTTCCTTCCAATCTTTAAATTCCCTATTCCTGATTAAAAGTCTGGCATTATCTGTTAGCTTGGTTTTTATTATAGTAAATAATGTCGTTTCATATTCTGGTTTGATTAAATGTGTTGCTTCGTCGCAATTATCGATAAATTCATACAGTCTTGATTTCGTGCCATCAAATTTAATTAATAGGTCTTTGGCAATTTCTAAACCTATCTTAGTACTCATTTTATTTGTAGAGTCCGTTACAATTTGAGAGGAGAAAGAAAGGAAAACTTAAGAAATAATTTAACTTACAGTAGTAACAAGTAAAAACTATTCATCTCCTTGTTGTCCAACCACTAGAAGATTCCAGTATTTCTCCAAGAGGGTTTCTTTCCTTGTCGGTATTTGAAACTCCTTGATTCTTGTAGAAGTTGGTTCTTAATCTTCTTCTTAGGATTTCTTCGTCTGGATAACTTTAACGAGAAGTTCTCAACAACATCGACAACATCCACAATATCCACAATATCTACGACATCTACGACATCTACGACATCATCCCACTTCTGACACCACTTAATTTGTAGTGGACCTTGTAGGAAAATGAAAGTGTTCTTGTTCTTAAACTACTTTATTCTAAGTTAAAATTACAAGTGTGACGTTACATAAGTTTTATTATTACTTGCTTAATTGAAGTCTGTCTACTGAATGTATATCTTCTGTAACACATTGCGCGTATATAAAGAAATTATCACAATGCATGTGAATCTTCTGTGAAAAATAAATAAAATAAGATATGAAGTACTGGAAATAATTAATCTTAAAATAACAGTATTATTTGATAGTGAGTATACACCATCGAATAACAATTCGTTTGTCTAACAGGAAATATACATTGGAATCCATAGTACAATGGAATTACAATAAAATATTTACACTTATCTAAATACAAATATACATATATAAAGATTAGGTGGAACATGCAGTAAATAATAATTGTTAGTTTATAAAAGGAAATATACTATTAGAGATTATATTAAATAAGATATGTTTAATTACGATTTATATTACTACATAATTGAAATATAGGCTGGTTCATTACACATATAAGAAATTCGTGTGGTGTCCACATCTAAATTTTACTTTTAAAATGAAGAGAAAGAAGACGTTTGAATGGTCATCACTAACAAGATTTTTACGGTACATTATTACTGTCAAAGAATTAGTGTACTTCTACAATTGAGTTCTTTAACCATTTTCTACTCTGACCATGTTATTACTATATACATGTAATATAGGGGTTATATTTTGTTTACGTGTTTGTCAAAATTATTTTAATATGTGTGGTTTTATTGATTTCTAGAATTTTCAACAGAAGCCTCACTAATTATATCTGTTATATCGTTGTTGTGACATTCATCTGGTATTCGCTCGAAACAGGTACCTATAGGTGATAGCGTCAAAGAGTTTTCAATAGATTGATTTAGTAATTCAGCGCGTGTTACGTTGGAAGAACATGAAAAAGAGTTGGAATTTTTTAAATGACGTCCGTCATTTCGTAAGGAACACTTACAGCGGCGACATATGTTATTTATTTTCTTTCGATTACGTACATTATTCTTATATCCCGTTGCCTGGCAAATTTTTGAATAAACCGACGAATTATGACATACACCGATCGCAGATGTGAACATCATTACCGTGCTTATTGATTTGAGATGAAACTAGCCTGGACAGATTTTTAATTAACACATAATGCGCCTTTAATACATCCTCAATTAAAAGTAAATTTATATGAACATCTTTTCTAGTTTTATTAAAATGAATCGGCCCCATCACCTCATGATTTTTTGTTTCATCATTAAAAGCCAAACCGTAAACATTAACACTGAAATTATTCATTTGCTCAATTTTTGAAATATCTTTAATTTTAACCGGGAATTTAATACCTTCTAAATTTAGGACGCCGGAGTAATGAGGGTAACTACTAACTCTATGTACACTCATGTTTGCCGGGTGGAGTGCTGCTACAATCGACCAACATACGCAGGTATCATCCCGGTTCTGAATGTTGATCCATGCTTTTTTGTTTCGGATCGAGGGAGGTAGTTCCAAGTAAGATGATCCCCCTAGAGGTTCGTAGGTGTAGATGTTAACCTCTAAATGGGAGACCATCTTAAGTGTCCAATTGCTCCCCCTATCCGAAAACTCTTCCGCTTTCGATTTTATGATGGCGGCAGCCTGGTCAAAAACGTCCTCCAAGTCCGAAGACTCGGCGACAATGACATATCGAGTATTGAAGGACTTTAAGTCGGCTATTTCCTCATCAGCCACAGTTTTAGCATAGTGAGCAAATAACTCTAACTGCACCTTAATACCCGATATAGCCCTAGCCAGAACATCGTTAATCAGGCTGCACACTTTAATTTTCAAATTCGCCAAAAAATTTGTGATATCAACACCCTCATCACCTAGAATTCTATAACTCGCGACCCGATTTTTAAATGATGAATTAATTTTTAACACCCCATCGGCAGCATAAGCGTATTATTATTCAAATGCTGTTGTGAGCGAAGATGTCCCCTATATAAATAATTATTAGGGAAACTCAACCTACAACAGCTTACCTGAGGCGCATCTCGACTAGTAGATGGAGCAGCATCCGCAAGTCTATTAGAACTAGTGGATGGTACAACATCTACTTTAACCCTCTTCTTAGATGGTCCAGCAACATGCTGACATGTCTCCACACCCTCACCACAAGTATCACAATGAAAATCGCGGTGGACTGTATTGACATGACGCTTCAGGTTGTCGCGCCGGGTGAAAGATTTGTCGCATATGATGCAGTTCATTCTATGAGAAACAAATTAAAAATAATTAATATAATAAATTTAATGCAATAAAAAGCTATTGAAACATAATTTTTAATATATCAAAATTGCCGATTTATTTGAAAACTCCTCGTATATCAATTGATATGAAATACTAATTATAGACCTGTATATATATAAATAATATTTTTATATATAAATTTTGAATGTTCCCCATATATTTAACTAAAAATACTCTTATTATTCAGAATTTATTTAAATTATTGAAAAAGCCATTTAAAGAGCTATATATAAATAAACAACTTAATTATATGCAAATTTACAGGTTTAAACATTAAAAACAATAAAACAAAAGCAAATATATACTTACATTATAAATGTAAAGAAGTATCACACACAAACAGTAGATATTCACAGTTCGATTAGTATACAGCGAAATAATGTAAAAAAGTATCACACACAAAGAGATGTTCACAGTTCGATTAGTATACGGTGAATGCGATCAAGTATTCTTTATTGTAAATATATATATCATGATAGAAAACGCTAATTTTTTGACGTTTTCACTTATATGATTCAATAAATAGAAAATATATATTGTGGAATTTTTAAAATGATGGCGTTAGAAATAGAAAGCTCTCGCGTATAATTTGTTATATATATTAGTGAAGCAGAGGGATGCTCTTGAAATCCTCAAGTTAGATTTGGATACTGACGAAAATGCTAAATTTCGGAAACATAGCAGTCTACTACCGAATTCCATTAGAGCACTACTTTGCGGTCCATCAAACTGTGGTAAAACAAATCTCATGCTATCCTTATTATTCGATGAAAATGGTCTCAAGTTCGAAAATAATTTTCTAGGAGGAATGTTTTAAGTTCCTTCCAATCTTTAAATTCCCTATTCCTGATTAAAAGTCTGGCATTATCTGTTAGCTTGGTTTTTATTATAGTAAATAATGTCGTTTCATATTCTGGTTTGATTAAATGTGTTGCTTCGTCGCAATTATCGATAAATTCATACAGTCTTGATTTCGTGCCATCAAATTTAATTAATAGGTCTTTGGCAATTTCTAAACCTATCTTAGTACTCATTTTATTTGTAGAGTCCGTTACAATTTGAGAGGAGAAAGAAAGAAAAACTTAAGAAATAATTTAACTTACAGTAGTAACAAGTAAAAACTATTCATCTCCTTGTTGTCCAACCACTAGAAGATTCCAGTATTTCTCCAAGAGGGTTTCTTTCCTTGTCGGTATTTGAAACTCCTTGATTCTTGTAGAAGTTGGTTCTTAATCTTCTTCTTAGGATTTCTTCGTCTGGATAACTTTAACGAGAAGTTCTCAACAACATCGACAACATCCACAATATCCACAATATCTACGACATCATCCCACTTCTGACACCACTTAATTTGTAGTGGACCTTGTAGGAAAATGAAAGTGTTCTTGTTCTTAAACTACTTTTATTCTAAGTTAAAATTACAAGTGTGACGTTACATAAGTTTTATTATTACTTGCTTAATTGAAGTCTGTCTACTGAATGTATATCTTCTGTAACACATTGCGCGTATATAAAGAAATTATCACAATGCATGTGAATCTTCTGTGAAAAATAAATAAAATAAGATATGAAGTACTGGAAATAATTAATCTTAAAATAACAGTATTATTTGATAGTGAGTATACACCATCGAATAACAATTCGTTTGTCTAACAGGAAATATACATTGGAATCCATAGTACAATGGAATTACAATAAAATATTTACACTTATCTAAATACAAATATACATATATAAAGATTAGGTGGAACATGCAGTAAATAATAATTGTTAGTTTATAAAAGGAAATATACTATTAGAGATTATATTAAATAAGATATGTTTAATTACGATTTATATTACTACATAATTGAAATATAGGGTGGTTCATTACACATATAAGAAATTCGTGTGGTGTCCACATCTAAATTTTACTTTTAAAATGAAGAGAAAGAAGACGTTTGAATGGTCATCACTAACAAGATTTTTACGGTACATTATTACTGTCAAAGAATTAGTGTACTTCTACAATTGAGTTCTTTAACCATTTTCTACTCTGACCATGTTATTACTATATACATGTAATATAGGGGTTATATTTTGTTTACGTGTTTGTCAAAATTATTTTAAAATGTGTGGTTTTATTGATTTCTAGAATTTTCAACAGAAGCCTCACTAATTATATCTGTTATATCGTTGTTGTGACATTCATCTGGTATTCGCTCGAAACAGGTACCTATAGGTGATAGCGTCAAAGAGTTTTCAATAGATTGATTTAGTAATTCAGCGCGTGTTACGTTGGAAGAACATGAAAAAGAGTTGGAATTTTTTAAATGACGTCCGTCATTTCGTAAGGAACACTTACAGCGGCGACATATGTTATTTATTTTCTTTCGATTACGTACATTATTCTTATATCCCGTTGCCTGGCAAATTTTTGAATAAACCGACGAATTATGACATATTGCATACTTCATCTGATATATGCAAGCTAATGAGTTTCTGTATTACGTTACATTTAGTTTTTTTATGTATGTTAAAACAGTCTTTGTAACCTTACTATGAAAAGTGGTTTAATATTTCCCGTATTACGGATAAAAAAATTCTTTATATAATGGCGAGACCGTGCAGAATTTGAAAATAAACCACACTCCTTTGAAATAATAATTTCTGACGTATGTAAATCAAGTAATTGTTGAAACGTATGCTTAGGAAACGCAACTTTGAAATAAGTCGCCAACGCTTTATATTTACATGAGCCCTTTCTTGTAATATTGCAAATTAAAAATGTTGGACTGATGCAGTGAGATGACAATATATTTAATATACCTGTAATATTCCTTCATGGAGTATATCTATATATTTACAGTATCTACAACCTAAATTTCAATTTATTAATAAATATTTCTGTCTACCTTAAAGACATGTTACGTATTTATGTAAATACCTGAGCAGTATACACTGGACAGAAATAAGTACACATTAACTATTAACTATAATATGCTCACATTTACACACGACTATACAGAAGTATACACTAAACACTTGTAAAAATAGTAATGTCGAAAAAAAAGCATACACCAAAAAGCCCCTTGTTACTACGAAAGAATGTCATTTACCAATTTTATTTTAGTTCCGGTAGGCAAGGGTCATGAATTATGTTATTATAACATCTCCCCTTTTAAAACAAATTATTAGGAAATTTCAAGATTCACTGATAATTTGCATTGGTACTTCGACGTTTTCCTTCCTTATAGTTTTTTTTACCCTGAATAAGATAATACAATGTTACACCTATGATACTAATAAATAATTATAACATACACCCAAACCGTAGAATGAATTAACTAGTATGTTTAAACTTTAAAAGATCAAGATCTTGATTTACTTCTTTTAATTCATCCTTTACATAAACGTAGGAAGTTTCCTTCAAAATTACATTAGTGATATTTTGTTAAAATGTATAAAATTCTAAAAAGTCATAATTTTGCATTTCTACTTGTTTTATATAATTTTGTATAATGTGGTTTTTTATTTCATACGTGCAATTATTGTCAGGTCTTAAATAATAAACACCTTTAATAAATCTAATTTTAATAATATTATTACAATTTTCTTTTATTTCACTTTGAATCGGTGCAATAATTAAAATTAAATTATGTAGATATTTTATTTCTACGTCCTGAATATCATAAATTTGCCTTACACAGTTCGAGTAATTTCTATAATTAGATATAATTTTGATCTCGCAATTACTACTATTAGTTATAGTTAATTCCGGTAAGTATTTACATAATTGAATATTCTGGTAATTTTTACAATCATTTGGTATAATATATTTGTTGTTTCTTATAGATAAGTTCTTTAAGTCTACATTAAATATATAGTATTCTTTTTCATTAATTAATATTGGGAGATTATAGATTTCATAATTTTCATAATATTCCATCGTGAGTAATTAACATAAAAGTTATTACATTTTCTTTACCAAGATAATATTTAATTTCGAATACATTTTCTAGAAATAACGGAGTATCTATTTCTAAAGGATACGGGAATTTGAAAGGTGTTTCTATTGGTATTTTCTTTAACTCTAGAAGTAATTTTCGTGGTTGAATATTGAATAAGAACTGGATATACAATATTATTTTGTGACAACGTAAGACCCAGAAGCAACGTTTGCAATGTTTCGTGTATTTCCTGTACATATGCAAGTTTATACTGAAGTCTATTTGCGAGCTCACTATGTTTTGTAGTATAGGTCAAATATTTATTTAATAATTTTGTATGTGAATTAAACTGATTTACTAAATTATTCAAGGATTTGTTCACGACCTTGAATATACTAGTTGGTGATTCTTTTAACAATTGTTGATTGTTATATAATTCAGCCATTTGTTCTTCTAATTTTTGTCCATCATCATAACTCAAGTTACCAGTAATTTCGCTCAATGCACTACCAATAAAATTAAACAATCCCCGTTTATGTTTATTACCAAAAATTAGAGCGATGATAGTAGAAATCTGCTCTTCTTTCCTAAATATTGTTTAATATAATTCAATTTGATCATTATTCGTTAAATTGTATTCTCTTCGATAGTCTAAATAGCGTCCCCATGTTTTAACCAATTTACTATAAGTGATTGGTATGGCCAGAATTACTTCCTTATGGCTATTATATAAATTACCAACTCTAACCGGTAATATAGATAATTTGTTCTCTATTTGGACTAGTTCCCCGTTGATGGCATAACACCATCTGAAACAACGGATTTTAGTTCGTTAGTATGGTATTCAAAAAGTTTTCCTTTTGAATTTTTTACTTTTAATTTATGATTTTCTAATACATCTAGGATAGTAAAAGGACCCCTGGCTAATTCATTGGTTTTACTATATCTACCAGGAGGTTTCATATAGACTATTTGACCCCTTCTGGTATATGATGTTTTTCGATTTACATTTTGTTTCTCAATAATTTTTTCTTTATTCTCTTGCATTTTTTCTGCTAAATGTATGTTCATTGCATCGATTGAATTTTTATGTTCTTGTAATTGTTCTTCCGTTATTAGACCACTCATTGTTTTGTTCATAGGCTTATAATGTCCAAAAAATAGTTCGACCGGTTTTTGCCTTGTGATGGGATTAATTGAATTATAATAATACACAATCGCTAAAGGCATAAAATCTGTTTCGTTTCGAGAAATTAATAAACGACAATGTTCAGCTAAAGTAGAGTGAAATCTTTCAATTTCTCCTTGTGACTGTGGATGTATAGAAGTTGTTGTGTGACCATTTATTTTATTCATATTTAATAAGTTCTTCACTATATTATGATTAAATTCGTTAACCGCATCGAACACTATAGTTTCGGGTATTCCATAAAATTGAAAATATAGAATTAATGCTTTCACTATTTCGGTTGTTGTTTTACTATTAATCTCATAAGCTTGAGCAAATTTAGAAAAGGAATCTACTATTGTTAGGAAAATCCTTCGTTTAATTTGATATACATCCGCTAACAATTTTTGCTTAGGTTTAATGCAGGTCTCTGTTAATTGTAGTGGTGGTTTTACCTGATGTCTATCGTACTTATTTTTTTGACATAGTTCACAATTATTAATATATTTAATTACATCATTATGATAATTTTGCCAGAAATATTGCATTTTCAATTCATTAAAGGTTTTCTGTAATACATCTGTGATTATTTAAATCATGAATTTGTTGGATCACTTCTAATTGACGATCTTTATCGTCTACAATGTTTACCTTTTTTAAACATCGAATAATTTTTATTTTGTCCTTATAAGTAGTTATTAATACAGAACAAAAAATTTTATAGACTTCGTCAGAACAAAAAATGAAATATTTCTTATGCATTAAATAGTTATTTATTAGATCCACTAGATTTTGTTGAATTCTATTTTGTTCTAGATTGACCTAAGAAACGAGTTTGCCTTGAACTGTTTTCTGTGTTACGGTATATTTATCTCCGACTGTCAATAAAATTTGATTTTTCTGAGTGTTAATCGTTGTATCGGAAATGGGAATCGAAAATTGGTGCTCATTTAAGTTAGAATGTAGTGATCCCGCTTCAGACCTATCGTGGACGCACATTGATTCGTTGGAATCTTGATTAACTTGAATTGTTTCTAATCTTGAAAGTGCATCTGCATTGGCGTTATATTTACCAGGTTTGTGAATGATATCATATTCTTGTAATTTTAACTTCCATCTTTCTAGTTTTGCATTTGGTTCTTTAAGATTATGGAGCCAGATTAATGGCTTATGAACAGTTAGTAGAATGAATTTGAAACCCCAGACATAAGGTGTAAATTGCTTTACTGCAAAAATAATTCCTAGCAATTCCTTTTTAATCGAATAATATTTATTTCAAATAGGTTTACCTTGTCCTATTTTTCCCTGGGACAAAACCGTGCCTATAGCTATATTACTAGCGTCAGTTGTAATAATAAGTTCTTTAGAGAAATCTGGATATTGCAAAATAGGAGAGTTCATTAATATGTCTTGGCAATCTCTAAAACATTTGATATATTCATAATAAAATTAAAATCTTAGATATTTTAATTTTATTATTCTTTTTTAAACACTTAGTGAGTGGTTTAATCAGTTTAGCGAGGTTTGGTATAAATTTGTGATAGTATACTAGTAAGCCCAAGAAGCTTTCAATTTGTTTAACTGTTTCTGGTAGTTTAACCCTTTTTATGGCGTCTATTTTACTTGGGTAAGGTTCTATCCCTTTATCTGTTACTATGTGCTCTAAATATTTTATGGATCGTTTAAAAAATTCGCATTTGTCCAAGGATTTTTAAAATTGTTTTCTTGTAGTCGTTTAAAGACAGATTCCAATTGTTGTAAATGTTCTTCGTAAAAAGTCTGATAGTATAAAATTCATGCACCTTTGGAAAGTTGAAGACGCGTTTTTTAAACCAAATGGCATCCTGAAAAAGTGTACTGTCCCGATTCTGTACAAAATGCAGTTTTCTCTTGATCTTCTGGTTTTATTTCAATTTGATGAGAACCTGAGGCAAGAACTAGAGAAATAATGGGCACGTCCAAGTTTATCTAATATGTCGGAAATCAGAGGTATGGGATATTTATCATCGATTGTTTTGTCATTAAGTTTCCGATAATCAATAACCATTCGAAATTTTTGTATCAGTGAATGGTCTAATTTTTTCTTTACTAGAGATACAGGTGCGGCATACGGTCTAGTACTATGTCTAATGATTCCTTGTTGTAACATTTTATTAATTTGAGACTCAATTTCTTTATGCTGAACTGGACTTTTTCTATATGGCTTTTGATAGATTGGTACATCATCAATTAATTTTATGGCATGTTGTATTTTACTTGTAAAGGTTAATTGAATATTTTTGTCGTATAATATTGTTTTGTATTTATAAACTAATTGTCTTAAGGCATTGCGTTCTTCATTGTTAAGGTGTGAGTCTTGAAGTTTGGTTTTGATATTTTTATCTAGAATCTTTGATATTTCTGAATTTGATTTGACATTATTCAAATTTCCATATGATTCATTATAATAAAAGGGAATACTTAAATTCGGTAAATGAAGCATATTATTTTAATAATCTATTTGTGCTTGTAATTTTATTAATATTTTACTACCAATTAACCCTTGGAATTTCTCCGAAAAATCTACTATATTCCAATGAAAATTCCGCGCTATTAAAAGTGCATAAATATGGTGTAATTGCTATATTTTTATGATACGTTGTGTTATGCATTGTTTTTATACTAAATGGTTTATCAATAATATAATTAGAAAAATAATTAAACACAATTTTTGGATTTATTAAAGAATCTGTTGCTCCTGTATCGATTAATAATTTAACATTACCCAATTCCTTTATAATAATATATGGTAAATACTTATTGCATTGTTGATTTAAATTTATTGTTTTTTCCATATTGTTTCTATTGTTCGTATCTGACTGAGGGAATATTATTCCATCGTCCGTGATTAAATTGTGAGAGAACTCTAGATCAAAATATTCTACGGATTTGTATCCTCCGGTGTGACTAACTGAAAATTTTGCTCAATAATATCGTCGACATTTAAATATTCTACATTGTCTTCATCTAGATATACTTTCTGATCACACCCTGCTTCATTTTGTAGTTCGCGATTATCAACTTCAATGTTAAAAACCCTGTTTCCGTTATGGAATCCCATTAGTGGTTGTTTAGCTGGTTTGGTGTGAGTGTTTAGTCGTGAAAAACGGCGAGATGTATCAATTTCCTTTGGTTCTGACTGGGATTGATTACGATAAGTTTGAATGGGTGGATAGGGTTGTTTAACAGGATAAGTTTGTTGTGGAAAAGGTCGTTGTGTTCTAGATTGTTGGATTTGGGGTTGCAGTGGTTGATGTTGTTGCAAATGAATTTGTTGAGGTCGAGTGTGTGTATGCAATTGAGGAGCTTTGTACTGTTGATCGACGTTTGATTTTTGTGAGTTAGGTATTATTGTTTGTACATTAGGTGTAGCTTTTACAAAAGAAATCTTATGGGTATTTTCAAATGTATTAAAATGATTCTCCCATTGATATTCATTTATTGCTAACGTAATTAGTTGGTCGAGCGTTACTTCTCTACCTATTATATTTTGCCTTATTAAATTACCTATTCTATTATTGATAATCATAATTGAACGTACTAATGCATCAATTGCTAAACCATTAAATACTGTTTGTTTAGACTGCCTAATTTGATTGTTATACAATACATTCATTTGTAATTTAGTATTATAATAACTAATTAAGGATCTTAAGTCATTACTTAACATTAATAAATCCTCCGATTTTGGTACAAAATTGACAATTTCCATTTCAATACTTAATTCCGACCTCGGATCAGCATATAATTCTCTTAACCTAGCAAATATACTATCTTTCGTTTGCAATCCCTGGGCTGCAATTATGTGAGCTGATTGACCTCTTAATCTACTTAATATGATTTCGACTAAAAGTGCATTAGGTACTACTTGATTATTAACATATCGATTATAAAAAGATCCGGCAATTGTTAAAAATAAAGGCAACTCTCTATAGTCACCTTCAAATATGGGGATTAGAGAAATTTCCCCCGAAGGTACTGCATTTTGTGCCATATTAATATTAATTCTATTAATTGGTAACTTACAATGTTAATACGAAAATAGCGATGTTCATTTGGTTTTTCTTGTTTTAACGGCTGACTTTTCGTTTCTTTTATTTTTCTTTCTTCGTTTATATTGGACGATTGAACAGCAATGTTGAGCGGTCTTGTGTTTCGATTCCCTTGAAGTTCACTGGATTTTTTGGTTTGGATTTGTAGAAGCCTTCTCCCTCGCTTGAACTTATTAGGTAAGGTTTCTTTCTTTTAAACCGTTGATACGGACAAATATTACTTTCGTTATATTGTTAAAGAAATCCTACTGACTGCCCCAATTATGTTATGTAGTATAGCTTTTAATGATTGGTAAATAACACCAGAGTTTTATGATGATTTACTTTATTGTTCTTGCTAAACGTTACAGTACAGTGGTATCTTAACACTGATGTTCCCCTCCTGGTTTTTCATTTTAAATATAATTTATTATCTGTGTAATAACAAAAGTTAGAATCGTTGTGGAAAAGATCAATACTAACTTGATAAATAACAAATAATGTAATTCGTTATCGGTATAGTAATTAGAATCGTTCTGGGAAAGATCAATACTAGATTGACAAATAATAATAATAATAATACTAATAATAATAATAATAGTTTAATGCCCAACGGATAATCCAATAACAGGACAAACAATAAAGTACAAAAATTGTATACATACATTTCAGAAATTAGAAATTATTACAAAATAAGATGTTAACATAAGTAAATTCTATTAATATAAAGTGTCACCATAAATAAGCTCCGCTGTGCGACACATAGTTGTTACAGGAGAAAATGATAGTAAGTTGGTTCTAGGAATAGGAAGGGAGAAAGTAGGGGAAGATCGGGAAGAAATACGCGGAACAAGGAAATTTATGGAGGAAAGAATGTAAGTACTATCAATGAGACCATGCAGCAGCTTCCAAATAAAACGTGCACCATGTCTTTCACGACGCGACGTCAAGGACTGCATTCCATGTCATGCCAAAAGCGTAGCGTAATCCATATTGCGCGCAGGAGCCGTCAATTTTGTATGACAAAAACTTCAGGAATCTTCTCTGAATCTTCTCAACCATTAACTGGAGGTAAGTGTAATGTGGTGTCCAGACTGGGGAAGCATACTCAAGTTTGCTATCAACAAAGCTGAAGAATAAAGTTTTCAGTAGACTGATATTGTTGAAATGCTTGCAAGCACGTATAACAAAACCTAAGGTTTTAGAGGTAGCAAGACATAAATTTGAAATATGTGGGACAAAGGTTAGACGGCTGTCAAAAATAACACCAAGGTCTTTAAATTCGTTGACCTTAGAAAAATTGTGATCGTCAATCACATAAGTGGATGGAATAATTCTACGCTTCCTAGTAAAAGTCATGTGGCAACACTTGTCAACATTCAGAACTAGTCCATTACACATGCACCATTCACTGATCATATTCAAATTCTCCTGCAGAAGTAATAAGTCGTTCCAGGTCTTGACGGATTGATAAATTTTGATGTCATCTGCATAAGCAAGTGTAGGACATGACAAAGAGGTGAGCAAATCATTGATAAAAAGAATGAATAATAAAGGTCCCGGATTGGAGTCCTGAGGGACGCCAGACTGTGGCACAAACTCGAAGGACTTGAAACCATTGTAATAAACATATGTACTTCGATTGAGTAAGTACGATTCCAAAAGTTTAAGCAATGAGGAACTGAAACCATAAACAGACAATTTGGTGAGTAAAATACCATGATCTAAGGTGTCGAATGCCTTGCTAAGATCGGTAAATAGAACATCCACCTGACCCTGCGCATCAAGTTCGCAACTTATATATTGACAAATGGTGATAAGGTTTGTAACTGTCGATCGACCACGGACAAAGCCATGTTGGTCAGGTGAGATGTATGATTTAGTACCGTGATATACACATGAGTAAAGAAAGGATTCATAAATCTTAGCAAGGTTAGATAAAATAGATATTGGTCTATAATTGTCAACAAGCGTTTTATCACCTTTTTTGTGCACTGGACAAATTCGTGCACGCTTCCAAGAGGAAGGAAAAACAGATAAACGAATTGATAAATTAATAATAATAGACAAAGTGTGTCTGGCATCATGAATGAGAAAATTAGGAATTAAGTCATCCCCAGAATTACAATTCTGCGGAAACTTGGACATAATATTCATTTGTTCTGATTCAGAAACTAATGGAAGAACAACAGGTAAATGATTCACTGAAGAACTGGGTACTTCGTCATGAAAAGGTGTACCATTATGGTAGGAAGTACGAAATTTTTCAGCAAAAGCATCCACGATGTCCTGCGGAGATCCATAAATAACATCGTGAAAAGCCGGCGATTGGGAATCCTGGAACTGCCCTTCTTGGTTTGTGAGAATTTAAAAACGTTTTTAGGATTAGTTAGAATTGAGGACTGAATTTCATCTAAGTATTGTGAGTAAGCAGCAACAATATCATTTTTACAGAGAGCTCTAGGTCGACTGAATTCATTATAGTACAGAAGAGCACAAATGGAATTAATAACGGCACAATTGAGCACAAATCGAGCACAATTGACAAACATTTTATACTATCTAAATTATTACGAACGTGTGGCGACAGTAGACTTTCGTCAATTTCGGAATCTTTTTTTAGGTATAACTTCGAAACTGAGTGGTTGCCGGAAAAACGCTATACGGCACAATTGAGCACAATTGGAGTGCTTTGCAAAGGCGCCGAGTTTTGGGAAGAAATTCAAATTTTGGAGGGGGGACAATCGTCAAGTTAGCCCCCCTTAGATTTTTTTAAAAATCGCTGAAAACTGAGGAGCACAAATGAAAGTAATATCGGCACAATTGAGCACAAATGGAGCACAATTGACACTCATTTTATAGTATATAAATTGTAACCTGGGGGGGGGGGGGGCTAACTTGACATAGGTTATAGTAACTTGTGGGAACTTTCATTTGCACTATATCTTGAATACTATATATGTATAGTCCGTTTCAAGATATAGTGGGAATGCAAGCTTCCACAGGTTACTATATCTTGAAACGGACTATACATATATATTCTGTTTCAAGATATAGTGCAAATGAAAGCTCCCACAGGTTACTATACCTTGAAACATACTATACCTGCAATTATAGAATGAAATAAGTAACTATAAAAATGGTCTTCTTAATAGGCTTTTTAGAAGCATATTAAACATAGTAGGTAAAAATCATTTAAAAAGACCTTAGGTACGTATTATTTATATTGCAAGGTTATCCATTGTGACGAGCTAGTTCTACCAGTTATTGAAAATTAAATAAAATTATTAGAAGAAGTACGAAAATTATCAGGATTATCCGAGCTTATTGCTTGAAGTAGCAGTATTGTTCTGGAAGATCTACAAGAAGGATTTTTAATACGTTGGAAGCAAGTTCTAGAAAATTGATGAGTATTCAACATTAACATTTGGTTAAGTATGTTATTGTAAACATTGAACGATCATATTAAATAATAGAGTTCAATTTAAAGTATATTAGATATCACACACAGTCTTTCAAAGATAGCTTTTAAATTTAAATGATAGATATCTGCTATTATTCGATCATAATTACTGAGCTAGCATATTAGTGAACATTATGAAGTTTTTATTATACCGGGTGTCTGTTTAAGCTCGGCCACCGGCCATATCTCGGCAACCGTTTATCGTACAACCTCGCGGAAAAAATCTTGGTAGTAAAATGGATGACGCGAATTACAACAAAAATATTTTTAAGTTTTCAAAATGATCGCAAGGGGGCGCAATTCTCAAGATGAATTAAAAATTCGATAATTTTTCATTAAATTCTAGATTAAGATAGGTTAGAGAGTTTACTAGCAAAATTCTTAGACGTTTTTATACAACTTTGATTTGAAACTTTTTGATCTAATTTCCATACGAAGGGGAGAGTGGAGGGGGGTATGTCTGCGCACAAAAGTAGGTATAACTTTGGTTTGCCCCAACGGATTTTAATGTTTCTGGGCTCATTAGATAGAGAATTTTACAGAGAATTGAAAGATATGTAGCACGAAGTTACGTGGTTGTCAAAGAAAATAACAGGGGGCACTGTTCTCAATGTATGTATATTTCTTGTTTTTTCTTTAAAATTTGAAATGGAGCAGTATATTTTTAATATAATAATATTGAAGTACATAAAAAACTGAAGAGAATGATGAAAACCGGAAGTTGCTACCTTTTTTGTTGACGAAGATATAGTCATACGAAGACAATCCAGAAAAATAAAACTCTTTAAATATAATTTTATTTATTTATTGAGAGTAATAATTTTATTTTAATTTTAATAGGGTGTCTAGTACGTTTTCACTTGAAATTTCATCATACTCTTCGCTAAATGTATTTATTTCAATCTTTTTATCGATGTTTAATTCGTTGTATATGTTACGTTAGATTCTCCTTTTAAATGTTTTTAAATACTCTAGCTATTATTTTTTAAATATCATTTCTTATCCTTTCCAACACTGAAATAAAATAATAATAGTGAACAGTGTAGTTTGCTTCTTTTTTTTTTAAATTTTCATCATACAACATGGCATGCACAGTGATACTAAATTACATTATGATGAGATTTCCAAGGTAGGCCATGAAAATCGAAATGCAAAGATATTTGTGTCACTTGTAATTAAACTTTTTGTACGTATTTAGCAAATTAAGCCTTTTTGGACACCTGCACATAATTATTAAGTTTGTAAAATGTCGTATTCTAACGTTGAAGCTTATGACATGATCAGGTATTTTCAATGCTTTGAAAATACGTTCTTGCTTCGGGGAAATATTCCCTAAATTATCCCGAAAGAAGACATTATTGAGTTTTTATTCACCTTGCCAGATGTTCTTGATGTTTATTTATGGGGCAGAATAAAAGACATAGTTTATCACAAAAAGCCGAGTACAACAATTGCTGCCTCCGAAATGGAAGTAACTTTGCTGTCTACTAATCGACAAGTAAACGGGTATTGAAAATGAAGGTGAACACTTTGAACATTTGTTAAGTTGAAGTTTTTCCTTGTTTTTTTTTTGTACTTTCTGATTTAAATATATTTTCTTTTCCCTTATATTACTTAGTCAATATATTTTCTTATTTATGTTTAGGTATATAATAGGTTCACTTATTTACTTTCATTTCAGGCGGGGATGATTTAGATATCAATTTGTGTACCCTTTCGTTACTAATGAGTAAATGATTTGATTATAACTAATGCATTATATTATATTGTTTTTTTTTCTCGTTATTTTCTACTTAGTTCATGAGTTATGGAAATTATTTTTACTGTTTTCCTATAATTAGATCTACAACCTAAATCAGTTGGGTGATTAAGATATATTATTATTATTATCATTATTATTATTATTTTATTTCAATGTCTAAAAAGGCAAGACATAAACTTTAAAAATAGCTAGAGAATTTGAAAACATTTAAGAAGAGAATCTAGTAACATATGCAAGAATTAAAAATCGGTGAGAAGATTGAAATAAATACATTTATGGAAGACTATGATGAAAATCCAAGTGAAAGCGAACTATACACTGTCTAGTGACACTTAAAATTAAAATAAAGTTATTACTCACAATAAATAAATAAATTTATATTAAAAATTTGTTTATTTTTTTTGGATTGTCTTCGTATGACTATATCTTCGTCAAGAAAAAAGGTAACAACTTCCGGTTTTCTTCATTCTCTTCAGTTTTTTATGTGCTTCAATATTACTATATTAAAAATATGCCGTTCCATTTAAAATTTTAAAGAAAAAACAAGTAATATACATACATTGAGAACAACGCCCCCTGTTATTTTCCTTGACAACCACGTATTTTCGTGCTACATTTCCTTCAATTTTTTGTAAGATTCTCTATCTAATGAGCCCAGAAACATTAAAATCCGTTTGTGCAAACCAAAATTATACCGACTTTTGTACGCAGACATACCCCCCTCCACTCTCCCCTTCGTATGGCAGTTAGATCAAAAAGTTTCAAATGAAAGTTGTATAAAAACGTCCAAAAATTTTGCTAGAGAAATTTTCAATCTATTTTAATCTAGAATTTAATGAAAAATTATCAAATTTTTAATTTATCTTGAGAATTGCGCCCCCGTGCGATCATTTTGGAAACTTAAAAATATTTTATTTGTAATTTCCGTCGTCCATTTTACTATCAAGATTTTTTCCGCGAGGGTGTACGATAAACGGTTGTGGAGATATGGCCGGTGGCCGAGCTTAAACAGACACCCGGTATATGGAAGTGTAAGAGTGAATTATTCAAATTACAAATATATTTATTAAATATAGATTTTATTCACACACACTATGTCAGTATGTATAATGAGTAAAGTACTGGCCCATAAATATTTACAGAACCCTACGAGTCTAAAACCAATATTTTCAAAATAAATTTCAGAAACGAAACCCACACCATCGATGCGTTACTTTTTCATTTTCACAATGCACTGCAATTACTCTGTGATAATTGAACTTATTGTTATCGAGAGTAGAAAATAGACATCAGACAAACACACTTCCCTCAAACACTCGCTGTGGGAAGTCGAAAACTCGCGATAGACAAAAGCCCACCACCATGTCAATTCTCTATAGCGTAGCTCAACCAAACAATATGCATGACATCTATTGTCTATTCCATTCAAGCGAGATCATTGCTGTTAAATATTTACTGGGAATTGATACAACAAGAGGTCTCGAATAACATCTTATAGAGAGAGGACCAAATAACAACAACAGTTTCCAGAACGCCTTTGTTAGCTTGCAGCGTTTTCTCGAACGATATCTCTGTCTCAAGCCCTAAGAATGTTATATATTTAAGGTATCGCACGTGTTCCATATATAGACGATAGAATGTGATTATCGTGGCGTAAACGATCGGTACGGCAATATCGTGACGAGGAACAGTCTAAGGAAATCGTGCTCGTTTCTATTCTAACACGTGAGGTAACAATAGTTGCCCAAAAGTCTTTAAAATGGTTAACCGATTGTTAGAGCCCCATTATCCACTTCCATTGTGTACAAACCCTGAAACTTTTTTCATTGTTAGTTATTTATGAGAGCAATTATATTCGGAGATTAAAGTTTTAATTTAGGAACTTTTTGTATGATTCGATTTCCATAAATGGTGAAGAAAAGAATTTCGAACTGTGATACATCATCTCAAGATAACACGTTATAAGAACATTTTCTAGTTATTACATCATATAAAGTCTTTTGTTATTCAAGACCCGTAAGTCTCGTCGATAAATAATTACAATCTTATCGATTTTTTGAATTAATAGTGGAAAGGTATGTGTTGTTTCCTCCTAGTCTGAAGAAATATAATTGTTTGCTTTTTAATATTAAATAATATACTTTGATAATATGGCACTATTTTTATTTCCAATCTAATACTTAAGATTACGTGTTTGAAGACTAACACAACTACTTCTTGTCGATGTTTGTGCAGAACTTATTCTTTTACATTCCTATACGTAGTACAAGGAAGTATTTTGATGACAAAATCGGCAAACCAGAAGTAGTACTTTATTTTAATGAATAAATCGAATTTTACCTATATTTCGTCAACTAATAAGTTAAAACAAATTTATTCATATTCATTATTGACTATAAATGTACACGAAAGTGAATTTGAGAAAAAATTTGTAAAAAAGTTTTTCGAAATTCCTACCGGATGTAGGTCTTTTTTGCAAATATATCGCAAGTCATGCTTTCTAGACAGATACATTACGAACATAAAAGTATTTGAAGCTTGTTTTTCAATACTTTCTGTGTAAAAAAAAAATTTCAAAATTCGGACCGGAAGTAAGACTTTTACTCTTATTGAATAGCGATGTTTTGCAAATATCTCGTAAATTATGCATTCTATATATATTTATCAAGAATACAAAAGTATTTAGAGCTGGATTTGGAATATTCTTGTATAAAAGAAATTTCAAAGATCGAACCAGAAGTAACACTTTTACTGTTATTGAGTAGCACTCGCAAAGTATACATTATGTAGGAATTTATTAAGAAAATACACTTTTGAATAATTAATAAAAATAAAAATTCTCAAAATTCGGATCTGAACACTAACAGGTTTATTTTTTTGCTATAAAAGTTTTTAAAATTTTCTGTAATGTAGTCTACGATTTGATTCCTTCTCCTTGTCAACACACTTTCTTTTTGTAAAATTAGGAGGGGAAATTATTTACAAATAAAAACACCCAAACGCAAACTTACAGTAAAAATATTTTAGCATAACATAAATAACATAACAAAGTAATAGTTGTAGACGAAAAGTTGATGTCCTTTATTGAAGGTCGTACCCAAAGAGTCCGAACTATTGTACTTTTATGACTGATTTCTAATAATTTTAATATAATATAAATTTCTTTGCAATATAAAAGTATTCTGGGGCCTCTCTAGCTAAACTTATACCTCTAGAAAGCATATACAGGGTGAATGATTAACATATTTTACATAAATGTATAAAACAAATGTCTTTATTACATAATGTCATTTTTCGTCCCGACTGGATATCATACTTTTTACTAACATCACATATAGCCAATTTTATCACAGTTAATGATAAAACTGGATAGTCTACTTAAACTAGGAGTAATAAAGGAAAGTGCAATATTTATACTGTAAAAGTTACTAGATATCACAACACTATTTTGGCTGTATATGTATGCAACCACTTCTGCATATACATATATTTGACTGACATGTGGGTTGCATATGTTGTTGAACAAGGTTGTTACTTCAAGTTTAGACGAGACAATAGGACGTATTTATAAAAAAAAAAAGTAGGTAAAAGTAAAAGTAAAAGCAAAAGCTCACAAGGAAAAGGTAGAAGGAAAAGGTTTTGCTTTAATGCGTATTCATAACCTTTCCCTTTTCTTTGCAAGCAAATCCTCGCAATAAAAAGGAAAAGGTAGACACGCGCGAGTTAGTGCACGCTCTCACTGCTGGCTTTTTCAGCCACTTTATGCAACTGACAAGCGACTCCAAACACGTTGTAACTTGCAGTTACAGTAGCAATCATAGTGCGTTGTTATAGTGGTGTACCCGAGCATGTGGGATTTGTGCTTGTACATATAATAATAATATTTGTGATTGAAAAAGATGGTAAGTGACGAGGAACTGTCAGACGACACCGGCGATGAGCAATCTGAATGTAAATTCATTGCCGAAAGGGTAAAACAATACCCGGAAATATTGGAAAATTCTCAATTCTCCCCGAAGAAAGCGACGTAGCAAAACGGCTATTGAGAAAGTTGTCACAGAGTACAGACAGCTGTATGGACAAGAGATGACCTCGAAAGCTTTAATGAAGAAGGTGGGCAATATGAAAAAAAGACTGAAGAATAAAACCGACAAGAACAAAACAGGTAACAAGCGCATTCCACCGTTACTACCATGGGAAACGATACTGATAGAAGCGATGCATGCGGATGTAAACCTCACCATTGCGGAAATCCCAGGTAAGCGAATAAAAGTACCCCAGAAATCTGTATACGAAGGCACCTAATATTGGATATATTTTTGTTAAATGTTAAATTTTTGGCAGGCGGCCTAGAAGTGGGAACACCATCGCAGTTTGACCGTGATGTCACAGCCCAACTTCCACCACAACCAGCAGTAAAAATTGGCAAACGAAAGACGGCAACAACTGAAGAAGGACCCTTGGCACAAGAAACTGAGGACACGAGAAAGCTAACGAATAGTCAACTTCAGCGATTAGTGCTGCTAGAACAGTTCAAGGTAGCCCGTCTCCAGCAACAGTACTTCTGTGCCAAATTGGAGGTTCGAGCCCTACCCGCTCCAGCATTTTTCCACGTGAATTATAAAACATTTGAAATCTTGCAACAATAGAGAAGTACATTTTATAAAAGTTTTATTTTAGAAAATAAGCTTCTTAAAATTTTCTGAGAAAATAAATCAAAATTATGTTTTATTTTTTTGTATGTTTTTCATATCAGCGGTCCATGTCCGCAGACTTTCAGCCTCCTGTGGGCAAACATTAAATTATCATAGAAGGTTATTATAGATAAGCTGAGCTAATTGTGTACGACGTGCTTGACCTTGAGCTCGCATAGCTGTACCCGTCGTTTCCGGTACTTCTTGCAATTCCGCATCTTCGATTTCATCCGCATCCTCGAAATTGACATCGCCGAGGTACTTAGCAACATTGTGATGCACAGCGCACGCGACTATCACCTTCGGAATATTCTCCATTTTTACTCTACAAAATATTTAAGAATCGGAAACAGCCGTTTCAACTGTCCAAAAGCATGTTCTATAATAATTCTCTCTTTTTTAATAATCGATTGAAGGCAGCCTGCGTTGCGTCTTCCACGATGGAGAAGGGCTTCATGAGAAAGGCATTATACCATAGCCACTGTCCCCCAACAATACCGTATTTGTCGTCCGTCGCATGATTTCATGAGCAGAAGAATTCTTCCAAATTCGACTGTCATGTACCGAACCGGGCCGCCGTGCATCGATATTCATGGAAACATAATTTTGATCACATATGGCTTGGACATTAATACTAGCATAATTTTTCCGGTTTACATATAATTAAATACGAAACTTAATTCAAAT
Organism: Amphimallon solstitiale; assembly: GCA_963170755.1. Taxonomy (NCBI): domain Eukaryota; kingdom Metazoa; phylum Arthropoda; class Insecta; order Coleoptera; family Scarabaeidae; genus Amphimallon; species Amphimallon solstitiale. The sequence goes on along the minus strand of OY720683.1, from coordinate 59,450,776 downwards.
CCACTTTTATTATTTCATAAAGAAATACAATGTTACGACTAACTAAAAATGAATCACACACAAGCAACAAGCCTAGATGTACAACTGACTATCCTAATAGTCTTTACATTTTTATATTGTTCATTATCATTAGAGTACACTTAAACATACAGATCGAACAAAGGACTACCAATCTTAATGTAAAGATAACTTTGAACAGGGCGCTCGTGTTTACATGCACCAGAGTTGGTAATTACATACATAAAGAAAATATGAAATAACTATTTATTGAATGATAAATAAAATATGAGTAATTTAAGGAAAAGTAGATTATTGAACATTAAGTAAGTTTAAGTAAATAAACTATTTATGTATATTAGATATAACAGGCAAAGAGAAAGATGTGGATTTGTTCAAAACAATAATGATACATATAATGGATTTAATATAAAAATAAAACATAATAATAGGATATTCTTATTAACTATATAATAGATTTAATAAAAATAAAACATAATAGGATATTCTTATGTCTATATATGACTATATATAACTATATTTATCCCCAAATAGATACGGCTTTTCAATTTCAACATGCGTGCAGTCGATAGCTCCTATTGCAGTCGGAAAATTTTTGTTCGCTGCCCATTTCACTTTGGCATCCATAACATCATTTTCGGTTGATGGGAACTTAATCCACTCATCCGCCTTGTCCACAATGAGACCGAGAGTGGTACCGACGATTCTGGAGACTGTAGGCTGTGTACATCCTAGTTCCTCACCAATACCGCTCTGGAAGCCTGGATCTGCCATGTACCGTGAAAACACTTTTATTTTTTTATACTTGCGAAAGCGCACCTCCCCTGGTTTCCAGATTCTCGCCAATGAAGTAGTCGGCTAACCACTGCACATTTATTTCGTCAAACCGAAAAAGGGTTCGAAAGTCGCACTCACGTGCAGTACGTCTTTCTTTGTACACTTTTCGTGCGCGTACATGCACCACATTCGCCATGGGAAATTCGAATTCAATGATCAGGCGCGCACTCCACAACTAAAAGCATTCGCCCTACAAGTGTATATAGATGACTGAAGTAAAAATTTGCTACAGAAGCTCCTCTGGACTAGATGCATATTTTCTGAAGCAAATCCTTCAGTTTAAAAGCAAATGATACTGTTTATGAATTCTAAAAAAGTAAAACCTTTTCCTTTGAAGCAACATCTTCTTACACCAAGTCGAAATCTTTTCCTTCTTTTTATTATGAATAAAATATGAAGTAAATGCTTCGATTTCTGCAAGTAAAAGCAAATCCTCTTTTTTATAAATACGGCCGAATGAAAACACGATTGCAATAAAATATTGTTATGAAGTATCGTTTGTACACGTTAAAAGAGCCAACTGAAAGTTGTCATATGTTCAGTACTACTCAACTTCACACATTTTTTTTCAAATTAATATTGCTTTTTTCGTTACTACCTTTTCAATAATGAATATTCCTTAAAAAAAGTTAAATATTTGCGAAATAGTGTATACAGGGTGAGTTTTTTTGAATGTTTAGCATTGGGATCTCAGAAACTACTGGAGATAGAAAAACGCTTAAATGGGGAAAGATGCGCAGTTTTACGAATTTGATTTAAAACTGCTTTTGTTTCTCCGATAACTTTCATGGCTTATTAGATATTCAAAGAAAACTAAATTTTACGTTTTTCTTTAAACATGCTTGGCATCGTTAATAGTAATTTTAGAGAAAAAGTGTTCAGACAAAAGTTTTAGATAATTTTACGCCAAATAAAACTATGTAGCTAATATTTTTTTTTCGTTCGCCATTATCGAGTTATGACACAAACTTGTGTTTTTTTAAATGGAAACCATAGTTGGTTTTGACATCATTAAAAAGCTTATTTTTTGCTGATTACAATGATATAAGGTTTGATATGGTTATTTTAAAAAATAAAGAGGATATAGACATTTTTATGGTTTTTATGGAAAACAATTGAATTTCGAACTGATAAAATACAAACCAAACGAAAACTTATTTTGAAATCTTATGTAGTAATAAAATGAAAACTATAAGAACTTTTATTAAGGGCACACAACATTATTAATGTTCAAAGATACCTCCATTATTATTAATACACAAATTGCATCTCTTCACAACAGAATTTGTAGCATTGCGTACTTTACGCCTACCAATGTTATTAAAAGCAACTAAGACAGCTTCTCTTAAATCGTCGATTGTTTCATATGTTCTTTTGTATACTGTGTCCTTTAGTACATCCCACAAGAAAAAATCCAAAACTGATAAATCAGGGGATCTAGCCGGCCATTCAATGGGTGCATTTCGTACTATCCATTGATTACGGAAGTTCAAATTTAAATAATTTATAACATTCAGTTGATTGTGCGGAGGCGCTCCGTTATGTTGAAACCATTGCATTGCTCGGGTTCTTAAATTTAAATTATCTAACATTTCCTCGAAATCTTGTAAAAAATTAAGATAACGATTGCCAGTTAGTGATCCATCAAAAATAAAAGGAGGAAGAACAGTTGATCCTATAACACCACCCCAAACATTAAACCCAAATTTAATTTGTGGTCTCCTATGTTCAACGTGAAGTGGATTTGTTTGAGACCATATTATGTGCTCATTGTGCCTATTAAACATTCCACAATTTGTGAAACGAAATTCATCAGTCCATAATATTTTCATTGAGCAGTGTGGATCGTTTTGACACTGATCTTTAAACCATCTACAAAAAGCTATTCGTCTGATGTTATCACCTTCATGTAAAGTTTGTGATACTGATAATTTGTAGGGACGAAATTTATGCTTCTTCAACACTCTGACAATAGTGCGTTGAGAGGAGCCCATTTCTGTTAAAATTTGTCGGGTCGATATAGATGGATTCTGAGCGACACATGCTAATATGTTTATTTCTCTATCTTCATCCATCCCTTTTTTTGATTTTGGTTTAACGAACGAACCATAATCTGCTAAATTATCCCATAATCTCTTAAAAGTAGGTAGCCACGGCTGACATCGATCAAAATAATTTTTAAAATAAACTTCAGCAGCTCTAGTAGAATTTCTCTGGCACTGAATGTAACATTCAACCATATCACGCTTTTCTACGTTAGAAAATTCCATAGCCAATGCAAACTTATGATTAACGGCTGTTTACACCGCTTGTAGTTAAGTTACAATTAAATTAATTAATAGTTAATTGTCAAACATTGACAATTAACTATTAATTAATTTAATTGTAACTTAACTATAAGCGGTGTAAACGGCCGTTAATCATAAGTTTGCATTGGCTATGGAATTTTCTAACGTAGAAAAGCGTGATATGGTTGAATGTTACATTCAGTGCCAGAGAAATTCTACTAGAGCTGCTGAAGTTTATTTTAAAAATTATTTTGATCGATGTCAGCCGTGGCTACCTACTTTTAAGAGATTATGGGATAATTTAGCAGATTATGGTTCGTTCGTTAAACCAAAATCAAAAAAAGGGATGGATGAAGATAGAGAAATAAACATATTAGCATGTGTCGCTCAGAATCCATCTATATCGACCCGACAAATTTTAACAGAAATGGGCTCCTCTCAACGCACTATTGTCAGAGTGTTGAAGAAGCATAAATTTCGTCCCTACAAATTATCAGTATCACAAACTTTACATGAAGGTGATAACATCAGACGAATAGCTTTTTGTAGATGGTTTAAAGATCAGTGTCAAAACGATCCACACTGCTCAATGAAAATATTATGGACTGATGAATTTCGTTTCACAAATTGTGGAATGTTTAATAGGCACAATGAGCACATAATATGGTCTCAAACAAATCCGCTTCACGTTGAACATAGGAGACCACAAATTAAATTTGGGTTTAATGTTTGGGGTGGTGTTATAGGATCAACTGTTCTTCCTCCTTTTATTTTTGATGGATCACTAACTGGCAATCGTTATCTTAATTTTTTACAAGATTTCGAGGAAATGTTAGATAATTTAAATTTAAGAACCCGAGCAATGCAATGGTTTCAACATAACGGAGCGCCTCCGCACAATCAACTGAATGTTATAAATTATTTAAATTTGAACTTCCGTAATCAATGGATAGTATGAAATGCACCCATTGAATGGCCGGCTAGATCCCCTGATTTATCAGTTTTGGATTTTTTCTTGTGGGGTGTACTAAAGGACACAGTATACAAAAGAACATATGAAACAATCGACGATTTAAGAGAAGCTGTCTTAGTTGCTTTTAATAACATTGGTAGGCGTAAAGTACGCAATGCTACAAATTCTGTTGTGAAGAGATGCAATTTGTGTATTAATAATAATGGAGGTATCTTTGAACATTAATAATGTTGTGTGCCCTTAATAAAAGTTCTTATAGTTTTCATTTTATTACTACATAAGATTTCAAAATAAGTTTTCGTTTGGTTTGTATTTTATCAGTTCGAAATTCAATTGTTTTCCATAAAAACCATAAAAATGTCTATATCCTCTTTATTTTTTAAAATAACCATATCAAACCTTATATCATTGTAATCAGCAAAAAATAAGCTTTTTAATGATGTCAAAACCAACTATGGTTTCCATTTAAAAAAACACAAGTTTGTGTCATAACTCGATAATGGCGAACGAAAAAAAAATATTAGCTACATAGTTTTATTTGGCGTAAAATTATCTAAAACTTTTGTCTGAACACTTTTTCTCTAAAATTACTATTAACGATGCCAAGCATGTTTAAAGAAAAACGTAAAATTTAGTTTTCTTTGAATATCTAATAAGCCATGAAAGTTATCGGAGAAACAAAAGCAGTTTTAAATCAAATTCGTAAAACTGCGCATCTTTCCCCATTTAAGCGTTTTTCTATCTCCAGTAGTTTCTGAGATCCCAATGCTAAACATTCAAAAAAACTCACCCTGTATATCTAATCTTAGTACGGTTTTATTTGGCAAATTTAAATGCATAAATTTAACACAAACAACAATTTGAGTGAATGATAAAACGTGACACTTCGATAAAAAAATTAAAGGGCTTTTTACGAACTAATTTCTTAAATAAAATGAACTATTAATTAAACAATATCGACTTCAATTCTGAACTGTCAGTAAGAATATCACTGTCACTATCGGCACCAACATAAATAATAATGGTTAATCAGATCATTTATGATTCCATCTAGTATGCACATCCTTGTTTTCTCTTTAATTGTACGCTCAATACAAGTTTTCAAATCAAAATTTTGAACATTTCCCACAGCTTACAATAAAAGTTTTTTCACTGCTCTTAATTGAAATGTGTTGTTCTTGGATGCCACCTTCTTTTTATTTTTGCCCTTATCAGTTCTCTCGGATTTAATTCGCAATGGTAAGGTGGCAAGCGTAACACAATTTTATTGTTACCTTTTGCCATTTCATCAACCACATCTAAATTAGCAGTTACTGTGCCAGTCTCATAATCTATATGCTGTCGATTTTGCAACACCTAGAGGTAGAAAATTATAATATTTGGTACAATATTCAATCGTTCAAAACCTACCCACGGTGTTGTTAATTTTCTACACAACATTTTTACCAAGATCCGTATCGTCAGTTCGTAGCTGTTTTTAAATATTTATAATATACAGCTTCTCAACTATCAACAAATGCCCTAAATGGTAGGTTAAATGCTTTGCAAAATCTGAAACAAATGTTTAGGTTAAAGGGAGCAATAGAACAATGGGAACACAAAAACATAAATAAAAATTGACAGGCGTTTGAAAATATACAAGAGTCTGAATATAGATACTTAAAATGCGCTATTTATTGCACACTTCATCTTTATAAACCTGTCTGCGGAACAACCAATCACAGATGCAGGTTTTGGCGCAGATAATTTGAAACGCTGCTCTTAGTTTATTACAGTTGTTGCAATGTTTAGCGTATGAATTCTTAATATCTTGGTATTTAAAAATGCTTACTTAAATTTGAGTTCTTGTTCCTCGTTCAGTGGGACAGCTATTGCTTTTACTAAATATGAGGTTTTTGAGATTTTACGAGTACCGCAATATCTTCTTGTAGGCCAGTCAGTAAAGGCTCGATGTTTTGCCATAGACGGAATTGTTCCTGAGTTTGTAGAAATCTTTTTCAAAATCATTACACGCTTGTTGACGGGGGCTGGTATTTAAGTTGATGAAACTTTGAAGCCAGTTTGACTACTTAAATTCTAAAACACGGTTATTTCGACTAATTTTACACCCTCCATTTAATGCTTGCTTTAGGTTTCGATAATGTAAAACATATTTATGTTTATCATTCAAATTAGCGATAAGCTTCTTATTATTAAATTTCGATTTGGGGGGCTTTATATTTTCTGGCAGAAAAGGTAAATCATTATGGCTACTATGAAGTGTTGATGGATACTATATATCTACTCCCAAAAAGTATCCATTTTCAGATTCGTCCGCGACATTAACAATATCCAAGTTTTCAATATCGTTTTTTGATAACCAACGAAAGTCTCCGTATGCTAGATATTGTGATATGGCCCACCCGTACAAGTTGTTAGCGTACGTGTAAACTAAATATGATTTTGGGCCACTCGCATCATAATCCCCCGAATATTTATTATTAGCTTTTGCATATCGCAATGAAGCCTGAGTCAATTCCATAATATTTTTCTTTATAATATGATGCATATCAATGTCTGTAAGCAGCTGCAACCTAATTTTTGTATATTTTAACATCGCATTCCAAGGCAAACCTGGACTGGTATAATACTGGAGAGAATCCAAACCGTATGTGTTAAAACAAATTTTTCGGAAATTTTCAAAAATATCTGACAATAATAAAACGTCTGTTTTTAAGTACAAATTTGAATAATCTAATAAATTTTGACAATCAAAAATGTTCCATACGTGCATGTTGATAATCAGCATCGGTTACAGTTTCATCTGTTAATGAGTTACAATAGCTAGAATCGGTCAAAAGTATTTAAATATTCATAAGGGACTAAATTAAATTGTGAATCATTTGGAAAGTGTGATCCAACATTATTTAAATCTCTGGGAGATAGATTACTGGCTAATTTATCAAGAGAAGCAGTCATAAATCAAAAAGAATCTAAAAAACGTAATTTAAGAGATATATTTCTCTTTACGCCCATTTTGCCCGTATATTGATCGACGAACAGGTTTTTGCTGAAGCTGATATATTTCTCTTTTTTGATAAGTATTACATCAATGTCTAAGTCGTCATCAGCAAACTCTTTAATGCGTAGATTACTATCATAACCACTTAGATTATGTGTATAGATTGGTATATATTTAGGCAACTTGAAATTTAAGTTGCAAACAGAGTGAGCTGCACCTCTAAATTTTCCTGTAATATGACAGCGATCTTTCCTCTTATCTCCATCGAGAGATTTTTCACTAATGTGGCAGATAGCAGCATCATTAAATATCATTGTTTCACTTGAAGTTAATTTAATCATCGGAACGACTTTTTTTAGGTACTTGTATATCGATTGAACATCTTCAACTAATCGCGCTATAAATACTTTTGAACAATCTAAACCGACATATGCCACAAATTTATTTAGATTAGAAACATGTGTGCAAACGAACTAATATGCAAAGCTAAATGGAACATGATCATTCATATCACGAGTGTATGAAACGTGCTGCATGATTGAACTTGTAATAAACACTCCAAATCACAATATATCACAAAGTTGGCCTTTAGTTTTTTATCGAAATTATTGAAACAACTAATTTTCTGACAAGGTTATGTTGTCAGAAAATAAGCTACGTTTTTGCTTTCATAAGTTTAGTTGAAGGTAGAACTGTCAATACCTTATTACAATCGAAGTTTTGATGTGTTTCCAAGCTGGTTTGTGTTTGAAAACGGTTAAAGTATCCATCACACAAGTGCAACTTATGTCCATTAGTGCTAATCTGAAGTGAAATTAGTTTTGACAGGCTTTTAATTAAAACATACGGAAATTTTTCCCCGTCCTCAATTAAGAGCAAATTAATGTGCACATTTAGTATTTCTATTTTGTTTAGTGTATGAAGTTTGACCGGAAATTTAATATCCTTTAAATTTAATATTTAGAATAATGTGGTGAGCTACTTACTCTACCACTATGATTGTCAGCATAATGGAGTACTGCAGTTATACTCCATGCAAGACATTTATCGTCTGTATTTATAATATTAATGCAGCCTTCTTTTTTTTTAATGAACTCGGGAGATCTATATATGAGGAACCTTTAATTGGCTCAAATAAATTTATATGGATTTCTAAATACGATACCCAAACAAGACTCCAACCAGACTGATTCCCCATAAACTCCTCTGAATTGGTTCTAATTATATCTGCTAACTGATCATAAATGTGATGTACATCAGTCGATCTCGTTTGTTATGTTTTTTTTGGGGTATTTTATGTCTTATTTTAGCAATTTATAAATTTTGGTGTATTTCCAGCGAACTGCTGTACACATGTCTTTTGAATGCTTCCAGGGCGTGGTCGATATTCTAGGAATTACTTTTTAGTCACGGTTGGGATGTTAATTCTTATTTCCGGGAGTATTGTATTTTCCTTGACTTATTTGCAGTTTTCATAGGAAGTAATTACGTTTTTATTTTTTGGTTTCTAATTGCTAAATGATAGGATCGACATACTAGCGTCACCTGGCGTGGTTTGGAAGTAACGTTGTGTACGCGCATCGTTGATTTCGTATAAATGTCTTTTATTTTCTTTTTCTTTCGACTATCGTACATATCCTAATTTTTATATATTGTTGGTTGTGTATTTCTTCTTGTATTATGTAAGTAGCCTATCATTTTTGGTTCATATTTGTATGACAACAGTAGACATTTCCGAGGATTGTGCATAGAGGGCATTCGACGGCATCGGTTCCTCCCATTGGTAGAGCCGGCTTGGAGGTTGTCATTTTTCTGTTCCGTCTTGCATCTAGGTTGGAACGTGACTAACCTTTGCAGCGTTTGATTGATTTAATGTCATCTGATACTCTTGTTAGTGAACTTTCAGTAGTTATTGTCGTATTAATTTAGTGTTGCGCTAAGTAATAGCGGATGGCACAGGAGTATTTAGAATCTTTCCGTTTTCCCTGCTCGTTGTGATACGGATGTTGGTTTGCCGACATTATATAGGACAGTCAACGCTGGTAAGATCTTTAGAGTCATAACGTTATTCAGATTCATTTTTATTTTCTCCGTTCGTTCCTCTTATTTGTAGCTGTTTGGATGGCTTGGATGAGTCCAGATTTAATTCATGCCTGGCAAATAAATTCGAGTGAAGTATATCCTTGAACTGGATGGTGTAAGCAATTCCTGCTTTCGACATCGGGACATCATTTTATTGAATTTGTGCCGTTTTGGTGTGAGAGTCCATGTGTTCATGAGGTCAGGTAGCAGATTTTCATTTCTTCAACTTTTGGAATCTAGTTCAGATTAATTTTTGTTATTTTAAATTGTGGCCTGAATGTCCAGATGTCATTAATAATTTATTTTATACCGTATGGCCTGTATTTGTTGAGTTGAGCCCCGTATAAGTAGAAATCGGAGGTTCTAGGCCTTGGTTGTAATATTACATTTTTGTTTACTGTTGGGACTCTTAACGTTGATTAAATTTAGTGGTATAACTGTAATTTTTGACATTGTAACGTTGTTTAGAGTTATTGATTGTATAATTAATTTTGCCAGTATAATAGTGTCCCAACCAAACGAACTGTCAATTTATTTTTGGTATTCTAACGTTATTCATTTATATGATGTTTTGAATTTAACCAGCAATTGAGGTTATATTATTTGAATTGGATAACCTATTGCCAAGCAAGGGTTGATATTTAATTTTAAGCTGCCTTACGATGTTAGCATCTTGTTTTAATAATTTGCAACGTACAATATTTTTCCTTTTTTTTTGCAGTACTCTGTTGTTAATCGTGTAATTAAGTTTATATCTATATCTACAGGGGGTAACTCGTAGATATCTTCTTTTGTAAAAGACAAGTACTTGTTTCCCCTGAATAGTGTATGATTGCAAACCCATTGTTTTGGTTGCTTTAACTTGTGTAGAGTTGCACACTAATTAATTCTATTTTACTTTAAACTGTGTATAATGGCTCATTAAGTAATGATGTTTCTTGATTTGTGCAAAATTGCACTCTGATTAGTATTGATCCTAATTTGTGCACGATTGTACACTAATCAATTTTGATACTTTTTTTTTTTTTATTTATATACCGGGTGATCAGCCCATGCGTTCATATTTTGCTTAACAATGTAAATTGTTTTCTTTTGGTTGGCACTTTATTAAATTCTAATTGCTGCTATATATATAAGTGTCTGTCATTTGATATTGTATTTGATTAAATCTGTTATGTTGACTTCTGAATGTTTGATTTCGTAACTTTGCAACCTGAGTGCTTGTAATTGACCCTGCTCCTGGGGACAATTTGCTTGGAATTAAGATTGATTATTACAAAAGCTGGCGCTGGGTCACTCATCCACCTCCGTACCGACGAAACACACGCCCACACGACTGAGCTAAAGTCACAATCTTTATCTCTTGTTACGCCGGAACTACGTCGCACTAAGATAGCAGACCGAATTTAGTTAAAGATAACGGAGAATCACAATAGGCGATGATTGTTCCTGGAAAACGCAGGGCCGAGCTAACTCTGCGCAGCAGACGGCGTGACGGTTCAGATAAACTTACACCAAAAGTAGAGCGTCGGTCGGCAACGACGCTAGCGACGTTGTCCGGGCACCAGGACACTATGTTACCTTACGATAACCTACCTGCGCCTCCTATGAGCTACCACTGGCTGTGTCCCTCCAGCGGGTTTCCTATTGATCACCCTGTATAATATGATGCACCTAACCTTACGTATGTGCTTGTCACAAAATTATTTGAGATATGTAGAGGTAAAATAAAAGAAAAGATATTACGGAATGTAGCAAGATTTAATAAAAATTTAGAAAGTTGTTTGGTTTTTTTTTTAAGAAAAGAAGTAGTTAAGTATAACAGAAAATTACAAAATGACACGAATCTGTCTGAACAGTTTTTAAAAAAAAGAATAGCAAACGTTGAGTAAAATTGATCCACAAAACAAAATAAAAGAAATGAAAACTAGACAGTTGATAATTTAGCAAACAAAGCGTTAGGTAATAATAATGAACTATAAAAGAAAATAACAAGTCTTAATACTAAATCATAATCTCTGCATTTCAGCAGAAGATGGTTGGTAGCAGAAACGTTTCATTACCTCACATAATATATTTACAAAGTTATATCATGAAAACGCCACTACGGCAATGTTAACACAAAATGTGGATTAATATGTACGCAAGAAAATTAATGACAACTAGTACTTAAGACTTAGACTAATAAAGTGAAAAATTACTTAAATTGCCAAACACAAGGTTTGATTACATGAACATAATTAATTTAAATGAAGGTTTCTTATTATCAAATGTCAAATAATTAATGATAAAATTAGAAAGGAAATTTTATAATATACAAAAAAAACTCTGAGCTTCCTGAACAAAATTTACTCTTGCAGGAATGAATTTAACTAGCTCAGATGCTTAGACAAAAGTCTGCAAGAAAAGTTAGAGTAATTACGACAAAAATTCATTAGTAATTAAGCACAATAAAATTTTAGTTACAACCACGAGAGCCCTCCATAAAACTGCTACTGAGGGTCACTCGGTATACGGCAAAGCAAATTTACAATTAAACTAAAATTAATATGTAATTATTGTGACCACACATGTAATAAGTGGCACGGCAGGTATCTCTTAAGCACCCAAAAGTCTCATTTCAAAAACATAAGAAAATTAATACAGTAATATGACCAGTTCTCTGGCTCTAAATTTTCAACAAAATAGTCGAAATTCTCATCGGAAAATTAGGTACATGGATGTACTTAGCTGAAATCTCAAAATGGCGGAGGCACGCCAACTGGAGTCAAGATGGTGGAGGTCCTCCAATGGTATAATGTAATTCCACCCAAAATCCCAGTGAAAAGGTAGGCACAACACTTACATAACCCAAATCGGCATCTACAGCGGCCAAACCAGCGTATAATGTCGGTAGGCTTAGCCCTGTACTAACATCCTATTAAATTCGAAAGAAAAGAAACAAGAATAAAAACCCCGAAAAATTAGCACAAAATTACAATCACTTACCCCAATTTTAGTTGGAGATGCACGTTAAAGACTCAGAAGTCACACATAGCACGAAAAGAAATTCAAAATCCAACACGTGGCATTCGTAAATCAGGTAGCGGTATTGCGGTAAAATTTACGATAAAACACCTAATTATGGTATCGATACTTAAGCTTATTTCGTTAAAGCCGCCTAAGCGTCAGTCTATCTTTTAGACAAAGTGATAAAATTCACCAAATGAAAATAAGCATATCGTGCTGATGCACTTATAACAAGCTCGACTTCGAAAGTGACCCAAACGTGACCTTTCCGGTAGATACGTTACAAGCAAAGAGCACGCAGGCCCAATGATTTTAAATAAAGGCGGGAGATTTCAGATATAGAACATAGCAGGCACAAGACGAAATTTGACAAAAGGTGGAGTAAGCACCATGACAAATAATTAAACACAGACACGAACATAACTTAGATGAAGATAAAATAACAGGGAAAAAAACCTTTGAAGTACGTAGAATTAACAAAGTCGGCAGCTCGAGAGGAACATACATGCTAGAAGTTGGCAATCCGTGAAACGCACATCCACCTGGGCGAAGTAACCAAACGTTTGACAGATAGAAAACAAAACAAACTCAGATGTAGACGCAATTTTTAATATGAAAGAACAAGGATTCTGCAGGTAACTATTGAAATTTCTAAACTTTTAAATTCGCTCCGAACAGACGGTTAAGAAAACCGATCGTAACATATATTTCAGAGTAACAACGACACTTAACCCCTACAACGGTTCCGGGGACGAATTAACAGAAGTATCTAATACTTAGAATATCGATGATAGAGCAACAACCGAACTGCAAAACAAATAATAGTATGCCCTATATTCGAAGCACTTCCCTATTTAATACTCCTTGCATTTTTAGTGGCATAAACACGAAGGCAGAATATTAGTCAGACGTACAAGAGGGTCTATGACTAGGGATACACATAAACACAGGCGACAGTAAATACAACGAGGCTGGCTGATGTGTCGAAGAATTTAAATACACAAATAAATGCACTTCGCAGAGTTCGGAAGTAATAAATAAGCAGATATTGATAAAACTGAAACAAGGCGTAAAAAGTAACTGCAAAAGCAGAAAATACAAATTTACAGGTAGGTTAGAATAAGCTAGAGATAAGATAGTTAGAATTAGTTACATAGATACAGAGTTTTTTACACATAAAGAATGTATTTGCCCGATAATACATACTAACACATCTGTCAATTCACGGTTCGTGACTAGGGCTCCAAGAGCACAATAGTAGGTTTAGCACATGCACGGACATACAACAAACGACCTCATCACACGGTGAACCAAACGATGTACAAGGTTCGCTCAAAAGTCTCGCGCTCATACAAATTCTACGTACTTAAACAAAGACACATAATCTTACGAGAACTAAATACAAAAGTAAATTTTACAGCATAACACTCTGTTTTTCTCCGCACTTGGGAAGCAAAGGTTAGGCGTCTTGAAGGTGGTACATCACTCTCCGAAACGTAGTTTAAATTGATCATATGGCGTTATAATTCCTTCCATCTTACATTACTGTCTTCTAAATGTCAATTCTTTGCGTTTATCGTCCTGATAATTATGAATCTTGATACATGTGCGCGTTTTTCTGTAAATTAGCACTGTCCGTCGTTATAAGAAAATTTCGAAACATCAAATTCCATCACAAAAATTTAAGCTACAGCTGTCAAAATCGTACGTCCGTTTGTGAATTAATGACACGCAAACTCGTCATCGCGAGATTTTTTTACCGCATTCCCCTGCAGAAAAGCGTTAAATGAGTCGCACCTTCGACAGCGACAGACTTAGCACGTGGACAGTGTACTCAATCGTCGCGGGTTCCATCCTTGGACCACTTCTGTTTTTACTATATGTGAACGATCTACCTGATATCATGGAGGGCCTGACGGTACTATATGCGGATGACACCTCGTGTATTGTGCGCGCACAAACTTGTGAGAGGGTCAAACTCAGTATGAAACAAAACTTCCGGTTAATGGATGAGTGGTTTGTGATGAATAACCTAAAACTTAACTCTGGAAAAACGAATATTCTAACTTTTAATGTACATCCGGAAGATCTGGTCATTGAGCACAAGGATGAGTCACTTCTATGTGTCGATAGTGCGCGTGTTTTGGGCGTGGTGGTGGACTCTCGGCTGTCTTGGACACCTCATATTGATGGTCTCGCGAAGACATTGAGTGGCAATTGCTACAGTTTGAGGGTTGTGGCTCGGAGTGTTGATGCTGAAACCTCCTTAAGCGTATACTATGCATGCGTACAGTCAAGACTCCGGTATGGTGTTATCTTTTGGGGAAATTCACTGGATGTGGAAAGAATCTTTAAACTACAAAAGGCCTGTGTGAGAGCTGTTTTCCAATTAAGATCTAGAGACTCATGTAAATTAGTGTTCAAGGACTATAATATACTTACTCTCCCTTCGCTGTGCATATTGGAGTCTGTTACTTTTGTTAAAAATCATTACGAAGAACTCTTTAAGAAATACGAACTTGAACATGGTCACAGTACTCGGGGTAAGGCCTCTTTGCATTTTCTTCCTCCACACACTCGCTTGGCGGGGATACAGAAACAAACCATCTGGCAATGCATTAAATTATACAACTGCTTACCACAATCTCTGATAGTCTTACCGCCACAAAAATTTAAAGCGACATTAAAGAAATTTTTGACGAGTAAGGCCTTTTACTCAACTAATGATTTTTTTAACTCTAATTATGTATCATGATTTTATTTATTTATTGTTTGTTTGTTTGACTCTAAATGTTTTTTAAACTTTGTGCATCTACTATCTTTATATTGTAATTGACATGTTCTATGCTCAGCAATATGGAATAAACTATATATTATTATTATTATTATTAAAAGTCCACTCTTTTGGTTTCCAGCCCTCTTTCCGCACTCTAAACCTCCACGGCCTGAAATTTCTTCGTCAATTTACAATTCTTTCGCGTGTGCCTGTCATACCTGACAATTTTACGATTTTTATCGGTTGTCGTGGGAATCGGTCATTTTTCTGTTAAAACATCGAATGCACGCTCCTCTTTAAAAGCCCACATCTTTACAACCGCTCCACTTAGGAAGAAAATCTCTCCGTCGACCAGAAATTCAATGTCGCCCGTATACCCATGCCAAAGGGCAGCTTTCAATTTCGCGTATCCAGAGAGGAGTTCTTCCCCCCGCGCAACCAATTTTCGTCGATTTTGACGGTTGTTTGGTAACCATTGGCGACTCGGCTTTTATATATTATAATTGTTTCAATGTGACTGTTAGTGCGAGATTGGAATATGTAATGTGTATTATATTGAATGTCTTCATAGGATCTTATATATTAACAGAGAATTAGAATTTGTACTACTTAATCTAAATAAATAAATACATAGTAATTTGGAATGGAAAGATACAGAAAAAACATGAAATATTATATGATTTTAAGAATTCGAAAAATATACTAATAGTAGTTAAACATATAAAGAAAAAAGAAAATAATATGAGATAAATAGTTAATGTACAAATAAACTTTAGTCACGATAAAAATAATGTACATATATAATAATAATATGTATAACTATGATTAATGAATGGATAGGTACATTACAAATCTATAAATTAATAGCCAATCTCGGACCTAATTTTACCAAATTCGTAAAACTAATTGTATACAATTGGAAGCTATAGCATTATCATAACAAATACAACACACAATGTTGTTCTTTATATTTAAAAATATCACTTCAATTATAAGATTCCAGATGTATTCTTTTTCTTCATTTAGGCAGTCGCTATTTACACAATATTATTAAAACGGTTTCTCTATTCAACTTGCACGATACCGCAACTGAAAGAACCTTGTGAAAGTCAATTTGTCTCAATTCTCATGAATCGGAATTATTGAGAAATTCACTAAATATGTAATTTACAATCACCTGCAGTAAGCGTCTCGAAGAGTATTAATGAACATATGTTCGATTCTTACATGTCCAATACTAATCAATATTATGAAGAGCTTGAGAAAGGTGGCAACAAAAAGATGCACACTTACGTACCACGTTTGCAATTTCTTACGTCTTTTCTTATTGGCACAACAAAAGGTCGGCGTATTAATACGCGAATGCTTAAATTTATTCTACACAGAACATTGTCCACATTCATTATACAAGTTGTTCGTCCAACATCTGACATGCATATTGTTATAGTATTTCTAACATGAATGTATTTGCAGATATTAAATTGTTAAACACATACTTAATATACATACATTCTGATAATATAAATGAAGTATTTCTGATGACAGTGACAGATAATATTATTTTGATTTGACAGATCAATATCAGTTATGTAACGGTTTTGTAATATTCTCCAATTTGAATTAAAACACTTTTTGTTTTTCTGTTACTCAGT
The DNA here is from genome assembly GCA_963170755.1 of Amphimallon solstitiale. Taxonomy (NCBI): domain Eukaryota; kingdom Metazoa; phylum Arthropoda; class Insecta; order Coleoptera; family Scarabaeidae; genus Amphimallon; species Amphimallon solstitiale. The sequence continues at coordinate 59,434,140 of OY720683.1, read as the reverse complement.
ATATTAATTTAATTATAACTATTACATTACTAACTCTATAGAAGTTCTCTTGTTGATGGTTTTCTTACATTAATTATATTACATTAATGATTAATGTTTAAGTATCTAATGAATACTGTCTCTGTGTTACATTAGTTCTTATATTATTTGTTATCATGGCATATCAAAAGTACATATTATGAGTATTAATTAAGATGAACAGAGAAAGCAAATTATGTTTGTACAAATACATATTAAGTGTATTTACATTTTAGACAAAGTGAATGATGTTTTGCAAATACATAATCGACTTCAACAATCCTTAAACAGTGATACAGTGAGTAATATGTAGAGTTATACAGTATGATGTATAATAAATTACACCTCCCTCCTAAGAATATTAAAAAGGTTATTTGTCTTTTAATTTAGCTATTCGTTCACATCTACAGTGTGGTTGAAATTCTTCAATTTCTTTATTATTTGATTCTAGACAATTAATCTCTATAGAATTACTGACTGTGTCAAGTGCTTTTCTTTTACATAAATTTAGGATTATACAATTTAGAATTTTATTATTACATAGATCCTTATTGCTAAGTTTATTTTTACATATTTTACATAGCTTATATAAGATTTTTGAAAAGCATTGAAACAGTGGAATTGGTTTCTCTTTCCATATCATTTATGGTATTTCCAATGGTATTAAATTCAAAACTAGCAACATTCAAGCTTTCTTTATCAAGGTTTATTGCATGAATAGTTTGTAATTGTATGAGAGTTAAGTATTATTAAGTTTTACATAACATTCGTGTTCACTTATATTAAATTCAGGCAAATAAGCATTGAATTTACTTTGTTCAACTGAATTATTGAATGAAACCGTTGATAATATAGTATTTGGTGTATAAACTTTACAAGTAGAATTTACATTGATTATTTCCATATTTGATAATATGTAGTCATATAGATTTTTATCCTTACAGTTTACTCTTACAGTTGTACTTTTTCGTAATACGTACAGCCACTTATTTAGGGTGTTTAATGTATACCATGTTTCAAATAATACTGTGGTAATTCTGGTATCACAGTTTTTTGGAAGATGATTTTGATTAAATAACATTTCTACTTTGCACGTCAAGTGAGATCTAGTAGAATATTTTGGATATTTTTCTGGACACATGTAGTTGTCAAAAGAAACAGTTTTACAAAAATCAAGAATGTGTAAGACAGAATAAACAGACTTTGTAGAAGTTATTGCTAAAAATTTTGTTTTTGGTAAAACAAAGATACATTTTTCTTCATAATATTTTGCTTTAAGAGGCGTTAATTTATATAATTCAAAATCATTTTATATGACTAATGGATTACTTATTATGAATATTAATTTATTGTCTATTCTAGATCCTTTGATTTCAATTAAAGCAAATAACTGAGTGATATAATTCTTTTCTAAGGGTAACGCAAATGATGTTAAGATAGGTAGATAAAATGTTGTAGGAATCAATTCCTGTAAATATTGCTGTGGTGTTATTACAATTGGATGTATGTTGGATTCGGCAAAATGTATTGCTTCAATTACTGATGACAATTCAATATCAACTTCGTTGACTAACAAGATTAAAATATTTAAATGTTCCTGTAATTTTTGTTTCAATATAATATTAACATATAATTTCGTAGAATTATTTAACAGTTTCTCATTTTGATTGAAATTTTCGGAAAATATTAAATTATTCTTTTCTACATTGTGATTGTACTGTTAAAATTTAGAAGTGTAGTCTTAACAATTTGAATTTGATTTTTGAGTATATGATAAAAATTGTTTTCATCTTTTAATACTAAATTAATTGCATTATTATAACGTTCGGCATCATTGCTATCTAAGGTTCAGAAAAGCGTTTTGAATACAGAACCTAGGCCTTTTATTATGCCTTGTTTTTCCTAATTGCTGTTGTTGAATCTAATATCGAAGTATATTTTGATTTTATTTTAGGTATTATTGAGTTTAAAATTACCAAAGAAGTATTACATAATTTAGTTAATTTCTTTAAATTTTTCAGTTAAAGATGATTTTGCTTCAGAACTAGATACGTTTCATGAAATCTTATTTTGCCAAGGTTTTCATAATAGATTCCGGGGGATGTTGTAAACTGAGTATTGGTGAGTGCAACCTTGGTCCTTTTGTTTTTTAATAATATTGTGTACTTAATTATATCTACAATTTTGTATGGACCTGTATAAGAGAGTGTAAGCTTTTTTGATGTACCTACTTTAGTAACCTGATTTATCATGTACACGTTATCTCCAATTATTCTTTATTCTTCTCTTTAGAATGTAATAGGTTATTATGAACAATTTCATTGCGTTTTTTGCATTTTTAATTACTCCATGTAATCGTCATAGGTATATTTAAAATTCGTATGTTGAGTTAAATTAGTTGGGATTGAAGATTTATTTTCAAAAACTAATTCGTATGGAGAATATTTTGTGAAAGTATGAATGGTTGTGTTGAAAGAAAAACGCGCAAAATCTAGCCAAGTATCGCAATCAGTTTGATTTGGTTTGGTAAAATGTTTAAGGTAGTCTGCTAAAGTAAAGTGTGTTCGTTCTAGAAAACCGTTGCTTTGTGGATGATAAGCTGTGCAATGTAGCCTTTTTATTTTAAAAAGTATAGAAGCATTTTGAAATAGCATAGATGTGAAATCTTTTCCTTGATCTGTCAAAATACATTCAGGTATTCGAAAATTGAAAATAAATTTGTGTACTAAAGCATTGGCGATTGCTGAGGATTCATGGTCACGAATCGGGTACGCTTGTATAAATTTTGTAAGGTCACTTTGAAGTGTTAAAATGTATTTGTTTCCCGATTCAGTGAGTGTTAAACGACCGAATGCTTTTTTCTGAAAGGGTTTTGATGATGTAATTTCCATTGGTTTCCTAGTTTTTTCTCTATCCAATTTATTCTTCTGACAGCTGTCGCATTTCGCTATAAAGTTTTTAATGTCATCTTTCATTGTAGGCCACTTATAATTCGATTTAAAGCGATTATAAGTTCTACGGTAGCCTGCATGGCCTGCTGTAAGGAATTCATGATTTTTTTTTATAATTGTAGGAATTTTTTCAAGTTGTGGAGTGAGTAACACGTCATTGAGAATTTTAATAGATATGTCGTATTACCTGAAGACATATCTAAGCATTAACTTGATTTTATTCCAAGGTAAATGTTCATGACCAATCCCTAATCGTGGTTAGTTAATCGTATTAATATCTTTTGTTAGTAATAAATTTCTTCATTTAACAAAAAGTTCAAATAAATCTCTAGACTCTAGCTTATTCCAATAGTGTTCGTGTGAATTAGATAATATATGGTTTTATTATCATTATGAATTTCTTTAACGTCATATAATTGAAATTGTGATTCCTTTCGAATTTCTGAAAGATCATTTTTGATATTTGATGTATTAGTGGTTTACCTGCATATTCAAGACCTTCAGAAATACATACAACAAGATTATTAGGTTGATTTATATAATTATTACTTAATTCGTCAATTTTTTGAAAATTAATAATTTTATTTGAAGTATCACTAATGAATTCGTCGTATGTGTCTTCTGTTTTTACATGCTGGATTCTCGCTACTTGATCTTCTGATTGAATTCTGCATAAGGAGTCTGCATGCTGATTCTTCTTACCTGCTCTGTAATCGATCTCGTAATCACTATCTTCTATTGTTTAACGCCATCGTAATAGTATTGAGCTTCGATCTTTCACATTAAAAAGATATTTTAATGTGAAAGATCATTTAATGAGTTAGATTATTGGATTTAAGAGAGACATTTATATGTGCATGTGAAGAAGTACGTAAAGGTTCTATGACTTTAGTATCAATTTCTTTTAAAATAATAGGATCTTTTGGGAGTTTGTTTGCATTTTTGTTAACCTTTGAGTTTTTAATAAGACTTATGTTTACACCTGAATCAATTAGAAATTTGGAAATTTGATTGAGTTGATCAGATTCTAATTCTATATAGGATGTGATTCATGTTAAGTTTATTGAGCAGACTCGGCCGTTATTGAATTTATGTTCCGTTGCAATTCCGGTTGCTAGAAACGATTTAAGTTTAAAGGATTATTTGTTCTTTGATTTAGTAGATTGCGTTTTTTATAATTATTTTGTTCGATTAATGTTACGAGTATAGATTTATATTTTGGATTTACAAATGACATTGCCTTTGAACAATTATCAATAAATTCGTATAATTTATGTTTACTACCATCGAATTTGAAAAGCATTTTTTCAGCAAGTTCTAATGTTATAGACATTATATATCGTTGTTTATTTCTGAATCTCTATTTTTTGAATTTTCTAATTTTGGATATAATGAAGTCATGGATTTAGTGTAAATTCTTATTTAAATAAGTATGAATTAGCAATGGTTTTAATTATTATAACAATAATTTCACTTACAGTAATATATACCGCATGTGTAAAATCATATTGGGTATAGAATATATGTATACTAGGCACACCGGCAACAACGCCCAATCGTGGCCGTAGTCATGGTATAAGGAAGCGAGGTATGCTTTTGCGCATCTCTGGACGACGCGCATTTATCGAAAAAAATGTCACTTGACAACTCTGACAGAAGTCACTGACAGAAGTAACTGACAGAAAGCATTTTCCAAGACTCCCTTTAACAACTAAAATTGTATTTGGAGATCGTGTCGAACAGCGTCGTTCTGTGTTTGTGAGAGGAGGGGTCAATGGTAACAATGCCTCGCTACATACCAGAAGAAAAACTGCAAATTATTAAATGATACTATAGTGGTCATTCTGCAAAGGATTGCATAAATTTATTTCCGCAAATATTTGCAGACAGACCCGTACCCTGTGAGCAAAGCATATTACATATTTTGAATAGCTTTGAAAAATGTCTTGTTTAAATAATTGCACAAAGTGTAATCCTAGAGAGGTAAATCCACTAAAAGCAGCACTCTCGAAGTAGAAGATACGCTATCTACCAGAAGTGTTGCTGGGGAATTGGGTGTGAGTAATAAAACCGTCGCGAACATATAGAAGCGAAATAAATTAAAATGTTTCAAATACTCGAAAATGCAAGAAATATTTCTCGATGACAATTTTAGAAGAATGGAGTTTTGTGAAACCGTAATGGAAAAGACAAATGAAAATGAGAATTTCATCGCAAATATTGTATTCACAGATGAATCGTCATTTCCACTAAATGGAAAGCACAATCCTTCTGTTGTTCGATATTGGGCTCGGGAAAATCAGCACAGATATTTTGTTAAACACACCCAATATCCCCCGAAAATGAATGCCTGGGCAGGTATTTTGAGTGACCATTTGCTTGGTCCATTTTTTATTGATGGTATGTTAAATGCGGACAAATACATCGATATGCTACAGAATCATATACTTCCCTCTATTGATAATACCGGAATAGATCGGGATATTATTTGGTTCCAATAGGACGGTTGTCCTGCACATAATGCGGTCGGAGTAAAGCATTTTTTAATGAATACTTTTCCTGATCGTCTTATTAGTGGAACAGGAAACATTCGTTGGCCTCCGCGATCTCCTGATCTATCGCCAAATGATTTCTTTTTGTGGGGATAGATCAAAAATAAAATATACAGTGCACAAGTTGGCAGGCTAGAAAACTTAGATATTTTGAAAAGGCTAATCATATAGAGGCTTTTGAATCCGTAACAGTCGATGTGATTCGTAATGTGCCAGAAATTTTTTATGATAGACTCGGACAATGGCTTGCTGCTGAAGGAGGCATTTTTGAACCTATGCAATAACATTTTATTTTTTGTATTGTTTAGAGTACATTTTCTATTTTCATTAGAATTCTATGTACATTATGAATGGAATAAAACTTAGTTATCGAATAGACAAATAATGCATACAAAATATCATATTCAAACAGGATGTTAGTTGTTAAACTAACAAATAATATACATCAAATATATAACAAATTAAGACCAGAGGCATCATAAAATAAATAAATATAATTTATATTTTGTTTATGTGGACAATAAGAAAATAGAGATAACATGAAGTTATTCATTGTATTGGAAATTTCTGTTTATCACTTATGATAAATTGTACACAAATCTTCATTTGGGAAACACAAATAATTCATTAAAATAATGTAGTAAAATTATACATGCAATCTAAATAACAATAAAAATATATTCTATATTCATAGAATAATAACTATGTATATAATATAATAAAATATAACACCTCCCTCCTAAAAACTGAGGTATAAAATTACAGTTTTATAGATCAGGATATGTTCGATTTTGGGATATGCTTCTTCTTGCATTCGGACGAAGTACTGTACTGTCACTTCTTTCTTCGGACAAATGGTGGATGGTCTTACAATTTTGTTACTATTACACTGATTAAAGATTTGGATGCAACAATCTTTGTGTTTAGTGTTTTTTAAATTTAAACACGAAAATGCTCTCCATAGACCAGTCCACAGGAAACACTTGTAGGTTAAATAAGTTCTAAGTAGGCTGCCCATGATGCTTAATATTTCCAAATACCATTTTTGATAACGCACTATGTGAGGTTCTTCGAGTAGGTGATTTAGAGTCTGATCCAATTGTTTCAGTTTATGATTGGCTACTTCAAGATCTTCTAATTTTAAGTTAGTTAGCGTAATTGGCTCCAAATATAATTCGTTTTCTGTTTGGTATTTCTTGTCATATTCACAACAGTCGTCCATTATATTCGTTTTAGGAATTACGTTCTGATAATACGTAGTAATTTTCGTATATGGTGTTAGTTGGTTTATTACGGTATACCCTTTGCAATTTTCGTCCAGAGAAATTAGACCTGTATCCTTTAATTCAATATCATAGATTTCAAGTTGGTAGCAAGAGATGGTGAGTCTTACAGGGTTGCTTAAAACGTATATCCATTGATTACTTCTCAACTGCTCCCATATATTAAATTTACCATTCAAGATTTTACTAGTGCAAGATGAAGGAATTTTCTTGTTGGGATGTACCAATAGTGACATATCACATGGTAGATCATTTGTGGTAGAATAAATAGCATTTATCTGGCAAATCTGTTCTGCTGGTTTTATATTAGTACATCTACTTAAATCTTGTAAGATTGCATACGTCATCCTATTTTGAGACATTGCTGCACATTTGTTTTGAGGTTGGATGTATGCATATGAATGAGATGCATTAGGATGAGGTATTGGTAATGGCATAACATTATAAATGTAATAGCTTGTAGAGGATGGTAAGGGAGTTGACAAAATAAAAATTAAATTATCTTTTGCAAAATAGGATTTTAAATTACTGATTTCTAACAATTTTGAAGAAAATTCGTGCGTCAAAGGTACTGGAAACTCTTTTCCATCATTTAGCAGCTTAACATTGCTTTCTAATTCATCTATTAGCTGTACTGGCGTGATTACTGAGGGGTGAATAACATTATTTCTAGCAAATAGAACACTATCAATTAATTCATCATACTCAGAATTGATTTCATTTGACAAATAAGTGATTAAATTCAAATGATTTAAAATAATTAATTTTTTATTAATTGTGCCTAATTCTTTATTAGTCGTGTTGACATACGTATTTAATAAGATGATATTATTATTTAAAATTTTTTCATTCTTCTTAAATGAATTTACTGATTCGTTAAAATTGGCAATTGTTGATCTCACAACGTTTATTTGCTCTTTCATTAATATATTAATACCTTGTTCGTCATTACTCATTTTACTAATAATTTTATCATAATATTCGGTATCATCAGAGTCAGCTACACCAAATGCCCAATGTAGTATTTTACCTACACCATTAAAAACACCACGCTTCGTTCGATAAGAACTTGGTTTGAGATTTATGAGATGCGATAATGAAACAATTTTATTGCGAATTATGGGAATTTGTGTCTCAACAAATTTTATAGTTTGTATGCAATTTCAAGATTTATCTAAGAGTTTTTCTTTTGACTTGCATATCATCGAAGTTTTTCTGAGCATTATTTGCAAAAATTCGAATTTATCTTCATAGAAAGTTATATTTTTGTATATTATTACATTCCAAAATGACGTATACGGTTTCATTCGACCGATGTTTTCATAAAAGATTCCACTACCCACTGAAATTATTTCGTTTTTAAATGGTAAAGACTCTTCTCCATTTGTCTTTAGGATAACGATGATGACGAGGCATCTGGAACAAGGTGTGCCCTTTTAATTCTATTATTATGCACTCTAATATGCTTATTTTTATTTTAATAGCTACGTTTTGATTTTCGTATACTGTTGTGATTTTATATGGTCCTAGCCAATTTGGTGACAACTTTTTACTTGTTCCTTTTTTATTTGTTTTATTTTCTAAGTATACTAGATCTCCGACTTCATATTTATGATCTTTACTATTAGAATCGTAATAGGCTTTGCTCTTTGTTTTACTTTTATCTATGTTTTCTCTAGCTATTTGAAAAGTTTTATTTAGTTGATATTTTAAATTATCGTAATAATTATCATACATATATTTAAATTCTGGTGATTGAACAAAAGAGTAATTGAAATGGCATGAATTTAGTTGTGCTATGTATATTTGTGTTATAAGCGTACATAGCTAGATGCACATATTCATCCCAATTGTTTTGTTCGTTATTGATAAAATGTTTAAGATAATCCTTCAACGTTGAATGGCTTCTCTCTAGAGCACCATTTGTTTGTGGATGATATGATATGGTAGTAATATGTTTCATTTGTAATAATTTAACAACATATTTCATTAAAGAGGAATTAAAGTCTGTGCCTAAATCTGTTAATATAGTAGATGGAATACCAAAAGCTGAGATAAATTTAACTAAATTATTTGCTATGGTAATTGACTCGTGATTTTCACAAGGATATGCATAAGAAAACTTAGTTAAGTGATGTTGTATCGTTAAGATATATTTATTGCCATTTAGAGTTAAAGGTAGAGGACCTACTATATCTAAATATATTCTATCAAATGGATTTTCACTTGTTGTAGTGATTTCCATTGGATTTTTATTTATCCTACGATCGGTTTTATTAACTTGACACGATGGACATGTTTTCAAATAGTTTTTTATATCTTTTTCCATATTTTTCCAACGATATTTTAATTTTATTTTATTGTACATTCTAAAATAACCTGGATGGCCATTTAGGGGTTCCTCATGATATATTTTTAAAATGTCTTGAATTTCATCTTGATTTTTTGGTTTAATTAGTTTATTTACACAAATTATCACTTTTATTTTCGTGTCATTAAAAATATACTTTAACATTTCTTTGAATTTTCCAAAACTAAACTGATTGAAATTATCGCTAGGATTACTTAAAGCTATTTCTTTTACTTCTTCTTTCATTAGAGAGTTTTTAGATTTTGTAGTGCATAAAACAAATCTTTATATGAAGGTTTTTCAAAATGTAAATTCTTAATAAAACAATTATAAAATGTGTGATCTAGAGTTGATGTTTTAATTACTTCATATAGTTCAATGTCCTTGTTTAACACTTCTTTGTTCGATGTTAATTCTAAAATTTCTTGACCTAGTCGATTTTGAGGATCATTAAAATCAATTGCTGTAAAATGTGCGATATTTTTGAATTGCTTTTCCAATAAATTACAGTTTAATTCTAAAACTTCTGTATTATAATTGTTTACATCATATACAGATTTTACAAAATCGTCGTATGTTGACTTTGTGAGATTACAGATATCCGATTCTTGATTAGTGGCTACTTTTATTCTGGAAAGACAATCGGCATTGCTGTTAATACGACCTGGTTTGTAGATTACTTCGTAATCATACTCTTCTATCTTCAAACGCCATCTTACTAGTTTACTTCCTGGATCTTTCACATTAAACAACCAAGTTAAAGGTCTGTGATCCATAACTATCTTAAAGTGACGACCATACAAATACGGCCTGAAGACATTAGTTGACCAGACAATGGCTAGCAATTCACGATCAGTTGTGGAATACCGAGATTCTGTGTCACTAAGAGTTCTACTTTCATATGCAATAGGTAGATCTTTGCCAATTTCGCCTTAACTTAATATTGCTCCGACAGCAACTTCACTTGCATCCGTGGTTAGAACAAATTCTCTTGAAAAATCTGGATATTGCAGAATGGGTTCTGTTAATAGTTCTCCACGTAAACGATCAAATGATTCTTGTTGTTCTGTTGACCAAACAAATTTTACATCTTTCTTCAATAGATATGTAAGTGGCTTAGTTTTGTGAGCCAAGTCTTTAATAAATCGTCTGTAATATCCTATTAAGCCTAGGAAAGATTTTATCTCTTTCGTGTTGGTTGGTATAGGAAAGTCTTTTATAATGCGGATTTTTTCTGGATTTGGTGTGACACCTTCGTCGGCTATGATGTGTCCTAAATACGTGACTTCCTGTCGCATGAATTCGCATTTACCTGGCTGGAGCTTGAGATTGTTATCTCAAAGCCTTTTGAACACATTTTCTATCTTGCGTGTATGATCTTCTATACTTGAACCATATATCACAATGTCATCCATGTATACAAAACATTCAATTCCTTGAAGACCTGTTAATACAACATCCATTAACCTTTGAAATGTGGCAGTTGAATTTTTTAATCCATATGGCATACGATTGAATTCATAGTGTCCATGTGGTGTTGTGAAAGTTATTTTTTCTGCATCCTTAGGATTCATTTCTATTTGGTGAAAACCAGATGCTAAATCTAATGTCGTGAAGTACCTACTCCTGCTTAATTGGTCTAGGATATCTGTGATGTTAGGGATAGGATATTCGTCGTTATATTGTTTAGTTTCCTATAGTCAACTACTACTCTCCATTTTAGCTTGCCTGAAACATCGATCTTCTTCGGAACTACCCATAATGGACTTGACCAAGGGGACGTCGAAGGCTTTATTATTTCTTGTTTTAACATCTTCTCGATTTGATTGTTCACTTCTTTATGAACTTCAGGGTATCTATATGTTTTTGCGTGTATTGGAATATCGTTTGATACCTTGATAGAATGAGTTATTGTTTTTGTGCACGTTAAATTATCGCCTTCTAGATGAAATATATCGTTGTATTTTTGACATATTTTAAATAGTGCGTGTTTTTCTTCTTTGTTTAAATGTTCTGCACGAATATTTTTATTTAAAAACTCTATTCTGCTTTGATTATTTTGATCATTATTTACTAAATGATACACATTGTTTTCACTAACGTCTGGGATAGCTTTTAGAGTGACATTAAACTTATTTAGTGTTTTGTCTGTTTCTCCCGTATTTAAAATTGATGCAAATGCATTACCATTACTATCAACTGTAGTAATACAACGACTCACATATAAGTTTTCAGAAATTTGATAACCATCCAAGATACCTTCTGTAATATCTGGGTCTAATATAGAGTGTGTGAAGTTAGCCCCCCTTTTTTCGAATATCGGAAATCTGACGGTTGTTCCAGGTTGTTCTAGGTTTGTTCTAAATTGTTCCAAAGTATTTCAAAAAAAAAGTCAAAATTGGCCGAGATAATTGAAAAAAACGACTTTTTCACCCAGCCCCCCTTTTTTCGAAAATTGAAATTCTGAATGTTGTTCCAGGTTGTTCTAGTTGTTCTAAACATTGTTCCAAAGAATCTCGAAAAAAAAATCAAAATTGGCCGAGATAATCGGAAAAAACGAGTTTTTGCCAGCCCCCCTTTTCTTGAAAATTGTAATTCTGATGATTGTTCTAGGTTGCTCTAGGTTTGTTCTAAATTGTTCCAAAGTATTTCATAGAAAAAATCAAAATCAGACGAGAAAATGGGAAAAAACCAAAGCCAAAAGTATGAAGTCGGACCCAGTTTTTGCAAAAATTAAAATTTTGACGGTTGGTCTAGGTTGTTCTAGGTTTGTTCTAAACATTGTTCGAATACGTCAAAACCGTATCTCTTATATATCAAAAGATATGGCAAAAAAACCAAATCCAAAAGTGTGAAGTTAGCCCCCCTTTTATCGAAAATCTAACTTCTGACGGTTGTTCCAGGTTGCTCTAGGTGTGTTCTCAATTGTTCCAAAGTATTTCAAAAAATAAATCATAATTGGCCGAAAAAACGGCAAAAAACTTTTTTTTTCTGGCGGCCCATTTTTCGAAAATCGAAATTCTGACGGTTGTTCTGGGTTGTTCTAAGTTTGTTTTAAATTGTTCCAAAGGATCTCAAAGAAAAAATCATAATTGGCCGAGATAATAGAAAAAAACGATTTTCCCACGGACCCCCTTTTTGCGAAAATTCAAATTCTGAGGGTTGTTCCAGGTTGTTCTAGATTTGCTCTAAACATTATTCTTATACATCAGAACCGTATCTCTTATATTTCAAAAGATATTGCAAAAAAACGTTTTTAAAAAAGTGTGAAGTTAGCCCCCCTTTTTTCGAAAATCTAACTTCTGACGGTTGTTCCAGGTTACTCTAGGTGTGTTCTCAATTGTTCCAAAGTATTTCAAAAAAATAAATCATAATTGGCCGAAAAAACGGCAAAAAAGTTTTTTTTTCTGGCGGCCCATTTTTCGAAAATCGAAATTCTGACGGTTGTTCTGGGTTGTTCTAAGTTTGTTTTAAATTGTTCCAAAGGATTTCAAAAAATAAATCATAATTGGCCGAAAAAACGGCAAAAAACAATTTTTTTCTGGCGCCCCTTTTTTCGAAAATCGAAATTTTGACGGTTGTTCTAGGTTGTTCTAAATTGTTCCAAAGGATTACAAAGAAAAAATCGAAATTGCCCAAGATAATAGGTAAATCGATTTTACCTATTATCTATATTTTAAAATGAATAATAATACTCATTTGTGATTCAGAATAAAGCAGAAGCAGTAAATATACATATATTTTCCCAAGTAATATAATTCATTTGTTTGAAAACAATATTGTTACTAAATGCTGATGCTCCTAACATAAAATAATATTAGAACAGTGACGTTAGTTACATTATTAATGTAGATTAAAAACTACCTCATAAACATATTGAGAATGATTATACCTTGCTCATAAAAAGATTAGTGTTTTTCTCATGAGCTGCTAGGTTGATGTTTCTTTGTTTATTTTTATTAGAGTTCATGCTTTAGTTTATCCCTAAAATCTAAAATATATATTTTTTCTGTAAAATTTATTTATTGATATTATTATATTATTTGATAACATTGACATAAATAATATATTTTTTTATCAATTTGGTATTGTAAAACAGCCTTTCCCAAATCGGCTACTCTTTGACGGATATACTATCTTATATTATCTAAATAGGTACCTATATAATATTTTTTCCAAATAAAGTAATAGTAGCCTTTGAATCGTTTTAGTGAGAAAATTAGACAGCATATTTCAACATGTTTACGAAGAGGGGCTACAAAAAATAAGCATACTTGATAGGAATGTCTACACGTGCTTGCATTCCCGGAGCAAAAACCATGAAAAAAAGTGGCCAGACCACGGCTAGACAAAATAACGTTGTAGTGGTTTACTATAATTAAAATTTTCAAACTTCAAAATCAGTATTTTATTTTTATTATTACTAGACAAAATAAAATAACAAAGGGAGCCTGATAGACTTCCCCATTTTGTTTGATTTTAGTTGGGTACCCATATCCAGCGCTTTTTTTTTTTGAAATACTTTGAAACTGTAAGAATTTCGATTTTTAAGAAATAGGGACTGGGGAAAAATATCGTTTTTTCATAACCGGTTTTGATTTTTTCTTTGAAATAGTTCATCAGCATTTGGTAACAATATCGTTTTGTAATAAATGAACATTATATTTCTTGCGAAAATATGTATTTATTGCTATATTAGATGTTTATTTCTTTAAATACAACTGCATCATACAAAAACTTCCTTCAACACAGTAATGTTCGGAAAGTGCATTCCGCCCATTGTAAAATCGTTTTTTCCTATTATCTACGCCAATTATGATTTATTTTTTGAAATACTTTGGAACAATTGAGAACACACTTAGAGCAACCTGGAAAAACCGTCAGAAGTTAGATTTTCGAAAAAAGGGGGGATAACTTCACACTTTTTGAAAAAAGTTTTTTGCAATATCTTTTGAAATATAAGAGATACGGTTCTGATGTATAAGAATAATGTTTAGAACAAATCTAGAACAACCTGGAACAACCCTCAGAATTTCAATTTTCGCAAAGAGGGGGTCCGTGGGAAAATCATTTTTTTCTATTATCTCGGCCAATTATGATTTTTCTTTGAAATCCTTTGGAACAATTTTAAACGAACTTAGAACAACCTAGAACAACCGTCAGAATTTCGATTTTCGAAAAAAGGGCCGCCAGAAAAAAAAAGGTTTTTGCCGTTTTTTCGGACAATTATGATTTATTTTTTGAAATACTTTGGAACAATTGAGAACACACCTAGAGCAACCTGGAACAACCGTCAGAAGTTAGATTTTCGAAAAAAGGGGGGCTAACTTCACACTTTTTTTAAAAACGTTTTTTTGCAATATCTTTTGAAATATAAGAGATACGGTTCTGATGTATAAGAATAATGTTTAGAACAAATCTAGAACAACCTGGAACAACCCTCAGAATTTGAATTTTCGCAAAAAGGGGGTCCGTGGGAAAATCGTTTTTTTCTATTATCTCGGCCAATTATGATTTTTTCTTTGAGATCCTTTGGAACAATTTCAAACAAACTTAGAACAACCCAGAACAACCGTCAGAATTTCGATTTTCGAAAAATGGGCCGCCAGAAAAAAAAAGTTTTTTGCCGTTTTTTCGGCCAATTATGATTTATTTTTTGAAATACTTTGGAACAATTGTGAACACACCTAGAGCAACCTGGAACAACCGTCAGAAGTTAGATTTTCGAAAAAAGGGGGGCTAACTTCACACTTTTTTTAAAAACGTTTTTTTGCAATATCTTTTGAAATATAAGAGATACGGTTCTGATGTATAAGAATAATGTTTAGAACAAATCTAGAACAACCTGGAACAACCCTCAGAATTTGAATTTTCGCAAAAAGGGGGTCCGTGGGAAAATGGTTTTTTTCTATTATCTCGGCCAATTATGATTTTTTCTTTGAGATCCTTTGGAACAATTTATAACAAACTTAGAACAACCCAGAACAACCGTCAGAATTTCGATTTTCGAAAAATGGGCCGCCAGAAAAAAAAAGTTTTTTGCCGTTTTTTCGGCCAATTATGATTTATTTTTTGAAATACTTTGGAACAATTGAGAACACACCTAGAGCAACCTGGAACAACCGTCAGAAGTTAGATTTTCGAAAAAAGGGGGGCTAACTTCACACTTTTTTTAAAAATGTTTTTTTGCAATATCTTTTGAAATATAAGAGATACGGTTCTGATGTATAAGAATAATGTTTAGAACAAATCTAGAACAACCTGGAACAACCCTCAGAATTTGAATTTTCGCAAAAAGGGGGTCCGTGGGAAAATCGTTTTTTTCTATTATCTCGGCCAATTATGATTTTTTCTTTGAGATCCTTTGGAACAATTTAAAACAAACTTAGAACAACCCAGAACAACCGTCAGAATTTCGATTTTCGAAAAATGGGCCGCCAGAAAAAAAAAGTTTTTTGCCGTTTTTTCGGCCAATTATGATTTATTTTTTGAAATACTTTGGAACAATTGAGAACACACCTAGAGCAACCTGGAACAACCGTCAGAAGTTAGATTTTCGAAAAAAGGGGGGCTAACTTCACACTTTTTTTAAAAACGTTTTTTTGCAATATCTTTTGAAATATAAGAGATACGGTTCTGATGTATAAGAATAATGTTTAGAACAAATCTAGAACAACCTGGAACAACCCTCAGAATTTGAATTTTCGCAAAAAGGGGGTCCGTGGGAAAATCGTTTTTTTCTATTATCTCGGCCAATTATGATTTTTTCTTTGAGATCCTTTGGAACAATTTAAAACAAACTTAGAACAACCCAGAACAACCGTCAGAATTTCGATTTTCGAAAAATGGGCCGCCAGAAAAAAAAAGTTTTTTGCCGTTTTTTCGGCCAATTATGATTTATTTTTTGAAATACTTTGGAACAATTGAGAACACACCTAGAGCAACCTGGAACAACCGTCAGAAGTTAGATTTTCGATAAAAGGGGGGCTAACTTCACACTTTTGGATTTGGTTTTTTTGCCATATCTTTTGATATATAAGAGATACGGTTTTGACGTATTCGAACAATGTTTAGAACAAACCTAGAACAACCTAGACCAACCGTCAAAATTTTAATTTTTGCAAAAACTGGGTCCGACTTCATACTTTTGGCTTTGGTTTTTTCCCATTTTCTCGTCTGATTTTGATTTTTTCTATGAAATACTTTGGAACAATTTAGAACAAACCTAGAGCAACCTAGAACAATCATCAGAATTACAATTTTCAAGAAAAGGGGGGCTGGCAAAAACTCGTTTTTTCCGATTATCTCGGCCAATTTTGATTTTTTTTTCGAGATTCTTTGGAACAATGTTTAGAACAACTAGAACAACCTGGAACAACCTTCAGAATTTCAATTTTCGAAAAAAGGGGGGCTGGGTGAAAAAGTCGTTTTTTTCAATTATCTCGGCCAATTTTGACTTTTTTTTTGAAATACTTTGGAACAATTTAGAACAAACCTAGAACAACCTGGAACAACCGTCAGATTTCCGATATTCGAAAAAAGGGGGGCTAACTTCACACACTCTCTAATATATTACATTTTACGTATGTTGTACTTCGAGCTTTAAGAATTACCTGACTATTGTTACGTAACGAATTACAGGTCAGAGGTATTTCCATTTTATCTAATTTTAGTATATTTTTTCCTAATTTAATAGTAGCATTATTTTCTTTTAGAAAGTCCATGCCTAAAATTCCGTCATACAAATTTAAGTTAGTTTTTGTATTAATTACATGAAAATTGTGCTGGAAGTTTTTATTAGAAAATTTAAATGTGATAAGAGTTGTACCTAATGAATGAATTTTATCGCATGATAGTCCTATTATATCAGTACCGTTATTTTCATAAATTAATGTCTCTGGAAGTAAAACATTGGATTATAAGATTGAAATTTCAGCGCCTGTGTCTATGAGTAAGCGAAATTTACGCGTTTTAGGATTTAGACTTTGAAATGTTACATGTAGTGAATTTTCGGATGAAATAAAAATTTTGAATGTTCTAATTTCATTTAATTCGCCT
This sequence comes from Amphimallon solstitiale, assembly GCA_963170755.1. Taxonomy (NCBI): domain Eukaryota; kingdom Metazoa; phylum Arthropoda; class Insecta; order Coleoptera; family Scarabaeidae; genus Amphimallon; species Amphimallon solstitiale. The sequence continues at coordinate 59,416,928 of OY720683.1, read as the reverse complement.
CTAATTCTAAAATACTCCTCGGAGGGGCGATTGCACCGGAAGTGTATTCGAGTTTTTTTGGAAACATAGTTTGAGATGTGCTCGGCTCGTTTGGATGTTTAGTCATTTGATTTTTTCGTGTGTAACGCTCTTCTATAGTATGTCCTTTCTTTTTGCAATATTTGCAATATTTTACATCGTTATTTGCAATATTAACGGATTTAAAATTTTTTTGATAATTTTTATTACTTTTCCTACACTCATTGGTATAATGATTGTTTTTATTACATATCTTACAATATTTGTTAGAATTTTTGAAACGATTTGGGTTTTCGTTTTTATACATACATTCTATTTTTTCTTCGTTTAAGGCATAAGTGACCGCATCATTTAAATTTTTTATATCTTTAGTTCTTAATATTCTAGAAATTTCAGGTTTACAGTGATACTGAAATCTACTAATAATAAGTAAATCTAATAATTTAGTCATCCCTTCTACATCCGCGGTTTTTGCTTTATCTTGTATAGCTATTTGCCATTGTTTTTGTACCGATTCTACCCTTGTTACAAATTGTGAGATGGATTCGTTAGAAAATTGCTCTAATTTCATCATTTCATTAAGAACTTGGGAATAGTGTTTCTTTTCTTGGTAAAGTGATTTTAAGTAATCTTTTAATTCTTTCCAATCCTTAAGTTCTCTGTTATTACATGCTATTTTAGCGTTACCTTTAATTTGAGTAAGAGTATATTTTAATAAGATTTTCTTTTGATTGTCATTGGCTAGTTCAAAAGCACTATTGCAATCTGCTATAAAAGAAGAGAGTTCTTCCCTTTTTCCTTCAAAAGAGGGTATCATTTTAATTAAAAAAGACAAATCTAAAGAGGTTGTCATTTTATTATTGGTTGAATTTTCTTGATCCAAAATTATATAATAAAAAAAAAATTATTTTTAAATTTGAGGTAATAAGGTAAAGGTACGTATGTATGTGTACAATGTTCAAAACGAATGATAGTATGTACTTTCAGTTTTATGTACCTCTTCGTATTTTCTTTCAGTCCTGTGAACACAACTAGATTCTTGTTTTTCCCACTATCGAATGATGCTTTCTAAAAGAAACTCTTCGACCAAATTTCTTTAGATTCCAGATGAATATTTTCACATCAAAAATTTTTTCGAATTATTAGAGGAAATCCTACTTGGCTGCGCCAATTTATGTTATAGAGTGACATTAAACTTATTTAGTGTTTTGTCTGTTTCTCCCGTATTTAAAATTGATGCAAATGCATTACCATTACTATCAACTGTATATAGTAATACAACGACTCACATATAAGTCTTCAGAAATTTGATAACCATCCAAGATACCTTCTGTAATATCTGGGTCTAATACATTACATTTTACGTATGTTGTACTTCGAGCTTTAAGAATTACCTGACTATTGTTACGTAACGAATTACAGGTCAGAGGTATTTCCATTTTATCTAATTTTAGTATATTTTTTCCTAATTTAATAGTAGCATTATTTTCTTTTAGAAAGTCCATGCCTAAAATTCCGTCATACAAATTTAAGTTAGTTTTTGTATTAATTACATGAAAATTGTGCTGGAAGTTTTTATTAGAAAATTTAAATGTGATAAGAGTTGTACCTAATGAATGAATTTTATCGCATGATAGTCCTATTATATCAGTACCGTTATTTTCATAAATTAATGTCTCTGGAAGTAAAACATTGGATTATAAGATTGAAATTTCAGCGCCTGTGTCTATGAGTAAGCGAAATTTACGCGTTTTAGCATTTAGACTTTGAAATGTTACATGTAGTGAATTTTCGGATGAAATAAAAATTTTGAATGTTCTAATTTCATTTAATTCGCCTCTAATTCTAAAATACTCCTCGGAGGGGCGATTTGCACCGGAAGTGTATTCGAGTTTTTTTGGAAACATAGTTTGAGATGTGCTCGCCTCGTTTGGATGTTTAGTCATTTGATTTTTTCGTGTGTAACGCTCTTCTATAGTATGTCCTTTCTTTTTGCAATATTTGCAATATTTTACATCGTTATTTGCAATATTAACGGATTTAAAAATTTTTTGATAATTTTTATTACTTTTCCTACACTCATTGGTATAATGATTGTTTTTATTACATATCTTACAATATTTGTTAGAATTTTTGAAACGATTTGGGTTTTCGTTTTTATACATACATTCTATTTTTTCTTCGTTTAAGGCATAAGTGACCGCATCATTTAAATTTTTTATATCTTTAGTTCTTAATATTCTAGAAATTTCAGGTTTACAGTGATACTGAAATCTACTAATAATAAGTAAATCTAATAATTTAGTCATCCCTTCTACATCCGCGGTTTCTGCTTTATCTTGTATAGCTATTTGCCATTGTTTTTGTACCGATTCTACCCTTGTTACAAATTGTGAGATGGATTCGTTAGAAAATTGCTCTAATTTCATCATTTCATTAAGAACTTGGGAATAGTGTTTCTTTTCTTGGTAAAGTGATTTTAAGTAATCTTTTAATTCTTTCCAATCCTTAAGTTCTCTGTTATTACATGCTATTTTAGCGTTACCTTTAATTTGAGTAAGAGTATATTTTAATAAGATTTTCTTTTGATTGTCATTGGCTAGTTCAAAAGCACTATTGCAATTTGCTATAAAAGAAGAGAGTTCTTCCCTTTTTCCTTCAAAAGAGGGTATCATTTTAATTAAAAAAGACAAATCTAAAGAGGTTGTCATTTTATTATTGGTTGAATTTTCTTGATGCAAAATTATATAATAAAAAAAAAAAATTATTTTTAAATTTGAGGTAATAAGGTAAAGGTACGTATGTATGTGTACAATGTTCAAAACGAATGATAGTATGTACTTTCAGTTTTATGTACATCTTCGTATTTTCTTTCAGTCCTGTGAACACAACTAGATTCTTGTTTTTCCCACTATCGAATGCTGCTTTCTAAAAGAAACTCTTCGACCAAATTTCTTTAGATTCCAGATGAATATTTTCACATCAAAAATTTTTTCGAATTATTAGAGGAAATCCTACTTGGCTGCGCCAATTTATGTTATGTTCCAGTATTGAAATAACTACGGTTTCGTTAATTCTACTTTATTTTTACACTATGAATTACAATAACAGAATTTATGCTCTTTTTAGTTCTACTCTCACTGATTCTTACTTCCCTAAACACATGTATATATTAAAAATTATCATAATTTGTGTATTTACTGATAGTGATTTATGTACATTATGAATGAATGGAATAAAACTTAGTTATCGAATAGACAAATAATGCATACAAAATATCATATTCAAACAGGATGTTAGTTGTTAAATTAACAAATAATATACATCAAATATATAACAAATTAAGTCCAGAGGCATCATAAAATAAATAAATATAATTTATATTTTGTTTATGCGGACAATAAGAAAATAGAGATAACATGAAGTTATTCATTGTATTGGAAATTTCTGTTTATCACTTATGATAAATTGTACACAAATCTTCATTTGGGAAACACAAATAATTCATTAAAATAATATAGTAAAATTATACATGCAATCTAAATAACAATAAAAATATATTCTATATTCATAGAATAATAACTATGTATATAATATAATAAAATATAACAACGATGATCATAGTAATTCAGGCTGACTGTAAAAATATAAACGGAAAACTAATCACTTTTTTCTTGATAGATCTATTTAAAAAAATAAAAACATACATAAAACTAATGAGCCTGAAATGTTCAAGTAATTGAGAAAAGAAACCTACATCATCATTAAATAACAATAGCAATGCAGTTTAGAAAAGATACATTAAAAACTTCAGAAAAATAAACATTTGACTAACAGGTAGAGCACAGGCATAGATGGCATGTGCATTGAAAATTCTCGAGGCAAGTGCTCTCTCGTGCATGACAAACGATAACATAAACAACACATGCACGTTTTAAGGTAACAAGCACGTTTGTGTGCATTATTTCCAGGCAGTAAGTCAATCATTGAATGCGTTTTGCTTTAATAAAAAATTTTCAATTGTTTGTTTGGATAACGTGAATATTGAATATACACTCAGTACGAGTTCGGTATTTCGTGTGTTCGTGAAGTATTTGTTTTAGAATATGTGTATTTAAAAAGAAAACATATTACTAACGAACATTTTAATTGAACAATAATGTTAATTAAATGCAAAAGTTTTGATAATAATAAATATAACATTTAAATATTATTTGATCCCTCAACTCCTTCCTCCCTAATTGAGCAAAGTCTCCTGGTAATATTGTCAATGGAATAATTTCAAATATTCGTTATTATTATTTCGTTTCTTTTCTATACGTAAATGTAATTATTAAAAATAAGAGAATGATTCAAATAACGTTGAAAACAAATTTTATTTTAAACATAATCCAATTACACAGGTTTACTATGAAAGCTGATTTTCTTTAAAGTCTAGTTTATCATCATGCCTTGCACATAGTTTAAAAGACACTTACCAGAAAACTGCTTTTTATACTCTACTAACTTACCAAACTACTTCATCTTCTTCCTCTTTTAATAAAATTAAGTACTTTTATTTCTGCTGAATTAGCATCAATTTCCAGGAATGCTAAGTGATGCTAACGTCAACATGGGTTGTTTTGCTATAAGGCGGCACTTTTCTAGACGCTCTGGACCCATTCGTTCTATATTCCAGTCCCCGCCATAGTCTGATCCACGTAACAACATCCTGTTTGGTTGTCTGGGTCTAATAGACCAACTTGGTATTCATCTCTTAATGTAAATCCTATAGAGTCTCTGACAACCACGTGTGTACGTTATGAAAGCCGATTTTCTAAAATCTTGGGTTTTTTGGCACACTACTAACGTACTTCATCTTCTTCCTCTCTTAATAGGACTAAGTTCTGTAATTTCTGCTTAATTATAACATTTTGGAAATTGGTGGTATGACAATAAAGCAGCACTTTGCTAGGTGCTCTGAACCCATTCGTGGTGTTCCAGTCTCCGCCGTGTTCTCATCCATGTAACAGTATTGTATTCTTTGACTTTCTCTTTTATAGGCTGGGCTCTTGTCACTCTCTTTGAAGCTTCTGTGTATTCTCATTTTGATTTATCGTAATATAATATTCTATAATCTTTGAGTATGTGTTAGTTAGTATATACTTATGATATTGCTCTATATGTTTGTCAAAAAGTTAATCACCAAGCCCCACGTTGAGCGTCATATATGTATATTTATTTTAATGTATCATTATATACTTGTTTTAGGCTCACGGTGTGGCCACAAAATTACATTTGCATATTTTAATTCTTTAGTGGACCTTGTAGGAAATGAAAGTTTGCACTGGCTTTAAAACTACGTTTATTCTAAGTTAAATTAAATATTATTATGTTGTTTTACATGAGTTTTTCTACTACTACTACTTGCTTCGTTGAGGTCTGTCTATTGAAAGTGAATATTTTCTGTAACACATCGTACGTATATAAAAGAAATCATTACAATGAATTTGTAATTCTTCTGAGAAAAGTATTTAAATTAGATATGGTATAATGGAAATTATTAATCTTAATGACAACTGTGAATATTGATACTGGGTATGCACAATCAAATAACAATACGCGTATATAACAGAAAAGATACATTGGAATCCTTAGTACAATGAAATATTAGCATTTATCTTAATACAAATATATATATATATGAAAGGAAACATACTAATAGAAATCGAGATTAATTTAGTTACTGATACATAAAATAAAATATGCTTGGTTTCATTCTATGCTATAACATAAAGTAAAATACAGAGTGGTTCATTACACCTTTCCCCTGAAAAAGGTTAAAGATTGTTCTTTAATGTTGCTATCCTAGCGCTTCGTCTAAATTAAGGTTACTTTCTTCAGTTAACTCTATAAAAACTGAATTATCGGTTGATTTTCTTTTATTATTACAAATATTAGACTTTAGAGATTTGTTAAATTTTTACATTTATGCCTTTTTGTTTAATTACAATATTTAGATACTAGATATTTATACAATTCATACAAAAGATAGATAAAAAATATTTTTACAAGTGTACATATGACATATATAGAAATATTATTATTTAATAATCTGATGTGCAAAGGCTTATCGTAAAGCTGGTCTGCAGTATGCGCAATATTATCAAGTTTATGACTGACAATGTTTAAAGATTCTCGATCTAAATTTAATGAATTACTGGTTAGAAGTTCAATTTTAGAATTATTATATTTTCTTTTGTTTCCTTCACAACAATCTACATTTATATCGAAACTAGGTATAAAATATGAATGTTGACTTTCTAATTTTTTAGAATTTGAAACTAGGATTGTAGAACTAGTATAAAGTTTACATTCTTCATTTAAGGTGAGTATACCTGTATCTTGTAATGATAAATTAATTATATTGTGATTTTTACAATTTAAAGTTTTCTGTACTACGAAAGATAGTATATATAGCCATTTGTTGCAATCAAATTTCCATATTTAATGATGTAATTCTTATGTCACAAGTCTTTGGTAGTATATTCTGATGAAGGTATATATCTATTTCATAAATTAGTCTTATGCGTGTAGAGAATATTGTTTGGGAGGATTGACATATGAATTTAGTTGTATCTAGCGGTTTACATACGTCTAATTTAGATAACATCGTATAAAATATTCGACTTTCTGAAACAGCCAAATATTCGCTTGAAGGTAAAATTAATGTATATTGTGAATTTTCTCGTTTAACAGATAAAGGTATAAGTTTGTATAAATGAAATATTGTATCATGGCAGACGGGGCTTTCGATCACAAAAACTACACGGTGTTCTGTAATATGAACCTTTATTGTTATTAGTGATAAAAAGATATGTGCATTAGTTGATTCTAAAGGAAGTGGAAACGATGTTTGAGGGGGTACATGTGATAAATTCTTGTTTATTTCAATGATGTATTGCTGCGGGCTTATAACGAAAGGATGTAAAGTATTAGATTTAGCAAAAAGTATAGCATTAATTAGTGTTGAATATTCGGTATCAAGTTCGTTAGCTATTAATGTTAAAAGGTTAATTAATTCATCCATTTGATTGTTTTACTTCTAAATTAAAATATGTTTTTTGCAGTTTCGACATAAAATTCTGTAGGACCAAAATTTTTATTAAATACTCGTTCGTTTTCCTCTACATTAGATATAGATTATTAAAATTTGAAGTTGTAGTTTGCACTACTTGAGTTTGTGATTTTAATAATTCAACTAGTTGTTTGTTGTTTGTTCTTTGTCCACTAGCGTCTAATTTCTTTGGAACTATCCAAATTGGCGAGCTCCATGGTGACTGACTACGCCTAATAAGACCGTCGTTCAACTATTTGTCGATTTGTGTTTTTACTTCGTTTTTATGAATGTACGGGTAGCGATAAGATTTAGTGTGGACAGGGACATCATCGTGCGTTTTGATTTCATGTTTGACTTTATTCGTGAAAGTTAGTTTATTAGAATTATAGTGAAAGATATCATAGAATTTTGCTACAACTTTTTCTAAAGCTCTCTTTTCCTCATAATTTAAATGATCACTTCGCAATTTTGGAAGGAGAATGTTTTTATGTTCATTATTATTAGAATTTTGCATATTTTCTATATGAAAACATTCATATTTGTTTTGACTGAAATGGGTACCAAAACGTTCGAAAAAATCTGAATCTATATATAAAATTTGGCTTTCTATTGTGGGGTTTTGAATTTGAATTTTTGCTACTTGATTTCTTACTTTGGTGATACATGATGGAATTTTAAGTAAACCGTTCCGATAAGATAAATCGTTGATTAATATTTCTGTGTCTTCTGGAAGAGTCGTTTTTATTTCGTTAGACATTATTGTTTCGGGAGGAATTTCAGTTTATGTGTTCTGAAGTCGGTTCGATAGAAGAATGGTATTTCCATGTTATTATTACGTAATCTTTGTTTCTGAAGGTCTATTTTTAATTACAGTTTTCTTAAGGCTCGTAAGCCTATTATTCCATCGAAATAGTCGTGGAAAGGAAACAGAATAAATTCGAAAGAATCTGGAATGTTTAATTCGCTAAAGAGGAGTATTTTGGCTTTAAATTGACTAATTTCTGTTCCTGCACAAGTGAAAATAGGGGTGTTATTGTGATAGATTTCATGAGGGAAATATTTTTCTGCTATGTAGGGTCTAAGTAAGGAACTGTGACATCCGGTGTGTATTAAAAGTTTTAAGGGAATATTTTTTAGTTGTATGTATGGTAAAGAGTTATTTAAATTTATATTATTTATGTCTATCCGTTTAGATTTAGATGGGCGGTTACTGGAATATTTTGGTCATTAGACTCGTCGTAGTAGTCGCAATTAGGTGGGTTACCGTAATTATCGTAATTTGAAGGATAGTTTTCGCCGTCGTGGTAATTATGCGGAAAGTCGTATATCGTATGATGATTGGCATGTGGGATCTTGATCTTCATTCAGTACGTTAGGAATTTCGCTATTATGCAGTTCTTCTACGGTAGAATTGGGAGGACCTCTTTTTTGAAAGGAGTTACTTTTTATTGTCTGATTTCTGGAAGCCGTGTCCATAGGTTCTGCAGGTCCGGTAGGTTTATTAGAGTTCCTTGGTGCGAAGACGTTGGTTGGAGTTCTTGGTTTCCGGAATACTTGTCGATTAGTTGGGTAATGACGATTCACGGGTATTGATTGAATCGGTATCGATTGAGATGGAAATTGTGGTTTCGATTGACTTGCTTGAACCGTGGGTTGTGTGACGCAGGGTTGGAATTAAATTGTGTTTTAGGAACGAACTGTGTGTTTGTTATTGTTTGTGTGGGTGGAATATATGCATTATACATGTAGGGCGTTTGTTGATTATACATCTGAGGATACGTCCTATTTAAAATCGGTCTGTTTTTATGTTTAGAAGCAATTTGATTGCTCTTTTGCCGGGGTTGCATATTTCGATTTATATTTAGAGTGTTGATTCTTTTTTCATTATGAAAATGTTGTATTACTACACTTGAAGCCGTTGTTAGGTTTTTTGGCTTGTTTTAATTCTAATAATAATCTTAAATTATCATCTGAGTTAGCTGCTAATACATCTAGTGAGTTAAGTTCATTTTGTTCTGTTAAAAGTTTTTGCTGGTCGTTATTAAGAGAGGAATCCGTATGGATTTTTACTTCGACTCTAGATTTCATTAATTTAAGTTTTTCTAAAAATTCTAATATTGTTTCGCTTTTATGTTTCGTTAATTGTATGAATTGGCGCATTAGAGTTTGTCGGTCTATAATATGGCATTTGGTGAATGTCATGGAAAGTTGTTTGGCGTAGTTTTGTACTTGTTATCAACATATAATTTATAGTAATAACATATTTCCTTTATAAAATTCCTCACGTTATGAAGTTCGCAATTATCTATTATGAATGTGTCGAAGGGTATTCATCATTATACATCGTCACACTGTGGGACTAGATACAATTTACTAATCCTACGCTTTATTCTATTAATTGTTTGGAATCGTGTTTTCAAAAGAAACTATGTAATAAAGAAAGTTGTAATTTATTATTTTAATTTAATACCAAGTGCTTGTCGGCGACCTGCGGATACAGTTACTGTGAGATAAAACGACGACACCGAGAGTTTGTATGAGTTAGTACGCAATATATAAACTGTTCTATTGGTCGAGTGTAGTGAGGCCTTGACTGACTCGCGTTTAGGATAGCAGCTGTACTTGCCCATTTCATTTCAATTTTGTTCATGCTCGATCTCTAGGCGACTAATACATTTTAAAATCGCGTTTTGTCCATCTAATTCAGAACAATTACGCACCAAATTATTATTTATAAGTTTTTAGAATTAATGATTATTTCTTTTATTAACTCATACATTTTGGGAAGCGTGATGAAATCCGTTACTAAAATTGTTTACTGCGATTATTTGATGCTTCAATAAGTTTCTACTTATAAATTATCCAGGTAGTGATTTTTTATTGATTAATATTATTTACATCTCTGAAGCAGTACAGTAAATGACTTTATTCTAGGTTAAAGAATTTGTTATTAACAGTTACAGTTGCAATTTATACGGACTAATGCAGTAACGATTTCTGCGGTGTCGACTTTAATGTAGCTTTAATGTTAGTAACAGAGGCTACCCTCTTATTCTCCCACTTATAGTCGACCAGCTTGTCTAGTATATTCATCCGCAGGTAGACCGCGTGCACACTGTATAACAAAATGAATAAAAACCTTTGTATATTTTTCATTAGAAAATGTGTAATAGATATATCAAATTATGAATTAATTTTATACATACTGTTTATTATTAGTAGTATTTATTAATTTTTCGAACACCAACTTTTCCTTTCTTTAAATTAAAAATATAATTACCAGTTGTAATACCGGTTTGTATTTTCTCTCAAATTAAATCAATCTGGTCTTGTTTTAATTATTTTTTTGAGTCGAAGATTATTTTCATGAGAATAATCACAGACTGAAGAAAATAATATTAAATCTAATGTCTCGGGATGCTATAAGTTATTGTAATTTTCTACTGAATTACTATTTACAAGTAAAGTGCAGAGAACTGTCAAGTTTAATAACTTTTAGATCTGTCAGATAGGTAGTCATGGCCATATTGAATATTGGCATGTCGCATTCCTATAAACTTTAATGAAAAATTTGTATCATGATAGTACAGGTCCAGTATATATAATAATACAATTAAAGTATGGGAGTAGAAGAACTATAACTTTGTATATAAGTAAACAATACTTTGAAATTAAAATTATATGCGCAAGTGTTAATTAATGACAATAGTAATAACACGTATTTTGTATATTAGCTAGGAGAATATCAAAGCATATTCATATATGTATGTATGTATAAAAAAAGATGAGTATAGAAAATTGCAGTCTTATTTGGTATTCTAGCCTGATGCCATATATAAAACTAAGGTGAAATTCTTAGTATAACAGATCTAAAACAAGAAATAAGTGCAATACTAGGACGTCTTAAGTACGTATGGGGATTGTTACTGTGTACACATGCTACCCCCTCAAGAATTCGAACCAATTCAAAAGGGCGCAGGAAAAATGGCGTCGGCGGAAACTAAAATATATTCATCCGTGTTCGGTACAATTAGCAATATACAAAGTCTCAATGTTTGACTAAGCTAAAACAATTGCAACGCCGCAAAATATAGCCCCAAGTTTAGGAAGGTTTCTGCTTCCACCATTAAGAATGCCTTACCTTTCGCTTCCTCAGGTACAGCTGACAAAGATGGAGATGGGCACTGCCTCTGCTCAGTCGCGATGGCCGTGGGCTTACATAAAACCGCAGCTGGATGAATTTCGGGCGCCACCCCTATTATGTAATATACCCCACCCCAAAAGATCTATAACCCAGAGGAAAATTAGTTAAAAATACCAAGGCAGTAGAAGATAAGACAAAACCTAGCAATTTCCAACCACAACAAATTTATTCAACAGAAGTTGTTCTATTATTTAAAAAAAAAACATTTGAATGTAAGATTTAAAAAAAAAACAATTCAAAATTAAGAGGTGCAGCAATTGTAAATTTAAAAAAAAATTAAATTAAGCAAGGTTCACATGTATTGACCGTAATATTCGGTCACCCTGTATAACAATGAAATATATTTTTAAATAGATTTAAAAAAAAACATAAATTAATTTAAGCTAGCGAATATCTTAGCTTTACATCAGATTTACATATATTCAATTCAGGTTCACCTTGTATACAAGAAATAAATTATATGGCTGTCTAAATTACTGAAAAATTTACGAGATGTGATAATTAGTATATGTTAATTTAATTAAAATTGGCTGAGGGCCCACAATTCAAATAGTAATTAGCAAATCAAGCAAATTTTCAAAATAATCCTCGTAACTAACAGATAACTTAAGGTTAACTGGCAAAATTCTAACGATACGTAAAACTAACTAATTACAGAAATTTAGAACAACGTTCTTATACTTATTTGACCAACATAATTACACCAAAGGAGCTCTGACTAATTCAGGCCTCCGAGACAGAAAAGTAATTCTCTCCAGTTAGGATTAACAAGGTTACAAGATACTTAACTAATTTTAGGAATTTAAATTCACAAATATAAGGTCAGAGTTAAACTTAAAATTTCACACATATTATATTACATAAAACAATGATTCAAAACTTATCTATCGACCACGTGCAAGGTTGAGCTTATTCTTCCGAAATCTCTGGAAATCGCTTAACACACGGACTCCAAAACGCAAAACTTATCAAATGCGGTTAGATTGAAGGAATTCCAGCCCTCAAGTATAGTGAGGGTAAATGTTTCTTCGGAAATTAAGGTAAAATTCAACCATGCGGCAGACAAAAACAAAATGGAGTCTGACCTCGTATCGATAATTTGATGGAAATTCGTACGTAATTAGCAGCTAAAAAGGGTCAAGAAAGAACGCACACGTTAAGGATGACCTAATTAGAAAATTAGAATGTTTACCAGAAAAAAATTAACGACTGTGTTCAATTAGATCGATCGATACGTCAAAATTACAGTGCCATAATCTAAACCCACTATCGCATCTTTATCCACGTATATAACGTTTAAATTTACGAAACTCGGTAATGTTCACCAAAAATTGCAATAGAGATGACAGTCGGAAACAATTCTGCTTGTACTTAATAGAACAACCAAACGGAAAATAGGAGATGAGTTCAAAATTTTAAGATAAGAAATGGCAATTTCGAAACATGAAACTAAATGACAGGCAGCGACACCACGCTTAACTAAAGTAAGTCGACGCAACTTATAAAACACAGACCGCTCTACACGCAAAGATGGCGACACGGACTAATAACCAAAACTTAACTAATGTTAAATAATTTACAAGTGAAACAGACGATAATTGTTACAGAAAAATTACTAAACACAGAGGCAATATATATTAGAGAAATCTTAAACCACAACAAGTAATAGTAGCATTTAACCGAATAATTAATTCTGAGAAGCCCGGAAGTAGGCAACTGCTAGCCGATAATAAGTGCTCGCTGACAACAGATGTCGACAAGGTGAGAATTTAGAATTAAATTAAAAATAGTTTCCAAAGCGCGTATAAATAAATTATAAGAATAATTCTAGCGAAAATATGCATACGTATAAATGACAAGACCCAAAGCAAAATAAAACAATAATTCTACTAACAAGAACGAAAGTGACAAAATTCCAAATAAACATTCCCTCCGAAAAACAAACGTAACACACACTGGAGAACATTTTGCATTCATGAAGGTTGTTATTGAAAAATATCACAACTCTCAGAAATGGAAATGAGCACTCTCGATTCATAACAATAAAACCATTCGAAAAGTGAAAGAACCTCATAACACATTTAAATATCACAAATTATTTACCTGAGTTAGTGGTTAATGGGGAAAACACCAAAGGATAAAAGAGCTGTATTGATCAGGAATCTAACATCGGCGGAAGTGGGGAGTGATCACAGACTAGCTGTGGGTAGGATAAGAACAAAAATGAGAAAACAGAGGAGGGTTAAACCAAAATATGACCCGGTATTCAACATAGAAAACATAGAATCCCTACTAAGTGAAAGCACCTGGTAACTATATGAAGAAAGACCAAAATAAGGTCTTCGTCAATGACGATATAGAGGAGACCTGGAAGAAACTTGAAGAAAATATCAAGAGCGCTTCACAAAAGGCATACGAGAACGCGCAACACTTAAATAGAAGCAAATACAAAGCCAAGAGCACCCCTGGTTCTGAAGAGGTAAGAGAACTAACAGAAAAAGAGCTGCCTACTTAATACACGCAGCAGGCAAACACCACAGTCGCATGAAGAGTACAGGAGAGTGAAAAACAGAGCCAATTCCGAAGTTAAAAAAATAAAACAAGACTATTTGGAGAAATTCTCGAGGGACCTAGAATACCTCTTCTTTGGACTACAAAAACAAGTGTGCAAACTAATCAGAAACCAAAAAAGAGAAACCAGGGAATTTATAGAATCAAACAATGTAGTGTTATCCCACTGGTGATTTGGTGAAGAGCATATCTTCTAAGGTTACACCTTAGCCAAAAATACCACGTTTAACAAACACTCTTTTTTGTTTTATACACTGCTGAAGATGGCAACTTAGTTGCCGAAATACGTATTTAGATTTTTTGATATATATTTTTTGTGGTAAGGGATTTTCCTTTTGCATTTTATTTCAAATCAAACAAAATAAGCATACAAAGATGGACAGAATATTTCGCCTACCTATTCCTAGATGCTCGTGAGGACGAAAGCGATAAGACGCAGAAAGAAAATGACGATTCCACAGTACACATTGATATAATGGAAGTCGAGGAAGCATTAAAAAAATTAAGAAACAGAAAATCGGAGTTTAATGCAATCAAAAAACTCTTTCTTTGTTATTGAATAATATTGCAACCGACATGCATACGAGTTCTTTATTTTGGGATATTTTTCTTTAATAACTATTTCTTTAATGTAAAATCATAACTAACTTTGGGTCTTGTAACATGTTATAAATTTTTACTTTTATGGGATTTGTTAGTAGCGTAATTTCGTACAAAAGAATTTGCAATAATAACAAAATTTGTATCATGATAGTACAGGTCCAGTATATCTAAAAATACAATTAAAGTATTGGAGTAGAAAAACTATAACTTTGTATATAAATAAACAATACTTTGAATTTAAAATTATATGCGCAAGTGTTAATTAACGACAAAAATAATAACACATGTTTTGTATACTATCTAGGAGAATATCAAAGCATACCCATATATGTATGTATGTATAAAAGAAAGATGATTATAGAAAATTGCAGTCTTATTTGGTATTCTAGCCTGATGCGATAAATGAAACTAAGGTGAAATTCTTAGTAACAGATCTAAAACAAGAAATAAGTGCAATGCTAGGACGTCTTAAGTACGTATGGGGATTGTTACTGTGGAGACATGCTACCCCCTCAAGAATTCGAACCAATTCAAAAAATGAGGTGTGGCCACCACCCGACTTTCTTAAACGTATGAAAGTGTTACTTCCGGTCCGAATTTTGAAATTTCATTTATACAAAAAATATTCCAAATTCAACTCTAAATACTGTTGTACTCTTTATAAATATACTGGGGTGTCTCTAAAAGGTGCGGAAAAAACGCTACCACACATTTCTGAGGGCAAAATATGACGATCTAACCCAACTTACCTCAGTCCAAAAGTGGATGCTTTCGGAGATACAGAGTGTCAAAAGTTCAATTTGGTTTTAGTTTTTTATAAATAATTTCTGTAATAATTGGTATATTGTCACAATATTTGGGTAGGGGGGGTTTCGTGGGGTAAAAAAATTAAATCTGCTCTCATTTTCATTGCAAAATGTAGAGGGCGCCACCTGCGGCATATTGTATCCATTTAAAACGTAATAACTTTTTTGAGACACACTATTTAACTTTTAAATAAAAATTCTTATTTTCCAATGTTTTCTACCTAGAAAAGGTATACCTGGTAGGAGTTGATTGGAGCAGCCGTTTATGAGTAATCTGGATATAAAAAATTCATTCCGTATATGGACACATATTCTTCTGTAATTTGGGTGTTATTCTTGTGGCAATTCAATGCAATGGTGCATCCACTTTTGGACTGAGATAAGTTGGGTTAGATCGCCCTCAGAAATGTGTGGTAGCGTTTTTTCCGCACCTTTTAGAGACATCCTGTATATAAAATGCATAATTTACAACATATTTGCAAAAAATCGTTATTCAGTAAGAGTAAAAGTGATACTTCCGGTCCGAATTTTTAAATTTTTTTTATACAAAAGATATTGGAAATTAAGTTCTAAATACTTTTATATTCGTAGCGTACCTGTCTAAAAAGCATGACTTGCAAAATATTTTCAAAAAACTGATTTTCGATAAGAGTAAAAGGCCTACTTCCGGTAGGAATTTCGAAAAACTTTTTTAATAAAATTGTTCACAATTTCAATTTTAAGTACATATGAATTCTTTATAAATTAGTCTAAACTTAGTAGTTGACGAAATATTGGCAAAATTCTCTTTTTTCACTGAAGTAAACTACTACTTCCGGTCTACCGATTTTACTGAAAAACTAATCAGATCTCAAGAGGGATATTATACACGTAAATACAAAATATGGAATTGATATTTACAGCCGTTTGACCGCTATCGTGGTCACACACACACAGACTGACAGACAGACACACACACACAGACATACAGACATTTTTTAAAAAACACTTTTTTGGTATTAGGGGACTTCAAAACGTGGACATCTGCAAAAATCTCGAGGTCGAAAATTTTCGTCATCACAATACTTCCTTATACTACGTATAAGAAAGTAAAAGGCGCAGGAAAAATGGCGTCGGCGGAAACTAAGATATATTCATCCGATTGCTTTAATTCTCGTAATAATATCACATTACTGTTTTTATCCGATGCAAAATATCGTTGCTCCTCACAATCTACCGTTAAGTTTTTATTATGTCTCTTTTAAATTTTTTATTTGTCACTATAAGTTCAACGCTTGATTTATGTTGATATAATTGAGTAAGTGATGATAATCAGAAAAAAAAAACCTTTCCTTGTTTATTTCGTAAATTATAACAAAATGTACTGTTTGCCTTGGATGAATATACCAACAATTTCTTTTCAATATGTTCACTACTTTATAAGTATAATGTGAATGAAATCAATTGTTGAAAAGTATGTCCTCTTTTAGCACATTTTGTAGCAGCACACGGTATAGACATATACTTAAATATTAATTAATGATTGTTATTCCCCCAAATGTCAACATATGTATACACGTTTATATCCAGAACTTCAAGAATTATTTGAAGGCTTCCTCCACATTCTGATGTCGGTATTTCATCTTTGATCTGCCTTTGAATAACAGATTTTATTAGGCGGTTTCACTCCCTTTCTTTTATGCTTATTATTAGCTTAATATATTTTTATTTGGTAGTGCTTCTAACGAAGACGAAGGCAAAGACTTTCTGTCAGAATATTGAAATTGATCTTTTATTGATAAATCGCTAACCGGATTTTTTTCTATATATCTTTAAATCATATCTGCAGCAGATTTCTCAAATATTTATTAAGAGAATAGAATTTTGAATAATCTTCAAAAATAAAAATTCGCATCTGAAGTAACACACTTCAGGTTTATTTCTTTAAGAAGATAAAAGTTAATTTAGAACGACTTTTGTATAATATGAAACCCACGTTTGTATAAGAAAGTCGTGTGGTGGCCACACCTCATTTTTTTAGTATGTTGGATATTATAAAGATTTTGTGAGTAACCGACAATGTGATATGAATGAAGCCTTTATTCACTCATCTTCTAATTTCTTTTAACCAAAGTAAACAAGACTGGTATAATGATAGTAATAGTAATAACAATAGTAGCAATAATAATAATAATCAGTATTCTCCAATAGTATAAACCATTTACAGGAAATAAAACTAAGAAATATTTACAAAATGAAATACATATCACAAATAATACATATTGACAATGGTAGGAACTTAAGTATTACAGAATTAATTAAATATCAAACATTCAAAACGAATTTCTGTATAAATTATTATAGTTAACTGACTGATGATATCAATTTTAAAAATATTAAGAATCACATACATGTAAATACCAAATTCACTTTCCTCTTTCCACATTCAGCCGGTACTTGAAGATGATGTTGAGAATACTGCTAGAAATTTAAGTACCTCGTCTTGAAGAGGACTTGATCATGTTCCATCCATCGTGTTAATATGTTCTTTATCTCTAATAGTTTTGGTTCTGACTGATATGTTTAATTTATCTTTTAGAAAAAAATAGTTTCTTTTAGTTTTAAACTATCAACAAGGGTTCGGCCAATATATAATGTGATAGAAATTTTATTTGAAATGATTGACATACAAAATTGCTTTCAGTTTTCGGTAAGATTTGTAACAGCATCATGAACAAATTATTTGAATTGTTTTGGATTACTTTTAGCAAATCCATATGGCTTTTGGCGAAATTGGAGCACTAACACAGCGCTGTTCAACTTTTTAAAGATAATTTATGAAACTTTAGATGTCGGTCAACAGTCTTGTTATCTTTATATTGATTTGTCCAAGACATTTGGCCTATTGAACAACAATGTTTTACTTCACAACTTACAGCAATATCGTATTAGGGGCATTACTAGAAAATAGTTTAAATCTTATCTTACAAACCGGGAACAAGGCGTCAAAGTGGGAACATACCAGGAACTGACAGTGGTGTACCTCAGGAGTGAATGTTAAGTCCAACTCTATTTTTAATATACGTCAACGACCTTCCAAATACCCTTCAAAACATACAGAAATTAGTCTATAATAAAGACAAACATTTTAACGAATTTATCAGTATATCTGCAACTCTACCAACTGACGTTGAATAACATATATGGATGGGTGAGCTGTAACAAGTTAGTCATTAACTAGGCCAAAACCAAGCTCGTATATTTTCATAATACAACGAAAGTTATGACTAATATTGAATAAATGGTGATGCTTTTATGCTGGACTCTAATTTCTCTTATAATTAATGGAATTCTAAAATTGCACTCATACAATAATTATGTCCGTAATACTCTCATCAAAGGTATGTTTCACACAAAAGCACCCTAAACGAAACTTTCTTTTGTTCTAGTGTTCGAACTTTATTTCCTGCTTGCACTATTGTATAATATATTAGGGATTATCCTCACAATCTAGTAGAATATTTATCTTGCAAAAGAGATGTCAGTAAGATCATCAATCTTCTGATAAATAAGTTTTAGAGACTTACTGATTTCGTACAATTCATATAGTTGTATCATGTAGTCAGAGCAGTAAAAAGCAACCGAATGCTTCAGCTGTTTTGCGATATTTTCACTAGATTGTTATGGACTTGATAAAAATACGGAGTGGCATGCTGTCCCTTCATTCCATCTTCCTCAAGGGTCTTCTGTATCTCCCCGTTGCATTAATCAAAAGTAATACTCATATGATATACTCAGATTTGCTAATATGAAGTTTAGGAAAAAAGACGTGTAAGAAAATTATTTGAACTACATTGAGGAAACAGTCCGGACATCGATATACTTTTTATGGTTTTTTGAAAGCTACTCTGTTGACGAGAATGGCGAAGTCCTTCTAACAGAAGTAACTGTCTAATCTAGATAAAAAATTATACCTAAAGAACAATATCTACATGCACTGGTTGCTAATAATATGTCCAAAAATTACATAAAAAACATTATAAACTCAATTCTAAAATTAATTTGTAGCTAGTCATTTCTTCAAAGGGCCCAAGATTAATTATATTTATTTAATTTAAAATAAAATTGTTAAATAAATAATGCATATTGCTTGTTTTATGTTTATCGCTCTTTCTCCGACTGCAACCGTACACTTCTCATAGATGTTAACATAAGATAATTTCAAAAATAATTAGATATAATTGAAGTATTGAAAGTAATTATCAAGTTGTTAATAGCCGAAATTTTCTATTATATTTTCTATTCTTCGTAACCATTGAATATAGAAAAACTAAAAATGAAAACTGATAGTAATTTCTACATAGCATTTAATATTGTTAATTAAAAATTTATGGCGCATTTAATATCAAGATATAACATAAACTACTTACGTTTTTTTTTTTAAATGGCAATTATAGTTAGCTATGACTTCATTAAAGTGCTTAGTTTTTGTTGATTTCATAGAGATAAGGTTTGGTATGATTATGTTTGTAGACTTTTGATTATAGTGGAAGCAATTCAATTATTTTTGCTTTGTGAGGGAATAATGGGCAAGTAGACTTTGAAGAATTATTTTGATACGAAAGAAAAAAAATAAGAGAGAAAATATTAACTGAATACAAATGATATTAAAATATCTACAATACGAAAAATAAAAGAAGATAAATTACTAGAAATAGTAACGAACCTAGAATTTAAATAAACACTTTGTAAAGAAATAAAAAATGTCAGGTGATTTCACCGGCCAGAAGGTGGTATCTGCATTACCAATGCAGTTAGGAAAATAAACAACTACAGTTGTCAAATATGTTGACTTCGAAAGATTTGTATACTTCAAAAATATAAACAATTTTAATTTTTTCTTAATATAATAAGTTGATAATAAATGATAAATCTGAAACCGCTGTCGAATACTTCTCAAATTTCTGAGTGACTGATCGTGTATCTCCAGTACTAATAAAGTTACACATATAAGAAGATAGAAAATGTTATCAGCCTGTGTTCTATTGATGTAAATTTATTCAGCAATAAAGCAACATTGAAAAATACTCAACATTATGTACTTCACTTGAATTTTAAGAAGAAATCACGGATGATCGATTGTATTATGATTTTTAAAAACTTTATTAATATTTTGCTAATGTTTGCCAGTTTTTTCAAATATATTTCGTTTGTTTTATGTATACTGACAAGAAGTGTTAATATAAAGCAATTTTAATAATTTCTTTTTTTTCTCTTATAAATTTAACCAAAAACCTAAATTGTTCCGATACACTCATAAATTAATGTCTGTCGAAGTTTGATTGATAGAAAAATAACAAAATATTTTTAATTTGTCTTTATTGAATACTATACAAAATACTATCATTAAGATACAATATAATGAGATACCAATGAAACTTACAAAAAAAAAAACTTAGAAAATAAGAAAGACAAAGGTGAGCCCAACTATATGTACAACACAAATAATACAATTCAACTTAATTGTATACATTACAAAAAGAAAATAATTGTATATACTACAAAGAACTAATAAACTCAAATGCAGATATATCAATAATAGACTTTGATATAAAACTTACAAGTAAGAAAAACACGTCTAAAATTATTGTTTATTTAATATCTAACGCAGAAATCATAAAACTGATATCACAGACTAACTATCCTAGAAAAATACAAACATTTACTAAAATCGTGCGTACAAAAATTATTTCTAATAATTCCTTGCCTTCTTTTTCGAGCGTATCACATAGCTTAAATATGAGCGTTCATTAAAAAAAAAACAATAATAAAAAAATCATTTTAAGCTACAAGGAATGCTACGCGATATGGTGCAATACAAGAAAAACAAAATTAAAAAGATTGTGCTACTTTTTTTTATAATTTTGAGTATTTATTCTTCTACTAAAAGTGCATACGTTTATATAAGTTGTGCCTACGCCAAGCAATATTTTAAATATGTAATTAATAATAAAAAACGAAAAAAAGCTAAATTTAAGTCTCATGCAAAGTTTATATACAATAATTGACACTATTCGGCCCATAATTTTTTAAGTAATCTTGGTATACATATTTAAAAAATTTGTTAAAAGCTAAAGTAATAATTAGGAAAATTACTTAAAATTTTACAAGAAAATACTAAGTATTAAGTCGTATATACAAAAGTAATAGATAAAATTATCTAAATTAAAGCTGTCAAATATTAAAGCTAAATATGTATCACTGTTTTTTTTTTCGTGTCTTTGCAGTTACCGATGGCAACGTTTCGTTACATGCGACATCATCAGCGCCTTTCTATCGTATGATAAGATTATTGTCAACAATTTATTTAGAAAATTCCTGAAGATAAATAAAATTAATGACGAAATGTCGCCAGCGGACAACACGCGCTTGCATTTTCTAAATCAACTAAGGGATATAAAAAACAACTCTGGAAGTCTAAAAGTAAGATTTTATCACAGATTTTTAAATTAAAGCTTAAATATATGAGCAGAATTAGGTTCTTTCAATATTGTAAACTATATATATGTATATATATTTGTATTTGTTAATTCTAAACTTAAAGCTTGAGCAAATAAAAGATGTGCACAATTTTGTTATATAAAAATATATGTATATGTAGGTATATACACAAAAATATTTATTATACTTGACTTTATTGCAATAAATATCAAACATACCTAATGGAATAAAAGTCAAGTATTCAAATGTTATAATGTAGCGCTAAGATATACGTAGTTACTATATTGCACTAATTTAATTTCAAAAAAGCCCTTCGTTTCCTGAAATACTTATCAAGAAATATCACGTGATTAAAATTGAATTTATAATTTAGATATTAAATTTGTTTACTGTCTTTTTGATTGAGTGTTGTATTTAGTTCTAGTAATCTACAATATTCATTGCACAGTATATACATCTAAAGCATAATAAACTAAAGTATCACAATAATCATCACTAACTTTATCACATTCCTTTATCTTAAAGCTTCATTATATCACAAGAAGTTCTAGCATAGTTAAAAAAACAATAAAAATGTAAAGCTTTACAGTTATCACACAAAACAAAATAAAACTAAGCATAAAACCTACAGTGTATAGTAGAATTAAAAAAAAAACTTAACTAAGTTGGGCTTTAAAAAAGTATGTATACATAAACGAGAAAAAGTAAATTAGTTTATACTAAAACTTACATTAAGTAAACACTTATAAGTCAAGCTCCATCGTTTCATTCAAGATATTGTCATTTATTGCATTGTCTTCGACTGGTGTTTGTTGATAGACAGGCATTAGTGGATGGGCGGTATCTTCGCCGACGGCGATGAAGGTCATTAAGCTGGAGGTCTTTGACAGTTGCTCGAACTTGGACCAATAACGATTCAAGTTGATTTTCGCACCACTAACAACGGATCTCGACATTTTAGGCTTTAGTTGCTGTAACGAAATCATTACTTTACATTTGTGCTAAATAAATGTTAGGTTAGAGGTTACTGTTCTCATCTAGCATTGACATTATTTTGATATAGTGTCAATGTTTAATAGGTTTTAACCGAATGAAATGTTAAAAATATGTAAATATAACAGTATTGTACTTACTTGTCTTATCATATGCCTCCATGGTGAATTCGGTGCTTGTTTCACCTTGGAAACATCACGTTTCTCTTTGCGAAGACACATGTTTCTAAGTAAACAACAAATTTTTAAATGAAACCGGTATGTTAGAAGCTATGTATATACGAAGTACGTATATATTTCGTTAATGAAATCACTGCTGCGATACTTTTAAATTTCTTACACGTCCTGCCTTGGCAAGCTACAAGAACGAAGTGTGCGTTGCCAAAGACAGGTATGCGTTTTATACTTCATCCATGAACTACCTGATTTCTGATACGCTGTCGTACGCTATGAACGCGCTCAACGCGAGCTATACACGCGTTTGGCTCGCGCAGACTCGTTACTTTCCATCTTCCTCTCGCCCCCAATGTTTTACAGCCCCGTCTCTGTTCCGCGTTTTCTTTTTAAGATTTAAAAGTCCGTTAAAAGAGGAGACGCGTATATTATCTTTGTTTAACTCTCGTTATTTCTCATATACAGCCTTGGGCGTCTTCGTGTGTTGTTCTTTTTGTTTCTTCCCTTTTTCCTTGAGTTTACAGCAGCAGCAAGTTACGGCAACAGCAGCAACGGCAGCCCGATAATTGCCCTTTTGTTCTTGTCGTCGCGAATGGTAATGTTTCCAATTGGTTGACAGGTCCACACAGGAACGTTTTGCTTCATACAAAAAGAAAATAAATGTACCGAAAATTGCACCTTTACGAGGCTTAAAATAATCATAAAGATAAACAAAAAATAAACAGAGTATAGATGATGAGAACATAGTTAACGTTTAACTACATTGAGAGCTTAACGTAAATTATACAATTCTCGTTATATGGTAAATTATAATAAGAACTTGAGTAAAACGTATGTTTAAGAATTGTATATGGTACAATAGAAAAAACAGCAACAATACAAAATCATAACTCCACAAAAGAATAATAATATATCTTTATTAGCAATACGCTATTTACATACACTTACATTATTTATATAAATTTATCTAAAATATATAATGACAGTTGCCTCTTAAATCTATTTATATTACTACAATGTTTTATTTCATACGGCAGGCTGTTAAACATTTTTAGCCCATTAACAAAAACATTATTAGCCGTTGATGACCTATTAACTTTTTCTATAAAGAAATCATTAATGATTCTTGTATTATATTTATATGTGTCATGTATATAAATCAACTTCTGACTAATATACGATGATGTAACACCTTTTTTAGTCTTGTAAATAAATAGCATAGTTTTGTAGTTTATTCTTTGACGCACATTCATTAATTTCAATGTGCTCAGCATTAATGTAACTGGTGTATATTTGTTACACTTTAAAATTGTTCTCATAGCCCTGTTTTGTATTTTTTGCATTTGCTGAGTTTCGTAATTATTTAACTTGAAACAGATAGTTGAGCAATATTCAATGTGTACGGAAATTAGTGATATATATAGACAGTTTAATATATGTAGACATATTTTGACCTATTCTACTTAAATAACCTACTTTTTTAGACATTTTATTAAGAATATGTTTTGTATTTTCTTTAAAATTTAAATGCTGATCTATAATTATCCCTAAATATTTTATACTATTTACTCTTTCTAAATAATTATTATCTATTTTTATCTTAATATTGTCATAATTAATTGTATTTAATTTATATGCACTACCAATGATTATAAATTTAGATTTACTTATATTAATACTTAAACTATTGGCACATAACCATTTATATAATAAAGTCAAGTCTTCATTTATTTTGTCCATCATGTCATTTAAATTATTTCCACTGACATACAACATTGAGTCATCAGCAAACAAATGTAATTTACTGTTTTTGGTCCTTAGCATAATATCATTAACATATAAATTAAAAAGTAACGGTCCTAATATTGTTCCTTGTGGTACACCATATTTAGTAGAGCGCACCCCTGATGTTGTCCCATTAAACTTTACACTTTGGTATCTGTCAGTCATGTATGAACGACACCATTCCAGAGCGATGCCTTTGAAGCTGATGACTTCCAATTTCTTCAATAGTAATTGTCGGTCGATGGTCTCAAAAGCTCTTCGGAAATCCAAAAACACAGCCAGCACCATTTTGCCACTGTCCATTTCCCTCGACCAATTATCGCAAATGTTCACCAAAACTGTTTCACAACAGTGCGATTTCTTGAAACCTGACTGGTTCAACGATATTATGCTATTTGTATCACAATAACTATCGATTTGTTTTTTAACGCACATTTCCAACACTTTTTCGTATATACTACTACTATATACTACTATACGTATATACACATAAATTTCTCACAAGTATTTAAAAAAGTTTTAAAAGAAAAATGTATTAAAGCGCACACCCAATAAGTAATATTTCCAACAAAAATGTACAGCCTGTTTTTAGTTATTGTTAACATTAATAGTAAGATTTCTACGACATTGAATAAGCATCCTTTCTTTTTCTTCGCAGTCTGTCTTCCTACTTATATAATAATAATAATAATCAATGACTCAAATGTAAAGTACAAAGAAATATACATTAAACAGAGTAACAAAAAATAACAGGAGCATAATAAAGTAAAATGAAATAAAGCAATGTTACCTTACAGTTTATATTAAATATAAAATATAATTTTGCAAACTGAAGGCGAATATCAGAAGACACTGCTAAATTAACCTTCCTAACACAAACAAACTAATTAAATATAAGTGCTTAAACTAAAAGATTCAACTATGAGCTAACTATACGTTACATTATCAACCGAAACACAGAAAATTCATACTTACATTCTACACAAGAAAAGGTGAAAAGAAAACAGTATCTATTCAACGGGGAAGGAGTCAGAAATGAGCCATATGACATGAAATACTTCTGCTTCGAGCGTCTACTTATTATAACAGTAATCAAATTGCATCATATTCCATTTTAACCAAACAAAGTAACCTCTAAATTTTAAGGATTAATGTGGAGACAATGATTTGAAGAGGCATTGCAAATCAGTGTTAATACATATTCTCAACCGCAAAACGCCAATTTGATGGACGAAACGAATAATATAATTGTGTGTCTATCTTTGATGTGTAAATATTAAACAAAACAGGCCGAATCACGAATCCCTGCGGTACTCCTCGAGTGAGTGAGAAATTACCAGATGTACTAGTACTCAGCTTGACAACCTGCTGACGATTCCCAAGATAATTATTCAAAAGGGCAATCGCATCCATACCAACACTCCTTAGTATAGATGAAAGAATGCCATGAACGGTCGTATCAACAGCTATACCCAGACCGAAAACATGACTGAGTGGAGAGCAATATATCATTTTTACTCAATAGGTCCATCAACTGCAAAGCAACAACCCTCTTAAATATTTTGGACATAACGGGCAAAAGACCGATGGGTCTCAAATTATTAGACAAAGGGGGAGGTCGGCAAGTTTCCAACAATCAGGGAACACAGAGTCAAAGATACAGGAATCTATCTGTCAAGTATAGAAAGATAGTTGGAGAGCACATCCGTATCATAGTTATACTATATAGTACAGGCTGAGTCATTTAAGCGGGTAAGGCCGATTATGCCTTTATGAGTAAAGATATTTCAAAGCGGTTTTTTCCTTGTGATATCTGTTCATTATTTTGTATTATACAGAGTGTTCTATTACTTGGTGGCCAACCATAGTTATAGTTTTTTAAGTGGAACACCCTATATATTATTGCATTTTTGTATTCCCCGTATAATTTTTAGTCAAAAAGTAAAAAGATAGTATAGGCCTAAAATCTAAAGTTTTTGACTTATTCCCATATTTCTGAAAAATTCAATGTTTGTATAAAATTATATTTCTCGAAAACGACGTATTAGATGGACAACATTTTTTGCAGTATTGTTTACAATAAGAGGTCCTAATAGAAGCATGGTTTATATTTTTTTTCAGTTACTAACTGCATGTGCAGGAAACTGGATTAAAATTACGTGACACGATTTTGTATAAAAGTAATTTTTTTAAAATAGAATACCCTGTATAACAGTTCATTTTTGAATTGTTTATTAAATTTCGTGTCAGAAACATGTAAGACGTTAATACTTTAAATGTGACTATTACTGAGCTATTGCTTTCATTCTGTAATACTTTGTTGGTTCGTTTATATAATTAATAACACCATATTGTTCGATATGTCTTTATTTACTTAATACTGCGTAAATCTAATTATAATCGTAACTGTAATTGTTCGTTCGTATATGTACAAGATATATATATAGACTCAAATAAAGGAATGTGCGATATCGGCAACCTAGATTCCTATCTACGTATTACTATATACATTTTACCATATTAGGATAGCAAGCATGCATGTCATAAGCTTCCGCATTCAGTTAAACTGCTGACTTGTATTATTAAATGTTTTACAATACTTATAACACTATACTGAGTGTTACACCACCCATTTTTAGGAGAATGACCCTTGCTATGGCCACTTGCAAGAGGCATTAACAGGAACCTGGGTGTTCTATTTTCAAAAGTAATTAAATATGATTTTGAAGTAAGACATGCATATCTGTTATTCCTTACTGCTTATTTTAAACTTATTTAACTAACAATAAAATCTTATATCTAAGTAATACTAAAACATTGCATTTATTTTATCTTATATTTAGTTATTATTTACAATCTTGATTATTATATTTGCGTACACGATTCTTGTGTACTGTGGAAAGTCTACCCTTATTATCCTTAATTGTACAATTTGCCTCGTGAGTATTGACAATTTCAAAAGGACCATTGTACCAAGAATCGAATTTGTGTCGAGCCTCGTTAGTTACTGTAACTAGATCACCTGGTTTCAAATCAATTTTACTAGCTTTACTATCTAAATAGTTTTTACGATCAAATTTTGATTTTTCGAGTTGCTCTCTCGCCCTTCGCTGTGCGAGTTGCATTCTATATCTGAATTCTTGCTCATATGCATCAATGTTATACAGGGGATCAATTTGTGTGCCTAGTAACGACTCAGGAATGTTTGATTTTCTACCGAACACTAATTCGAATGGTGTGTAATTATGATAAGTATTTGGGGTAGTATTATAACAAAATGCGTAATATTGACTCCATGTTGGCCAATCAGATTTTGTATCATTTATGTACATACGTAGATATTCGTTTAAGACTCGGTGGTTTCTTTCACATCCACCTATCGACTGGCTGTGATATGCGGTTGAAGTTTTATGTTCGATTCTTAACAATTTTGCTATATTTTTGAATACTTCGTTCTTATATTCGGTGCCCATATCTGTTCGTACTTCCTTCATGGGTCCGTATATAAGAATGAAATTTTTGACTATGCAATCTGCAACAGTATTTGCTTCCTTATTTTCTATAGGAATTATTACTATATATTTAGTTAGTTCGCATTGTATTGTTACAGCGTATTCGTAACCTTCAACCGATCTGGGTAGTTTGCCAATTGTATCGATAGAAACGATATCAAAGGGTTTTTGGGGAGTGGGAGTAATTATTAATGGTTCGGGGGGTTTAATCTTAGTCTTATTTATCTGACATTTATGACAGTTTTTAGTGAAATTAGCAATACCACGTGACATATTTTTCCATCTAAAAGAAGCTCTAAGTTTTTTAAGAGTCCGTTTTTGACCGCAATGACCTCCTAGGAAAGGGTTATTGTGGAATTTTTGTATTAATTGCAGTTTTTCATTTTTATTAGTGATCACTTTTTTTTCACTGCAAAGTAGAATGGTAAGTTTATTAAGATATTTGTGCCCTAATTCTTTAAATTCATTTACAGTATACTGTTTAAAAATATCGTCGGCTAAGCTTAGTCTTAATTCATTAAACTTACAATCATCAGCTATAGATTCTAGCTTAGGTAGTATTTGCTCTAATGCAATAGTACCGTTAATGATTGGATATGTTTTTTGAACGTTCAATTTTCTTTTATACCTAATCATCAGTCTAAGTGATGTAGATAATATTTTGAATTGTAATATGGGCAATTTTAAAGTTTCATAATTGTCTAATTCGTGTATTATTAGAATAAAATATGAAGTCTGGTTTCTAATTATATTCTAAAGATATATCTTTTGGTTTTTTATTTTTACTTTGGGTTTTGTGTTGTCTATTTCGTTCATTTCAACACCGAGAATTAATATGTGCATTGTAAATGCTTTCTTCGTATTACATAATGTAAATTTGTTTTTAACATCCCTCTGTAAACGACACGAATTTAAAATGAGAATATTTAAGAACGAACTGTAATAATTCGTCTCTAATTGAATTAAATATATTTTTAACAGAAATTTTTTGTTCTTTATCTAAATTATGCCAAAAAGTATTTATATAACTAGTAGTATCATTAAATAATATGATAAGACCATCTCGAATTTCTTGTCTAGTAGTTTCTCCTTTGGGAACTTCCTTTTTTATCGCGCGTTTGGATTGACCTACTATTTCCTCTTTGTATTTTAAAAGATTTAAATTAATTTGTTCCCACGTAGTCATGAATAGTAAAGATAGACTTAGCAATTACTTAAAATTAAGTTACAAATTTAAAATTCACATTAATTTACAATTAACACTATATTAGTACAAAGTTGCGTGTTTGCTATTACAATTTAACTAAATTTAACATAAAACGACTTACATTTTTATCTCTATTTTAAATTATCACGATTTATGCTTCTACGTTGATTCTTGACGATGCCCAGTTTCTGTGTATAGCTTTCTTCATATTTTTTCTATACATCTTGGAGACTTTCAGAAGAAAGGATGCAATCATTATTGCCACCATCACATACAAGATAATTTTAACATCCTTGGTAATATTATATTCTGGCTCATGTACTATAAAATTTGAGTTTACAACTCCCGTTTCGGTCAGGTCTTGTGCCGTGGATTTAGTTTGTCCCATTTTTTTTTCTTCTGTGTATATTATTACACTGTTAAATTATATTCTTCTCGTTCCATAAACTTCGAACATGGTTTCCATAAAATTTTTAAATTTAATAAGCTTATTCCATTTTAAATATTTAAATACCATCAAGCAAAGTTTTCTTCTCAAGCCTTAGTGCTAAAATTGTAATGCACTAACTGGCATGGATCGCCATGTAATACTTTGTTGGTTCGTTTATATAATTAATAACACCATATTGTTCGATATGTCTTTATTTACTTAATACTGCGTAAATCTAATTATAATCGTAACTGTAATTGTTCGTTCGTATATGTACAAGATATATATATAGACTCAAATAAAGGAATGTGCGATATCGGCAACCTAGATTCCTATCTACGTATTACTATATACATTTTACCATATTAGGATAGCAAGCATGCATGTCATAAGCTTCCGCATTCAGTTAAACTGCTGACTTGTATTATTAAATGTTTTACAATACTTATAACACTATACTGAGTGTTACAATTCAGCAGGCGGATCGGGAACCGATCCCGCTCCAACCGTTCACTTCGCAACAGTTGAGTGTTCGGTGGACAGGACCGCTCACCTTTATGTCATCGTCTGTCATCTGATACTCTTCATTGCTGCCATATGTTAAAATTATAGAGATTAAACCGAACCCCGAATAAAATACTGAGTGAACACCAATATTATAATACATTTATTACTGCACAATACCTTTAATTTGCTGTATCTTACTTTTCTAGTAACTTTCTTCAGAAGTATGTACTAAGACCGACCTTAGAATGAATCAATGGCGCATGCGTACAGAATACGCTCACTAAGTGAGCATAGAATTTTTCCGCTCACAAAAATGGCGACCGCTCCTGAACATGTTCAGAGTGAGCGCTCGTCTACTGGACATGATCACTGAACAGTTGCGCAACTGTTGTGTCTGCTGAATGAAAGCATTGTCTCTTGTTGATATAATTTTGTCAGTACTATACTATATTAATTAAAACCACACAACTGACAAAATTATATCAAAAAGAGACAATAGCTCAGTAATAGTCACTTTTAAAGTATTAACGTCTTACATATTTCTGATATGAAATTTAATAAACAATTCAAAAAAGAACTGATATGTAGGGTGTTCCATTTAAAAAAATTAACTTTTATTCAAAAACGTGTCATATAATTTTAATCCAGTTTCCTGCACATGCAGTTAGTAACTATAAAAAAATAAAACATGCTTCTCTTAGGACCTGTTATTGTAAACAATACTGCAAAAAATTGTGTCCATCTAATACGTCGTTTTCGAGAAATATAATTTTATACAAACATTGAAGTTTTCAGAAAAATGGGAATAAGTCAAAAACTTTAGATTTTACGCCTATACTATCTTTTTACTTTTTGACTAAAAATTATACGGGGAATACAAAAATGCAATAATATATAGGGTGTTCCATTTAAAAAACTATAACTATGGTTAGCCACCAAGTTATGGAATACTCTTTATAATACAAAATATTTTTAAAATGTGCCCCTAATGAACAGCTATCACAAGGAAAAAACCGCTCCGAAATATCTTTACTCATAAAGGCATAATCGGCCTTACCCGCTTAGATGACTCACCCTGTATATATATATATATATATATATATATTGTAACGTTTTCGGGTTCGCAATAAACAACTCGTGCAATTTATTTATTTAAAACAGTCTGTATATTAATACACTTAAAATTAATTACAATATAAAAATGTAAAACTTAAACTACACGATTTAAATTAACACAGGTATTTATTTACCAGTACTATTTATATGTCTGTAATATTTATATCTTTATTACACTATAATAAAAACTGCACCGTATTTAATCACTTCTATTTATATAACACTCTAATATTTATGTCTTTTCTTCGGCTACCACTTAAGGAACTATTTATATATTTCTTATATTTATCTTACTGTTCCGCACGAGACTACTTAAGGACTTTCTTATTCCGGAATTATTCATCCATCGGTGACCCAGCCGCCTTATATACACATACGAAACATCTGGAGGTATTCGCGTAAACTCCAACTTCCTCTCGATGTTTGTGGAACATTCGATAGACATTCTGTCTCGTTACGAAATACAACGCAAATGGATGATTTATTGCTTTATGATGTTTACCAGTCGCGCCGAGGTGATTTACAACCTCTTTTTATTGTCGCTCGGAGGTGTGCCTTTCTTTTGTTGTCGCCCGGATGTCTACTGGTTTCGTTACAATATATATAATTATTTTATTATATATATATATATATATATATATATATATATATATATATATTGCACTACAGCGGATTAACCCGATATTCTTTTTCCTATTTATATTGTATCCGTGATATTTCCTTTATTGATTTATCATTCCTGGGTTGGACGGCACGCGGGTTGACAATGTCTGCCTCGCGGCGGTGTCAGTTGTTGTCACTCAGACCTGAGGATCTTCTGACATTTAAGCTGCAATTGGTGGTCTGTCTTCCCGATGGTCTTCCTTTTGTTTCTATCTCCAAGGATATCCCACCTTATTCCTTGGCTACACCGTACTGACGATGACCGACGAGTCTGAAACACGTGTCTGCGGTTGCACTACAGCGGATTAACCCGATATTCTTTTTCCTATTTTTATATATATATATATATATATATCAATAAAGGAAATATCACGGATACAATATAAAAATAGGAAAAAGAATATCGGGTTAATCCGCTGTAGTGCAACCGCAGACACGTGTTTCAGACTCGTTGGTCATCGTCAGTACGGTGTAGCCAAGGAATAAGGTGGGATATCCTTGGAGATAGAAACAAAAGGAAGACCATCGGGAAGACAGACCACCAATTGCAGCTTAAATGTCAGAAGATCCTCAGGTCTCATTTGACGAACCCTAATTCTGACATCTAGGTCAGTAAAATATTACAATTACATTTCAAAAGCAAGGATCTTATACATATTTCAGAAGAAGAATTCAACATTTAGGAAGAGCCTTCAAAGTGTTTGAAATACCATTATATACCTTATTTACTATAATATTTTGCATCAAAAGCTTTTGAGATACTATGTGATAGAAATCCTGTGGATCCAAATCAAGAAACATGTTACATTGAAATATGCTCTAAAGGAATTTCACGTATCACCACAAATGCACGAAGATATGACATCCATAGCTACAATACGAGGCAACACTTAGACCTTCAAGTGGACTACTTACGTCTAAATTCGTCCAAACATATGAATCTGGGGCGCAAGATATATAATTCCATACCGGCCGATTGGAAGCAACTGACAAATAAAAAGTTCAATAGGAGGGTGAGGGAGCATCTGCTGCAAAATGCATTCTACATCCTAGAAGAATTTATGGACGACATGGCCAATATCTAATAATATATAATACGATTCTTGTACTGACGTGGGCTGTATCTTTGAGCACTAATAAAGATTATTATTATTATTATGTAAATTACCGAAAGCTTTCATCATTTGAGACAGGGTGACGGAGCATCCTTTACTGCATTACAAAAATTGAAGATTATTGCATGTTTTGATATTATTTGAAACCAACATTTTGTATTTAGGTCAGCAAGCAAAAGGATACAGTCAAGTTTATTAGAAATTAGCGAACTAGACTATGATAAAGCCCTCAAGACTGCTACAAGAAAAGAATTAGATGCACAACAATTAAATAGTGTAACTTCGGTAAATGATGTGTGCACCAAGAGCAAGAGCAAGAAAAAAACAGTTTCAGTGTTATAAGTGTGGCGGACCTCATTTTATTACTAGAATGATAGAATTGTTACCCATGTAATATTTTTCGAATTTTGCCAGTGTTTAAATAGAATACAGGTTGGCTACACCGAGAGAACAATTTATTTGTCAATAAGTAGGCTTCTTATTGGCAAATATATCCTATATTTGGATACGGCCTAACAAATATTTATTTCACATTACCAAAGGATTTATTCAAGTTCTTATAAGAAGGCATGTTTTACTATAATATATTATTTCTTTTCTTGAACACTATTGCAGGATTGCACGGAACATCTCGTTTATATAATGTAAACATATTCTTTATATACTAACAAAGAGTTTGTTCACAGGAAAGAAACATTTTATTCCTACCCACAAATATTCTTGGAGCAAAGAAACTATTTTATTAATCCATAATAAATATCTTTGTATGAAACTTTAACAGTTTTGTCATAAATAAATTATATTTATGACATTAACGAATTTTTATAATCTTAAGTGTCTGAATTAGTTGGGGCAAATAAAGGTATACTGTAAAATAATAAATAATATTCTTATGGGTATTCAAATTTTATTTACTACAAAAATACTTTTTACTACATATGTTAACTAGTAGTATATTAGTTTTTATATTACTAATAAAGTATATATTTTTAAGAACTCCAGGTTGTCCGGTTTTGAAATATCCAGCAAATAAAAATACAATATTATATACAAACATTTATTAAATAAAAAATTAAACAAAATTCAAACAAACATATATACGCACTATATTTATACTTAGAATAATAGTCATCAAAAAGATGGATAATTTGCTTAAAGGAAGTATTATTAAAATAAAATAATAGCTAGTCTATCTCTGGCAATTTTATGAAATTTGAAAATTTTCAGTGTTTTTAAATCTTTTGTATCAAAATAGAAAGCTGGAGAATTATTTAATTCTGAATTATGCACTATGGCAGCATTAATACTGGGATCTATATAAGCTGAAATGATCTCACATTTTAAAAATATCTTCTTACCAGAACATAAAACCGACTGAATTATTCCAAATGTAAGTTCATCAAAATGTTCATCTTTTTCATTTAAACGGATTACATACCCTTTTGTCACATATATATCTTTTATATTTGCAAACTGTACCTCAAATAGAAGTTTAATGTTCGGAAATAATGTTGAAAATTTTTCTGAAATATTGGGATTCTCATTTATTGTTTTTCCAACTTTATGTCTGTCAGATAAACCTATATTATGATGTAATCTGTAACATAGTTTTAGTTGATATCGGATTGCTAGAGTGTGTATTATGTTAATTCTAGATGTAACGACATGAGCGTTACTTTTACCAATTCTGTGGAAACTTTCATATCGAATTGAAGAAAATCGCAGTAAAGGTCCGATATTTCGTACAATATTTGGATAGTGTATTATAAAATGATACTTAGGTTTAAGATCCACATGAAAAAGATTTATGAACATTTCATGATGTTCCTTAATCACGTAAACAAAATATTTTAGTTCAGATTCACTTATTTCATCCAAAAAAGACAAATGTAAAATTTCATTTAATTTTAAATAAAATACCCAAGATTCATCGTCTGTATCTAACAAATCCCCAACTAAAAGAGGAAAATAAACAACAAAGGCTAACATTTCCGCTGAGGATATAGTAATATAGCCACCTCTAATTTGAGATTCAACTATTATAGGAATACGATTTCCTACGTCTACTTTCTGATCATAATCAAAATATTTAATGCGACGATTTAATTCCTCTAATTTAAAATATTTTTTCTTATAAATTAGGTTATAAAGAATATAAGCCATGTCATAACGACAAACTCCTTCTAAAAGGTCATGCATAATATCACAAGAAATATTCTGACTAGTATGAAAATTAGGCAAATTATTGAAAGTGCAATACTCTTTTACTCCACCGTCATTCATATTTAAACATATTTGGTAATTATCTTTATTTCTAAGGAGGTCTTCCTTCTCTACTAAAAGCTGCTTCGAGTTTTGTTTGTTACATAAGCATACTCTGCAAAAGTAGTTGGCAGAGAAGCTCTCTGACATACCAATTAAAGAGTTTACCCCTAAATTATCGCCTAAAATTAAGAAAAGCGTAAAGAATATCTTTATTTGCTTACCATCAATGTTTAATTCTATGCCATTAATTTCCAAATCTAAAAGTTGTTCCACAAATGGACGGAAAATAGTGCTATTTCCAAATATTTGTCTATCAGAAGAAAAAAGTAGACTCCAAAGAAAAATATTTTCTAATCGAGAGGAAAATTGAGGGGGAATTCCACCTATAGTAAAATATATACCTCCAAGTTTGTGTATACCAGCATGAGACCCTAATGGATTTCCGCACTCAAAATCATCATAATAAAGAAACAAAGGCAAAATTATCTTATCTTGGAATGTCTCTTTTAAATTTTTCCATAAGTGGCCATTAAACAAGCTTGTAAATGTAGCTTCATTTTGGGTCTCTTTGTTTATATACTCAAGAATTGTAGATAAAACATTTTGGAGGCTTAAAAATCTTTTTAAAACATGCTTAATAGGCACCAATTCAATATAACAAGCTTTAAAGCCAAGAGCTACAGCTCTGTTACTTCTGTGATCATCTAGAATATCTCCAATTTTAACACTTTCAGATTGAATAAAATTATAAGACATTTGCAATAACTTAAAACGATTGTGTTCTGTTAACAAATTTTGCAGTGGATTATTTAACAGTAAGTTTTGAATACTTCCTGCTATTTCTTCAGGTAAAGCGCTAAGCCGAGGATAAATTTCGGATTTTAAATTTAATAAAATATTACCTAGCAATTCATGGGTATGTTCAAATACCTCTTGTATGAACTTTCGTGATATAGTAGAATTATTATAAAATTTAATTAAATAAGACATAATAAAGTCTGAAAGCACTTCTTCACCGCCATCGTGTTCCATTTCATGATCCTCTAGTTGCGGAATTTGCTCACTAGACTTCTTTAAATTTATATTTGGTGTGAGTTGTGTGACGCTAGAAGTAGAGGAAATGTTTACTTCGTCGTGCTTCTTTACTATATGTTTTCTTAATGTGTGAATATTATTAAATTTTTGATAACACTTTTCGTCGCCGCATATAAAGTATTCAAAAAATCTATGGGTGCCTTTTAAATGATTAAGAAACAAGTTGACGGTTGAAAATTGTTTCAAACAAAATTTGCAGATCATTTTGTGCAATTCTAGATATACCCCAATATTAATGTGCTATAAGTTAAAGACATTCAGAACTCTTAAATAAAATAGTTATAGGTAGGTACTACATGAGAATTTTTATAGTTTGATTTTGTTAATGATATCATATATGCTTGGTATAGGTGAATCCCATTTTGTTGATAATTCATAAATAGCCTTCTGAATGAATGCCCATATATGTTCAGATTCACCTTGGTATTTTAAGTTAAATACATGATAGCATTGAAAACAAGTATCTATCGCCTTTAATACAGTCTCTACACTATAAAGTTGATCATTTACAACAACGTACACATGGTGAATCTGAGTTCCTGAGCCTTCCACAATTATATACGGTTGTACAGGAAGCCCTAACACAATGGCCTTCTCTTTTTTCTTCTCTTTTACAGTTTCAATATCGCCTGGCAGCTGCAATAATACCAACACTTTAAGTACCACACGAATAAGCAATTTATAGTTATACATACATCAACCCACAATATGAGTCCTTCTCTTGATTCCACTATTTTCGGTTTCCATGGCTTTTTCCCTTTACACGTTATTCGAGCCTTACAAGGTAATAAAGAAGGTAGTAGGACTAGTAGTAAATAATGTAAATAATCTGTAAGTTAATTGTTTACTTAATTCTTAAGATTACCTTATTACAATGTTGTTTTACCTTCACTTATTTTAGCAGTATCTAGCAAGTTCAGCAATAATTTGTCATAATCTGTGGAAACGTAACTTCTTCGTATCTCAATCAATTTCCTTATCACAGTTTCCCACCTCTGGTAAATTACAGTGGACACATTGGGATAGATCTTTTCAAAATCTTTGTTGATCTAAAATAACGAATTTTATTGTCAATATAAATAGCTAATATTACGAGGTTTTTGTATTTAGAATTTATGATTAATTACTTCTACAAAAATAGTTTTGAAATAGGTAAGAGGGGTTCTGATTACCAAGTTTAAGCCAAATTGTTCATTTAGAACGGGGTATTCTTCATATATTTTGTTTAAAGTAAATTCCTCTGCGCCATAAATTATTTTCTGCCTTCTTTCTTTAAATGTTAATGTCCAATGATGAACAATATCGTTAAAATCCCCTTGAGTATTATTTTTGAGCCATAGTTGGCTTTGATTGCTATTAGAGTCCAAATTTTGTTCTACAAAAAATAAACAACTAACGTAATAAAATAATAAATTGTGTTTGCAATAGCAGACAACCTACCACGCTCAATAAATGATTCGTCGAGATCTTGTCTCAAGGCTTGGCCTCGGGTTGGGAGAATTCCAGATTCTCTAAGAAAGGTTAACTTATTTCTATATTTGTCTACAAGTTTTCCCTTAGACACTCCTGATTTGCCGTCTCGGGAGTCTCGTTTTTTAATAGGCGGTAAATAATAGGTCTCTGTTATTTCAGTTGGGAACAAGTCCTTGATTTTTTTTGCCAATAGAACAAAATCTTCATTAGTTAATTGTCTGGAAACAAAATGTTATCATTGTCAAAAATTCTCAATAGGGCCTTTGAGAACTTTCTTCTATACATGATACAGATATTTGTATAAAATAATATAGATTGCTTATAATATTACTCACGTAAATTCGTTGTTAATAAAATAACTAATAATTATTTCAACTAAGAAGCCCTGGCGTGGACTATCAAATCCTCCTTTTATTTCATACCAGTTTAATAAACCTTTTCCAAGAAGATTAGAGTGTAGGCAAGCTTTAAGATCGAATTCTTGAACTTTATTAAGAATTACTTTGCACTTCTTGGAAGATGGTTCTTCTACCGATTGTTTTTGGATTGTATAAATCACGTCTTGTATTTGAGGAATTGTTTCAGTCGAAACAGTATTTATTGGAGGAACTACAATAGGTGTGGGTGATGAAGAGAGGAAAGTAACAGATGAAGTTGGAGAACTTTCTGAAGCGTTCGAAGGTTGGCCCACTGTTGATAGTGTTAATGGTTGCCTAAAGAAACAGTTCAGTATACAACCACAATAACTATTTCGCAGTATATAGCTTAATTACGTTACGATTGCGTATTTTCTATCAGCCATATTAATTCCTAAAGTCAAAAATGACAGAGTTATTTGCCAAAAACCCATTTTTGGAAAAATCAAAATGGCTAGAAATTTCACCAAAATTTTTTTTTTATTTCTTAATTAATGCTGGTAGCACTTTACATTCCTACTAGTCAGTTTTTTTATTTCTCGGACATCATATATTGTCAGTTGAGAAAATACGCTACCAAAACGGAACTAATAGGCGAAAGTGTGTTCGTTTAGAGAAAAACCATTACGTCATAAACAGACAAACAAGAAAATTAACACATAGGCCGAGATAATCCGTAAAAACACAATTTTAAGTAAAGATATTCACTTTACCATTACGAGAGAAGACATACACCTATAAAATAACCTGTTATGTGTTTTTAAAAATATGGTTAACAATACAATAATTAAAAACAATATTAAATATGTATATTGCAAGATAAAACACTAAACATGGGGTTATTTATTAGGGGACACTACTTATTACCGGGCGGTGACGTCATGATTTTTCTCTATATTTAAAATAATAAGCTCACGTACAGTAACGCTATACACTGCCGAATTATTTTATTCACATACAGAAAACAATATATACATACCTTGAAATAAAATGTCCATAGTCTGTTATTGAAGGAAAAGTGCAATTTAATTTTCCTAGATATTCCTCTATTTTCTTTTTTAATACAAGCCTTTTACCAATCTGCGGTGCAAGCGCGGCCAAAATGTCTGACTCTAATACACTATCTAAAATATCTGGGCTTATGTCTTCTTCTGCAATAATAACAAACAAATATGTTGTTAGGAATGTTATTGATGTTGTGTCTGAATGTGATAAGGTTTACAATTAACAAACTTTTTAACACGAAATAATCTACTACTACATCCAGCTTTAGTTGTAAGAAAATTATTTAGTGAAAAGATATCTGTTAACCACCACTGTAGTCTAATTAATAACAAAAAATACACCTATTAAATGTACATATAACATATACTTACTATAAGAAAATGATTTATTTGGATCAAAGAAATATGAATTGAGTGGAAAGAAATAACTGTTTTAAATATGTTGGGAAAAAGAAATATTTATTTGGCTGAAAATTATTTGCTATGTTCAAATAAATGTGTCTTTGGTTCTAGTAAACTTACGTTGTTACAAGAAAACTTTCTTTCAATCAAACAAATAAGTAATTTGAAAAAAATATAGCAAAGAAAACTGTTTCTCATATTAGATTCACTGTTTTAAAATAATATATATAAATCAAACGAGTAAAATTGCTTCCTATTCAAATTCAAAATTCTTTGTGGTAATCCAAGCGTATATACATCAGGAAATAAGATATATATTTATATACTTGTCACATAGGTTAGCTGTTAGCCATTACTTATGTCTAATCCGATGTATAATTAAATATAGTGCATATATACATACCTACAAACTTTTCAATTAGTTCAGGTAATCCCCAAAGGATTAACAACTCTGTTATGTCACTCATTTTTATTACTAAACTTAACCATACTGTTTGATAAGAACATAATTTGAAAGCGAGAATGATTCACTACCGAAAA
Organism: Amphimallon solstitiale; assembly: GCA_963170755.1. Taxonomy (NCBI): domain Eukaryota; kingdom Metazoa; phylum Arthropoda; class Insecta; order Coleoptera; family Scarabaeidae; genus Amphimallon; species Amphimallon solstitiale. Next base: position 59,376,451 of record OY720683.1, on the reverse strand, counting down.
ATGAAAAAGACATGCGCATGACCATTATTCTGCAATATCACACACATTAAATAAGGGCCTTTCATATGCTTTACCTCGCAAAAAATATTTATGTGTGGTAAAAAAGTAATGCTAGACTAAAACATGTGGGAAATGTAAGCACTGAATTATGAACAAAAATATAGTCCTTTATTAAGAGGAAATAAGTAAGTTTAAGACAAATTCAATAGTAATATATTTCTTTATACGGAAGAAATTATCTACAAATAAACTAAATATTTCCTACCAAGAAATCACGTTATATGATGTGGAACGAATTCAGTATCACGTACTTTTTCATATTAAATACAAAGAAACAGAGCTCAAATAAAGCCATTTTTTACATACAAATAAACTGTTCTCTCAGTGTAGTTTACATTTTATTGTGAAATTACTAGAAAAACCATACACACAAGCAGAAGATTGGTCCAAAAATAGATGTAGAAACATCTATTGATAAAATTATATTTCTATTAACTCATTTTGCAGTGAAATATCAGCCTCTATATGTTTTCTATTGCATCCAATGCAAACTTAAAACACACGTGAATTTCGAGAAATTTTACCTAGGTATAATAAGTATTGATGCACATTAGAGATGAATAAATATTACGCAATAACTACAGTTATTTAAATTTCTAAAGAATTCTACAGAGAACAAACTGTTGGTTTAATAAATATTCCAGGCTTCAAAAAATGTCAAATAAACGTAAGACTCTTCAAGAAAAATTATGGCTGAATACGTGAAATCTATATTGTCTTATTGTGTTCTTTTTGTGAAACAAATTCATTTTAATATTGCCTAATCTAATAAAATATATAATTTATAAATAAAGCAATATAAATGATTATGGTGTATAATATAGTCATAGCATACATGAATTCAGTTATTTTGTGTTTTGAAAAATGAATTTGTTTTAATTTGAAAATACACTCTTCATTTAGAAATAGCATATAGCTGTATATTGCAAAGCAAAAGTTATTTTATTTTAGAAATGAAACAAATTTTTTTGTATATATGTATATATTTATTGATTTTTGAAAAGAGTAATTTTATTATAAAATTGTCTCTTTAATAAAGCATTCATTGTTTCTTTCTCTAGCAGTTTAAACGAACATTTAAATATATTTTTAAAATTTTCTAAAAACGTCAAATAAACTTAAGACTCTTCAAGAAAAATTATGGCTGAATACATGAAATCTATATTGTCTTATTGTGTTCTTTTTGTGAAACAAATTCATTTTAATATTGCCTAATCTAATAAAATATATAATTTATAAATAAAGCAATATAAATGATTATGGTGTATAATATAGTCATAGCATACATGAATTCAGTTATTTTGTGTTTTGAAAAATGAATTTGTTTTAATTTGAAAATACACTCTTCATTTAGAAATAGCATATAGCTGTATATTGCAAAGCAAAAGTTATTTTATTTTAGAAATGAAACAAATTTTTTTGTATATATGTATATATTTATTGATTTTTGAAAAGAGTAATTTTATTATAAAATTGTCTCTTTAATAAAGCATGTATTGTTTCTTTCTCTAGCAGTTTAAACGAACATTTAAATATATTTTTATAATTTTCAAAAAACGTCAAATAAACTTAAGACTTCAAGAAAAATTATGGCTGAATACATGAAATCTATATTGTCTTATTGTGTTCTTTTTAGTGAAACAAATTCATTTTAATATTGCCTAATCTAATAAAATATATAATTTATAAATAAAGCAATATAAATGATTATGGTGTATAATATAGTCATAGCATACATGAATTCAGTTATTTTGTGTTTTGAAAAATGAATTTGTTTCATTTTGAAAATACACTCTTCATTTAGAAATAGCATATAGCTGTATATTGCAAAGCAAAAGTTATTTTATTTTAGAAATGAAACAAATTTTTTTGTATATATGTATATATTTATTGATTTTTGGAAAGAGTAATTTTATTATAAAATTGTCTCTTTAATAAAGCATTCATTGTTTTTTTTTCTAGCAGTTTAAACGAACATTTAAATATATTTTTAGAATTAAATCAAATAATTAATTTTTATGACTATCAAATAGGCCTTGGCTATGAGACATGTTCAATGTATCAATGTATATTCTGTTCTTTACAGTGACTTTGATAATATTATTAATATTTTTAGAAAAAATCTTGTTTTCATTTTCTCGTATGATTTTCTCACATGTCTGACATATTTTAATAATGTCTTTTGATGGCATTAGTAATCCTCCCATATTTTTTATATTTGTTAGGTCATAACACTTAAGAGAATTATCTCTAGATAGTAATATTTCTTTGCACTGTAAGCAATTGATTGATGGTATAATTTTTTTGCATATAAATCCAACAATGTTTTCAATAAATGGTGTAAATGTAATCATGATCTTCAATTTGTGGTGTCAATTCTTCAATAGTTGATAAAATATTTGATGATTCTGCTGGTAGTATGGAAAGTGTACCTAATGTGGATGTGTTTCCAGATGTTGATCCACATAATTCATAATAAAACAAAATTCTTTTGTATGAAGCTTGAAATTGTCTTAACGTGGGATTATTATTGAAGCCTCCACGACCACGTAGAACACTAAAAAGAGTCTCAATATGGTCTTGTGATAATTTATGCGTTAATAGAAATTCTGTACTGTGCTTATTTTTCAAATGTTTATATAAATTAAACACATTCTTTAAACATACAATAAGGCCTAAAAAACCTGTGTTTCTGTTGGTTGCCAGTGTCGGTACTCCATCAGTAGTATTTAACTTATGTATAGAATTGATGGTGTTCTCTATAAATAATTCAAACATATCATAAGTATCATCACTAAAAGGTTTATTGAAAGGTTTTTTGGCAAATCTTTTTTCGACAATTGAGAATATCAAATACCTTGTCAAATTCTTTGAACTGCTAGCCTGACATTCATTTTGTTTTGCTGAAAATAAATGTGTTTTCTAGTAATGTTTGTGGCAGCCCTTAGACCTTCTTCTTCTAATGTATAGAGTTTTTGGATAAAATTTGCACCTGAAACAATGTTATGTGAATTAAACCTGGATTCTTACCAAATTGAAATATATTATATTGGATGGAGCATATGCGGTGATCCGAAAGTACTTTTCAGTTCACTGTACATCCACCGTAGCTGGATGAAACAATTTGTTAAGGGTTTGTCAAAAGAATGAGAGTGCTTTAAATACCTTAACCACAAGTTTCGGAATCTTTTTCGAGACGTAGTGTTAAAAGTAAAATGTAAACGAGTAGAAAAAGGGACATTTAGAGCTTTAAGAAAGTCGTCAAAAAATATGTCGGGATCTCTAAAGACCTAACTATAAATGTATCGTAAAAAACATGTTAACGAAATTCAAAGACTTAGGTTGTTCGATGAGTTTGAAAGTATTTTTCTCAAATTCGTATTCAGACTACTTTCGCAAAAATCTTGGTACTGTCAGTGAAAAACAGGGAGAAAGATTACACCAAGCTATCAAGGAGATGGAGAGTAGATACCGTGATAGGTGTAATGTCAATATGATAGCAGACAACTGTAGAATGCTGCATAAAGAACAACTGAATGTTGCCTACAAGATGCAAAGTGCCAAAATAATAAATTTGTAAATCAAACATTTGATAAATATTTTCAAAAGAACTACTTTGCGCCAGAACATGTAAAATACGCCTTTTTCGCATATATTCAAGCGAATTCTGTGGAAAATCCTTATGTGAATGGAAAAAAATTGATATCATGTTTGATATCAGCGCACCAAACAATATAAAAATCAGTCATTACATTACAAACACTTTTGAATGAATCAAATTCTGCATGCCTGCGTTACAGTTCAAATCAGATATCCAACGAGTCTTATCTTGTGATATACATTCTTTATTAATTGTAACTAAGTGAAAATCATCTTTATATTCTTAATTTTTTAAGTTAAGAGGGGCGTTTACTCACAAAAAGAAACTTATGCAATTTATATTATTCGCGGGACGGGTCAACGCAAGAGGGTGTGAGTAGGTGGAGGCAGGTGGAGGCAGACGATATTCGGTTCTGTCACAGCGCTTTGGTTTTATTCATAGATTCTGTCATAGATAAAGGAATACTATAGAGGGGAAACATAATGTATAAAGAATGAGTACTTACAGAACTGTTGATGTTGTTGATGTTTTATAATAAACCAATTTTCGCTTGCCCATAACTGCTATATTATTATACACTCGAATATTATAGGTATATATAACATTTCTTTAATGACAAACTGTCACTCGGATTTAAGTCTGGAATAGCCGACCGATTCCGATAGATTTGCGTCTCCGCTAGGCCCGGTAGAAATACCGAAAAGTGGGGATAGACGACGGAATGGCGTTGAAAAACACTCGGTGAAATGTATGTGACAATGTTTACTATTTAATGTTTTTTATCTTCAAAAATAATTACTTAAAGTTTTTTTCTTTTTTATATCGTTCATCAAATGTGCAGCTGGCGCGTAGAGGTTTTTTTTTTGTGTAGCAGCCTTAGTTAGTAGACATTAATCAAATTCATGCATTTTTGTGGTTATTTCTAAACCACATAACTTCTTTAAGAAAATAAATTAGTACAAAAACTGACCTTGACATTATAAATTAGGGTTAGTGATGCAAAAGGTATGCATCACTAACCCTAATTTCAGATTCTAAAATTACAAAACAAATTCAAGAAACGCAAAACGGCGATGCCTTAGTTTTCGATAGGTAAACGCTGCTCTTAAGCTGTTTTTAAAGGATTTAAATGTATATTGCTGCTTTGGAAAAATATAATTATTAAAAAAAGGAACAACTAATCGATGTTGTCGATGCGATGTTTAACGTCATCACACTAATATTGACTAACCATCCCTCTTTTACTACCATTTACGTATCCTGCCCTTATGTACATAATATGCAGCTTTAATTATTATTTTTTTCAGATTTAGATATCAAAATTAAACTGAAGAATTCGTTAAATGAGGAAAAGTAACGCTAAATTACTAATATTAAGTGATAATCGTCCAACTTATTTCTTAATACTCCACAATATTCAGGTCGACATGACGCTATTATCTCTGAAATAAAAAATGATATATCATTAATACCGTTAACCATCGTGTATAACACGCAAACTTACTCCCTTATTACGGCAAGTGAGGAACAATAAAGTGGATTAACATGAAAATTTCGAAAGCAGCCCGGCACCCAAAATCAAAAATTCGTCACAGACCATTAGCGATAATTATAGAGAAACAAAAGCTACTTATATCGAGGATTCCGATCACGAGTGCGTATGTGTGAATATTACCAACGGAAAAAGATAAAACTGGTCGAGAATGACAAAGTATAAGATGCTGGAAATGAAAGAACAGAGAGATATACATCGAGCCGACTGCTTTACAGATCTCCTTTCTCTATTACTTACGTGGTCACTGCTATGTGATGCTATTATAGCATGGACTTCTTTCTCTCTATATATGTATATCGCTGAAAACCAGTAGCCACCGTATTATGAATGATCACTACCAGTTTGTTCAGTTTTAGATAGTCCTACAACAGGTAGATATAATTCTGTGTGTGATATTTTTTGTCTGTATACGCCTATTTTAAATTGGGAGTGATTGTTACAAGTCTGAATTGCTAGACTGATGAGAATAGCACATCAAATACAGAAGCGAAGCCAATTTCAAACAACTCGTTAAGAAATAATAAATAAGGTATCCTGTATTTATTTATATGCCGCGCAGGTAGTATCAGAAGCTGTTTAAAACAGTTGTATGTCTAGATTTCATTTGCTTTAACTTGACGATTAACGACCCAACCCGTTATTTACTTCGTCTGTTTTTTATAAAACATATTAGTATGACACAAAAAAAGGATTTTATTGAACAAAATTATTGTATAGTAATAATGGCCTTCTAATATAAATCTAAATCTAGGGCAAAATGGGTCAAGATATACGAATTTTTTATTCAGTATACAGTGCTTTTCATTTAACTGTGGCCATAGGGATTTACATGCTAATATTTCGACTCCCTGTTAACTTTTGTAGTCGTATAAATTTAAAGAAATTTTTGGTTTTCATTAATAAATCAAACATTTCTCTACGAAATGTACATTGCCACAATAACATGAACATGTTTTATTTTTTTATTTTATCATTACAAGATGGAATAATAACACAGATAATTAAACCAGAAAAATCAACGTGGCTAAAATGTCATTATGCTTGCTGTCATTTAATTATTATAAAGTTCCGCCAAAGCTTTTTATTGTGACTTTTAAAGAAAATGTCGGTTTATACAATCAAAGAAAGAGTGGAATTGGTTATGGGATACATAAAAGGTATGTCTAGCAGAGAAATTGTAGATAACTTTGCGGCTGCACATCCCAATCGTCCCATTCTTAGTAAGACGACAGTCCTTAAAATGTACGCCACTTTTCGCACAACAGGTTGACTTAATTCTGAGCATCATAAACGTGTGAGAAATTCTTTGGTTCTGACAGACGAGGTGAAAAGTAATTTATGTTTGGCAACAGAAGATGAGGGCTGCACTACCTTGCATTCCCTTGCGGATCAATTTAATGTTTCGCAGAGTAGTTGCTTCAGGGTGTTAAAAAAGGAAAAGTACAAATCATACAAAATTAAAAATGTGCACAAATTATTACCACGAGATTACTTGCCAAGGATGGAATTTTGTGAACTTTGGATGGAAAAAATTAATAATGATCAAAACGTTTTAAAGAAAATTCTATTTACTGATGAGAGTACATTTAAGTTAGATGGGACAGTCAATAAACAAAATCGACGCATTTGGGCACGAGAAAATCCATACAAAATTCGAGAATCTCACACACAATGGCCTGAGAGAGTTAACGTCTGGGCTGGAATTGTAGGGAATAACATCTTGGATTTGCTTCAGATGGAAGTAGGCCCTCGTTTAGACGACCTGAGAGCGAATGGACAAATTATCTTTCAACATGATGGAGCCCCAGCTCATAGTGCCGCAGTTATAACGGCATTTTTAAATGAAAGTTTTCCCAATAGTTGGATAGGGCGATTTGGACCATTTAAATAGTCTGCCCGAAGCCCAGACCTTTCTCCTCTCGACTTTTTTTTGTGGGGTCATTTATCAAATCAAGTCTACGATAATGTGCGAGATAAGCCAGAGAACTTAGAAGAGTTGAAGAGAAGAATAACAGAGGCTTGCAACTCCATCACAGTTCGAGAGTTACAAAAGACGCGTAGACATTTTTCTGAACGGTTGGGACATTGTTTAGCCACACAAGGACAACACTTTGAGCAATTTCTTTAATAAGTGATTACTTTAATAAAATTATGTTTGCTTATTTCAATAAAATTATTTATAAAATTTATAAATTTTTATAAGAAAACACACCTATCTTATAACATTGTGTTAAATTTTATTCGTGTCGGCCAAAAATTGCAAATGTCAGCGTAAAATCCAAGCTATTAGAAATTAAAAAGTCGTATAAAATGAGATTTAAAAAAAAATTTTTTGGTAGATTCATTGTAATTTCTAATGATAAATTGAAATCATTTTAATAAAGAAAGAAATTCTTCAACTTGTAATGCAAAAATGGATGAAATATTTTTATGAGAACGAAAGTTCACAGGGAGTCGAAATATTAGCATGTAAATCCCTATGGCCACAGTTAAATGAAAAGCACTGTATAGTTCAATGTTCAGTTGGTCTGGCATATATGTAATCACATCATATGTTAAATAGTATTGATGACCAAATTAATACCAATATTAACTAAGTTAATGACACATTCGCAAAAGGTAAATACTCTCAATGATTTAAAAACAATATTATAATGCTAGTATGTAAGAAAGGTGACACAACAAATATAATTACCGACCTATATCCTTACTTTCAACATCTCAAGGATAATTGAAAATATATAGGAATCGAAATTTCTGAACACCTACAAACACACAATATTATACAGACAAAACAATATGCCTTTCAGAAGAACTCTGAATCATATGAATGACTTATTAAATAGTATAAAAGGCAAATTAAAAACGAGGAAACATGATCAACGAAATCTGTATAGATAGAAAGAAAATAGAAACAGAAACTAACAGAGCAAATTGACGAAATGGGAATAAAATGTTGTAAGAAAGACTTATTGACAAGTATCAGTAGGAAGAAAACAAAGAAAAAACACGAAATAACTCTAGATCTCGGTTTCAGGGTTGAAATCGCTTCAAGTTTAGCGTAAATACCGATGTTTCGTGCACTATTACAATGGACGTAGTAGCTTGAAAGGTGATAGGACCTCTTCTTCTACTTCATTGTTGATTATGAGTTAGGCCTTTGACCCGTTACTGCTAGTCTTAATGCGGTTGGTATTGATTTAGTAGTTGTGGTTACCTATTGTAATGTGCTTCTTCTCATTAGCTAGAATGATAGGACAGAGACTGCGCTGAACTTATATAGAGATCGGGTCAAATGGTGGCCAGCTATTTGTATTAAATAACACCCACAACAATTATCCTAAGCCAGAATACGGAATACCACAAGAAGGAAAACTCTCACCCATTTTGTATATAATGTACTCAAACGACATTTGCCAACTAAATATAGAATCAATGTGGGGGGGGGGGGGTTGAATAATTGGAACGCTGGTGGTAGGTCCATTCTTTTTTGATGGTCACTTACACGACGCCATGTTTCTTCGATTTTTAATATATATTCCACTTTTGGAATATATACCTCTTAATATTCGTCAAACAATATAGTTAAAATTAGACATTTTCAAGTAAATGTTAGAAATGAAATGGATAGGCAATATCCTCAATAGGTGGATACGACGCGGTCCACACAATTGGCCAGCATGATCGCCAGACCCAACAAATACAGATTTTTTTATTGCGATATCTCAAAAATATGATACACCACAAACCACACCCGACGACATGAGAGAACGAATAAGAATAGCGTTTCGTTCTATAACACCAAAATTTTAACAAGAGTTATACAGTACTTGCAGAAGAAAATTGGTTTATGCACTGAGGCAGAGAGCTTTCTTTTACTACTTAAGTTTGTTATTTGTTTAATAAAGAATGCATTTGCTTTTTACCTAGCCTTTGAATTATTGTGAAACAAAACCAATCAAACCGTTAGGTTAATAAATATTAAATTAAAATTTGTTTGTCCCACTTTGTTTATTTTGGCAAAACTACCCAAAATGGTTTTAATCTTATAAAAGTAGTGTAGGAAATTTTGACGTGATTTTCTTTTTTAAACTTTCTGTGACGATTATATAGAGTATTGGTAAGTAATATTTTTTGTTTGGTAATATTCTTAGTAAAAGTATCTTTTTTCCTGGAGTTACAATGGAATTGGTAACATTTTCAAGAAATTCCTGAACGCGACTTTTGGAGAGCCCTGAAAGAGGTTTTTTTTTCTTTTATTTAGAGTTATTGGTTTTCCTTTCTTTATCATTTTCTTTGATTGTACTTTGAAAATATTTTTTTGTAGCGTCCATTAACTTGTGTTTTTAAACCTCTGGAAACGCAAGAAGATCGAACATGTATCTCTTTGTTGTGAAGTTGTATAAGAATTCTTATTTAACTCTATTTGCTTGGTAAACACCTCTCATCTCAACAATCTATTTTTATTTTTTTAAAAATTTTATTACTACTCCTCTTTTAACAATTTCTTCAATGGTTTTTGCTGGAGATGGAGGCATTTTATGTTTTTTTCTTTAAATTGTTGTTGTTGCTTTCTTTGTCATTTTTTCCTGGTGCTGTCGCAGCTGTTCCTCTTTCAAAAGTTAATACGAGGTTATTGAAAGACTAGTAAGAGTTTATCTTCTACCTAATTTTATTTTGAGGAAATTTCAGTAGCTGTCATTATGTGGAAGGTTCTTAGTTATGAACAATGTAATAAAAACATTCTTAAAAGTAGTAAATAAAGTGAGACCACATGCACTTTAGAGTCAGGACACTGACTGAAGAGGTAGATGATAGTATGGTGATCTATTACTAAATACAATGTTGGCTTAGCAGAGGCAGATATTTGCAACATTTCAAAGAGTTGGTTCCTGTTTTGGTAAATTTTCTAAAAGAACGAGGTAAATCTTTCCCTGAACTAGAAAATCCGGTTTAGCTGCAAGATTTTGCTTTTCTTGCAGACATCACTAAGACTTCAAATGCATTTCAATTATAGCGCAGTTCGTCAAATATCGCTTTATGGAGATTGATGCTTTAGAATTATTACTTGTAGAGTGAAGGCATAGAAATATTATTACAGGTATATATGACATTTCTTCTTAATTACAAACTGTCACTCGGATTTAAGTCTGGAATAGCCGACCGATTTCGATAGATTTGCGTCTCCGCTAGGACCGGTAGAGATACCGTAAAGTGGAGGTAGACGACGCAATAGATTTGAAAAACACTCGGTGAAATGTGTGTGACAATGTTTACTATTTGTTTTTTATCTTCAAAAATAATTACATAAAGTTTTTTTCTTTTTTTATATCATTCATCAAATGTGCAGCACGTTCTGCTCTACATATCTGTGCAAGGTTCTTTTTTTCAATATAAAATGTATAAAAAACAAATATAGAATCAGATTGATTTATAAACATTTGGACAACGGCATTCAAATGGAAGCTACGGCCCATCATTAAAAAAATTGTTGGTGTTAAAAGAGAGAGGCGTTCTTCTTACTTAATCTTAATCTTAACTTAATTAGTTGAAAGAAACAAAATCACTTACACTTCTTATTAAATTCTTTCCAATATAATAGTATATTAATGAACGAGTGTCATAAGGCACGTCTTATTGTACGAGCCCAAGTTTAGACGAACACAACGATGAGTGTCTTAATGGGCGAGTACAATAAGTGTCGTATGACACAAGTTCTTAATGTTATTTTTCTAATCTCTCTCTTGTTGTCATTTTTTTTTACAAAAATAATAGGAACTTCAAAATGTGGTACTTTTTATGATGGTTGGCAATATGTTATGACATTTGAGGTGAATTCAGAATCTGAATTTACCGCGATTTTTATATTCAAAATTTAATATATACAATGAGTGCAAATATTTCATGTACACCAATTAAAGTTAGAGAATTTGCTGAAAATGCCGTGAATAATTTACTTCCACAAAATATCGTAGCAATTATGAGAAGCAGTATATGAAAGTTGAAGAATGGTGTAAAGAAAAAGAACTTCATGTTATATCAGAAACTTCTTTAATTGTCTATTTTTAATCACAACATACTAAATAAAAACCATTTACTTTATGGGCAATTTATTCTATCCTAAGGTCTTGTTCAACTATATATAAGGATGTAGATATATCGTATATAAGAAATTACAGGCTTTCCTGAATCGTTTAAATCAAGGTTACCCACCAAAAAAAAACCAAAACCTTTGAAGAAATAGATATTATTAAATCTATACAAGACGCAGATAATAAAATATATTTAGCAAAGAAAGTAATAGTACATTTTTCACATATATCGCAGCTTTGCATATAATGGTATTAATTTGTGGGTAGCCTTGATGGGCGTATGTCAGTTGGGCCACAAACACAAAATTAATCCGTTGCTGAGCGAGGATAGGGATTAAGCAGTAATCCACCCTCCAGAAATAGGTGAACTCATCACCCGCCTAGATAATCCGATTAAGGGTAAACTTTTAGAGAACTAAATGAGGTATGTAAAAATGTTTAATTATGATTCAGAATAAATGGAATAATATATATGTATATAATATATTATAATGTATAAAAAGGGTGCTTGAATTTCCAAGTGTATTAGTCTTCTTTCAAACCGAAATTTATGTTAAAATTAAAACAGCCCGCTCCTATGTTAAAAAGGTTAGGAAGACCACATTGTCAAAACACAAATACATTAATGACAACATTTCAAAATACCAAAATAAAACTATTTCTAGATTTAACTTTGTTAAATTAGTTAGTTATAAATTTTTACCGACTGTACATTAGGGTTTGCTCTTGTTGTTTTGTACCCAGGTTTTGTTTTATGTAGCTATATATTATATTATATTAACTGACGTGTGCCGTGGCATCTACTACAATGTAAAATACAGGAATAGTGACATTATTTCATTATTGTATTTTTGTTAGTGTGACCATTTTTTAAAATTTCTGAGTAAAAATGTTTTCTTAATATGTATTACGAACATATTAGTATACAAAACCATTAAAAAAATATTGATTGTTGCTCTGTGTCTTATGTATGTGTTTGTAAAATAAAATTTTAATATGAAAACTATTTCTTTTATAAAACGTTGTAACGAAGTTCCTTCGTTAATTGTATCAAAGTAACATTTTTGAATTCATAATTAATTTATTTTGTAAATATTAAATTAACTGTATGAATGTTATTTTGTTCAAAGGTGAATATTGTATAGTATGAAATGAGTCGACCTGTATGTATGATCAATTGTTGTGATAATTCTACGTCATGCTCAGAGTCGCGTATTTCATATCAGTATCGTGTGCAAATTTTATATTTTGAACGGTTTTTTACTTACTTACGTAGGGGGTTTTAACATATAAAAGGCCCTCATCGAGTTTGCCTCGTTCATTTACATCTCCGACTTGTCCCAGCTCCTATACCTATCTTTATTCAGCCTCCGATGGCGTGGAAAAGATCAGGTTATTTCCTTATGAGCGTTCTGTATTCAGGTCTTTGTATCATGGGACAGACGTTCTAATTCCATTTAAATCTCGTCCGCATACTTCTCTCTTACTCAGGCCAGGTGCCGTGGGAAGATTGGGTATTCCCGTTTGTAAACCTACACTCCGTCAAGATCAGACTTTTTGATGTCGTGGTCTCCGTAAATCCGAAATTAATCGTAATTATTTATTTCAGATGTTTTACGACCGTTAATTTCCGATATTTTGAATTAGCGCGCGCCGCGTATTTGTATTTCACCGCAAAGCTATTGACCTGATATCCGCGCTACCCGAGCCCGTACTAAGATAAACATTAATTTTATGATAGACCGAAATATTCTTTAAATGAGCATGCCGTGACATGTAGATAATTTACAGAATAATTTAAATTAACCTGCTTAAGTTTTATTTAATTCAAATTAACAGAGACTCACCTGGTATTTATTAAGAATAATAGAAATGTATTGGAATCTATTAGTGACATTTCAGGGAATAAATTTGAGTACATATTTGATCTTAGGTTAGTTTACGATAAATGAAATTTCTTTTGTAATGATTTAAAGATGTCAATAAAGCAAATTCGTGTTATAATTAATTATGTACATATAGAATGACTTGGTGTATATACATAAATGTATATAAATGAATGTGTATGAATATTGATATTGTTTTGACAGATAATAAAGTCTATTATTTTTAAATAAGTTTCCGCACGTGTTTTGTACTGTTTTCTTTTCACCGGTCCGTCAGTAAGAAATGCAATAATTGTAGAATTATTTCAATAAACACTAAAGTATATTAAAACAAAAATACTTACACGATCTCCACTTTGCTAGCTGTAGAGTGTTGTATTCGCATGTCTAAAAATCACAACACTTCACCTGCCATATTTACATTTGTAAATAGTGCCAACCGGACGAAGTCGCGAAATATGATTTTACTAAAAGAGGACGTCTAAAAATTTCGTGACATTGGTGCCTGTATGCATAGGCAACCCAAGGTACTTGTGTTCAGGACTATGCTTTCCGTTGCATGGTCGAGACATGCAGAAGACTAGTCTTATAACATTCGCTTCGTTTAGTACTAGTATTATTTAAACAAGCGAGCATGTTATAACCTTACTAGCAGGCTTGACGAATTGGATATAAACAATATCCTCTTAGTACGAGTGTATTATGGTAATTACTCTTTGGCCCAACTGAACGATATCTTAAGCCGATTACCGGATCCGTGGCCCAACTGATGTGCACCGGCCTTGATAATAGGTTACAATGGAGCTTGTAGACGAGAAGAGCTGACTAATATTTCTGTAGATGACGTTGACTACAACTCTGACACCATCATTGTTGCTGTACCTAAAACAAAAAATAATATTCCGAGATAGATGAATTTAATTAAGAAGTATTATAACTTACAGCCTATTAATACGAGTCATAAACGATTTTTCTTGACTCATCGCAATGGTGAGTGTATTAATAGTCCAGTGGGTATTAATATTATAGACAAAATTCAGAAGGAGATTGCGAGTTTTTTGAAATTGCCAAATCCAGAATTATTTACAGGGCACTGTTTTAGAAGATCTAGTGCAACACATTGATTTTTTTAGTTCTACATTAATATCTGTATACATTATTATTATATTATATTATTATCATTATTATTTGGCAAATCATGGTGGTGATCTGTGAAAATATCTCCTATGCTCGGATCTCAAACTAATATAAACATTCCGGTATGTTCAAACGAAACCACTACAACTAATGGAAAAAACAGTATTCATCAAAATATTCTATGAACAAGTACGAGTAATTTGCCTGGTGTTACTATAAATGCCCAAGATACATCACATGTATCTATCAATGTATACAATTCAAGAACATAATCCAAAATAAAATATTTGAATAGATTCTTGTTGAAGAATGGATCGTTGCAACTTCATTTTATTTATTTTGCCCATAGTGATATATATTTCTAAAACTTGAAAAATTTTCGATGAACACCGTTCGCACAAATTATTATACTTCGTTTCACTTTTATATATGTTTTACACGTCGTACATTGAAAATATAGATTCCACTTCTTTTTGATATTAGAATTACAAATTCAAATTACAACTAGCCACCCTCGAAAAACTAAATTGAACTGGATAAACTATAAACGCACACTGTGCATTTATAAGTTATAAACGCATCGATGCGTTAATGGCGTTATATGGCATCAGATTAGAAAAACAATTTTATTTCCAACCTTACACGTAATGTTGGCATTTCTGATTATTTAAAAATTTTGAAGTGTCACTTTGCTCACATTTACTTCCCTCACTTCCAGTCCTCATTTCCCACCCATTTTTCCCAACCCCAATTTCAATCATGTGTTAGTTTATTTTTGATAATACATTAAAAAAGGCGTTTAACCACATTTTAACTAACAAGACGACAAACGCTTATTTATTAATATTAATTGTTACATTTGAATTATTGGAAGCTTGAATCCATATAGATAGGCCGCCCTGTTATTGCTGATCTGATGAAATAGTGATTAACAAGTAAAAATTGAAATAAATTCAAATTGAGTTCAAAACAGTTTTATTTAATTCACAACAATTGTTTCACCCTACTAGGGCTTCATCAGGTGATGAATATTATAATACAAAATATACAAAATAAATAGTGATTACTTGTCCTTCTCCATTCGAGCTAAGATGTCTAGGTCGTTTCCCTTAGTTCCAGTGGATTGCAGTCCTTGATGGCTTTACTACTTAATCTTTCTTTTATAATCTATTCACCGAAAAAGCTGACGTTTACGCTTGAACATCACAAACCTGACAACTCGATATGGCAAAACTTTTTACGGATTTTTTGTCACTTATAATTATACGAGAGCTTTCGTTTTTGCGGATAAATTTGCCGTTTCTAAAGAAAACGTTTGTTGTTGGGCAGAGTCCAGTTCCACCTTTAGCAACTAAATTTGAGATTGAAAATGGAAAATTTATCGGGAAATAAAACGAAAGCTCGAATGTAATTCGGTAAGATAATTTACTAAATGTGTAAACAATTACTGAAACATTTATTACATAGCAATATTCTTTAAAAATACAGTTATTAAAAACACAGTTCTTATACACTTTGTGGAGATTACAATAAGTTTGCAGATTTTATGTCATAACAACATTTCACAACGAACACTATGATGATAAAGTAAACAAATTGAAATCGCGTCAACCAAAGAAAGGTTGCGTCCTTTTTCGCTGTCAAAGTGACAAAACAATCCCGATTTATTGTTTTTTTTTACATATGCATTAAATTATCACAAATAAATATAATAATTATGGTTGTAAATAAAATGGTATACAAACCTCGGGGAAAAGTTTTATTCCTTTCTGGAGAAAAAGTTAACCTCGACGCTTCGAAAGTTAATCTCTCGACAGTAATGAAACACTTTCCACCTCCGTCTGTAACATACTATTATTCAATTGAATGTAATATATACTAGACGTGTGTTTATAGATAATAAACAAATGTGTGCTTTAGAAACAAATATTTTTATATTGGTTTCTTTTGATACCTCACACTAAGATCTAGGAACAGTATGGTTGCTCAGCGGATTCAGAGTTTGGCGACCAATGTCTTAGGTTTTATTAATCCAATTTGGTAACCTGATAATATGTTATAATTTCCTAGGAGACAAACCATAATTCAAAACTCTTCCGTATCTTACTGAACGCTAATATCAAAAAAACCGGTCTACAAATTCTTATATCAATATTGGTTCCATTCGTGCTCATTATTATTATTGTTCGTCTTATGTAGTTTTCCTTTTTTCCCCTTTAATAATTAGTAAATACCATAATAAATATTAATTAAGTCGTTAGATAAGTGAAACAGATATATCGAACCCTCGAATAGCAATATTAATAATATGCTACTAACGTATTAAATAACATACGGTTTACGTATTGAAAATTTTTAATATACCCATGTACAAAAAGAAACAACAAAAATCGAAAGCAGAAACCGTTAGCGAAGCGAGAAGAAAAGTGAAAGATAAGGAAAACTGTTTCGAAATGAACAGTTTCGTTCCATGTATGTAATGTATGTGGACCCAGGGGACGACGGGGGTTGAAGAAGGACAGTAATCAGCGATGGGCTCATCTTATTCTGGCACCCTCCTCACACGTGTGTACGTGTGCATGTCATAACGCGAGCCAGGTGCTCATCGGGTGTGGGAACGTAGACCGATCTGAGGTTCCCAGGCTCTGAACCAGCACCTGCCACCCTAGAAACGCCGTCTTATAGGCCACGGATGGCGTTCAACAACGCGAAATATCTTCTGTCTCTCTTCCGATAATATGTATACATATGTATTTACATGTATAAGAGTTTAACATGATGCAGATATACACATAATTTATAGAATTGTTATTATACTGCCGCTACGTTATTAAACTTACAAACTGCCTACTTCTGTTCTTCCGCCTACTCCTTTTATTATTGAGTTTCCTTTATTGAAAAGCTTAAGGCATTAAAGATTTGTAATATTAAAAGTATCAATGACATGTACACAAAAATTCATAAAATAGATAAAACCAGTTTGGTACGAATTATTTATATAAAATTGGTTTTTTCTAAGGTGTACTGTAAACAAACAACTAAACCTGTTTCTATTTTCATAAAAAGAAGTTCAAAAATGGACATTCTTAATTCAAAGTTTTCTCTTACTCCAATAGAATTCGTAGCATCACTAAAATTACTGCCAGCTAAATTGCGGAAAATTTACGAAACTGCGTATTCAAGATTTATGAAATGGAAGGTGGGAAATAAATGTAGTTCTTTCTCGGAGACGGTGTAATTGGCTTATTTTTCGGAACTGGCACAACAACAAAAACCAT
Source organism: Amphimallon solstitiale (assembly GCA_963170755.1). Taxonomy (NCBI): domain Eukaryota; kingdom Metazoa; phylum Arthropoda; class Insecta; order Coleoptera; family Scarabaeidae; genus Amphimallon; species Amphimallon solstitiale. The sequence goes on along the minus strand of OY720683.1, from coordinate 59,358,842 downwards.
CATCAGTGTGGTCGAATTATTCAATGATTAAAAGTACGTTACAATCCAATCCAATCAAATGTAGACATTTCAAAATATTGCAATCTAATTACATTTCTGAAGAAAATGGGAAAGGTTACATGCCCAAGAAATCTGCGATTTTTACACATATTAGGGATTTTCTAAATAATGTTCCTAAAGAATTTTATTTAAAGGCAAATGTTATTGTTGTATTTGGGATTACAGCAGCCTGTTGAATTTGTGAAATTAGCAAGATAACATTATATGATATTGAAGATTCGGGAACGTTATTAATTGTGAAACTTAAGCAAAAGAATAACAGGAGCTTTATAGTTACTGAAGAATATATCAAATTTTACAGAATGTAAGGATCACCGCCTGTTTTGAAAATATATCGATCAGGTTGTAAGTAGAAATCAGTTTTATAAGGTACCTGAAAGACTAGTCAATATTCTTCTGCTTGATAATGTTAAGTTATATACAGGTCATGCATTTCGAAGATCATGGCGGCGGAAGTCATCAACGGTCGGTGAAGGATATGTTGATTAATCGGTAGCGCACAGGACAAAAGTAGCTTATAAAGTATTTAGAATGTGTGACAGTGCATTAGCTGAAATAGGACCCAATTTGCGACCAGGCGATTATGTCTATGGCAGAAAATATGATTTCAACTCAAGAAAATTTCACTGTAGCAGACATTCCAAATTGTTCAAGGAACATATCCTGCATGGAATGCACATTTATCAACTAAATTTTTGACATTAAGGAAATAGAACTTTTTTATAATAAAATATTCTGAAATTAAATATTTTTGTTTTTTTATTTATGTATACATATCCGGGGAAAAAAGTTACTCATTTTTTTTCTCGAGGGAAAAAGTTATTTTATAAAAAGTGACATTTTGTTACCTGTTAAAATAGACAAATTGTCAAACTTTCTCTCGTCACAGAAAAAAAATTATTTATAGGCTGATTTTTGCGCAAATAGCACATTTTTTCTTCATGGATGTTTGAGTAACGGTGATTTAAAAAATAATATAATAAATAAAACAAAAGTACAAACTTAGGTTTTATTGTTTATAAATAAAAATTCTGAAAAGTCTAGTCAGTTAGGTTATGTATAAAATAAAAATGAATAACTTGAAACATTTAATTTTAAATAATTATTAAACAGTCGTACTTAAGCAATGTGACTTTTGAATTTGTAGTTTGTTTACCATCTATATTCGGATTAGTTCTTGAAGATGCTAACAAAATTAGGTGTTTTAGATGCACATCAATTAATCTTGATCGATATTTTGATTTTATTATGTTCATATTAGAAAACATTTGCTCACAAACATATGTTTATCCAAACCTACCACAATATCTGGACAGACAAATCGTGAAAATTTGGAAATTGCGTGTTGCTGCAAATTTCCAAAATTCAATATAATTTGGGTCACTTGCAGTTAAAATAAGTTGCTTTTCTGTGTAGTATCGTGTTGTAGGTCAATAATTTCGATTTGGATTTCAGGTGGGTAACAATTAATGCCTTGCAGATGAGTTGGAAAACGATTTGTAAAAAAATCAGCATTTTTTTTATCATCTTGAAAATCATCAAACCTAGCACTAAATGAATCCTGTAAAATGGATATTAAAATTTTAAATCTATCATAATTCGGAGCATTATTGACATTACTAAGTAGCTCGTGCATTAATATGAAATGTGTTAATCAAAACCCGGACAAGAAAGCAAAAGTTTGTTTAGAAAAAAAAAATTATAACCAACTAGGGTAAAAAAAATACAATCTTTTTCCTGTAATCTTTAATATAAATTATTTAAATGTCTCATAATATCGGTGCGAAAAGCTAAATCCTATAAACAATCTTCATTCTTGAGTATCAAGCACTCACTCCAAAATCGTGCCCTTCCTTTGCAAAGCCAGCGCATACTACAATGAATGAATAACTCGCCATCCGTTTGCGTTTCTTCCGGGAAAAGCTCAGGAAATCGTTATCGATTCGGGCTCGTATTTTGTTGATACAACGCACTACAGGGTCAACAGCAGAAGACAGGTTTAAGCCCTTGGCACAAAGAGCTTCTCTATCTGCTTTAGATATACTTCCTCATACAGGTATTTGCATTATGAATTGTATATCTATATTATTATATATTATAGTAAATTTCTACGCACATACTGAAAACGAGTTAAAATCACCACGGATCTTCTATAGCCCAATTTCACTAAAATTTAACTATAAAAAGCATAAGTATTTCTTTTAATAATAAGCTATCAATTTAAGAGAAGAAATTCACGATATTGATAACACTGTGCAAGTCTAAAAACTGAACAACCGGGGCACATATCAGGTAAAGTCAATTCGGGTACGCTGAATTCAGTGGTGCCAATCGTTTTTTTAGGTTAGGTCATTTAATCGAATTATTTCAATAATAAATTTAATTTTTGCTGCAATATCTTTAGTATTTAATTATTTTTTTTTTCGTTAAAATTGGAATGGATTTTCAGTTTTGGTAAAATACACTAAATAGAAGCCATTTTACGAAAAGAATGATCGATTTAGCTAAAAAATACAATTTTTCACGTTTGTTCGCAAGAAAATTTCAAATCATTTCTAAAATAATTTATTTTGCATAAAATATAAGCAAATAAAATAAAATTCAACTACACATTTTAAATTATTAAAATTGTTTCCTTCATTTAATTTTTTTTTTCAATTATCATGTTCAATTTCACTTTCTTCTTGTAAATTCCAACAAATATCTCCTAATAGAGCATCAAGCGTCTTTGCGCTGTACCAGTGTTCGAGTCTTGCTGTTATCTAATGAAAGCGTTCACCATGCTCATCAGATTCGGCTGGTGACTGTTCGGCGAATTTTTCGATATGACAATGAAGAAAATGTAATTTCAATGACATACTAACACCGATGTTGTGGAAAGCGTCAAGCATATTTTCAATATGTATGTGCCAATCTTCGGATCGACGAGCCCCAAGTACATTTTCAATGACCGCCTTTAAATAATCCCATGCCAGAAGCTCTGCATCACTAAGAGCGCTTTCGAATAGTCTGTCCTTCATCAAACGTCGAAAATCTGGTCCATTAAGTATTCCTGTAATAAAATAATGTTAAATTAAATTTCAATTGGTCAAAACCTAGATTTTAATACTAACCCTATAATGTTATGTCGGCGCAATCTAATTTCTTCACGTATAGGCCAGTCCCGTTTTTCGTATTGATCGCCAGCATAACAAGTGTCCCATAAACACATAAAACACATATTTTTTGTGTACCCCAATTGCAAACCAGTGAGAATTGAGGTCACCTTCAAGTCCGCAAAAATTTTCTATTTGTGATCATTGTATTTCACTAGATCGATGATTTTTTCAATGAGAAGTAGTTCTCCTTTGTATTTGTGCTCAGTGCAATCGGAACGGAATTATTTGAGTTCGTAACGTGAAGTAGAACTGCTTTCAAACTACTTTTGGACGAATCGATAATTAGTCTTCAGTTTTCGGGTTTATATTCATGGTGCAATGTTAAAACCAAACCGTGGATATCGTCGCAATAAGCCAACGAATTATTCTCAATTGATTTAAAAGAAATGACGATGACGGCCGATTGATCCATATACACGAGCGTCTGGTGCCAAAATGTTTACTCGTTTCAATTCTTTAGCTAAGAGAATCGACTGTCGCTGTGATAACTTGAGACGGCGTGTCATAATGTCAAGATGGTTTTATGTAATTTCAATATGGTTGCAATATGGAGTGACGTTTGATGGTACATATTCGGATACGTACACCTGACTCTCCAGCAGTTTCAACAGTTGGCGTGTATTCTTCATTAGGGCTCTGTTTTTTTGGGATGGGTATGTTTTCGGAGTGCGGTAATGGCAACTGTACAAATTTTGTTGCTTTGTATGTCATAGAACGAATTTTATTTCTGTTGGTTCCGAAAATATAATTCACGCACGCGTAACATTCAGCTAAATTATGTACTTGTTGGCCCGTCCAAATTATAGGAATACCAAAAGGCATATATTCCATTGATTCAATTTTTTCAAGCATTCTGTACAAATGATAGACGGGGCCCATTCCACATCGTGAAAAACTTCTTGATTGAAATATTGGCGATATATTTCAACTATGTTCGGAGTAATTTTACGCCGACTAGGCATGATAGTGTATTTTCCGCAAACATAACAAAAGTTATTGAATTTTATTGCTCCACATATATCCATTTTATATATTTTAAAACGATTAATTTCGCAAACCGATCAAAATACGCACTGAAAAAACCAAACAGAACTTGTAAACGAGGAGGTTGTTTAGACCAAATGTCAAAATTATCAAAATATGCAATAATACACAATATGTTTGATGGTTATATATAAAGTCCCTAGATATATAAAGTACCGCAATTGGTTTGTCCCATTATAACGGCGCCAAAATCGCGGTAATTTGGTGACATTTAGTAGTTATTTAGTAATTCGTACGCATATATACAAATAGACGATAAGACAAATCACATTGAAGTACCCGCGGTGGTCTAATGGTGAGATGTTCGCTTCACACGCGGACGGCTCGGGATCGCATCCGCACGGGACAAGATTTTTCCAGAAAATAAAAATACAATTTTCGCGTATTAAATTTGTAAAGTTAAAAAAAACGGACAGATTTTTAAATTTGCCGCTCCTTTGGCGCCAAAATGGAAGTAATTGCGGTACTTTATATATATCTAGGGACTTTAGTTATATAAAAACACTGATGCCATCTGTTGGAAAATATCTCAAACTGAATGCATAATTTTTAAATGTGTATAATCATAACTCAATTTTGTTTCTATTCATATCTTATGCAAAAATAAAGTATGTTATAATTTAATTAAATGACCTAACCTAAAAAAACGATTGGCACCACTGAATTCAGCGTACCCGAATTGACTTTACTTGATAGGTGCCCCGGTTGTTCCAAATAAATATTGTCAAGCATCTTTCACTGGCTTTTGAGAGGTTGAGTTGATGAAGTACCGACATGTGATACCAGCGGATAGGATTGTCACCCTCCACTGCAAGTTTCTCAACTTTTTTCACATCATCTTCTGGAGCGACAGTAATGAGGCCACCCGAGCGAAGATCATATCCATTGCTCTCTTGCCCCATCTTAATTCACTTAACCAATTTTGAACTGTTAATAAAATGCAGATGCAGAATTGACGTAAACAGTCACCATCTCTTCGTGAATGATTTATTGATTCTTTCCTTGTTTTGTAAGAAATACAAGGTGGCTCGGACTGACAGATTTATACAGGTTCAAATGTGTTCAAACTCCGCATGCCTATACGCGAGGGGTACACTATAAATATGACGATTCGAAGCCTAGTAGTTTTTAGTAACCAGTCAACAAGCGTGAGTAGCGCGCGAAAATGTCTGAAGTAACGAAAATTGAGTACCGCACGGTCATCAAATTTTTAACAAAAGAAGGGCACCTTATCACATTAAACAACGTTTCGACGGCGTTTACGGTGATTCATCTCCTTCGTATTCAACTGTAAAAAAGTGGGCGAAATGTTTACGTTTGGGACAAGAATCCCTAGATGTTGATCTGTCGGGTCGACCAACTGAAGTGGTAACGCCTCAACAAATTTCAATTATTGAACATTTAGTGCTAGAAGATCGCCGTTTGAAAGTGAAGGAATTAGCAGTGATAACAAACATTTCCGAAACAAGTGTTCGCCGAATTCTCCATGACCATTTGGGTATGAATAAAATTAGTGCCAGATGGGTACCGCGACTTCTTTCTGCTCTCCAACGTAAACATCGAGTCCAACGTGTGCGTCATTTTTAAACATGTGTGAAGACGACCCAAAACCGATTTTGGAGTCCATTGTCACAGGGGATGAAACAATGGTTCTGTTTTACGATACTCTATCGGAAAGGGGGTCCATAGAATGGCGGCGACCGGATGAACCTGGTCCCAGAAAGGCGAAAGTCGTTCAATCAACGAAAAAGGTGATGGCCACAATATTCTGGGATTGTGAAAAACTTCAGATTATTTTTACAAGAGTATCGAATTATTTATTAATCGTTGTAATAAATGTATAGAAGTTAGGGGCGATTACATTGAAAAATAAAAGTTCTTATATTGTTCCAAGTTTCTTTTTTGTATATCAGGCCGAGAATTTATAGCGCCTACCTCGTATAATTACAGCGCTGTGTTCGATTTTCTTCAACATTGTCGGATCAGTCATTGCGATCGTCTTTCATTGAGGATTACTAGAGAACTAATAATCATAATTATATGACATTTTATATTTACACTCTCAGATAATGTAATTATTTAATACAATTATAATATTACCCAATTACTTAGTTTATCACCCCAATCCCGAGAATACATTGATGCTCCTCGTATTATGTTGTTTTGTTTTATAACCCTCAAAAATAATTTCGCCGATAATGTTTTTTTTTTTCATATTCTGATGGCGCATTCTGGGCGGAAACTTTTGGCACTAAAAGAAACATTTGCGCCACAAATTGTCTTTAGGCACCTTGTATGAACCAGGACATATCTTAATTTAGTTCGTAAATTACTGTACGTCGTAGTGGTTAAATGCTGCCGCCGTTCCGTAACAGGTTTTCTCTCCTCTGAGTCTATTTTTGTCCCCAGACATAAAACGTCCGATTTGCACAAACGTAATAAACGTCGACACACAGAGCCGGGAAACGTATGTAGCTAGGATACATCCGTCCGCTGTCGTATTGATTTTCTATGCGATGAGCGAAGTCGGGCCAGAGATGAAAAATAGATGAAAAAAACGAGGGAAGTAAGAAATTATAAAAAGAATCGCCCGAGGTGCAATCTTAAGTAGTAAACACGGTAACGTTATTGCGAATGGCAAGCACCTGCTCGTGGTTCCCACGCTATTCGCGAGCCATCGGTCAGTTTCGGACGATGTCAATGTTCCTTCTTCCTCAACCAGCTTGATGCACCGGATTGCAACGCACAATTACTTACAAGGTCTAATTATAAAAGGCCCAATATAATCAATCGATTGGAACAAAGATTAGAGTCTCGAATTTGTAATGAAACGAGAAAGGTAGTGCATACATGTTTACATATATGTATATATATGTATATATCCAAAGGAATTATAAAATTTAATGAGTCGTAATTTATTAAGTATATACATATGTACCTATATGTATTCTTCTTACAAATAGTAATTAAATTTTTTTTTAATTCTAAAATATGTAGCATTTTGACTGGTTTTTGCTTGTCGTTTCTTGTTATATTTTAAGTACTAACGAAAGCTATATTAAATACATGAAACCTAATAAATAATCATTTACCTGTTCGAATTATGTTTGTAATACAGAGGCAAGAGACTGAAATAAGTAACTTTATGTGAGTGTTACTTTCATCTCTCAAACTGAGTTATAGATATGCTTACCATAATCTTCAAGCCCAAACCGGGCCAGGAGCAGGAGCTAGAGAAAAAACTATAAAATATTAAAGGCATTTAATAATAATTTAACATAAAATTAATATGGTACTTAACATACTTACATTAATTTATTTCATTAAAGTCGTTGCATGTTATGCCAAAGTTTAATTTATAGCAGAATAACGCGCGTAAAGTAGACTCCATCATGCTACTTCTGTCATCCGACCAAATGTGTTTCATCATCGAGAAATAATGTTCCAAAGGTGGTACGCGGTCGTTCATAAAATATATTGGATCGTTGCAACCAGATAACGTACATCGATGTATTTCTCGTGAAAATGTTTGAATAACTGGACTCATTTGTCTACGTAATCAATTTTGGGTCGTCGTTGAGCTCCACTCTTGATTCTTTGAGACAAAATAACTTTTTGCGAGTGAAAACTTGTCAAGAAGATTATCAGTATCAGTTCATTCTCTTCCCAGTTCAATATATTTCTAAATCCAACCCATGCAATGATCTCGACGCCACCGATACTATTTGTCCACGATTCGATGTAAGAAACGTATGATCTGTAAAATGCCATTATTTCCGTCATAAATCCATTTACGTCCTGTCTATCGAGTTTTCTCGAACTGATTCGTTCTTTGCGACACAAAGTTGCTATCCATCCTTTTCTGAAAATTAGATTTCAACAGTTTTATCTTTAAAATAATGTCTGTTGCGCATGCTTTACTTTTTCCGAGCAGAACAGTCTTGTTAAATTGTTCAGTAGTTCATGCACAAACCAAAAATATAATTCACATGAGTTACATTCAAAAAAAATCTCGAATTGCAAGTGAACAGTTCTCTTGCTCAAGGAAATATGATTTCATTCCTTCGAATATATTTAAAATTAGTTCAACTGCTGGCAACAGAAAAAGAAATCTTCTACTTCCATGCCGTTCAAGTTTTTTTATATTTCACATCCTCATCTTCGCAAAATTCTTTTAACTGTATCACTTTAACGGTGCAGATATGAAAATACTTGTATATTTTCCGAACAAGAGCTTCAGTTTCGATTGGCAAATCATTCACAGCAGTTATAAGTACATTCTGCACTGTATGTGCGCCACGTCCAGTGCCGACAATATTAGTTGCGTTGCAAGTTCTTGTTAGAACTGAATGTAAACATTATTTTGTCTTCTATGTACGCCTCCAAAATTTGTTTTACAATTATCACCACAAAGTGCAGATATTTTTCTGTCAATCTCATGACAACATAATGTTGAAATTATATTTTCAGTCAAGATTTGCGATTTCTCATCGTCAACAGATTAAAAATCCAGCAGTTTTGTAAGTCTTCCAATGGTAAAGAATATCTTATAACAATGAGCGCTAGATTTATGTATTTTCTATTTCAAGTGTCCTTGATAACACTTACAAAAATCGTCTTCTGTAGTCAGCATATAATTCTTCCACAGATAAAGGTGCCAGGAGATTTAAGAGTATTACTTCGCATTTGGTTCTAACGGCAACAAATTTTGATTCAAAGAATGTTGAGATCAATTTCGACCTATGGTCAGAAGTTTTGATCATATCATAAATTATCAATCATTAATTTCGACATTGGTCAGAAGTTTTGAAGCTCTTACCATGCAGTGATGCGTGCAAAGCAAATGTGATCTCTTTTGCCGCAGTAACTAAAAAACCTTAAACGGAATCATCGTTTCTAAAAAAATGTTTTTATAGAAGTGCTTGCAGTCGCCGTAGCACCAGCATCGGTAAGAATAAAAGACTTACTTCCGGTAGGAATTGCGAAAAACTTTTTTTATAAAATTCTTCTCAGATTTACTCTACTCAAGTAAACTACTACTCCCGGTTTACTTATTTACTGAAAATCTAATCGAATATCAAAAGGAAAATTATACTCGTAAATATTACATTTGGAATTAATAGCTATAGTCGTTTGACTAGTATCGTTGTCACACACACAGAGAGAGAGACTGTTTTAAAAACCCTTTTCTGATATCAGGGGACTTCAAAACGTGGACATCTGCAAAAATCGCGAGGTCGAAAATTTTTGTCATCATACTTCCATATATTACGTATGAGAAAGTGAAAATAAAGAACGCGTTGTATTACATAAATTTTGAAAATACCATATTCCTAATTTTTCGATGTGAGTTCATTCTCCTTTTGTACGATTAGTTTAATGAGTAATGAGTAGGCTTAGGATAAATATGCATACGCATATTTGCATATGCAAGCGCATATTTTGAACATGTATATCAAAAAATGCCTATTTTAAATATTTAGAACATTAATGTCATATTTTCTCTTTAAATTGCAAATTTACTATTATTTATTGTTACCAAACGCAAACAGACACTTTATAGTAGACAATTAAATAATCTGACTACAAACAACCAACACAATGGTCAGTATTTTGAAAACAAAATACTTGGAAATATTAAGGGATTACCGGGGTTACCCGGGTTATCGAACAAGGAGAGATAAATGTTACCGGGATTTCCTTAATTTTGCCAGGTCCCTTTACTTTCCAATAATCAGTATTATTCGTAGCAGTTACAATAGTATTAACATATATCAAGATGCCAAAAGAAAAAAATGTGTAAGTCCAATTTTAAGATAATTTGTGAAGGAACATAATGATTTTACAACAAATGGCCGTCTGTTATTTTGTAAACATTGCGAAGTTCGACGACAAAAGGTTTCAAGTCACTCAACATCTCAGACCGGAGAACATGTAAGCAATAAACATTGTAGAAGGGGAAGTAACAAGGGACAAGTGCTAGTTTATAATTTACTCCTCATGGACCTAAACGCTCGGTATTCAGTGAAGAACTTTGTACGGATTTTATTTGAGCTGACATTCCGTTAGATAAAGAATCATTATATTTGGGTGTCGTTGGATGAAACAACCGACGACGCACGTAGAATAAAGATGCATAACAAATTTTGTAGTTGGTATATTACGAGTTGATCAAGAAAGAGACAAATAATATCTGCTGACTTTAAAAGTGTGGACAATGTGAATAATTCAACAGTCTCTGCCAAGCTTATTGTGGCCGTCTGGGATTTTATACGAAAAAGTGCTACTGGTTTGTAACGATGCTGCACCATATATGTGTAAAGCAATGCGGGAATTACAGATTTTTTACCCAAACATGATACATGTGGCATGTGTAGCGCATGCTTTGCACCGAGTAGCTGATTTAGTTCGTACTCGTTATTAAAACATTAACATGCTGATATCGTCTGTGAAAAAGATTTTTGTTAAAGCACCAACTTGTGGTCCACAGGTTTCGCGAAATTGCACCAGTCATCACAAGATGGGGAACTTGGGCCGACGTTGCTGTTTATTACGCTGAACAAATTAAAATAATGAAGAAGATTGTTGATGAATTCGACTCTGAAGAAGCGCACTCCATTGGAGAAGCATATACTGTTATGAGAAAATCAAATCTTTGAGAAAATTTAATTTTTATTTGTGTTAATTTTGTGTGCATTTCGACTACAATCTCTACGCTAAATACTAAAGGATTATCTTTACAAGACAGCATCGGAATAGTAGAAAATATAGATAAATGTTTAGCAGGAAAATTATTTCATCAATAAATTAAACGTAGTGGTGTCTAAAAATACGGGCTATCAACTACTAAACAATATTAGTGAAGTGTTGCGAAATTAAATAACCCTTAATGAAAAAAAATGAATATTTAAGTGCCAGTGACATTGCAAAATATGAATTTCTACTAAAAGTGTCGTGTGATGTCGGGAGACTCTTTTCACAGTACAAAAATATTCTAGCCGAAAATAGGCGGAAACTTGGTTTTGAAAATTTGTTACAGCAAGTTGTAGTTAAGTGTAATTTTAAATTGTTTCTATAATCTTAATAATTTTGGATTTAAAAAATTGTTTGTGTGTTTTAACGGAAAAATTAAAATATCTTAATATAAAAAATGAGTATGTATTTATTTTTTAAAAGTTGATTTTTAGTGGATATTCTGAATGCGTTTGCTGTACATTTCGATGCATATTTTGAAGTTTTTTAGTGCATAATTATTCTAAGTCTAGTAACCAGCTTTCCTGCGTAACGTATCTACCACATAAAAAGTGACCCAGCTCTACTATATGAAATTGTAAATAATTAGGACTTACCTAGGGCTAAAGATACAAAATGACATAAAATAGGACGGACGCGTAAAAAAACGAATTCATCAAAACACAAAAACAATAGCAGAAGCGAATATACGCAAACACAATGTAAGAAGAGTTTGTGTCATATCTTATTCACGTCACCTGACACAATTATTTAACACGTATATAGAGAAATACAAACAAGTAACGCTACTTTAAAGCACAAATCATTACATTCTCAAAATAATATAGAATAGTAATTGTTAACAAACACTCACGAACAAAATATCGAAAATGGAAAAAACCCTGCATCTACATAAAATAGAGAAGAATAAAATTAAAGTACAGAAGGATATAATTATACAACAAGCTCACGACAGAGATACACTTAAATATGCGCAAACATTTGCAACATACGCAAAGAATGGATAAGTAACGAAAAGACATAAAAATACCACCATTTGTAAAATTCAAATGATATACAGATATGTTCAATAAAATTAAAAAAAAATTATCTTGAAAATAAACAGACGCAACAAGCGGCCTAATAATGTTTTATTCAAAGACATTCATCTTTTTAAAAAGCAACTCACTATTGTACACTTAAATATATTCAATATAATACAAATTTCAATACTTAAAATAATATATGAGTTACATTACAATACTGTCGAGGCAGCGTTTCAGTAATAAACTAACTTATTCTAACATTTTGGAACTATTTATAATAATTTTAATGTCTTTATTTAAATACATTATAGTCTTATCCTTAAGTAACAAATAGTGATTAATATATTAAAACTAAATAGTAAATAATTGTGATCAAAGATATAAAGTATTAATGTACAGAACTATGATGAGTATGACTCAGAACTGCATATAATTAGGGTAAGCATCTGTAATGAGTGTAACTCATATCTTTTCCCTCCTTAAGTCAGGAAATGAAGGGACTGTAATTTCTTGTGGATTATTGGGGTTGGGATTTAATAATCTCGAACGAAGATATGATTTTAAACAAAAGTAGCAAAAGACAATTAGTGTTATAATGATGAATAAACAAATAAATGCACTAGTTGATCCATAGATGATGACTCTTTTGTTCTTCTAGGTTAAGATTGTGGGTAACGGTTTGAAGATGCTTGCTGTTATCATTGATGTCTAGTAGATGAAAAGTTTTTTGTTGTTTTTTTCCAACGTAATATTAGTTGTTGGTAGATTGAAGATTAATTCATCAAAAATACCATCTTCTCGTAAAAAGGTTTTTCCCAAAATATTTATCTCACAGTTTTCCAGATGTATAATACTGAGTTAATGGACTTCATGGAATGCATTAGTGTGGCACTGAGTTCTTATATTTAATGTTGATGCTGGAATAATCAGTACTTTCTTTGTATTAATCTGATTTATAGTGCTTTCATGTAAATGGATTGACGTCCCTTTACACTAGTTTTTTCCCGTATTAATTAATGTTGCGATGCAAGATTGACTTTTGTGTAGATCGTTCTGAAGACAATAGCAGAATTTTTCTATCTTCGTACAAGCTTTCGATGTGGTCCAGTAATCTAAATTATTGAGTAATAGGAAGGGTTCAATTGGTAGGATTGTATTGATAGGAATAGGGTAAATTTGAAAGTGTTTATAAGGGGTTGTCACAATAGGCGTATGAATTTTGAATAATATAATTTTGTTCTATTAACTGAGTTAGCAGACGGTTCTTGGTGGAACATTTTGTTAATAACTATTTTAAATAAAATAAAAATAAAACACTTGAAAACTTTCCACAATTTCTATTCAGCCTTTGCGACATATGTTTCGGTATCTTTCATACCATTTTCGAGCTTAACTAACAGGTCAATTTGTGTAAGGGTATTATATACTGTTGTTGTGTTTATTGCCTCTTTGTACATAAATGTCTATTATGGGGGTGTGTGTATTTGTAAAATCTGTGTGTGTGTGTTCGTTACTTTCTCTTTTATTTGTATTGATTTTTTAATTTCTAATATTTCAAACAAGTTTAATTTTAGACCTTTGTTTACATTATGTTTTAGATTAAGTTTACAGCTATCTATATCGGGAAAATGGAGATTATCTATACAATGTTCGGCAAGGCCTGTATTTCTAAAATTATGCAATACTGATCTTTTATGTTCTTTTAATCTAATTTCGATCAATTTCGACAAAGTAGCAGAAAGCCCGAAATTAAATTGAATTGAATAAAAATTGTGGAAAGTTTTCAAGTGTTTTATTTTTATTTTATTTAAAATAGTTAATATAATGTTGCCTGTTATAAGAACTTGAGTTGAAAATAATGAATAATAATTTGCGGAATTTTTTAATACAGGGTACTTGTGTGATTTTGTATATTTCGTTTAATTTCAAAATTATCAACTGTAATTCTCTAGGATTTATTATAGAATTGTGTAATGAATTTAATCTTGCGAATAAAATAGCAGTTTCGATATTGTTAATTAAATTTTGAGTTAATTGTAATTGTATGATTAAATTATCAATAATAATTGAAATGAAGAAAACTTTTTCTATATTGTTTATTTGCTTAGATAGATTATTAACATGTGTATGTAATATATTTTGATTTTCTTTCACTTTTTCAAAATTATCGTGATACACTTGGATTACTTCTTTTAGTACTGTTTGTTGTCCTTTTACTACTAATTGAGTTTTTTCATTGCTTTTATTTATTTCATCCATCTCTTTTAGAACGTGTTGGTTGTTTCGAAAACGCATTTAATTTATTTGTTAGAGAATTTATTGAGATAAATACGTTATTAATTTTATTTAATAATATTAAGGAAAAATGATTGTGATTTGTGATATCGAGTTTGTTTTTTGCGATGATGAGTTTATTTTGAATATCAAAACTAGAATTTTCTGGGAGAGTTAAATTAATGTAAAAAAGGAACGTGTGTTTTCCTGTAATTATTTTAGTTTGGGTTTTTTATTCGTTCTATCCTGATACAACAAGTTTGATCCATAAGTAGGACAAATATTGGTAGAAGTAGATTGATAGGTACCATGTTGTTTTGTATCTGAAATAATACGTTGTGGTTTAAGCAACTTTTGATGATATGTTTTTCCATTTGATGTAACTTTATTATTATCAACTAAAACAGGAGTAACAAGATTGACATATGGTTGAGTACGTTTCTTTGAGTTTGGAAATCTAGTTTCTTTACGAAAAAGTGATCGCTCTACATTAATTTCGCAACAAAATATTGAATGGAGATTGACCCCTTGATTAAACCTATATAACTTTAAAATTTGTGTACCACATGACGTTCGGCGCCGTTTTTGACTTTTTATTAAAATGTATTCTGAAAGAACCAAAAGACTTCTATTTTTACTTAATTGTGGTGAGAAGAAAACTCAGGTAAGTTGCAATAATAAAAAGAAAGTAGTAGCTATAATATTTTGGTATTACCTAGTGTTATGAATATTTCATTATCTTGTAATCTGACAATTAAATCGATTGACAGCTGTACTAATCCAGCAGAGGAATAAAATAAAGAAAAGGAGAGGATACAATTAAAAAAAGAACACTTAGATTTGGCCGAAAGAACATATAAATGTAAGGCTGAGAACAAACATAAAAGCAAAGTAGATCCCAGTTTTGTAACAATCTCTTTCGATTTGGAAAAACGTCTCCCAATACCATATTTAAGAAACGGCATATCTTTTTACAAAAAAAAAACAGATATGGACCTATAATCTAACAGCATACAAAACAGATACAGATGGCAATAAGGCAACCTGTATATTGTGGAACGAAACGATAGGGGCTCGTGGCGGACAGGAAATTGCTTCCTGTATAAGAAAATTTATATTGTCCTTGTATTCAAAGAAAATTCAAGCTTTGAATTTTTACAGCGGTTCTTGTTCAGGCCAAAATAGAAATATTTACATGGCCATAATGTTTTGTTACATTTTAAAGGAACTTCCACCAACCAGTACAATTGCTGAGATAAACCATACGTTTATGGAATCAGGCCACATTCACATGGAGATTGACACCATTCATGCCGCTATTGAATGAGCCAAGAAGAAGAGTTTATAAATTATGGGACTTTCCTTAAATTTCTGTAGTCCATAAAAAAAAGATGATGAAAGAAACGCAATCCCATGATTTAAGAAGAGGATCGTTAAGAACTCGACAGAACCACAGTGATTTTGACTTGAAACCTCTGCACGATCAACCATTACCGATAGCTGATTTAAAAAGTATAATAATTTACGAAACCTTTTGCCTTATGTTAGTCATAACAATAAGCCATTTTATCAAAGCCTTCAACGTTCATCTACTATAAATCCTGCAGAGTTCACTGCTTCAGACAATGAATTTTAAAGTTTTGTTAATTGTAAAAATGTCTGGAATGTTCCGAAACTTTTTTTTAAGGTTTATAATAATATAGAATTAAGTTTCGTTTATTTTTTCTACTAAATTTTATAATTAGTTCAAATAAATTTAAAAGTTTACCTATTAAATAGAGACAGTTTTGTAAGTACTTTAGTTATTCTTTTACCCCACTTCATAAAATAGCTAAAAAGTGGGTACTATTTCCCATAACAATAATGAATAAAAGGGACAATCTCCATCTAAATCATAAAATTTCTTTTTTTTTAATCAACAACATAATTTAAAAGAAAATATACATTATTTTGAAGTGTTTTGTCGATATTAATTACTTGAAAATAATTATTCACACACTTAAAATTATAGTCATATTGCTTTTAAATGTTGCGCAATTAATATCTCAGAACGCCGTAAATGGAGATTGGCCTTTTTAAGACTCAGGTCCAGATATATGTGAATATGTCATGTAAATAAATATTAAAACCTGTTGTTTTACAAAATTGGATAACCCGACAATTAGTGATTTCTAAAAACGAGTTTTAGGCGAGTTAATTCTTTAAAAAAGCAACATATTTAATAAACACTCAGTATATCATCTTTTAATAATTTAATAGGTTCGTAATTATCGCCAAGAGTTTCTGAGCTATATTAAGAAGTACGTATGTATTTCTAATATTGTATCAAATGAAATATTTGTCATATTATTGGGAGCCACATCGTAACTACGAAAAAAAGAAGACTCATCTCGCGGTAAGTGGTGAAATATAGGCAACCAAGTTTACATAATTACATTTAATTCTATAACTAACAAATTTATACAGCATGAAGGTGCTAAATGTCTGAGTTTACGATTGTTAATGTACATATTTTTGCTTGTATTTTATATTTTTGTATATCCTAGGAGCTTTGTTAATTTTCTGTGTGTTGGAAAATAATTGTGGCTCTTTTTTTTGCAATTGATTTATAAATCTATGTTAGTTTGTTTGAAGTAGATAATTATTAATAAAACTCAAAATACATTGGAAGTCTAATAATTATAGGCATTCTTTAATATTGGATTTTACTGGAATAAAATACTGACTATAATAATTAGAAGAATTAATTTATTTCAGAAACATTTCTAATATTTATTTAATACTTTAATTTAATAATTTAAAAAAACAGCAATTAATTATTAATAACAAATTATTTAATTGTTTCTCTGATTTATTGTAGTTTATAGTTTGTTGAGAATTTTATTTAGTACGACATATTATATTTTTTGGGGAATTTAATTTGTTCAACGTGTGGTACAATCTTCTTTGGAAATCTACGGTTTTATTTGACATGTGTTATTTATTTTAAAATATTTAGGGTTTTATTCAGTTGTAAATTTCGATTTATACCTAATGATGAAAGAAATGCATCTCAACAACTATCTCTTCACTGAAATACATATCATATTTAGATTTATTTCTGATGGAAATGCAATATCTTCCTTACCGTTTTAATGTTGTAATTTTTTCCCCTGCTAGAACTGTTTTGAGTCTGTTTGGTGTCATTTTTTCGCTGAAATATGTAATGAGCCATAATAGGTGTATTTAACTGATTGATCCATGATCCATTCTCATTTTAGCAAATTTTCAATTAACAATTTATGTTACTGTTTGAATTCGACATAAGGTTTTGACATTAAAATTCAATATCTACGTACGTAGTGGTGGAATAAATAAAGGAAGATAGTTTCAAGCACAGGTTTCAAGTTGCCAATTTACTACCATGAGGATTTTTAAATGGCAATGCAGTAAACCAATTAAATACATCCGCGTGCAAAATTCCCTTCGTCCATTAGTATTATTAGGTCAATGGTTTGTGGCATGTTTAAAGTATGGTGACAAACTGATGAAATATGAAAATCAGGCGAGAAATAATTTAATTTTTTTATTCAACATCTATCAAAGAAAATCGAGAAAACCAGGATTAAATAAAATTGATGGAACATTAATTTTTCAAATCAACTACTGCTACACTCTTATTGTAACTTTTATATGTTATTTTTAGTAAGCACTGGAATGTTTTTTTAACTTGGCATTTATACCTGTTGAAGACACATATTGAAAAGAAAAAGTCAAAAAAGGGAAGACGGTAAAATAAATTTAAAATATTTTTCGATCACCCAAAAAAAGAAATTAAACAATCCGAAGGTGTTCCCTTTCATGATAAATACAGGTGCTGGCTAGAACTAGGATCATATGTATTAAGGCTGTTCTCTCACAATCACTTGCATTGGTTGGCGGGGCAAGTGTGCGGGGAACAGCAATCGTTGTCTCATGCGAAGTGTCGTTACGTTAACGTTTGAACCCCTTTTAACTTGAGACAGAGATAGTTCGATGTGGAGGAGAGTGGGGTGAATATGCGCTCAATACCTGCGCACTGAAGTTTATGAGAGTGCTTGACAGATCCGGACCGCCTGAGGGCTATTTCTTATTCTTAGCAGAGAGAGCGTTTTAATTCGTAAGATTATGGGAAAAAACGATTCGAACTACCGTAGGGGTAACAAAACTCGTCTGCGACTAAATGCGTCAAGAATAAAACGTAAAACATTTCCATTAAAAAGAAAGGTTTGTTATAAGCTTTCGTTCTGAATTACCTTTTCCTATTTTTAAACTAATTTTGGGTTAGGACGTTGACGAAGATATTGGCGAAATCGAACAGGTGTTGTCCTTGGATGGAGGTGAAAAATCACGCACTTTCGAATCAAAATCTCATACGGTAAGCATTTGTGGTTTTTTGATTAATGGTAGAAATTATCCTGGGTATGGATCTATATGTATTAGCTAAGGTACGAGAGGAATTAGAAAAATTTGCGGCCTAATGCAGAATGAAGTTACTTACTTTTTTTAAAGGAAGTTTATTTGTCTACTTAGTCTCCCTGAACTGTACCGCTCTTTGCCAACGATGACCTTTCAACAAATATTTTTAAAAAATAAAGTATATAATATATTTACATTAAGCTTATCAAATTACCATACAAGAGATTGAGGTTGTAGTGCTGTGAAACTTTTCGAAACATCTTGACCACTGTAGTGTTATATAAACCATACTTTTAAAATGGGTAAAATATTTGTGACTATAAAAGTTTATTTAAAAATGTAAAATTTATATAGGCACATTATACAAATGTGGACTCCGTTTTGTTATAAGGGAGGATAGGAGAATTAAAATAACTAGACTGTACCTCTACTCTACCTGTTTTGCGTTCTTTTCTAGCAACGAATGACGAATTCATGCATCCCCAGTACAATCTAAACTATAATTTTTTTTTTAATTTTTTTAAATTTATTTGTTTTATTTTAATTGTAACATCTATTTTTTATTGCACTGCCATAATTGGAATAATTTTTAGCTTCCAAGTGATATAAAATATGCTGTGGTTTAGTGGTAGATAGGTATAGTAGAAAATCTAAAATTTTCTAAAAGTAGTCTAAATTCAAACCAACTTAACAATAAAATTTTTTGTTGTATAGTAATTCTATTGTGAAATAAATGTTTCCTTCGCCAATACGTGTAAATGTGAGAAATAGGTTATTTGGTGGTTTTTCTGGTTCGGCAATTGTTAGGAAGCTGTTTCACTTTAATGGATAAATTTGATAGATACCGCCACCTTTGACAAAAATGTCAAAATTTTCAGTAGAAACCGAATATGAACTGAAAAAGAATGAATGTATTTGAAAATTCAAAATTAATGTCACTTCCGATTTGACCGGAACTGCTATCAAAAACTGAGCGCACACGAATAATCATTCATACATATGGTCGAAGTTTCTTTTAGGTATTAAATAAATGTCGGGCTGATACATGATCTAGTTGACGGTATATAGCTTATTATTATATATGTACGGTTTGTTTGTTTAGTTGAAAATAAACAAAAAATATTCATTTTACCTATAAGTTAGGCCGCAAATTTGTGGAACTCGCCTCGTATTAGGTATGTATTTCCAGGCTTGAAGATGAAATAGGATTGCAATTAATAACGGAAGCATTATTTCCTAGATTGTTTCCGAAGATCTTACACTCGATGAAGTTATGGGCAGTGAAATAGAAGAAAGAAGAGAAATGATTGGTGAGGTAAGTTTACTGACTGTCCAATTGCCTAGCCTCGTATAGTGAAGACAGATACATAATAACACGAAAAGGATTTATTCTCTGTAAAATTGTAGGAACGTTCGCATAGAAGTGAAAAATGAATTTTGTGTTGGAAGGTCGCAGAATTGTGAATATAAATTTTTTCTTGAAGTCTCTTTTTGAGTTGAACAATCACTGTCCCAAGTTTAACTGCTCATTAAATAATTTGCGATTAATAAAAGAAGAAATGACCGGGTTTATATCGACTCTTGTCTTCCACTGCAATATGTGCAATAGAACATTAAAAATACATAGCTGTGACGACAATAATGATGACGTAAACAAAGACGCTGTGCTTGGGATTGTAACAATAGGGTCCGGTTTTTCACATTTGGAACAAATTTCATCTTCCTTAGACTTGCCTTGCATGTCCGCCCGTATGTATAACGCTGTTCATAATGAGATTTCAGATGCGTGGGAGCAGAAATGTTTGGAAAGTATGAGAGAAGCAGCTGAGGAAGAGAGGGCGTTAGCTATTGCTGCTGGAGATGTGGATCAAGATGGCACTCCGATGATTACTGTCGTGGCAGACGGCTGTTGGGCCAAAAGGTCATATCGTAGTCAATATGATTCTTTGTCGGGAGCTGCTACAATTATGGGATACCGAGGAAAAAAAGTTCTCTTTCTTGGCGTTCGAAATAAATTTTGCACTATTTGCAAGTTGGCAGAAAAGTCGTATTTACCTACAAAAGATCACAAATGTTATAAAAACTGGACTGGATCTTCTTCAAGTATGGAGGCCGATATTTTAGCAGAAGGTTTCCTTAAGAGTAAGGAGATGTATAACCTGATCTACCATCAAGTAATTGCTGACGGGGATAGCAACTGCTATAAGAAAATATTGGATTCAAATCTATACGATACTGTTGTCGTGAAGAAAATTGAGTGTAAAAATCATTTGATGCGCAACTACTACAAGAAACTTAGAGAATTATGTAAAGACACTACTGCAGGACCATTAAACCTTCGCCAAGAAATTCAGGTAAAAAAATTCATTCCTGTTTTATCAATACGTACCTAAGTACATTCACTGCGTTTCTGTCTTGTACATTGCTATGAGCCTTCCTTGTGAAAGGGCAAATCAAAACGCAAAGATATAAAATTGTGTTACAGTCATTGGATATTGAGGTCATAGCAAAAAAAAATATAAATGTTAGCAATGTTCAACACAGAATCGTTAACAGAAGCACAATAGTGATGTTTTTCATTTTAGAAAAATCACTTAAGATTAGGTTGGGCAATAAGAAAAGCAATAACATTTAGAAAAGACGAAGAAGTTCCACTTAGCGAAAAAATAAATCGCTTGAAAGGTGATATTGACAATTCGTTGAGCCATGTGTTTGGAGAACATAAAAACTGCCAGAAGATTGGTTACTTCTGCGAAGAGTCCTATGTTCCTAACGGCTGTGTAATGTCATCCATTAAAGGAACAAGTACGAAATTCATATGATTTGTATGCTTAGGCTTGTGTATGTTTAATATACTTTTTTTTAGATTTATATGCCAAACTTCTGACTTATAAAAATCATCTCATAAGACATGCATCAAGTCTAATTTATGACGTTAACAACAACATTGTTGAGCAATTCAACTCAATCATTGCCAAGTTTGTTGGTGGTAAAAGAGTAAATTTTTGCAAGAAAAGATCATATAAAAGTAGGTGCGCCGCCGCCGTGGTAAGCCACAACACAAAGAGACCGATATATACAATGAAAAAGCATCTGGGGTGTGGAGTCAGTCCGGGGAAATTTGCAAAGAAAATTGAAATTAGAAATAAAGAAAAAAACGCCAAAAGGAAATCCTCCGCCGTTCGAAGGTACTTAAAGTATAACACTAGTGGGGAAAAACCAAAAAGTGGTGATAAGTATTATGGCGAAAACTGTGAAAAACCTGATATGCTTCCAGGAGAGTTTAGTTTAGAAAAGACAGCATTTCTAAAAAGGCTACACAAATCTGAAAGTGAAATCAAAGAAATTGAATTTACTACTCGCGGTCAGCAGCAGTGTGAAGTGTGGTACCTCGAAAGACGAAAAAGACTGACAGCATCGAGATTTGGCGACATATGCAGAATGAGGGAGACAACTAGTTGCAGAGTTATAGTTGAGTCCATAATTTACCCGAAACAATTTACGAGTGCATCTTGCGAACACGGTAAACAAAGTGAGGAGGTTGCCAAGAAAAAACTACAAGAAATTATTGGCAAGCAAATACAACCGTGTGGTTTTTTCATAGACTCAGAGTTTCCTTTCTTGGGAGCATCTCCAGACGGCCTCATAGAAGAGAGGGGGATTGTGGAAATTAAATGTCCCTGGTCTGCGAGAGAGCTTACTCCTGAAGAAGGAATTGCGAAAAAGAAAATAACTTTTTGGATAAACAACCAGGTGAACACCAGTCACAAATGGTACTATCAGATCCAGGGACAATTACACGTTACCAAGCGGTCATATTGCATTTTCGCAGTGTGGACGCCTCAGGGCGTAAAAACAGAAACTATTTTTCGAGACGATTTTTTTTGGAAAACACAAATGGAACTTCAATTAGTTTCGCTTTATAAAAATTGTCTTTTACCTGAACTTGTGGATCCAAGAAAAACGAGAAATATGCATATCAGAGATCCCGATTACATAAAACAGGCGATAGAAGACAAGAAGAAGAAGGAGGAGAAAGGCAACGTAAATGTTGACCATTTACAAATATAGATTGGTAGTAGGTACAGTCGCGAGAAATTGTTTTATGTGATGTTATTAAGAAAATGTATATATAACATTTATGATGAAAACATTAATTTAAATGGATAAAAATAGATTTTAGACTTGTACAATAATCTCAATTCATGAGAGAGTTTTATTATCATATTTAAACGTGTAGTAAATACCTGATTCTTATATCTAAAAACATTAAAAGGATATATACGGAAAAGTACTCTTTATTCGAGACGAAACATTGATAAGTTTTATGTTTTAATAAATGCAGAAGTCAAAATACATTTTAGAAGTTTTGTATGCATAAACACAATGTCTTCAAAGATAGCAGACCAAATCCTGTGTGGTTTAAAAAAGCCTCCAAAGAAGAAATAACATTAATATTGTTTGTAGTTGTCTGCAAATCGATATACTAGAAGCAGAGAAAAACTGGATAGAGCTTGGAAGCAGTGCAGTGGATGCGAGTACTCTTTGTAATACAGTTTTCATGAAGAAAGTTTCAGTGGTACATAACGTGTTCCCGATTGTATTCAACAAAGGTATATACAAAAAGAAGATAAAAATAACTTTAATCAATGGGAAAAAGAAATATATAATTAACAATGAGAGAGGCAATACATTCGTATACAAGTATAATGAGGGATGGTATTAAGAAAAAAGAAGAACATACCCACAGAAAACGAAGAATAGCAAGTGTGCGTGAACTTCCAATAGATAATTTTTGAGTAACCCCATTTGTATATACATTAACTGTCAAATGCGGGATATGTGTTTATGTGATTGAGATAACTTAAAGGAAGTAAGAATGAACAAGGCGATACCAACATAAATGTTAATTGAAGAGACGTGGCGCTGTGAATAAGTAGCTATCTTTTGTTTTAAATTATATAAGGCCGCGAATATGAATAGAGAGGGAGATGAATCCTGTCCTTTGAACTTGTTAGAAGTACAAATTTTTGAGATCTTTTGCGATAGTAAAAGGAATGAGAGTAGGGGTTTTATACACTACTACAAATTCATTTCTCAAAATGGAGGACATGAGTAAAATGGAATTTGACAAATTGTATAATGAACTTAAGCAACTTTTTGAAATGAATATTCAATTTTACATAATTGATGGTGTAAGACGTACTCTAAAAGTACTATGTGAGAATATTTGCGGGCATTGAACATCATTAATTTAAATAAATATTGTCTTGTTAAATTGGATTAATTTTTTTATAATAGTGAGAAGATAGTTAATGGTGTTGAGGGCACTGGAAGTACTATGTGCAAATATTTGCTTTCAGTGAATCATTAGGCAGATGAAAATTAACTAATTCAATGCCCATCGTTTAAATAAAGTTGTTGAAGAAAACGGCAGTATGATTAATTTATTAATGTTTTCTTATTTTGTTTTTGTATTTATTTTTATTTGTATTTTATTTTGCGTGTTGATTATTAAATAATTATATAATATAATAAGTTTTATTTAATGTTAATATCTTTACAAACAATAATTTCAAATATAATAATAATCAAGATAAAAGATAATTAGAGCCAATCATTTTGATGACCAATGTCAATAATGAAGGAATTATTTAACCTTTCAAATACAGGATAAAATAAGCAATTTTCACATTGACAAAATAATGTCAAAATTAGCAATAAGCCATGTACACCACTTTATTGCACAGAACTGTACATGCATACATCAACAGCCGTTAATGTAAGATAAAAAGAATTTTATATTCCGGTTTGCCTGGAATTTACTAGTTTCATATGTAAAAATAGCAGCATAAATAATGAACGACACGAAAGTTTATCTTTTGGGCCCCTTCAATTTCTTTTAATACTTGCAAAAGTAATTTATGGCGAACTCTGCTTTGCATGCAGGGGGCGCCACTTCCCAGTGCCTAAATACTGCCTCGCAACGGGTTCGGGGAAAATTGATTACTGTCTTTCTTTTGCAATTTTTTCAATTTTTATTTTGGATTCTTGAACAGCAATTATGAAAGCATGATTGTATAATTTTACCTTTTTTCAAACATATTTAAAACTGGCTTTTTTAATTACACGAAAAACGTTGATTTCCGGTTGAATATCGCGTTAATTCAGTTATTAATATTTAAAATCTATCGTTATACAATCATCTATTGATCTTTAAACAATATATTAAGACCAACTAGAACCAAAAATTCACAAATTTGAGTGCACAGTTAGTTTTCTTCCAAACGCTTGCAACGTGGTAGCCAATCCGAGCGTAAGAACAGCCTTAACATATTTTCTTTTCAGACCGCACAATGCAAACAATAGACGATGTTCAGTGTTACACAATACCCGGTTGGTCTCAGATTGAAATTGCCCCTATATAACAAATCCGTAGTTCAAGGGATACGTACAGGTGTCATGAATAAATACAAAAACACCCTGAAACAGGTTAATTTCTTTTGTATTTATGTGGGAACGGTTGTACCGTACAGTTTAAGTTCGTCCTATTCGAAAGTAGGTATCAAAAAAATCACTCCTATGTGCTAGAAAGTTATTGGTTGTTAGGTACGGTATAAAGTATGAGTAGACAATTCGGGCTTCTTTTTAATTCAATTAATTTTTTCTGGTGTTCTTTTGACCTGAAAAACGCATATTCGGACACAATCTAATACCTTGATAAGTTACAGTTTCTCGGGCCTTCAACCACAAAGAAGCTGTAAAAATATGTAGATATTAGTTGTTGACAAAAACAATTTTATTATTTCCTATAATTTAGGTCATTAACTTTCCTAATAAATAATTAATGAAAATATTTAATTCGATCCATACAAAATGACAGGTGCCAGAAAACACCTGATGTTCCGAAATCGGAAATTCCTACTTTTAAAGTGCAAAATAAAATTCACCATCACTTTCGATACTATAATTTATGTTAAAATATTATAATGAAGGTACGAAATTATATTCAATTTATGGATATATTAAAAACATTACTTAAACATTAATTCACGTTTAATCAAAAACGAAATATTTAAAATATGTGCATGCATAGAAGTATGGATCCATATGTAAATATAATATATACAGAGTGTGTATTTATATACACGTGTAGCTTTTGCGATATTATTATCGCAAAAGCTACACGCAGCGACATTCTTCGTTCGGTTCTCAATAGAAAATCTTAATGTTAAAATGTCGTGTGTGTTGAGGAACCAGTTGAAAGAAACCTACATTTTGCAATTTCTGTATTTCGATCTTCGAAAACATTTTACAAGTTATTAGTATTATCAGGTGGGTAAATCTGACGTTTTAAATTCTACACATTACGCGCGGTATGATTTGCTCTGAAATTATTTGTTGTCAGAATAATACATAATGAAGTATGATTAATTACAACAGAATTAGTTCTTTGTTTGGATATTTATCTGACAAAAAGTCAGTGACACTATTACCTACGTACTTGTTGGAATTGAAAACCATCTGTCTCTAAGCATTGTTGCAATCTACGAAGTATCGTCTACACTACTTGTTCGAGTCTTTCTGGAGTAGTGTCCAATACTGCCGCGTCAATTCTATTTCTGACATCGTCAGCGTCTGGAGGAGGCGTTACATAATCTTTCTCCTTAATGAAACCCCAAACAAAAAAGTCTAAAGCATTGAGATCGGGAGATCTCGCAGGCCATCATATAGGACCGTCATGCCCAATCCACCTGTTTGGGAAGTGCTCATTCAACCATTCTCTTATATTACGAGCATAGTGTGCAGGAGCTTCATCATGCATGTAAATCACTACGTCTAGAATTTGCTCTTCTAGTTACATTGTACGACTTTCTCTTGGTCGACCAGCATTAGCGTTTCTTTTAGTAACTGAACCTGTTTCACGCAGACGTTGATCCACCCTTCGAAATACATTTCCACTAGGATGTCTCCGATTTGGGTAACGTACGCGTTCTGCCATATCAGCATAAACCATACACCATGTACATATAGACATATTCATTAAATGTAAAATCCATTATGAAGGAATAAAATAACAATAAAGAAACGATGAAACACAGTAGCACAACTAATCAAAACAATACGATTAACCACGTAGAATCAGAGTTTACACAAAATGAAACACGATAGTCCAATTAAATAAGGTAAATGTCAAAACTTGACAGTAATGAAGTTGATTGAAACCACTCTGAAATACAAACTCATTGTTCTACAATGTTGTCAAATGTGTTTTTCGTGAAAGTACGTTAATGAAAAAATGTGAAAAACAAACTTTTTAATCAAAACGAAAACTGTATGCACTAAAAGTTTGAACTTCAAGAACCCCGTGAAAACAAACGAAGCATGTACGACATTTTAATATTAAGAGTTTTTATACAGAACCGAACGAAGAATGTCACTGCTTGTAGCTTTTGCGACAATTTATACACACATTATATATTATTATATAAAATCCGTTATGTGTACGAGGTACAGTCGAAATGTGCTATGAATATTTCATTTAAAAAAATGATTATAATAAGGAATGTTTTGCCATCATGCTTAGGTTCTTAGACATTTTCCCAATTAAGAGTCATTTCCCTAAGTTGTTTAACATTCACTTTGATTTTTGAAAATGATGCTGAGGCTGATATACTAATAATTCCAAATCACGGACAATAATCAAATATAAATCACAATAAATATGTTGCAACACTGTTAATACAAAATTCCTGTAGATTATGTAGTTGTTCTGTAGGTTATTTATTATCCCATTCCCAATTATACAATTATTGTATATACTGTTCTTGTTATCGAAATGTAGAATCATTAGAATGATAATTATGAGAATACGTTAGCATGATGGATACGTCAAAAATGTAAAACAACGAAGTATAAAATAAATAGATACAAAAATATATATACATTTACAAACATAAACATAACTGAAAGTGCCACTGCTCAGGAGCAGCCCTAAATTCTGGCACAGAATAAATATAATTAATCTGCCGAAGATGGTGTAGTTTCCGTTTGCATTCTTAGGCAGTCGCCAGAACGTGTAATTTATCTGGTAGTTTGTTAAAAAGGTCCCTATGGACAGCGATGACCTGTTTGTAATATTGACTTTATTGTTCGGCAACCTAAAATCGTTTTCGTGCCTGGTATTGTGTGTGTGTAAAATTTGGAGCTACTAAGTGCAATAGAGATTTTTCACTTTTGATTAAATGCGATAGTAGAAGTATTGTGCAGGTAGATACTGCAAGATTTGTAGACATGACGATAGTATTATATTTTCTCTTATAATGACAGTATGACATTTAATGATATAACTTCAGACAGACGTTTTACATTCCATGGCAAACCTTTATCAATATAATTTTTGATCTCGTGGTACATGATCACAACACTGTAATCAAATTGCGTACTATTTACTAGTTCCCGTAGTAATGAGGAATCATTGCTAAGGAAAACAGTATACAGTACGATATTCAATTACAAGGCTGAAACCACACAATAATCGTGCCAGTAAAGTACGATTAGCATTTCAGTCGGATACCGTCAGTCGATGGATGTACATGTATTTATCTAAACATGCATCACACGCTTCGTAAATACATATTTACCAAATAAGAATTCAAAATACTTCTGGTAGTTTTATTATATTATGTATACAACGCAGTAGGAAAATAAAAGCACAATTCTAATTAAACATTAATTCTTAGTAAATTATTCTATAAATTTACTAAGAACGGAATTTTAATGAAAATAAAAAATATACCCTAAACAATACTAAAAAGTAAAATGTTATCGCATAGGCTCAAAAATGCCTTCTTCAGCAGCAAGGCATTGTCCGAGCCTATCATATAAATTTTCTGACACGCCATATGTGTTAAACTCTTACCAGTGGTAGAGGCTATTACAATAAATATTCTTATAGGAAAATGATTTTTTGGGAGTCTAATTCTGACCAACTATGCCTAAAATAAAAACTAGTGTTTGAAGTTACTTAGTTGAAAAATATCCAATTTAATTAATGTTTCAAAATTGTAATTCAATGTTCAATCTATTTTCAATTGTTTTCCTGTGATAAGAATTTTTTTTTGAGTTTATACACAAAAATGTAGGAAAATTTTTCAGCCAAACTTTGTATTTTGAGGCTTTTAGTGATTAGCAACAACTTTTTTAAATTTCTTTTACACTATTTTCATCGTTGCTATATGACTACATGCGATAGAGTTTTTATCATAGTAGGCCGGATTTAGACTCTTTAAAAATTCGTTCCTACAAAACGATTAATCGTAATATGGCCTCTGTCAGTGGTAAAAGTATTTTTAATTACTGCGTTATTAATAAACTGTTTATTTAGGTGTCTTCAAGTAAAGTGGAACACTCGGTATAATGAAAATTTACTAAAAATTTAATGTTGGCAAAATGGCGGTATATGTTATTGCTATTATATCATTTCGTCACATCATATACATGTAGGTAAATAATATCATATACATGTCGCATCGCGACAGCAATACGATGTCGTACACAGATCAATAGCCAATATTCCCTTACGATCATCAGCCGATGTTGCTTTAAATTGGCTCAGTGTCAGCTGCCGACCCTGAGCCGATATATGCTCAAATCGGACAAATGTATATGCAAAATATTGGGCCAATAGCATGCAATGATATTTATCCATCGTTGTAAAATGTTAACACTTTCACATCGGATTGATGTCAGCCGCCGAGGTCAGGCCAACAAATAAACGACCAACAGCCAAAGTTCGCCCTATATTGTGTGCTACTAGGGTTATTATTAGATATAAGTGCTTCAGTATTTTTAAAGCGCAAATTACTAAATTTTACCTTACGGTTGTTTTTTAAATCTATTTTAATTTGTTTTTGACATTGCAGATTAATTCTTTAATGTTATTTATGCATTCCATCTTTTTTTGCTACAGTAATAACAGTGCTGCTAATTTATAAATTGGCAAAATCAATATTCTCAAAAAAATTTGTTTACAGTTTTCCGACTTTCAATAGATTTTCAAAACGTAAGGTAAAGTATTACAATTATTACGAGTGTAATTTAACTAATAATAATTTATCCGCCCTTTCTTTTTATATTTTACCACGTGTATATAACAAAAACAATAATAACGAAACTTTCAACTAAATTTCTTCAATTAATAAATGCAGAAAAAGGAAAAGGTATTGGAGTAGGTAATAGGCATACATACAAGTATATAAAAAGTGGCATAAGTTATTTTTACCGTACCTCCGATATGGACAACGCGTACGCAGTCGAAACCCCAA
Organism: Amphimallon solstitiale; assembly: GCA_963170755.1. Classification (NCBI taxonomy): domain Eukaryota; kingdom Metazoa; phylum Arthropoda; class Insecta; order Coleoptera; family Scarabaeidae; genus Amphimallon; species Amphimallon solstitiale. The sequence goes on along the minus strand of OY720683.1, from coordinate 59,328,764 downwards.
TAATTCGAAGTGTGCAAGACGATGATGACGCAACCCAGAATGTATTTTGGTTTTATTCAAGAGGGGATATCAGCTCTGAACGTTTTCGAGATGAGAGGAAAAGAGCCGTGAGAACTTTTGACAGGTGTTTTCTGGAGACGTTAATCAAGATCCACAATTAAGCTACCGTATTACGATTTGAGTTTCTTTTTTCTTTCTCGCTGATGGCCGTTCCTCTCCTTATTATTACTACTATTACTTTTTTTCTCTTCGTTTCCGGATATTGTAATATTCTTGAATTCATTTTATTGGTGAACGCACGTATTTTTCTTTTTAAAATACCTCTTAATGTTATTTGTAAAATTACGTTCATAAAACATAACTGATGTTACTCTTAAAATGACTCAAGTTGTAATTATATAAACTGACGGTAAAGGATTTTTTTCTACTAAATATTTCATTAACAGAAATTTATTGTAGCAGCACCAATCGAAATAAAGAGAAATACCTTGAAACTAACATATATTTTCGCCTGAATAATACGTTTGTTTACTTTTTTTGTTGATATCGCACCTCGGATGCAATAACGACATAACTCAAAAAACGACTTTTTTGAGTAACATTAATTTGACGATTACCACTGTTTTAATATTTTTTACGACATCTTCCTTATTTACATTACCTTGTTAAGTTCAATTCATTGAAAACCACTGAAGAAGCTCATTTATGTAGATATTTTCAAAAAACGGATTGGTAGTATATTTTTCGAAAAAACGTTGAGATATGCCACTTTTGCACCAGCAAAATATTAAATCAGTTACAACTTTATTGAGTTATTGCGGAATATCATACTAATAAAATGCTTACTTTTGTAATATAAATCTTATTTATTGCTTCAAAAACTTACAATACAATTTTCAAAAAAAATAATTACTCTGCGTCTCCACAAACACTTAAATTTAGGTAAAAACTATGATAGGCCTTTTTTATTAAATTTTTTTCACACAATTCTATCAAGCCGTCTTTCTTTTTTTTCGTTATTCCAGGAGGTGTAGTATACGCTTTTTTAGGAGCAGAGAGTGAATCTTTTGCTGCTTGTGTCCCACGGGTAATTTTTTTTTTCATTTCCACTGTTTTAAAATTTTCATCCTCAAAACTTGTTTTATATTGTAAAGTAGTTGGTGCGTCCTTTGAAATTCGTAACACTTTTATTTCTTTCCATATTCCAGTACCAAAATTAGTAAGACCACTTCTTTGCTGCAATTCTTTGACATCTATAAAATCGTCTGTAGACATTTCCTTAACTTCGTAGGGTTTTCCAGACTTCTTTGCAGTTCGCACAAGCTGAATCCATTGCTCTGTGACGGAAATTGGACCAGATTTCAAAGTACGTTTTTTTCCCTTTTCTACCATAGAATGTATTGCATCTACTTCATTCTGTGTGTGTCCAACAATTAAATATTTATGCGTAATGCAATTAATATTATACTTTTGAACCGCATAGGAATAAAGTGCAACTAAGTACTTGTTTTTGTTTTGGCCCGTGCAGTTATCCGAATAAAAAATTATGTCACCATTTCCTTCACAAACCGTGGTTAAATAGTCAAGAATACAAGTTGCTACTTCATTGGCTCCACGACGACCAAAATTTTCATTCCACATGTAACAATGGCCATTTCCTGTTCCCAAATCAGCAAAGGATAAGTTAAACGTGCTTAATTTACTCTTGTAATAGAAATCGGATATTTCCCCACACGGAGTGGGCAACACTGCTTCTAAATCAAAACACGCAGCTTTTACAAAGCCTTCTTTTGCCAACTGTTTGTCACTTTCCTTACTTTGACGGGATAATGCTTTTTCTGTATCATGTGCTTTCTTTTTGTCTTCTAGTGCTGCTTTTTCTTGATCATTAGCATTCACGTAACTTTCACAAAAAGCGCACATGTCTTTTTTAGGTTTAAAAAAACCTATGTTATACTCGTAATTGAAAATTCTTTCATACGAAGTTATTTTCGCATAAGGAAAATTGTTTTCTTTTGAATCTTCAACGTAGAGGCGATACATTGTTGCAATATTGAGGCTACCCTCTATAAATTCTCGGGTAGTCTGATTACGCAAATAATGGCTTTCGATTCTTGGAAAGCTTTCAATATGTTTTCGAATTCTTGCAGTAATATTGGGGTCTAGCTTTTTCTGTTTCCCGTGCTTTCCTCTAAAGTCCTCAATCATAAATCCAGTTTGAATTTTTGAAATTGTAGTTCGAATCATTCGATCTGTTATGCACAATGTATTTTTGAAGAATGTCTTACACACTCTAATGCGAGTATTATCTGATTTGGTCAAATGGTACGCCATGTTCAAAGAACGAGTGTTTCCATTTTTGTTAGTTGTAGTTTGTCTGTATTTTGGATTCACCTCCGAAATGTGCCTAGCCACATATTCTCTCTGCTTAACTATATCACCTATTTTCCAATAATGTTCTAGTAGTTTAAGTCTTTCTTCATTGTTCAATTTATCTGGACACTTGTAACGGCATTTTTGAGCACAATTTTCTTTAAGAATTCTTGCCGGGATTACTTTATTAGCCTTTGTCTTGTAGGTCTTTCCTGTGTTGACTTTATACTTTTTTTTGTATCTTGCCCATTCCTCCACATTTCTTCTTCTTTTTCTAGAACAACCTAAAACAAATCTTTTAATAGAAACATCTGTATAATTTATGCGTAAGTATATTTTTTCTTATTTTTCTCTTTTTCTCCATCTTCACGTTCGCCTTTGTCCTCAGTTTCATGACGGTCAACCTCCGATATATCCTCTCCCGTATCAGCAATTTCCTCTTCTGCTTCTGATGGCATCCAATTTGGGTCATCAACAGAACTACTGTCAAAAGGATCATTCTCACTTTTATCTTCATCGGAATCTGAACTTTTGTCTGCTACATTTTCATTTGTGACTTCTCGCTTTGTCTCCGTTACATTGCCATTTTCTCCAAAGTTAGGTAATACAATTACCTAAAAAGTACCTACACTAAGTGCTCACTCACAACGGACGCGGTACATAACATAATATACAAAATTTGCAAAGTTTATTTTGTTTCCGGTACTTAATACAAATATAGATAAAATAGCAAACTTACCTTGTCTGAACACTGAGAATCCTTGGTGTTTACCAGGTTTACAAGGTATTTTCCTCTGGACATGCTTTTGTACATTGTTTCTGATCAATTCGCGACAAAATGTGACACAAAATTATAACTGAAACTGCCACAATTTCCAGGTTATGAATTGTTATTTTGAGTGAATTCAGTGCAACACTGGCATATGTGGAAATGTGCCGATATTGCATCGAAAAGGATAGGCTTATCTTGAATGTGTAATATCGACATAAATGGCCCTCTGATCGTTGTCTTTGACACTAATAGTATGCCACTTTTGCACAAGCTGAAATGAGTAATGTTTGCTTAAATTCTGTATTTATCTCAAAATGATGCAATTTTGAGTTGTGTCGTAGTTGCATCCGAGGTGCGATATGTAACTGTGCCATTTTCTCGCTTTGAACAATGCGAAGGACATTCTTCTTGAGCTACATTGGTTTGGTTATAATTGATTAAAATGGTTCTTTTGTATGTAAATTCTTTCTACGACACACAGTTCAAACCTTAATTATATTTTATACAAGTGTGCTCACACGGATGGAAAGGTGAGGTGGGGACATCACGTAACTTTCTTATATGTATGTGAGGTCCCAATTTTGTATACAAAAGTTGAGCCAAATTAAGTTGTTGTTCATGCTCTTAATAATTTTGTGGGTAATGCGAGTGATTTGCAAAACACTACTTTCCATAAAGGTAAAAGTGATTCTTCCGGTACCTGTCAATGATCACTAATTTTGTGCACGCTCCCAAACATATTTCAACCCAGACCATAATTAAGCCTTCCCCAAAAGGGGCGCTTAGAGTGAAACTGTTGTCCTCCTCGCCGTTTTCATATTCTTTCCCTTCTGTCAATTGGTTTACACAAAACGGCTTTCGTCAGGGAAAAAACATTCAGACACCATTGGTCAATATTCGATTTGTCATGTTTATAGGCAAAAGCTGGTCGTGCTTTTCGATGACGTATTTCGTTCAATTATCCCCACTCTTCGGACCTCTCTCAAAGCATTTCTGGTCTACACTGCTGTTTGACGTCTCTTCCTGAGAGCAGCACTTTAAAACGGTAATCTTTGGTTATGGTTGACAGTTTTATGCCTTGCTCTCGCCTTCTGACATACGAACCAGTCTTTCTATACCCTAAAATATTCCTATTAATGGTCGATTTTCATATTCCAAGGGTTCTAACCACTGTACGATAAGTCCAGCCCTCGAAACATCTATCGCGGTAAAATCACTCATATCGTGCTCGTCTTCATTTAAAGTTTAACATATCAAACTGATCTTTGATGGCACCCACAAAATTAAATTCTAACTTTTTCAAAATTATTGAAACGGCAAAATTCTTGACAAATATCCAAAAAACACTACAACTTCATCAATCATACACGATTGACAGCTGTCAACTTCGTATAATATATTAGTATCATTTGAAAACAATATCATAGTCAACGATGATCCAAAAAACTTATTTCTGTGCGTGTCTCCTAATTTTGGCGGTGTGTGTAATCATCGGAGATCGGGAATCAGACGTACATTGCAGGACTAGGCACAATTACTCATTTAAGTCTGGTCCTGCAGTGTACCCATGGCTGCCGATTCCTAGTTATCTCTCATAATGGGTAATGAATAATCACCGCTCTTTAGAAGTCATGAATAATTACAGCAGTTAGGAGTACTGTACCTAAATGAATAATGTAATTCCAATTTGGACACAATAATAGTGATGATATCGTTATTAATATGCCCTACATTATTTATTCAAGTCCAGTCCTACAATCATCCCAGATTGCGGATCCCTAAAGATCATATTTATTTAAAATATTGCTTTAACATATTTCATTGTTTTCTTTATTATCATAATTTAGATGGCTTTATATCTATTGATGATTCTATTGTCGTATATTCTTTTAAATTGGCTGGAATTTGAGGTATACTCTTTTATATGCACTTCAATTCATTTAGTAAAAGGTTCCTTCGTCATGACGAACAGAAATACATGGATCTCATAAAATCACGAGTATGTTCGAGAATTGTAAAAGCAATTTAATTTAGGTAATGATACGACTAAGTGCTTGAAAGTGGATGAGGTCGTATAACACGGCCTTTCAAATAAAAGTAACATAACGTTAAAACGTCATACTTTATTGCTGAGGGACCAGGAAGTATAAGTAGTAGTTAAATCTTTCGAAGATATTACTTGGGTTAATTCCGTTATTTGACCTTTCTCTTATTTTTGCTTAAATATGAGATGGGAAAAGCCAAATATGCATATTTAATATGTTCGTGCGGATGAAGCTAATTACGGGGACATGTTTGAACGTTTCTTTTAAAACTTGTCCAAAAAAAAGGATAATCAAAAATGAATGAGAGGAAGACGAAAGATTTTCAATATGTTGATTAATTTGAGTCGAAATTTTATTTTTGAAAAAATATTACCTATTTATTTTCTTGCCTTTGCAATATATTATCTTCAAAAGGGGTATATACAAAATAAATTGGTTCCCAAGGTAATAAAAGTAAAATATAAAATGTAAACGGGTTCCCGTCATTTTTATAGAGAAAATGGTTCCTCGGTAGTTAAAAAACTAGTAAAACTATCAGGCAGGTAATAAAACAAAATTATTCAATCTATATTATTTATGGCTAATATACACACAAAGTAGAAAATACATGCTAATTTTAGTAAATCTAAATATAACAATTATTAGTCTTTATTAAAAGCACAGTGAAAAGAAACGTATTTTAAGAAATTGTAATCGACTAATTTCATTTGTTGAATAAGATTCTAACATTCTTGCTGTAAACTTTTGGCGGTTTTTAACCTTACTGTTATATATTTTAGCCGTGACCATCACACTTAGTAATTTTACATAAGTTTCCACTTGGAAGTCTTCAAAAATAAAAATGTTGAAGTGTTTATGAAAAGATTCATGGACATTGGTACGGTGTAAGTTCAGCTGAGTTCTAACCCACAGGAAAGGTGAGAAAAGAGAATCTTCTGAAACGTCATTATCTGTTAAGTAATCTGAATATTTTTGCACATTTTCGTCTTTTAGTGCTACTGCGAGCAAATCAAAAACAAAGCAGTCGCTAACACCGTCTGGACTTAAAAAGTCAATACAAAAGTCATTCGCAGCTATCTATCAAATCCAGAATTTTTGTTTTTACCTTCGGATGTAACCCCATATTCTTGAATTTTCTTATACCACGACTGGGCCAGGTGAAACCGGCATCCAATGAAATTATGTCTGCCAAAGGGAAAAATTTGTTTGACAGCGTTATGGGATGCCTTTCTCAAAATCAATAACAATATTCTTAGATTAGCACAATTATTTTCACAAATCTTTATTATAAAGTTAAATCTCTGCGTTTAATAGGTATACAATGAAAAAGATAATGGAATGGATTGTCTTTTATAATAACGGTGTAAAGTAAAAAATTGCCAGAAAAACTGGGCATAATAATTAAAATTGTCATCTTAATAAATTCGCGTTTTTTTCCAACATTTAAATATTCGATTTACACGAAAATACCACTATCTGTTTAATTCTGATATTGATATTACTTATCAATATCAGACTTGTTCCTCTCTATTGGTTTGGATGTTCGCCTCCTCCAGAAAGTCAACAGTGTCCAAGATGTTTTTCGGCAAACGTGGCTGCAATTTTCTATGAGCGTTAAATACATTTCTTCTGACGCAAGCAAAGCCAGATGCAAAGATAGTTGATGGCAGATTTTCTTTAAGTACCCTGCGAATAATCTTAGCAGGCTTTTAAGTTAGGTCTTCTACAGCTTTTCTTTTGTAGGCAGCTTTTCTTTTGTAGAATTAACAATTTGACTGTTTAAGTCCTTCACATTTGCGCCAGTAACTGTGATATTGTTATCACCTTCACCCAAAGTAAGGGCGGATGATTTGCATTTTCTATTTGTACAAGTCCACCGCTTCTCACCACTTTTCAGATCCTTTTGAAAACCATGCTTATAGTTATTGATAACTAATAACTTTTTCCTTCGGTCACTCAAAATTATTTCAGGATTCATGGTTGAAAATAATATTGTTAACAACTCAACAACGGAAGCACACTGACTCTAAACCAGTGAGAATAAACAAAATATTAAAATAACCCTTCCACACCCCCTAACTAATTAGATCCGCCCTGAAATGTTATCTATTCTTTTGTTTGTGTTGTAATGTGTTGCATTAATGTTTTGTAATTTATTGACGATGCTCTGTAATATTTTAATTACGAACTATAATATAAATATACAAATATACAAGCAGCTCTGCAACTATTGGCTTATAAACATACAGTGTCATTAACCAGCTAATGTGTTAATACCCCATAGAGACTTAGCAGTAAATATATTATATTAAAGGGTCCCAATTTAACAAAGCCCCGTGCGGGTTTGAGAACCAATTTACATATTAATAACAAGGACTAAGTATCAACCTTTTATTTATTGCTTGCTGGGAAGTAATATACCAACACCCTCTAAAAGACAATTGTTAAACAGCAAATAATAATTTATTTTAATCCCAAGACCCTCACATTAAATATGCATAATTATTAAAATTGCTCTATAAAAAGAATGTTCTTTAAGTTCGGCAGAAATGGGAGAAGTACTTTTTCGAGGTAAGCCAACTTCTTCATATTCAACCAATTTCTTGACTGGCAATAAATACTGTTGCACTTGGAATCTAAAAGTGTTCAAGAATTATGTTAGTATAAACGATTATCTTTACATACGTAATTAAAAAATTATAATACTCTATAATATAATAATAATAATAATACTTATGGTCATCACATTTACTTGATAGTTCAAAAATGTGCACCAGATGTCATATCAGTTACACAGATCACCTATACTCTATACCATTTAGCATCAATGCACTTACTTCGATCAAAATGTCTTCCAACACGAAACAACAAATGTTATGTTATTTATTATTCTACATATAGGTATCGGGTGTTCAGAAAAATTCGAAGTCAAATTGAAAAAAATCGTATGTCCTAGCTTAAGTCTATGATTTTTATTAAACATTAAATGTCAATTGTTGTGTATCAATAATTGACAGAATCGTACTCTATCTCGGACATGACTTCAAATTTTCAAGGATTACTTTGGCTTCGAGTATTTTTCTGAACACCAATTACAAATAATTTCTTGAATCTTTTTTATAGTGGTACCCACAAAAGAAAACTTAAGAAAATTGACAATACATTTAGTATTGGTGTGACTGAATACCAAATGGTAATGAAATTTTAGCAAATTACACTCTATACAGTGAGTATTACAAATATATTAAGGGTAAATGTACTAGACGATGAGTCGACTCTCAAGTTATCGTAAACCGAACCCATCTATATGACTGTAACATCACAGAAGAGTGTGTTGCTACAAAGTGGGGCAGGGCACATTAATCGCGTAGCTCTAAATGTGACAGAGTCTTAAAGAAAAACTTGCGTGGAAGAAGAAGAAGACTCAGTAGTCTTCATTGAAGATAAATTGTTCTTGACCACCTCACACATGTACAACACACTTGCGTAAGGCGGATATAGAATAAACGTTTAGGCAGTAAACATTTACTTCAGTATCAAAGGGTATTTAAGTGAATGAATATGAAACTCAATAGTTAATAATTGCACCAATAATATTTTATTTATTTGCATGGGGGATCACCAGAAAATTTACAAAAACTATTAAGGATATCCAGAAGAAAGAAGAAATACCAAAGGATTAGGAATAGCTCTGTCAGATATGTCATATAAAATACTAGCTGGCCCATCAGATGTCGTTCTGCCCTTTCCGGTAAGTGGCGCGATGGGTTTGATTTGGTTGAAGTACCAGTATAAGAAAGTCTGGACAGAAGTCCAGGTCCCGGAAAATGGCTCGATCACAGCGCCATCTACCGTTTCCATATTTGGTGATTTTCTTTTTGCCACTAAACCAACATATATTGTGATAGCCTATTTTAGTCGGATTGACAACGTAAATAAAAAATAAGAGGGAGCCTCGGTGTTTAAATTTGTATAACAAAATTATTACATTGAAAGCACCACCATATTTATATCAGAAGAACACCTTCAGAACGGATGCTCCTAACCTTACCACGAGGTTTAGAGGTAGGATTTCTGCACCACCGCATAAACCGCATTATATCAAAGATAATTTTCATATAATTTTTTTTTTGTAAATATAACGAGGTACCTACTGATGTCGTTTCTGGCTCATCTTTCCGTAGTGTTATGAGGAAAAATTTATTACTTGTACAAGGTGTTGATGCTTGCTAGTGAATAGGTTCAGTTATTTTTTTTTTAGAATTGACAGATTTTGGTAAATTTGGCGAGTTTAATGTTTAATAACTCTGATTTCTTTGTGTGTGTTTTTGAAAACCGTTAGAATTTCAGATTGGAGTATTCGTTTTCTTGTGTAGTCATTTTTGCAGTGGTGCGTGGTGCGTTATCGATTTTTTTGCCTTAGGCACTAGTTATCCAATTGCAATCTTTTCTAGTTCAATATCCAAGGTTAAGTTGTAAAGTAGTATTAGCTGAACTTCGCCTTACGATTGCAACTGTTAACTATTAACTTTAACTTTAATTTTAATTTTCAAATTGTATAAGTGTATTTATGTCAATTATATACTTGTATACCTTGTTTCCTGTTGCAATAAAGATATTTTATTATTATTTTTATTAAATATGGTCTGAGAATATCAAGAAGATTAGTTGAGCCATTAATAAGTTATTGAATAACTTACAGATGTACTAACGATTATATATATAGAGACCTATATGCAGGAACTATTCACGGAAGAGACTGAAATCAAAATCGCAGACTACTAACAGGGATTTAGTAAGTGAAGAAGCACCATAGACCAAATATCCACTCTCAGAAAAACCCATCGAAAAAACTACGAGTACGAAAAACAGACAATGCCATTGTTTATCGATTTTCAATAAGCGTACCACAAAAGAAAAATGACAAAGATGTATAGGGAGGGCTATAGCCGAGATAGGACCAAGTAATAAATTAGTAAGAATTATGAAGCTAACATTGCAGAAAACAGAAAATGAACACAACATAATTTATATATGTATACGAGACGGTGGCAGTTCCTGGCTATAAATCGCCAAGGGCTGAAGGAAGTAATGAGGACGCCAGAGAAACAACTAAGAAAAATTGACATATCCTTAACTGGGAAAGAAAATCAAATATACGGAGTGGTCAGAGAGGAGAAACATACAAATAAAAACTGAACGAGGGAGGATATACCAGTTCTATGAAGTTGACGGATTCATCTATCTGGGAAGACTATTTACAAAGAAATCGAACATCGCGCAAGAAATACAAGCAAAGCAGGGGGATAGGTACATATTACTCTCCACTGAAAGTTAATTTCCTTACTCGCATGTTAATCATATAACCTCAAAAAAGTCGAAAAATACAAAGTTGAGATATGGTGAAAAAAGGTACCACAAACCCAAGAAATATTATTTTAATTCATGTACTTGTGGTAAAGACATCTAAGTTTATATATATATACATATATACAATCTGTAATTGAGTATAAAATGCAAATATATACTTGTACTTAAGTACTAGGAATTTTATCAAATCAATGCTACCTACTTTTAAAATACTATGGGTTTGAAATCATTTTCCCTATAATCAAATTTTATAGTCAAGCTAGTTTTGATGCCAGTTAGAGTTTTCTTAATGACAACATTTACATTTAAAATATTAACTAATTACTGATTTTCAAAAATGTATTCAATTAAATGTATGAATTTTTATTCTGTTATTTTATGCATCTATAGTTCCTAATTGAGAATAGAAAATCACACAGCAGTATATGTGTATGAAATGACCTAAAACAAATAATCAATTCATATGTATTTAATTCAAAGTATGGTAAATATATGAAATAATACAACTTCCATCAAAAATAAAAGCTAGCACACTCTGCTGTTGGAATTTCTTTCTTTCGATTAATCACGATTCTAGTTAATAATTTTGTCGTAAACTGTACACAATAATTTTTTTCAGTGTTACAAGTCTCATGTACATTGAACACACTGGCAATTTTGCACTGAATATAAAAATAATTGCACTCGCTTCAAGTACGGCGTCGGTTTCTTATCGAAGAAATTGAAATGTCACTCACCACCTGTCACGTGAAATATCGGCTTTGGAATTATTTTCACGGTCATCTAGCGAATATAAAAGACTTCTTGTAGAAGTCATAGACAGATACTTTTTGTTAATAATAAATTTCTGTAATGGTTTTGCAATTTATACAGTTAAACTAAACATTTAGTTTTTTAGTTTACTATGTATTTTAGAAAAATATATATGTAGTAGATTAAATATAGTATACCGTAGAATAGGAAATTATAATTTGTCTTAATCATAATTTTGGAAGAAATGCATTCCTATCTGTTTTGTTTGTAAAATCAATAAATTCCAAATGGACAGTATATTAAAAAATAAAATAAATTATCACGGAATTCAAATATATATAGGGTCATTCAAAAAGCGTGCCGATTTGGATATATCGAATTATGAACTTAGTTTTTTCGAAATACATTAACATGTTCATGACACCTTCCCAATTCAGGTACGGAAAATGATATTGGACATATGACTTCCCGTACTGCGCTGGCATTCAAGAACTCTGGGGAAATTAGCTATGACTGCCTAACAAGTTTCCACTTGGATTTTGCCGACAACCCGTCAGATTTCCTCCTGCAAGTCGGTTGCTTCGGGATTTGTTGACATACACCAATACTTTAAGAGTACCCCAAAGAAAAAAGTCACAGGGAGTTAAGTCACATGGCCTTGATGGTAATTGATAGTTGCATTACACGAAATGAGGTGATCTGGGAACCGCTCATGGAATAACTGAATTGTTTCTCGAGAATATGGTACCATCCTGCTGAAACTACAAATCTTGAATGCTCATTGCATTGAAATAAGACCAAAAACTCTCTTATTATCGCACGGTATCGATTTCCATTAACTGTCACAGCCTGTCCTGCCTTATTTTCAAAAAGATAAGGGTCGATAAAGCCGCTCGCCCAAAAGCCGCCACAAACTGAAACTATAGCGTGTGAGATGTTTGCAAAAAAAACTGTTTTTAAACAAGAGTAAAAGTCTACTTCCCGTTGGAATTTTGATAAACTTTTTTATAATATTTTTTCAAATCACTTTTGAGTACTTTTGCTGTCTTTCCTAATTTGTTTAAACGTAGTAGTTGACCAGATATTGGCAGAAATTGATTTTTTCACTGCAGAAAATGACTACTTTTGGTCTGCCTATTCAAATTTGTTTTCTATTTATTACCATATTAATTGCCAGTTATGGATTATATTAAATTGATATTAAAAAAGTTGTTCTATAAGAAAACCCGTCGCTTTACACGCATATTTTATCCTTATTGAATGTATATAATCCGAGCTGCAGTTATTAGTATTTATCGTATAATTCCTTATAATTTATAATGAATATTAAAATATGCTTCACCGTTTGGAAAACGAATCATTAGCAACGTGTAATTAAAAATCAAATTCTGTCGATATAATCTGCCTATCTCGCTGTTAAAACTCGTTATTGAATACGAAATAACAGGGAAATAATGCATCCTAATTAATTAACTTGAAATTAATTATTATTTTCTTCAGCTTTACAGATTATCCTCGGCCAAACTCGACTTAACTTTTGACGAATCTTCTTATTGTTAATTTATTGTCTAATATATTTCATGTCCTACAAGCAATCAGTAACAAAGCGAAAGTGAGATCGATATCAGTTGAATTTACTCTCCCAAGTTATAATTAGACAATACAAAGGAGAGCTATTTTTTGATGGATAAGAAGTATTAAGAGCGTAACGGTTATTGACAAACTGGTCTTCAGCATTAACAAAAGTAGACATTTAGAGACGTTGATTGGACTATTGTCTATTTAATTGCTTCAAGAAAAAATGAGCGTATTAAAGATATTTCGTCAGGATAACTATGCTTTATTAATGGTACTGGACAATTTTTGTTCTTTATTAATGATACTGACACTATTGGTATACAAGGTAAGTTGGAATAATATGCATTAATATGTTGATTCACTTGAGTTTTTTAATTTAAATTATAAATAAAAAGTTTTCCATTAAATTACATATAAATAATGAGGTGCGTACACCACACGACTTTCTTATACGTATGAGCGTTCCAAATTACACAAAAGTTATGCTTGTATCTTCTCAGAAAAATAAACTCGTGAGTAAGTGTGTTACTTCAATCTTTGTATACGAAAATTCCAAATCCTATTAATGAAATTAATGAAACGAGTGACTAACAAGTTTATAAAATGAGTTTCATAGTATACTTTTTCTACGACCACAAATAATCAATACAATACAAAATTACTTGTGTGTTGTTGCACCATGTCGGATTATTTTGACAGATTGGTGACAAGTGTCAATTATCTTGATTAATTTCACATGATTTTCCCCAAGGCCAACTGTATCTGACATCGTTGCGCGATATAAGGCCGTCACATAACTTCGATTTACATTGATGATTTTGATTCTTGTAACCTCAAAATATTTATCAGTATGTGGCGCCATCTATTAGTAGTGTTTTGTATTATATGTGGATGTAAAGTAGTCACTAACTTCTGACAAAGATTTTCTGACCCCAAATATGGTATGATTTGAGTAACAATATTTGCTAACTCTTTTAAGAGACCTACAAATTTATAGTTCGGATATGTCAGACCACCACGGTCTTTGGTACGGTGAGATGAATTCACCGTACCAAAGGTCCAGGAATTTCTGTAGATAGTAGAGGACACAGGCAGTAATCACACTGAATAATTTCATGGGTAAATTGGAGAAATGGGTGCAACCGATTTTTGACCAAAAAAAACTAGTGTTCCTTATAGAGGACCTCTAATTGAACAACTTTTACTTATAAATTAATTGGCGCCAACGTACAGGAACGAAGATAATTAATAATTAACGTGCTCACCGAGTGAATTTTTCCATGTCACATTTTCAGTCGTATCTGTTATATACACAGTTGAAATTATGAAAATCGTAAAAAATGATGTTTATTTCACTTTACCACAGAACAATTTCATTTGATTTTTATGTTTTTTAATAACTTTTCTGCGATTTTAAAATTCTAACATAACCCAATAAAATAGAAAATTAAATGCAAATCAGTAACAAAAGACGTTATAAAGTGTATATTATTTATAAATCTGTAGTTTATTTCATTGATTTTTTAACATGCCTTTTAAAATTATATAATATCCTGTAAATTAGTACAGAATGATATAGAGAATGTTTATGTTTTCTTTCATTTTTTCAAACATTTATAATTCTCTTTTTGCACATGTACATGATTTATACTGCAATCATTGCAATGATTGTTCCCTTAATTTAGAGATTTTTTTACTTCTTTACCATCTTCCTTCCCCGCACCTCTAATTCCGTTAATTTATTTTGTACTTTTCGTGTTTGCCGCCCCTTCCCCCACCCCCGCGCATTTGTAATTTTCGTGTTTGTCGCCCCTTTTCCACCACGCACAATTCTAGTTCTCACCACCCCCACCGTTTTTTAGTTTTTTTACGATCTGCCTTCACCCGGTGCAAATTCCGTTCTGTTGTTGCCGCCCCTTCATATAAGGGGGCGGCAGGAATATTTGTTTTTGCTATCTGTACCCCATTCGTTGTCGGCACTCGTATTTCGGTTGATTTATACCAATTTTTTGATGTTTTGCGCGCGCGGGGGTGGGGGGAAGAGGCGGCAAAACATCAAAAAATCGGTATAAATCAATCGAAATACGAGAGCGGACAACGAATGGGGTACAGAAATTGCTATTAATTATTACCGTAAACAAGTTCGTTATCACATTGAATTCATTTATTGTTGAGTGTTTGCATTGCATTTTTCGTTCATTTCTATTTTTGCCACCCCCCTTTCCCCACCATCTCGAGGTGCGAACACAAAATTCATATGAACAATAGTTGCAATGCAAACATTCGACAATACATTCTATATGAGGACATACCTATAGATTTGTACTGATAATTTTTAAATACTTATAAAAGACTAATGGGAAGGGGAACGGGGACAGAAAACAAACAAAATGCGAACTATCCTACACAAAATGAAAAGTAAAAATAAACACTGAAGTATATATAATGTTAATGTAATTATGTATTTATTTACGACTTGGGTTGGGTTTGGTTGAATTATATACCAACCATTACGTATTTTCCAATTGCAATAAATATATACCAGAAAACACCTATGAACATTCTCTATATCATACCGTTATTTTAAAAGGCATGTTAAAAAATCAATGAAATAAACTACAAATTTATAAATAATATACACTTCATAACGTCTTTTGTTACTGATTTGCATATAATTTTCTAATAAATATTGAAAAATACAAGAGGTTTGTTCGACCATCTATCTACTATCTACTGTATAACTCTATGGATGACAGTCGTTGGTCCGAATCCTAATGAATCCGAATCCTAATGAAACTTGATGAATGGGCTTTTTCCACTAGGTGGTTTAAGGGGAGGTTTGTTGTTATAATTGGGTTATGTTAGAATTTTAAAATCGCAGAAAAGTTATTAAAAAACATAAAAATCAAATGTAATTGTTCTGTGGTAAAGTGAAATAAACATTTTTTACGATTTTCATAATTTCAACGGTGTATATAACAGATGCGAGTAAAAATGTGATATGGAAAAATTCACTCGGTGAGCACCTTAATTATTAATTATCTCTGTTCCTGTACGTTGGCGCCGATTAATTTATAGGTGAAAGTTGCTCAATTAGAGGTCCTCTATAAGGTACACCAGTTTTTTTGTCCAAAATCGGTTGCACCCATATTCTCCAAAAATTCCCCTTAAATCTACTTAAAGTTTTATGATATTCTTCAGATGTCCTTTTCAACTTCAGGTTCAGAACTTTGCAGTGGTACCTCAAATTTTGATCCTCATTTTCAGTGATGGAATCAACTTGAACGAATTTAGAGTTACTGCAATCAAAATCGTGTCTGCAGCTAGTAGATGGAGAACATACATTGGAAATGCTAGATTCATGGAAGCCCTAAAAATTATTTTATGTACTGATACATAGTTAAAATTTACAAACACGGAAGGCAGTGTTCCTTCATTTAATTTAATTTTCTTGCCTGAACTGTTAATATCATTTTCATGAAAATGTTTTATGCAAACAGCACTGTAGTCAGTCCGTTTTGTAGTATCTATAATAAAGAATTAAATTAAGTATTTAATGTTCCAGTTACAATTGACTATATATTTAAAAAAGTATTTTCAAATTTAGTTATAAGATTAAGATTATTTGTATATATTTAGGTAAGACAGTAGAATATAAAGTAACATGTATAAAATTGTTTTTCATAACCAAAATTTTAACACATTATTCCAAAGATTATTTAATCTTATATAAAATTTAAAAATAAAAAGTGCTTTTTTGATAAGATTACCACAAAATTCTTGAAAAATATTTATCCATAATCCTCGGATATCAGGCTTACTTGGAATTTCGAAAGAAACATTTCTTTCTCCGCAAATAATACATTTCCTAAACATTTTTAGAATTTTACCTTAATTTCAAATTGAAATTGCCGTCAAGCTGACGTTCAAAACTCAAATTTAAAATATACCATGTGCTTGCCGGCGACCTGCGGATACAGCTTACTATAAGATAAAACGACTACACCGAGAGTTTGTATATATAGTACGAGAAAGCAATATACCAACTGCAGTACAGCTGCTATATATCCTTGTTGCCCTGATTAAACGAGAGTCAGTCTAGCCCGTGTAGCCTCAGCGTAAATGTACTCGAATCCCCTCTTTTCCAACACTACACTCGACCAAAAAGCAGTTTGTATATTGCTTTTTCGTACTAACTCATACAAACTCTCGGTGTCGTCGTTTTATCTTATAGTAAGCTGTATCTGCAGGTCGCCGCCAAGCACATGGTATATGCCTACCAAGATTTAAAATAATTTACCAAGCAGTTTATTATGCTTGTGATAGATAGCGCCACATACTGATAATATTTTGAGGTTATAAGAATCAGAAATATCCCATTTAAAAAATCTAGAGCTAAATTCAGTCCGTTGCTAAGTTCAACCCGTGACTAAAGTACACGAAGCCACAGCTTGTCAAGGTGTGTTTAAAAGGCAACTTAGCGCCATTGAAACATATGCGATAAATGGCATTTTAAACAAGGAACTAGAAAAATACTTTTATACTGATAATGTAGGTACTTGTCTAGAAAACATCACTTGCAAGATATTTGCAAAAAGCTGATTTTCGATAAAAGTAAAATACCAACTTCCGGTAGGACTTTCGAAAAACTTTCTTGATAAAATTCTCGTCAAATTTAATTTTGAGTACATAAATTCTTTATAAATTTGTTTAAACTTTATAGTTGACAAAATATTGGCAAAATTCAATTCTTTCGCTGAAGTAAATTACTATATACTTCCGGTCTACCGATTTTACTGAAAATCTAGTCAGATCTCAAGAGGGAAATTATACTCGTAAATATAAAATTTGAAATTGATATCTATAGCCGTTTAACCGTATCGCCACAAATACATTTTTTAAAAACCACTTCTTCGATATCTGGAGACTTGAAAACGTGGATATCTGCGAAAATCTCGAGATCGCAAATTTTCGTCATCACAATACTTATACTATGTATAAGAAAGTAAAAATTCTTTATACCAAAAAGGAAGATAATCCTTTTATTTTAGTTTAAAGTACAAGCTTTATTATTTTGTGTGGAATACAATCTCTTGTAAATGATCAAATTCTTGACTTCACAAATGGTAATTGTTTGGAGGAAATAATGAATTACATTTTAGCATGATAACAACACTAATAATGGTGAGATATTATTTTAAACACTAAACTAGTTTGTGGATTATTAGTTTAGCTATGTATGTTTCTTGTAGGGCTAAATGACTAAATCCCACTGTAAGATATGCTACGATGTGGGCGGCTAATTGATGTCTCCGAATTACAAAATATCACGCCCAGAAAATCTCTGAACCATGAAAGCTATTGCTCCATGATTTGTGAATCATTGTAGCATCGTTTTGGTAGAAGTAAGTAACGTCTTCATACATCTCGTCCAATACAGATAATAAATATAACTTCGGCCAGTAAGAGCCCATGACAGTGGAAATATCGTTAATCACAATGATTTTTCTGAAGGAATCAGGAGGTCTCTCGGCATATTAAATATCAAATGAGCCGAAGTATTGCTTTTCAGGATTTAACGGCTGCGTCAACTGTACCTTTCAAGCATGCAGAAGTCTACGTTACTAGTGCAAAATAGGATATAAACTGTTCGTTAAGATACCCATTTAATGTGAACGCCTTGAAATTAACAAACAGTGATGTACTGCAACACTTTGACTTGTGCAACTGATCTTCGAAGCTGGTCTTAGATATGGCGGTACTTATACATTAGAGTTGTTCAAATTCAGTGATTAGATTTCCAATAGAAGCCGAGTACTGGAAGAGGCTGACGTTGCAAGTATAAATGTTTTGAGAAAATCCCAGACGAAAAACGTTTGCTAATAAAATACAATTTCAACAGGATTGACAATAAAGCATGGGTAGTGGAAAAGGCTGTAGTCATAAATACAAGGTAAAGAACCTTGTGTCTGAATAATAATAAACAAATTGTAATTGTTATTATTATAACAAGAACGTTTAAACAGTGTGTTTGTTCTCTATCAAGTAAATGTGGCAAGCATGATAAGAGGCTAAATACTCAGCCAAACGATATCTTGAAGCAAACATGTCATCAAAAATTGTAAAACGTTTTACTACAGCAGAACAAGTAATATTATAAAATAATATATATATCATGCGTGAACTACATCGACACACATGAAGTAGAAGTATTTAAATGCTGGTTTCAGGAGGAAAAAATGACCTCAAACCCAAAGTCAGCTACAACGTTTATTTTCGTTTCATTATTTTTAAAATAAGTTTTGGGCATTCCAAGTCTGATAAGGTAAGTAGGGTTTATGATAATATAAACAGTCAATTAAAAAGCAACGCTTTGGAAATAAATTCACTGGAAACAGAACTGCTAGTATAACAGCCAAAAACCAAAGTTTTTTTTCCATCTGACGATATAAACCGATATGTGAACGACTGTGCTTTATTTTGTTTGGCCGCCATTTTGGGAAATATTAGTTTTGATAATTCATATTTGGCAGTCCTTTGGAGTAAAGATGTGGCAAATTTATTATAGATAAATATTCGTGCTTTAATTGTTAAAAAAATTTATCCAAATGAATCATCGATTACTAGAACGTTGAGCAAGTTAGGCGGAATTTTTTGGGAGTGAATGATTTCGAAGAAAGAGAGTCTGTAGCTGATAGGCCCCAGCGTGGACCACAGCTACTCAAAATTGCCTGAGATCATTGCTGCTGTTCAAGAAAGTGTTCAAAACAATCCATCAACTTCAATTAGAAACCGTGCTCAGAAACTTGGTATACAAAGAACAACTTTGGCCAACATTATGCACAAGGGCTTGAAATTGTTACTATTTAAGACTCAATTAACACAACAGCTTTTTCCACAAGACAATTTACGCCGCCATACATATGCCAAGACGATGTTAGATCTCGTCCATGAAAACCTCGAATAAACAGACTAGTCCCTTACATCAATTAAAAGTCACAGTCTGGTGTGGAGTTTGGTTAGAAGGAATCACTGGACTTTACTTATTTGAAAATGAAAAGGGATTAACCGTGACTGTCATTGGCCAGCAATATCATGACATGATTGAAATTTTTTTAATGCCAGAACTGCATGCTATGGACTTAATAACATGTGATTCCAGCAAAACGGTGCCACATCACATACAGCCAAAATTACAATGAAATTACTGCGAGAGCTCTTTCCGCAACAAGTTATCTCAAAAAATGGTAATGCTGATAGGCCTCCACAGTCGTCGGATTGGACTACCCCGGACTCTCTTGTAGGGATATCTAAAGAGTAAGGTTAGAAACGCCTGAGCAATTCAAAAAAAAATTCATCATGAAATTATTGAAATACCCTGTAAAGTGTGTCAAAATGTAATGAAAAATGTGCTCAATAAAAGCCCGCATTTGATGCGGAAATTTGTCTGACATTGTATTCCATGCATAAGTGCTAACATTAAGTAAACCATTTATCAACATTAGATCCATACTCTTTCATCTAAAAAAAAGTTATGTACACACCAAGTGGTAGGTATACCTTTCCGGTGAACAGCTGTATAAACAAATCGTCTTCGATATTATGTCACTATTTATGAACAAATTCTTTGATAATATGACATTAATAAATCAGGGAGAAGCTGTTTCTTTAAATAAATTATTGCACTAAGTCTTCATTCATAGTTGTAACAAATTTTATCTACTAATAATACGGAAATTATTGTCAAACTGAGGTGACTTAAATATATTGTGAATGTGAGTACTTAATATAATAATAGGAGGATGCGTACTTTACATAATGTAATAAGTTGGCGTAATTATTAAAAAAGAATCTACGTATTCTACGTGCATTGAGATGCAACTTTAATTGCTTTTAAGTGATGTAGGTGCTCATTCCTTACCTTCCATAGGAAGATATAATCAGAAATACTGCTGGTACAAAATTCAATCGCACGATATTTTATAATTGACCTTATCTTGGTAAGAAATGGAAGTTAATGTTAAAAGAAGTACTGAAAGGATCTTCAAGTACATACATATATAACCGTTAAAGGTACTTACGTCACATACCACCCAGCCTTTATCGTAGTATCATTACTCGTTTTTCTTACTGATTTAATAGCCGACAATTTTTTGGAGAAAATAAATAATTTACGTTATTTCAAGTATTTTAATGACATTACATTTAGTACACATTACAAGACCAACGTTGAATAATTGAATAATTGCTATTTAATAACTGTAGGCACAACATATATATTATATATATATATATATATATATATATATATATATAAAAGGATGTTCATATATCTATATCCTATACATGTTCTTGGCTTTTGACAAATAATCTATATTGGTTTTATTTCTTGATATGAGGCCGGCCTCTTCTAAATAATTTATTTATATATTTAGAAGAGTCCTCATACCAAGAAATAAAACCACTAGAGATTATATAAATATATATATATACGGTATCTTTATGTGAATGCCTGGTCCTTGATGTGTATTATCCAGTTCATAAAAAATAGTACCCACAGGAAAATGTCTTAAGTCCTGTAATTTTCTAAATAATTTAAAACGTAATGTGAGCACAGTTACATATCTTTAAACAAACGTAGATAACCAAGCAAAATGGAACACATTAAAAAAAATGAGGTGTGGCCACCACACGACTTTCTTATACGTATGAGCGTTTCAAACTATACAATCTTAAGAATTTTTTTATACAAAACTTATTCAAAATCCTATTCTAAGTACTTTTATTCTCTTAATAAATCGCTATAGAATGCATACTTTGCAAGATATTCGAAAAAAAGTGCTACTCGCTAAGAGTAAAAGTGCTACTTCCGGTCCGAATTTTGAAATCTTTTTTATACAAAAGATATTGAAAACTATATTTTAAATACTTTTATACACGTAACGTACCTGTCTAAAAAGTTTGACTTGCGAAATATTCGCAAAAAACTGATTTTCGATAAGAGTAAAAGACCTACTTCCGGCAGGAATTTCGAAAAACTTTTTAAATAAAATTGTTCTCAATTTTAATTTTAAATACATATGAATTCTTTATAAATTTGTATAAACTTAGTATTTGACGAAATATTGGCAAAATTCGATTTTTTCACTGAAGTAAACTGCTACTTCCGGTCTACCGATTTTACTGAAAAACTAATCAGATCTCAAGAGGGAGATTATACACGTAAATACAAAATTTGTAATTGATATCTCCAGCGGTTTGACCGCCATCGTGGTCACACACAGACAAACAGACAGACAGACAGACAAACACACAGACATTTTTTAAAAACCACTTTTTTGGTATCAGGGGACCTCAAAACGTGGACATCTGCAAAAATCTCGAGGTCGAAAATTTTCATCATCACAATACTTCCTTATACTACGTATAAGAAAGTAAAAGCAATACTCGACTTAAAATGTAACCATTACTGAACCAATACAGAAAGTTACAAGTGTTAGTACTTACATCATAAATGCTTATATATATGCATATTTTAAAGCCCATATGGATACACATCATGCATCTCTGATAATATGCCCAATCAAGGAATATTGAAGCTAGGCAAATATTTCGAAATAAGATTCTTGAAACATTGTCATATACCACTGTAAATTGACTGGCATAAAATCTTAATGTGGAAACTATTAAAGAAGGATTTGCCCGATGAGTATAGGCTTCACAAACATGTAACACCGAGATGATTCAGATAGATAAATGGATAATTTATTAAGTGTAAATTAAAATACTTCATGAAATAGCTATAATAATAATAATTATTGCGTATCCAATATAATATAAAACAACAAGGAGAACACTATAATTTAGAATAGATATTAATTATTAATTAAGAGCAATAAAGTACTCTAAGATAATACCCATAGGAAAATGTCTTAAGTTCTGGAATTTTGTAGATAACTTAAGATGTAATGTGAACATAGTTATGTATCTAGAAATGACCGTAGATGACCAGGCAGAATGGAACACTTTAAAAAGAAAAACAAAACTCGACTTAAAATGTAACCAATACTGGACCATTTAACAGTTACTAGAAGTGATACTATATAACTTTAGTAAAGAATTGACCCCCACTTTAAATCTAACTTTCACGAGTCAAAACCTTGTAAACAATATCTTTAGTTTCTTCAACGTCATCTCTGTCAATATTATATTTAGTTAGAATAGGTAATAATTTTTACGGTTAGCATCATCAAAATTTGAAGGAAGCGAATTTGTTGGTTATGCCAATATTTTTCGTTGGTTGTAAATTCGATACAGATGGTGCAGAATGTAATAACATTCAGACCACATTTTATTGCACATTTCGGCGAAAAGTATCACCGGATTCAATTTTGGTTTGAACTTACTTTTACCACTTTGGACTAAACACCAAAGCACATAACAAACGTTTCTACTATTATTATACCGGGTGTCCACACGAAAACTTTACATTGAATTATTTCTGGTGTTTTTGAAGACAAAAACTTGAAATTTTGGGTGGTTGTCCAGGATATAGGGGGACAATGAATAGTGTATTTCATATCGCCCCATCGGGTCACCCGCCGCCGCCGGCCACCCCCACTCCAATATTTTAAATGACACCCTGTATTTTTTTTTGGTGGTTTTGAAAGAACACAATTTTCTTGATATTCCTATGTGAAAAAACTAGTAACACACATTATGACATTTATGAGATATTTAAATTTAAAAGTTTCAGATATCAGAAATTATTAACTCCGAAAAATCATAAGTTAGTCATGGAAATACTTAAAACAAGATTTATTCACAACATTTTAGTTAAATTAAATGCTCAAATTGTTCACCGTTTACATTTAAACATAAATAAAGTCTATTTTCAAAAGCATTTCTAACATTTTCGAACACTTGTGGCGTTAAATTTCGACATTCCTCTGTTATTCTATTACGTAAATCAGCTATTGATTGTGGCGGTGTCTTATAAACAACAGACTTTAAATGTCCCCACAAAAAGAAATTTAGGGGAGTTAAATCGGGGGAGCGAGCTGGCCATTCAATAGAGCCCCTACGTCCAATCCAATGTCCTGGGAAAATATTATCCAAATAATTCCTAACGTCTAAACAGTAATGTGGCCCAGCTCCATCTTGTTGAAAATATAATTGCTCCTCCTCTATTTCATTCAAGTTTTCTTCTAGACACTGTATGATAAGAGGATGTATTAGCTCTTCCAAAAATTGTAAGTACTTAGGTCCATTTAAATTTTCCTGGAAGAATATAGGGCCAATTACTTGGTTATTAAGAATTCCAGCCCATACATTAATTTTTTGGGGATATTGTGTGTTGCCTTCTCGGAAAAAATGGGGTTTTACGTCGCTCCAATATCGACAGTTGTGTCTATTCACAAGACCATTTAAGTAAAAGCAACTTTCATCACTAAAGCAAATACTTCGCAAAACATTTCCATTTTGCCGAATCATATCTGTCATTATTTCACAAAATTCGACTCTTCTGTCGAAATCACCGTCACCCAACTCTTGGTGAAGTTGAATTTTATAAGGGTGCATTTTGTTTAATTTTAATATCTTATGGCAGGTTGATTTTGGCACTCCCGAAACTTCGGATAATTTTCTCAACGAAAGCTCTGGGTCTAAATTAATATGCCCAAGAACTGCTAGTTGCATAGCTTCATTTAGTACACCACAATTATTCGTATTCCGTTTTTTATTATTTACAGATCCAGTTTGCAAAAATTTTTCTATTAGCGTTCTGACATAAGCAACAGATACGTTTCTGTTTGGATGGTTTTCATTGAATAAAGTCGCCGCTTGGGAATAATTTTTGTTTGCAATCCCATACAAAATCATTATTTCAGTTCTCTCTTCAAGAGTATAAACCATTTCAGCGAAAAAGCCGAAACTTTAAGAACAATTTTACAAGTATTAATATTTATGAAACACAAAAGTCACAATTTTGACAATTCTAATTTAAAGCAAACTATTTCCATGACTAACTTATGATTTTTCGGAGTTAATAATTTCTGATATCTGAAACTTTTAAATTTAAATATCTCATAAATGTCATAATGTGTGTTACTAGTTTTTTCACATAGGAATATCAAGAAACTTGTGTTCTTCCAACACCACCAAAAAAAAATACAGGGTGTCATTTAAAATATTGGAGTGGGGGTGGCCGGCGGCGGCGGGTGACCCGATGGGGCGGTATGAAATACACTATTCATTGTCCCCCTATATCCTGAACAACCACCCAAAATTTCAAGTTTTTGTCTTCAAAAACACCAGAAATAATTCAATATAAAGTTTTCGTGTGGACACCCGGTATACTTATTCTACTTGGCATCTATGCATTTCAAAGGATTTGTGAAAGAATCCATGGTTACAAACTTGAAGATAACTGATCGACTGATGTTTTATTGATGTGTATTTATCACAGCAAACAACTCTATGAAAATTGCGACTATTAGTTTTATAAATTGGTAACTGCAACAATTATGAAAACTCCAAATTAGTAACCTTATAAACTCCAATATAAACTCGCAAGCTTAAGGAAACCTTACCAAAGGTGATGAAAATTGTTCAATGGGTACGCTCCAGATGTAGCCAAATGTTTGCATATTTTTCCATCAATTTTAATCTTTCATGCACAGCCCTAGAACTTGCATTTTGTTATTACAGTTATCATTTTAAATTTATGTAATATGAAGCATTACATCATTAATGGAAATTACTTTTAATTATATATTTTTAAGTACTGAGTTTGGTCAGTTTGTGTAAGCAATCTGTAACTAATTGTTTTCCTTAATTTCTTGGATTAATTGTTTATATTTAATTACTATCTACGTTTTGATGTAAGTAGGATGCTATAGAGAAAATTTGACATTAGCACAAACAACTAGGTTATTAAATATATAATTTTTGTGCCAGTTATTTAATTAGACTAATAATTACCTGCAATTTCAGTGCTTTTCCGCATTAGTACCTACATATAAAACTACATGCATTGGTACTTGCGCGAAGAATATTTCTGACTTTTGTACGTTTTTTAATTTTGTTGAAGGAACAAGAATACTTATATTTAGAAGAAATGTATATATACATAATTTTTAACACAATAAAGCAAGTATACTTTGACTGAACATTGATATATAAATTAAATATTATTTGAAGAAAAGGTACATACTTGTTTCTAATTCAAACTTGTTTTAAATAAATTAGTATGGTCACCAGAGTTTGGTATTGATGGCTTTAGAGCACAGAAAAGATGAGATGGTTTAGTTATATGGGCGGTTTTATCCGATAGGAAGGAGCCATACTGCAGCGCTGTCGGAATTGTGGGAACGTTCACCAATTTTAATCGAAAATCTAACCTTCAAGGTTTTAAACGGACTAAACATTGGTGAATATAATGTAATCATACCGTAAGTTCTGTAAAGAGTAATATGAAAATTGTATTAAGTTGACATAAGCCATTTTTAAACTCGAATGATGGATCTCCTCTGGTGCATTGTGTGTGGGGCGTACAGAGAGGAAGCAAAAGTCATGCATAATTTTCCGAGGCTAGAACTCGTTGAAAAAAATTTAAGGAGCACATACCCAGTTGTACATTTTGTTAATATAAATTACTTTTTTTAAATAAAACATACCTAGGTGTTAGATGTTAGTTGTAATTTTGTTGATTATCGCTTTTGTGTTGACACACTTGCCAATTATTTCGTAACGCACTTGTGTAGAATTTGATCGTGTACAAATAATATTTAACGACTTTAACTATATTTATAATTTTTATCCGCAATCACCTTATAATGAGACTCGAATCCACTCTTAGGAACCATATTAACAAGCATTTTATTCCCACGTGGATAAAAGTTGGCTTAAACCACGTTGCTAACGGTGTTACATTAGCTATGTGGAATTAACCAAGTTTATTCCACTCTTGCAAAAATTGCTAGACTAATCAAAATCAATAATGATCAAAATAATACCTTGGCTTATTGTGATTGTGGATAAACCCTTGTATTGCAATTCGTGTTTTAGCAGCATTCTATCCACTTAAAGGAAATTAAACGCTCGACTATCGTCTCGCGTTTAAACATTCTTTGCATAGATAAAATTCTATCTAAAACACTTGCAATACATAACTATTATTGTGAAGACCATTTAGATTAGTTGCATTTTGAGATTTTGTATTTCACTAATGTTTTTATTTTTAGTCCGATCGGCACCAAACTTCATAGGAAAACGCTCCTCCAGACTGTTAGATTCTTCTTGAAAATTTCATCTAAATCGGTTCAGCGGTTTCGGAATCTATAGGGAACATACAAACACCGCCCGCCACATACCTACATCCAATTTTATATATAAGACAAGCTTTAATAATATTTTAATAATTTTAAATACACTTTGTACCTTTTCTACCTGTCATTATTAAAGCGTAATTATTTAAGTAATTTTTTCTTGTAAAACGTTATTGTGTGGTTACAGTATTGTAATTAAATATCGTATTGTATACCGTTTTCTTTAGCAATGATCCCTTATTACTGAGGAAATTAGTATATGATACGCAATTTGATTACAGTGTTGTGATCATGTATTAAACCCTAATTTGTAATAAAATTTATTTTGAATTTCCCGCTATCAATTGAATCGCCCGCTATTTGCTTATTATTATTGAAAACTGTAATTTTTTGATGTCAGCGCCATCTATATTTGGCTCCTTTTCGACCCAGAACGCGGACAAAAATATTGCGTTGACTGCGCCATAATCTAATCTCCGCTTTAGAGTTTGTCTGTTGTCGTCACACAGTCTGACACACATTGAAATATACGTGTACATGATTACCAACATCAGGAGACTTAAAAACGTAAACACTTGCAAATTCCCGTGGTCAGAAGCTTTCATTACAAGATTATCTTAAACTACATATAAGAAAGAAACGTAAAGTAAATAAAAAATTAAGTGTAGGTAAAACACGACTTTCTTAAACGTACGTGCAATCCGAATTTTCTAAACTAAAATATCTCCTTGTAATAAATATATGTCAAATGCATAATTTACTAGATATCTATAAAGAAAACTACTTTTTGATTAAAGTAAAAGTGTTCGTATTGTGATTTTTTAAAAGTTTTTCAAATCAAGCTCCAAATCCTTGTAGTTATACTCTTAATATATCTTCATAGAATAAATAACCTGCAAGATATTCGCAAAAGACTGTTTTAGATCGCAGTAAAAAACCTACTTACGGTAGGAATTTCGAAAAACTTTTTTTTCCAATTATTTTCAAATTCACTTTTGAATATTTTTGTATTTTTTATAGAAACTTATATTCATTGAGTAAGTTGGACAACATGTTGGTAAAATTTGATTTTTTCACTGAAAATCTAGTCAGATCTTGAGAGAGATACCTCTAAGTGTAAAGTTTGATGTTAATAGTCTTAACCGTTTGGCCACTATCGTATTCACACGTGCATACACAGGGAGACAGAAACAAACATGTTTGCAAAAACCACTTTTTATCATCATTATCAACGTGGATATCTGCAAAAATCTCGAGGTTGGCAATTTTGATTGTCACAGTGCTTACGTATACTATATATAAAAAAGCAACAGTTAGGAAAAACAAAAAGTAATAATGTACACACTGTATTTTGTTCTAAGTTGAAAGTGTAATATAAAATATAATATATAATAATAATATAATATTTTCCATTTAAATATTTTATTTTGGTAAATTCATTGCCCCAAAATAATTGGTTTGGGCAAACTAATCTTTTTTATATGTACTTGATATACGCAAGTACATTAGCCGGCAGTTTTTTGCTTTCCGTTTACATGTAATTTCCCTGGTTAGATTAAGAATCGAATCTTCTTAGAGTCTAGGAAAATTTTCCATGCTATATAATTACGTAGAACAACACTCACTTCTTTGAAATACCGCACTGTAAAACACTACTTTTAACACACTATACACTGACGTCGCTAATGAAAAGATTAAATTTTGTTAGATACATCATTTTCTTGCAACCACGACATTTAAGATTTTGGCGCCAACTGAACTTATCTGTACACGGAGGGTTTACTTATAAGTTTTGATTAAATACAGAGGGTAACGAGCACCAATCGGATGCCGGAACAGGAAGTAATGTACATACATCCGACTATGAGGGCACGTGCTGGGCCCATTGTTATTATTCTACACAAGGGAGAGATGACAATTATCGTGGGAACTCTTGATATCCCGATATTTGCGAGAACGTATTGTCGTTAAATGCTATGGGGTATTTCGTTTAACTGTGACGTTCTTTAACTTTAGATTTATGTATATGAATTTTATCGGAATATTCCACACTATACTATTCGTTAGTTATTATTAAAATTACAATATTTTATATGATGCAAAGTTAGGGCCGGTTTTTTCAGTGTCGATTCAACTGTCGTATGGTATAATTGTTGATTAAAATACCGGTTAGTACAAATTTGAATTTATATTGCAATTGTGCTTTCATGTGTAATTTTTAACTTTACCTTTCGCGTGTAATGGGAGAATGTATCCCATTATATTTTCAAAAATTAGTGAAACGTTGTAAACATAATATATAATAAAAGTATCATAAAATGTCCCATTTTTAGCCTATTCATTTTATGGTTCTGCAGCTCTAGCATAGAGATGTGAACTCGTGCAGATACACTTGGATCTCGCACATTTTTGCAAATAATAGAGTAAAAGCGTGTTTTAGTATATTATAAAGAATACAACATCCACGATTGACAATTCTATTGTATTTGCGACAGTTACACCTAAGTATTGTTCGTTACTTTACATATAAATACTACGAGTGATTAATTTCTGTTTGACATTGCATATTTCAGGATAACTCCTACCATGTTTCATCTTTCCAAAGATGTGACTTTGCTTAGGCCCTAGGTCTCAGTTTAGCCAGTTATGTAAACGATATATATGTCAAATTTCAAGAAAATTGGTTTAGAGGCTGCGAACATTGATCACTTTTACCTCAAACTAGTGAAATTTCTAATATTAAAGTGATTTGTACTAATGTGCTTCGAATGTATTTTTTTCATCTTTTGCAGGTAATTGAACTTTAAAATGAGAATTAAAAGAGAAATTCGGCTGCTAGAAAAGGTGGCTAGTGTTGAGTTCCTAGGAGCCCTTCAAAGAAACAAATACTTTAGTTTTTATTTAGCATCACAAGGAATTGAAAGAACCACTTTCGGATGCTGCTAAATCTACCAGTACTAAACTACAGGAAGTTTAGAGGAAAGCAAATATCCCTGTTAAGACGAAGAAGAATACCCTTACTGGTATGCAGAAACTGTACAAAGAGAACCAAAATCTGGGTCAAGAGAAACCGAGAAACACGTAGAAAGCAAATGTGAAACGGCAGATCTGGAAAGGTGATCTCGTCAAGTTATTTCACATTTCCTCACAAAATGTGCTGGACACGACTAGCACACCTCAACAAGATAAAGTATTTATCAGGTACCAAAGAGAAGATCGTATGAGTTTGTCAGTGAGTGGAGTAAACAAAGTTT
This sequence comes from Amphimallon solstitiale, assembly GCA_963170755.1. Classification (NCBI taxonomy): domain Eukaryota; kingdom Metazoa; phylum Arthropoda; class Insecta; order Coleoptera; family Scarabaeidae; genus Amphimallon; species Amphimallon solstitiale. The sequence goes on along the minus strand of OY720683.1, from coordinate 59,298,292 downwards.
TCGCCTCGAAAATAAGTAAGTGTACAAAAGCAGAAAAAACATATTCATATAAGAATAAATATTACAAAGCTATCGCTGAAATCAATATGACAGTTATAAGAAAAGACTCATCTCCATCATCATCAGCATCTACTGACGAAGAGGCCAAGTTTTCGCCTCCAGAAACAAAAAAATTATGTTCAAGTCCTAGATTAAAACCTATTTATAAAACACTCATGTCTTAGAGCTTTCCATTCGATAAGTAAGTACTTCATTTACAGCAACTGCAAAGAGCCTTAGCCGCGATGTGTCAAAAATGTTTGTATCTCCAGCTACTGTTTACTCGGGCGATCAATTGACGTAAAATGGCAAAGCGGAACTCTTTGAAGCTCCTCCTCGTTTCCTCTTGCACTGAGATAGTAAACTGTTGCTCTCAATTGCCCATGGGAGTGTCAAAACTTTGAAATATAGAGTTGCGGTTCTAGTGACTGAAGATTTTGAACATATCCTTGGCATACATGTTGTCATGAAGGCACTGGTGAGCAGATGGCTGAAGTAGTTATTCGGGAAGTGGACCGATATAGGTTACGTGACAATACAGGGTGTTCACACTTAAACCCGCACCATTGGTAACTCCGTTATTATTGGAGCTACGAATTCGTCCAAATTAGCAAACTAGTAGGATTTTTCCTGGCGGTTACGACAATGAAAACAAAAAAACAATTGAACGTCGCGTTTTTCAGATATTTGACAAAATGTAATTTTTTAAATGGAACACCCTATATATTTTTATGCGGTTGAATAAAAAATTTACTTCTGAATAAAAATGTTTAAACACATTATCTTAAAAAAATTGAAAATAAAAAAGTTATCAAGTGATTTCTTAAACATTGCATTTTGTTTAAAAAAATTTATGAAAGACGTAGCATGTTTCACATGTTTATCCAATTGAAGTCATCTTCAGATATTAAATAAAATAATATCATAAACATCCTTAAAATTTGCTTACTTTATCACTAAAACGTAAGTTTTCAAATGAGATACCGTGCATTTTTAGGGATTTAGGATTTGTTTTTAGGGATGCCTAACAAAATTTGTAATTAAATAATATGTACCGATTATTGTATACTATTCTCTTGTTGAACGGATGAAAAAATTTTTGTATAGGTCCTAGAATGTTTGTTCATAATATTCCTAAATGAATTCAAACGAAACGTTGTGTTATTAACGAAATTTATTTTGATTTCGTCCACGAAACTTAAGAATAACAAATAAAAGAATAATAAACACTATCAATCAACATACATAACTAAAGTAGTTGTTCGAAGGTACCACCTTCTTGGTCCAGACACTTGCGGGCTCTTTTCTGAGTGCAACGCGTGGCTTTGAGAAGGGTCCTTCCATCAATATTCCGAATAATGGCCGTAATGTTATTTTGAAGTTCTTCCACATTTTGGTAACGATGTTTGTAAACTTCATTTTTCACTCGGCCCCATAAAAAAAAATCTAGCGGAGTTAGATCTGGTGAGCGTGGGGGCCACAGAACTGGTCCATGAGTTCCAATCCAACGGGGTCCAAACAGTCTCTCCAGTAATGCGTTAACGATATGGTGATTATGAGCCGGTGCACCGTCTTGTTGGAAGTATATCCGCGGCCTATCCATCAAGTTCACGTTGTCCACGAAATCTTCCAATACATGAGACATAAAGTCCTCATATCTCTCTCCCTTTAATGAGCCGCGGTGAAAAAAAGGACCCACAATTTTAGATCCAATCATACCACACCAAACATTAAGGATGAACCGATGTTGTGGATTAGTGGGATGAGTCAAAAAAGGATTTTCCCGACTCCAAAAATGATAGTTTTTTCGATTAAACATTCCCTTATTAGAGAAGTTACTCTCAATCCGACCATAAAACATATCGAGGAAAATTTGGATCTTCTTCACATTTATGTAGGAACCATTCACAAAATTCCATTCTTCTTATATCATCATTAAGATGCAAAGTTTGTACTGGCCGATATTTGTATGGCTCAAAATTATATTTTTTCAAAATTTTATGAATCGTTCCCAATGAAAGGTCTATTTCTCTTGCCAATTCTCTAATTGAATTGTTAGGATACGCCTCAAAATATCCCAGTACATTTATCTCTACTTCCTCACTAACCACAAATTGCTTCTTCGTTCTATTCTTCTTGAAAACCTCTTCGTTTCGCCGAAATTGTCTGTATAATTCCAAGAAATATCTTCTTCGAGGAATCGCGCGCTCGGGAAACATTGCACTATAATGTTCGCGAGCTTTAATAGTGTTTTTTCTCTGAAATATGTAAGCTTCCATAATATCACATTTTTCCTTATGTGTGAAAACCATTTTTATTAGAAGAAAACAAGAAGAAAACAGCAAAATAACAATGCGAATTTTAAAACACTGACAGATTAATTTGACGGATTGTTATTGAATATTTTTTTTTTATTGGTGCCTATTTGATCAAAATTGTAACAACTATTGTAATGTAGGCTAATTTCATTTTCTCTTTTCCTTTTTTTCTGAGTGGAATTTTAAATTATACTGTCCCATTTTAAAATGGGTACTTTTCTGATTATCTCGGGAATATGCCCCTTTAAAGAAATCACGTGATAACTTTTTATTTTCAATTTTCTTGAGATAATGTATTGAAAAATTTTTGTTCAGAACTAAATTCTTTATTCAACTGCATAAAAAATATATAGGGTGTTCCATTTAAAAAATTACATTTTGTCAAATATCTGAAAAACGCGACGTTCAATTGTTTTTTTGTTTTTATCGTCGTAACCGCCAGGAAAAATCCTACTAGTTTGCTAATTTGGACGAATTCGTAGCTCCAATAATAACGGAGTTACCAATGGTGCGGGTTTAAGTGTGAACACCTTGTATAATCGAAATATCTTTTGATAATACAGAATTGAAAGGGAATTCAGACAAACATTGTTGTGGTTGGATTACCGTCATCACACCCATGAAATAATATTGAAAAAGTGTTTGAGGAGTGTTGTGAATAGTGGTATTGACAACCAGATTTTTCGGAAGTTCCAAAGTCTGTGAGTTTCACTTGATAAGAAGTCATATACGATAATGCTGAATAAGAAAGTGCCGTTCAATAGTGTCTAGAAGAACAACGAGTGAAAATGGTTAACTGCATCCAAAATATCCTAGAAGACGGAAGTCACCTAAGAGGAGACTACAACTCTTACTCCTGCACCTAGGAGGTTGGTCTAAAAACAACATCAGTTTCCAGATTCCATGGGCTCTGCATCATGCAAGGTGGATGGCAAAGGCAGTTGAATACTGCTTAACGAAAATTAAACTATGACTATGACAGACTAATATCAAATATTTTACAAGTTTTGATGACTTAGGAAGTAGCATTTCGTGGCTGTAAAGAGATATTGCGTAATACTATAATATAAATGGGGTACTAAGAATAAAAAATATATACAATGTTAGTGATATAACAGTTATAATATGTTAAACTCAACATATTAAATAGGAAATTAAGACTTAAGGATGACTAATCTGGATTTACTCTTGCGGGGATTAAGAACTAGAATATTAATTTATTTTTGTATATAAAACATAATGTTAAGTTTTAAAAAGATGATTCTTAAAAAGATTTAGTATTAACAACTCAAAATTCTTATGGGTAGTAAGTAATATATAGGCTCTTAAATTTATTTCCTGTTTAAAAAACATCAGGTATAATGATTCGAAATGTACATATTGCGTAATTAATTGTAATGTAACAGAGGACCTCTTTTATTGTCAGTTTCTAAAATAAACCTTAATAGACATAAATAGTTTAGCTTTATTTACCTTGATTTGCAAATAGTATATTTCTTTATTTTATATGTCTACGAAGGAATATCAAAATATGTGACCTTGTTTATTTCAAAAGTGCAATTACTAAGTTATATAAATTAAATTTGAAGTCCTAAAACTTTTGTCTTCGAGTGTACCATCTAAAATCGTGCTGCTTCATATATCAATTATATTGGGTTGGATTACAGTTAGATCTAAACCAATCATATGTGGTATCGACTGTAATAACAATAACAATAGTGACATCACATACAGTATATTTTGATTCATAAGTCATTTCACGTCATAACATTGGTAAATGAGTAATTTTGTTTATAATCTTTGATTTATATATATATATATATATATAAACAAATAAAATGACGCCTGATTAATTGTAATTTTCGCAGAAATTCTATCAATTACATCACGCTAAAGAAACATTTATATAAAAAGATAGCGTTATTATTTACGCTTCTATATATGTATATATAAATATTCGGCGCTAACATAAAAGTGAGCTAAAATCAACCTACGTGTGTACATGTACAGTGACTCAGAGCTTGAACGATATGCAGTCATAAATACTATAACGGAAAGATGGCGAGTAAACACAACTTACACAATTATTTTAACAATCCCAATATCAATATTCTCAGCATTATTTTGAACAGTATTTAAGATTTTTCTAGCTGTCTCGATTTTAATTATCATCGAATGTCAATATAATCTTCTGCAACAGGATCTTCGCACAAGGACTTTTTAGACAATGTCCGATATAACGAGCAGGGTCAGGTAACATTAAATATTTTGCTAATATGCAAGTGACTCAAGGAAAATGGAGTATTATTTGTTAGGTTTGGAGGAAAAAGTTTCATGTATTTTTTGCAGATATGGTAGAAATGAGCTCCAATAACAAACTGACGTTCCGTTTTTGTTTTTGTATTAGAAATGTGAACTAAAACTGCCCTGCTGACTAAACTTGACAATATGACTTAATACTCATCAATTCTTGCCCCCGACAAGTTCCCATTATACCAAAAATTACGCCAACCTCGAACATTTATAATTTTTATATTTTAATTTAAATTGGTTTTACACTTTAGCCTTCTAAGGTATTCTTGATTTGGAGCAGACGATAAGAATACTCTAATTGCTGATACGTCAATTTTCGATGTTTTAGGTCTGTAGCCTCTTAATTTACAACATTGTTTTAAAATTCATTGTCATCCGCAACATTGAGTACATTGCCTACAAAAGGAAGGTTTCTTCATCATTTTCGAAAGATTTTGGATATGAGCAAGTAAACCATTCTCAAATAATTAATTTGTTTGGTTTTCTTAGCGCCAATCTTGGAAAAGTTTATATTCACGTTCGGTACTGACTTTTTGATTTCTCCGATGGCTAGCAGTGGCCGATGCGATTTCGAGTTGAGTACCAATGCAAATATGCCCATTAGTTTCACTGTCGTTTAGGTTCATCCACAGTAATAGTCATGATATCACTACTACTGTGCCCAATTTCGAATGACATAATTCATTTAAGTCCAGTCCTGCAATGCACCCCTGACTGCCGATATCTAATGATTATATTCTGCTCTCATTGCACTTTATATGAGACCCTTGATTTGTTTATAGTTATTTAAATTCTTAATCCCAGGTTCGCTCTTGAAATCATTCATTAACAAGTAGGTGGCGCGGTTGTATTTATATATAATAACTCGTCCACAGCGCCACCTACAGCGTCCAGATTTTGTGATCTTCTTTTTTGGCACTAAACCAAAATATAGGTATTACAAATATGAGTCAATTTGATCCATAAATTTAGAATTTGTTAATAACTTGATTACAGCGCCAGCCTAGTATTGCTATGAACCATCGTTTCTACAAAACAAATACATTTCCTAAATATGACCTAAATCGCTTAAGTTGTTCAGAAAATACACGATCACTAACAGACGCACCAACGATTATATATTGGAAAGCTTTTATAGATTTTCTTTTCTGTTGAAAACATTCAATTGAGTTATTTCCATCCCGGAACTACAACGAACAAAACAAAAAAAAGAATCAACCAAATATATCGTTCCCATCGTCAGTTATGATCAAGAGTGCATACATAAATTGAAATTTTTATCGTTTGTCAGAATTTTCCGACAATTCTTTGTAATTGTGCCGATCTTTTTTTTTTTCTGAAAACATTTCCGGGACCATAACAAACAAAAAAAAAAAGAAATACGATGGATATCGTTCGAATCGTGAGTTATAGTATTGAGTTCATACAAAAATACTGTGGAAAAAAGCACTTTCTATTTTTCCCGAATTTTCCAATTTACCGAACAAATTTTCCTATTTGTCTTTCACTAAAAACTTTATTAGGACTATTACGAATATTTTTTACAAACAAACATGTTATAAAGCTGCATCCATTTTGACCTTCTTCTACAAACTGCAAACTTCTATCTCTTCTATCTCTTAGTCTGTTGAATTTATAGCCTTTAATGTAATATTTCGTTCTCAGCATAATCACATTGTACATTGTAATTAAAAGTAAATGTTGTTGTTTCAGTTTCTTAAAACTATACAAGATCAATTAATGGTGTTCCAATAAGTACCTGTTTGAGACGAAAGGTGCTAAGTATTTAATGTGTTTGGAAAACGAGAGATGGCGCTGATTTTATTCCCCGTTCTTTTCAGAAACTATACAACATTTTATCTTTTTAATATTTTATTTTATAAAAAAAAAGTATATTTAATAACTTCTAATAAATTCTAGAAAACGCGATGTTGTACAGTTAATTCTTATGTACTTCAGTGTTTTTGTTTTTTCTATTGTGAATATTAAAGTCCGAAATATAAAGAGACCTCGATGATCCATCGTGACCAAGATGCTAAGATTCATAACTGCCATGAACCTGATTCGGTACCAGTTATCACTTTAAAGTTTTAGCATTTGCGTAGTGATAATTTAGAAAGAATTAATTAAATAACATGGATAAAAGATAATCGACTATGGGAAGAAACCATCTTTGATTTAATGCCAAACGTAAAAAAGCATCGAAGTCAATACGTTTGAAAACGGTAATGCCTTATTATTACTAACATTATAACATGCATTAGATTTTATTGTCTTTTAAAGAACTGTCTATATAGTCGAGTTGCTTTGGCAACCGACACGGCCAAAGTACGAACTAAAGACGACGATTAAATACCTTTACAATTTTCGATCAGCCGAAACAATTTCAAAACAATAAAATTAAACTAATTAATTAATATTTCAGGATGTATACCTTCCCATAGTAAAATACTTTTACATGAAAGCCAGATACAAATTAAATATTATAATAAAGCTATTAAATATTATTTTTTCTACACCTATATTTTATATAACAATGGGGTATACTGTTTAGGAGGCAAGCACGGTTGGCAAATGTCAAAAGGTGTGTGAATATTATTATTTATGACAGTCCTGAAACGGTTTTTGTAGGTTATATTACTTGACAGGTAAAATTTTGTAACATCTCAAACGGCATTTTAATTTAGTGGCGCATGTCGGTTGAGAGAGCAACTCAACTATAGGTATCCATTTTGTTTTAATTCTATGGATTGACAAAAAACTTTTTAAAATAATGGGAATATGTACGTGTTACTTACGTCAAATGCAAGAGAAACTCTGGAAGTATTCCTCCCGATCAATACCATTGATTTGCAGAATAAAATTCATCAACTTCACCGAGGTCATTGTTTGTCGACTGTTGTCCTGTTTTTAATGGAAAAATTCTTATGCCAAGTTTAATAAACTGTGTATTCATCAAATACAACTATTCATATCTGGTGAGTAATCAGATACAACGTTTTAAAATGTTGATATAAATTCCACCTCTTAAAGTTATACGAAATTTGTTTTAAGTGCTTTATACAATAAAATATTTCAAAGGCTTTTTATGTGTACTTTTATTATATTCATGAAAAGAAATTAAAACACTTTTATTTTAAATTTGATCTTGATAGAAGCGTTTGTGTGTCAAACGTAGGCAACCAATATCACATCAAGTTGATACCTGACATCATCAAATACATTCTACATAATGTGCAGGATATTTAAACGTAAAAAATTAAATTAAATAAATATTATCTTAATTCCTGTATTATTATTTAACAATTAACATTTACAGGTATATGTTAAGTACTTATAATTAGATGATTTTTTATTTTTTAATTCTAGGTATATTTATTAGATATTAAGGAAAGATATTTATATGTTAATATTGCCATGACCCATGAATAGTATATTGTGAAGTTCATAGCAATATATAATGAAGTCAATTATTATATTTTGTTGTGTATTGGGTTGTATAACAATAAATTGTCAAAATCTATCTGTTGCGTTATAATTAATTGCAAAAAAGTAAAGACTGAATCGCTTCAATTACAGCTTGTATCCATTTCTGACCAGATTCTTTTAGGTTTGTTTAAATTTACTTTGTATAAAAAGTGTAGCTCACCACACGTTTTAAATAATTTAATAATATCGAGATCACCAGGAAGGACTTCAACAATTTACAACACAGCAAGTTGTAGGCATCTTTTCTTGCGAATAAGAGTTTTCCAGGAAAAGATGGAAAGTGTTTCTCAGGAAAATACAGAAAATAGCTAAATAAATTGAATTCATAATGTTCGTGTTATTGCATAATAGAAATATTACTTAAAAGTGTCTCAGTAAGTACGATGGCGAATCAAATATGAACCGAACTTTTCCTTTTAACGCTCCCTAGGTGAAGTGAGTAACGTGACGTCTTAATATATGTTGGATGGGGATGTAAAATGGAGGGGAGTAGATCGGTTTGGATCGCCATAGCAGATTGGCTGCTAGTAGCATCATCTCTGAGCAAGAGGTGCACATGTCTGTTGACCAACGCATTGTTATTATGTTTTTGTCGAGGGAGGGAGTAAATCCTGCAAAAATTTTGCATCGACCAACTGTACAGTTCGCTGAAAGAAATGCTTTCAAGGACCCAAGTCTACGACTGACACAAAACATTGTTAGATGGCCGCAAGTTAGTGCAAAATGAGACCCATGCACGCCAACCGCGGACAAGCACCAGTGAGACAAATATTTTTGCAATCCGTGGGATGATTGAAGAAGACCGACGCCTTACATTGTGGGAATTTGCTACACATGTCGGAATATCGTATGGCAGTGTTTCAATCAATCATTTCACATGATTTGGGTTACCAAAAAGTGTCGGCAAGGTAAGTTCCTCGTCTGTTGACAGAAGATCAGAAAGCAAACCGTCTTGCCATGCGTGAATGACTTTTGGCACGACATCGAACAGATGTAGATGATTTTTTGAGCAACATTGTCACCTGAGATCATACATGGGTGCATCACTACATCCGGGAATTTAAGCAGGTAAGCATGGAGAAGCAGCACCGCGGAAAGCCAATATCTGTCTTTCTGCTGGGAAAGTCCTCGCAACGATTTTTTGGGATTGCAGAGGCATATTGCTTGTTGATTTTCTCCATGAACGGCGTACCGTTAATGCTGCGTACTACTGCCAACTGCTGGAGGAAATGAAACTGGCCTATCGACAAAAAGTCGAGGTATGCCTATTCGAAATGCGATTCTGCTCCATGACAACGCTCTGTCACACACAGCTGCATTAACCGAAGACAAATTGGACATAATTCATTGGAAAACACTGGAGCATTCGCCCTACAGCCCCAATCTGTCGCCGTGCGACTGCCACATGTTTGGGCCACTCAAGCAACTGGGAGGTCATCACTTTGACGACGATGGTGTGAAAACGTTAGTGAGCAATTGGTTACAGGCGCAACCAGATTCATTCTGGTTGCGCCTGTAACCAATGGGGGAATTGTGTGAATAAAAGAGATTATATAGAAAAGAAAGGTGTATTTAAAATTTTATTTGCTGTACCAAAAAATAAATATTTATAATTGTATCACTTATTTGAGAAACCCGAAAAGTCCCATAAACATAGTTATGCGATTTTGTTTGAAAGACCCTACAACTCCTGGATATATCGGGTTGTGAAAGTAAATACAATATTAAATGCCGGGTACCGCAGAGGAGAATGCATGCATTCGTTTGGCTTATAAAGCAAACAATGCGCATTGTTAAAAACGGATTTGTCGTAAAATCTCAAATATGTCATATGGTGGATTTGTTCTCAAATAAGTGACTCAACTGCATCGAATAATGACAATTAATGGAATGACATCTGTTATCGATATCTTAAATGAGGGTTCAGATTTGTTTAATATTAATAAGATTAACCAATTACTCAGTATTGCTACACTACATTTTTTCTTCAGTGTTTAATAGTCACCCGGTATTATATTGGACTATAAATTGCGAATTTTCATTTAAGTTCTGAGTCACTGTATATACGTATACATGTAACATCACGATAGATGTCGGGAAATTCCTAAACATTTGTGATGCGTACCTACATACATACAGCCATATACATACATATATTTTATGTTAACATGTACATACATTTTACTAATGTAAATATATGCATGATGATTAACACTCGTGGAAAAGCACACTCGACACCGATAAAAACCCCGGTCTCAGCTTGTGGATGAGTGTGTGAAACAGATTGAATCTAATGCACGTTCCCAAACACGGGCTATAACGTAACATAACCAATACAACACGTTCGTAGCGCAGCGCAACGAAAATTGTTCACACACCATGACAGAGCGAGACGCATCCACGATTTCACATGTGCAACAAAGAAATCCGATGAACAACAAGAAAGCAAAATACACGCCTTTGCATTATACATCCGTATATAACCAGATAACACAAAGTTCAGAGAGAGAAAACTCTATAGGAATATACGAAAGACAGCCAGAGAGACAGATACTTTCGCACGGAGAACAGAGATGGAAAAAAGAACGTTTCGCTTCTGCTGCTGTGGCTGCCAAAGTTGTCGGTGAGAGAGAGAGAGAGAGGTGTGCGTGTGAGGTAATTGAGCACGTTCTATTGAATAAAGGCAGGAGATTAGAGGAAATGAGTGCGTCGGACAATGATAGTGCTATTATGTAAGTAATAATGACGCGTTTACGTGCTTTCCTGTTGGTCTGAGCGAAAGGGCGATATATACAGAGAGAGAGATGCACGATGAGGCGACGAGAAATCAGTAGTATGGAATAGAAAGGGAAGGTCAGCCGTGTGCTGCTCTTCTGTTTTGGGAAGCTTGAAGTGAAGCTGTTCCCACGCTTCTGTGATGGCATGCGAGAAGGGTCAGGCTACCGCGTGCGACCAGCACCTGCCACCACAAACACGTGCTAACTTGATTCTTTCATAACTAACAGAGACGGATTTCGTTTTATTTTATTTAAAAAAAGAAAAAGACTATTTTCTGAGTTGTCTGCAAATAAGGTAATCGCTTTAGTGTGCAGTTTCGCGTTTACACAGTTTCTGTGTGAGTAACATGGTGTTAAAATTCTCATTTATAAGTAACATATTCTAGTTTTAAAAAAATAAAACAATATGTAACTTGCCATAATACTCGGAAAATTTTTAAATTTAAACCTTATAAGTACTTGGACTTCGCGACAAAAAGCGTAAGCGGCTTTTACTAATATTTACAGAAGATGAAAATTTGATTACAATTTACAGAATTTTTCAAAGAGCAATATGTTTTAAATATATATCAATAATTTAATAATTATCTCTTTTTTAATCAAATTCTATAACCTCTGCATTTCATTTTATTAGGATTTTTGTCGCATAAGATTTCCTATCTGAACAATTGGTGATTATGCCTTGTTTCACACCATATAAGCCTTTTATTCCAAAAAAATGTTAGGTTAACAAAGGCGTTTACAGTTTGCATATGCCTCACGTGTTTGTTAAATTAATTTGAGATATGACATTCATTAAAAAAAGAGAGATATAAAAAAATATTTTAATCATTACTTAAATATGGCACCATTTTATTAAAACGTTTATTAAAAAAAAAAAAAAAAAAATTAAATATTTTGGACTTAAAACTATACGGACCAAGACTTTACTAAGACAAAAATTTACCATTTTCAATAACAAAATCAGTTTTCTTATTCTTGCACAAAGGAAGTTTATTGAGAAATTGTTTATGTTGAGAATAATATTGTGGATAATAATATATTTCAACTATTCTGCGTTATCTTCGACGTCAGTTTCTGGAATGTCATCACGAACACTTGCATTTGAAGATTACGTGATATGGTTTCTTACTTGTTAAATTTCGGCACAAATGATCTCAATTTGTCTTTACTGAATGGCAGCTCCGATGAGTAGATCTGTGGAGGAGGAGGAGATTGATTTTTCCAGTTTACCTAAATAATTATCAAAATAAAAAAAGGATGCCAATTTCGTTCACACGTCTAACTCATAACTTTCTCTTTCCAAATGTAAGAATACTTATTTGGTGACTTGTTTTCGTGTATTGTACTGCATATTTTCTCGTGAATCCAAACATACTAGGTCATATGGGAAGCGCTCAAAACCGTTTGCAAGTCAAAAGATACAACATTGATGTCATCTTATAAAGACCCACATTTTTTGAGAAAAACTTGGTTAGCATCGTGTTCTTCTTTTTGATGATTTAAATAACCATTTTTGTTTTCTTTCGTCTGTTCTTCTGAAATATTTTTAAATCATTCACATTCTAACACAATGATTTCTGTTTTGTAATCGGGTGTGAATTTTTTTTTTGAACTGATAATTTTGAAAGGAGTGTTCCATTTTCCGCCATCACTTTTGTGTATATTCTAAGATATTAGAAATACTTTTAACTTTTGAAGGGAGATATAATTTTGCGCTACACGAACACCTTAGTGTGAAGAAACGGATGGTAAACTCTCAATAAATCTCTTAAATTTATTTACCTGTTTGGTCGCGATTTTATGGTTTGATTGATGTTTGCATCTGTTGCCTTTATTTTCGTTTGAACGGAGTTTCTAACTAATTTCGGTGTTATATTCAAGCCACTTAAGAAAGACTGATACTCGTACGTACTTAAATATCTCCTTTCATACTAAAATATTTATATGCTTGGTTCTTTCTAGACTCTTCAGCTAAAATTCATTCTCTTTTCACTGAAATTATGTTAACACAACCGTTAATAAAGTTTCTTGTTTCCAAATTGTTTTCCATATTGCAGAGCAGTGAAAAATTCTTAGCTTCTTTTCTCTCTTTTTTTCTACCTGCTTTCTTACTTCTTACTGTTCTTTCCTATAAATTTTTCATTTGAGAGAGATGAAGAGACAATTCAATACTGGATGTATCAAATGTACTACCATTTTCAAAAAAATCATTGTAATTGTACCACATCAATTATAATTAGTGCAGTGATAGTTTTTAAAGTTAATAAATAGCTTTTCTCTACATTTTATAAAATATTCCAAATTAATTATACAGTCATTGTTAAAGAATCAGCTTAAAAATTACTTAGTCACCCATTAGACATTAGCCTTTAACCCAATTGAACATATAAAAGGCGTAAGCGGTCAGATTCTTTGTCGCTCTTATTTCATATCCAAACTGCAGAGCAACACAAAAGTAGTGTTCGATACGATTCTTTGCTTTGGAATATTAATTACACACTTTCAATAATATCTGTAATCTGATTAATATGTATCTACAATATTTTGGTATCTAATAGTTCGTATGTGGTAGTAAATTAAATGGTCATGATAGTTTATATTTTTTTAACAGAGAATTTTACAGATATAAAGCGGTATCGAGTCATTTTAAAAGAAATTTAAATATCTGTGTTATACCTACACAAAATGTGAAAATAGAGAAATTGCAGTTGGATATAAAGATAAAATTATAAGTAATAGTTTTATTAACTGCTTCTGTAAAATATTTTCCACTCAGGACAAGCGACATGACATCATAACTGGTTGTATCAGCTAATAGTTTCTATTTAATGCTAGAAATTGCAACCTTACATTAGTTTCAGAAGACAAAAATATGTTGTAAGGATTTGTACATGATTCTGAAACCAGAACAAATTGTATACGTATTGAAAATGGAATGGAACAAACTAATTATTATATATCTCTATGTAGGTATAATTCTCATACGAACAATATGTGATAAAGTCACTGTTTTGTCGAATCAATTGTTATATTATATTGTGTATTATGTTATATACCAATACAATGTGAAATATAAACAAGATGGTTGATATTCCATCTCATTGTCTTACTCCTTGATTAATTTCGAGATCCTCAGTTCCTCCTTCGTCTGCCATAACTGCAGCGGTTTAATGTTTCTTCTTCATTATTGTTAGTCTCACTAACATTAGTAGTATTTTCATATCCCTTATTGCTTTTATTACCTGCTTTCGCTTCAGACTAGCAAATGCCTCGTTTATTGTCAATATATACTATTTCTAAGCCGGGCTATATTCATACAAGTTTCAGTGATTTAACTCACAATGTGTATAGCGTCTATAGTGAATAATCCCTTCCTAAAGCAGTGTTGATATTCTGCTATTTGCTTCTCCGTGTACTTCGTTACTCTTTTTTATTTACTGGCGTGGTTAAAATATACATTAAGTAATTTTCCGTATAAATTGCATATATATTCGGATTGCCTTTCTTATATATTGTATATTTCCTCCGCTCAGTTGACATCATTTCCTTTTCCAACCGTGGATTAATAGTTTAAATAGTCTTTCCCTTAATATTGCCCCTTCACTTAATTATGTTGATATGTCCAAATCTTCCGTTTCTCTACGTTTTCTCTTTCTCTTTCTGTTACCATATTACTTTCCTGTTAATAACTTCTCAATATGATTTCACCACTCCATACTGCTATGTGTGTCTTTTCCTATTTTCATTTATTTATTTATTTTTCATTTATTTTTATTATCATTCTCAATTGTATTCATTACTTTCTAAAGCACTCTTTTATTAATGTCGTGCTATCTTTGCTGATTTCCTTGTATGTCTTATGGTCGACTTCGTTTCCTGTTCTTAACAGTTTTATTCTAGCTGTGTTCTTTTTCTGTAATATTTTTTTTGCAGTCTACATCAAACCATTTGTTTGTGTTTGTTTTCTGATTGCCTTGTATGTCTTATGGTCTACTTCGTTTCCTGTCCTTAAAAGTTTTATTCTAGTTGTCTTCTTTTTATGTAATATTTTTTGTAGTCTTCATCAAACTATTCACTCATTTGTTTGTGTTTTTCTTTTGCCTAAGACTTTGTCTGCCGTATCTTCAATGTCTTTTTTTTGTTACTCCATTCTTCGTGAATATTTTCATCTTGCAGCCTCTTTCTAATTGTTCTATGACATCTTCTTGGTACTGTTCGATACTTTCTGGTATCCTCTTGATCTTCCAACTCTTTTTCATAGTGTGTTTTTTTTATTTCCTCCTAGGATTATTAAGTTTAACTTCGTTGTCACTTAAATGTGATATGTACCCACATCTGCTCCTCGTAACGATGTTAAATCTTGAATAATTATTTGTCTCTGTTTAGCTATTTAAATGTGGTCTATCTGGCTTCCAGTATTTCTGCCAGGAATTAAACATGCTACTGTCTTTTCTGTGTTTGTGTTGGTGTTTCGGGTTAACTATGTACATCCATTGCTGTTGCTGGGTTCCCCAATCTTGTTCAATTGTTTCGTCATGTATTGTTCTTTTCTAGCTACTCACCTCGAGTATTCTTCTGTGTCTACCTTTGTGTTAAAGTGTCCTAGAAGAGTGAGGGTATTACTAGTTTAATGGTACTCCAATACCTCTGGTCGAAGTGTATTCATGTTAAGAGGAAACTTCACAATAGATAAAAAAAATCGTTGTCGTAATAGTATATTTCGTCACAACACCTATATTCAAGGGACAATTTAGAAATACCCACAGGTATCCGTTAACTAGAGGATACTACATTAATACTTAACTACTATGCACCATATTTAGGCCGCACGTACTATGCTTGGGTCCGAGGGACCCAATACGAAAATGAAGCAAATTCCAGAAGCAAAATCAAATAAAACTTTAATTCTTACAAGAGGTATTTGGTATATAAAAAACAAACATGAAATGGTTGTGTTCAGTTTTCAAAACATTCCGGACATATCTTTTTGGCACATGTCATGCAAAGTGGTTTTTTGCACTGTCCACATGACATGC
This sequence comes from Amphimallon solstitiale, assembly GCA_963170755.1. Classification (NCBI taxonomy): domain Eukaryota; kingdom Metazoa; phylum Arthropoda; class Insecta; order Coleoptera; family Scarabaeidae; genus Amphimallon; species Amphimallon solstitiale. The sequence continues at coordinate 59,282,317 of OY720683.1, read as the reverse complement.
TGCATTTTCGGTCCTTTTTGGGAGGGCAAAAGGCGCATCTTTTTCTCTTGGACCTAGATACTTCATCTTCAGGGACTGTTTCAACAGGTAGTGAAGTATCAAGCTTTTTGGCGATAAGTTGTCGAAGATGACGTGGGATGTGTTTGTTGTTCATGCGCGTTTTCATGTGTTGCTTACAAAGAGCAATTCCGAGCTGCTTGAGGAAAGTATAACGTGAAATCTGTTCGCCATTTGGTGAAAATTGATATAGAACTCTACTATTAACTCCAGCCACATTTAAAATGCAATGAAATATCGCCATTGGCCAACGACGGGTGCGTCGCGAGGTGGAATATGCTGCGCATTTCTGGTCCAAAGCATCTACGCCAGATTTAGTTTTGTTATAAAATTCTATGATTTCTGGCTTTTTTGAAACTGGATTTACATTAGAGTCATGATGCATGCTCGATAACAAAACAACGGCTTTACCTTTTTTTGGAACGTGACTGACCAAAGTAACCTTTCCTTGAAATCCAAAGAGAGATGATAGTTCTGGACGTCTCCTGTTTGGTTGAAATTCAGGTGGAATCTGTCGTTTATTTTTCTTCACCGTACCAACATATGTCATATTACGCTTTTCTAACTCTCTTACTGTCTCCATTGAAGTATACCAGTTGTCAGCTGTTATGTTGCGATTCGTTTTCAAAGGAAAGTGACTGACTAAACGGTTGACAACCTGCGTGGGATGTGGCAAAGAGTTTTTGGGTTGGTTTCCGTTGCTTTTGCCCAAATAAACCTCAGCTTTGCATATATAATATGTTTTTGCATCTGCCAAAATTTGTATTTTTATGCCGTACTTCGCTGGCTTATTGGGTATGTACATTCGGAAACCGCACCTACCCCGAAATGGTACCAACATTTCATCAATCGTCAAATATGCGCCAGGAGTGTAACTATTAGTTGAACGAGAGACAAACTCCTCAAAAAGTTCTTGAATTGGAGCTAATTTTGATATTTCTCTTCTTTCAGTTCTTGTTGCAGGATTGTCAAAACGCAAACAACTCAACAAAAAATAGAATCGTGCCAAAGTCATAGTACAGTTGAAAATATCTCTACCCGTTCCGTCTGTGCTCCACATTGAACGTAAATCTTCATGATTTGATTTGAATATTCCTTGTAAATATAACAATCCGATAAATGCTTTAATTTCTGATAAATTTGTTTCACATATAAATGAAGGGCGAAGTTTTTTTGATGTCGTATAAGTAAAAATCATCGTCGATATTTTATGATTAGTCCATTCCACAATTGACTGTAACATTTCATCGCTGATTAGAAGACTCCAGGCTTCTAGAGCACTGCCTGGAGGATTTTGCCTAGCAACACCAGCTAGACCAGGTAAAAAACGTATAATATTATCAGTAGTGGTCTTCCTTCTTACAGGAAATTCTTTTCCCCATATTGTTCGATCTTTTCCATGCCAAACTCCTGTTTGTCGTGGTTGATTTTCTGTATTTCGCTCAGAGGAATCTTTATCTTCATCTTCTTGAATTAGATCCATTTCACACTCTTCAGATTCAACACTTTCGTCTGGAATTTGGTTTTTAATTTGTTCATTATTATCAGGTTCCCACAGATCATCTGAATCGCATGAAACGTCACTTTGGCTGTCATGGCTGCTTGCATATTCATGATCTGATTCATCCTGATCACTTTTATCTGCTTCGGTCGTAATGTTGTCAAACGCTGGTAATGGAGATTGTGTATTTTGAGTATCAACGTTATCATTCCAAAAATCTTCATCGTTGAATAGAGCATGTATGTCATCTTCGTTCAAATATCGTTTAGACTCCATTTTAGATTATCTGCCGATATTAGTAGTATTACAAATGAAATTGGACGAACCAAAGATTACTTACCAACTGCAAGTTTTGTTTCACTTGTACTATGCATGGGTCCCTGGGACCCAGACTTATGCTAGACTTGAAAATAAACAGCACCGTGCGGCAACCTGTGCATGAATGAGCTTGTTATGACTGTATAGGAAAATACATAAGCTCGTGGCGCCCTCACCCGCATGTCCGATAAGTTATTTGAGAATTTAATGGGCTTTGGGTCCCCAGGACCCTTGCATAGTAGTTAAGGGTTAAAATCTAGAAACTATAGTTCAGTTAACGAAACAACTGATTCACGTAATAAACTGTTACCCCGGAGTAAGTAACATTAAATACTTGCGTTTAATAGAGATGACTCCAACTCAAATTCATTAAGATTTGGTGGATACATTAGGGGAATCTGCAGTATCATATGACATAGTTAAAAGGTGGTGTTGTGAGTTTAAATATGGTTGACAGTCGTGTACAGACGAACATGCAGGTGGAGCGCTCACAACTCTCACGACTCAAGAAAGTGTTAAAAAGATCCATGATCTAGTGTGAAAAGATTGACGTGTGATTATTAGAAAAATAGTTGAAGATACTTGTCTCCCATACATTGTGGTATATAATATAATTACTGCCGAATTGAACATGAAAAAATTGTATGCAAGATGGTACCAGGAATGTTAACAGATGCACACAAGCAAACTCGAAAAGACATTCGCAGTCGTCTTTTAACACGGTACACATACGACAAAGAAAATTTTCTTGCAAGATGTAGAGGCCAAAATACAGAGTAAGAGGAGTGGACACATCTAGGTTCTTCACCGCCGAAAAAATAAAAGATGCAACCTTCAGCAGGGAATGTCATGCTATCGGTATTGTGGAATGCTGAAGGCATAATTTTAGTAGATTTCCTGCAGAAGAGGTCACAATTACAGGTGCTCATTATGCCAATTTTATTCCCAAATTACGTGACTTGATAAAAGAAAAGCTGCAATAGCTTAAGCAAGCTTCGAATTAGTTGAGCATCTGCTACAATCGCCAGATCTGGTCCCCAGCGATTACCGACTGTTTCCAAAACATAAAGAAAAATTGCGTGGTAAACGATATCCGTCAAATAATGATGTAATATGTGCGATAAATCAGTGGTTTGCAGAGGTTGAATAATCTTTCTTTCAAGACGCATTAGAAATACCTGAACATCATTGGGAAAAATGTGTTAACCGTAATGGAGATAATGTTGAAAAATAAAAGTAAGATATTTGCCAATTATATTTTATTGTGAGTGGGCCAGGGGTGGACCAAAGAGATTCAGACTCGTATAGGATGGGGGCATTTTATTCTAATGTCATAGTTGTTTATATTTTACAACCAGTTGATTTTCATCCGTATTTTCTAATTTCATTTTCACTAATATTTATATTGCGATATTATATATAAATATTAGTTGTTTTCACAACTAAATCATGCCTAAACCGTTAGGTAATCAAGAAAAAGAAATAATTTTCTTTAATCGAGTATTTTGAAAAAGAGCGTGGGTCAATGTTCCCCCAAATAACAGTTCGAGAGCTAACATGTTCTGTTATTTATACTTTGTATCATAAACGTTTAAATAATAATAATTTTTATTAAGAGAGCAAATGCTTTAAATATTCCTTTTGTATCTGTAAATAAAATCTCATCAATGTCAAAACCGTCTATTCCAAAGCGAAAACGGCGGAGAAGCAAACTTGTTGTAATTGTTGACTATTTTACTCAATATGCAATTATATTAGAAATACGCGGTATATGACACGTATAAAGATAGGATGTTTAAAGAACTGAAGAATTTACATTTATACAATTAATATTTAAATTTATTACAGAACAACATATTACTCTCCAATCCTTGAATATTACTTTTAAAGAAAAGGAACTATTTTCTGGTTGTAATACATCTTTACTGACAATATTACTAGTATTGGTTTTAATTATGAGAAGGATGTTCCTAAACGAGCATTAATGGAACTACAACGTATTGTATTTAAACGTGTTACATTCTTCCAACAATATGTTCCTATGAAATATGAAAATGTACCCCGTTTGTTTTCCTTGGTGAAACCTGACTTTTCCAAGAGGGAACTATGTATTCGTAAATCTTAGCAAAATGAATCTATAAAAATCGTAACGGCATCGAAAGTCGGAGGTGAAAGGTACAATATATTTCTAAAAGTAACATATTTTTACGTAATATATATTTACCTTGTTTTAGGTGTATTGTATATTGTAAATAACAGGCAGGTTAGGATTTATTTCTGGTGCAGAATTAATATTTCCGACAAATAGTCAGTCTGTATTATCATGGTGACATGAAAAGTTTTTATACTGTTTTGAATATTAACTTCTTATGGGTTTAGATGAATCGTCCATAACCGTTTTTGATAATGCTAGTACGTTAAAAATAAAAGTCCAACATCATCTACCACGAAAAATAAAATTCAAGCATCGGTCATCCACATTGATAACGACAGAGCTACCCTAAAATACAGTCTTTGGATTTAGTACATTTAATTATCTTACTGAAAATCTTATTTATATCTTGACGTAAAGGCATAAACCACCAACTAGCTGATGATTTAACAGTGATGGGCACGCAATTCTTCAACTTCCACCTTTAGCACTATATATTCAATGAAATAGAACTAGCGTAGGGAATAACAAAAACATATTATAACAATAATATTGGCAAATATGGTTGAAAAGTGGAAGAATGCATACAATTGTAGAAACAGGCATTAACGCAAAAAAAAAAACAGACATTTGAGAAAATAGCGTTACCCATCCTGAAAATGAAATTAAAAAATATTGTGATAGGGAAGTAGGTTTTGTCTTTATCATATGCTTATCATAATGTTATGAATTTTTTAATCACAATATGTATAATAATATAGATTCCGTGTATATTATTTTTGTGTAAACTCACATGATATTCTGGAATCTTGTTTGTATTTTTTTGTAGACATAGTTTAATAATTTAAAACATATTAATGGTGTTTGTTAATATTTTAATATGTTAACCTAATCCTAACCTCAGATTGTTTTCCAATACAATATGTATGTGGATTTTAAGTATTGTGTATGTAGGGACTTCACAATAAAGCGAACAAATGACTGGTTCCGTCTCTGCGTAAGAAGCTTTGTGAATTTTGCTACGCCTACTAATTTTATCTCCTTTTAAAAGCAGCCTGTAGATTGTGCACGTTCTTTTTGTTTGCTGTGTATCTGTGTTGTGTATCACGTTCCCAGCGGTATAATTACAAAACTACCACTTTCGTATAGATAAGCAGCGCACATAGCTCCGGGTCGCAACTATATCAAGGATGTCTCGCATTGTCAACGCTTGCGGTAATTTGCAGTTACTTATTAAGGGATCTCAATATATACGTATCGAAAGCAGATAATGATCGAACACTTAAAATTTTACATAAAAGGCAAGGTTAATCTGTGAATGTTTTAATTTATGCCCCGCTCCCCTCCAACCCATCCACCGCGAATGAAAAGCAATTCGGTCAGAAATAATGCCTTGGCGTACCACAAAATATTATGATTATTAATAATTAATGCATGGATGCATAAAATTGATTTAGCGCTAAGACATGCAGATATTTTTAAGGTATTAAATTGGCAACGAGTAGAAATTATTGATATTTTATTCAAATATAATTCACAATCTATACGAAAAGCACTGGAACAACAAAAATTGGATATAACAGATGAAGTGAGTAAAACGGAGTAAATGCACCAAGTGTTGTAGTTGAATAGAAAGGGGAAATTTGCTCAGTTTTCCCGGGCGAGTAAGTTTTTGCTCCAAATACATGTGATAAAAATAAAATCTATAACAACTCTAGGAAGCTCTGTCAAGTTGCCCCCCCCCTCGAGTTACAATTTCTATAGCATAAAATGTTTGTCAACTGTGTTTTAAAAAGGGGGTGCTAACTTGACGTTGCCCCCCCCCCCAAATTTGAAATTCTATTTAAAACTCGGTGCCTTCGCAAAGCACTCCAATTGTGCCCAATTGTGCCATATAGCATTTTTCTGCCAACCACTCACTTTCGAAGTTATACCTAAAAAAATCCGAAATTGCCGAAAGTCTACTGTTCTGCCCCACCTTAATTATATTTTTAATTTTTATAGTAATAGTATAAAATGTTTATCAAATGTGCTTTATTTGTACTCAGTTGTTAGTTTCATTTGGACTTTAATAAAAGATTGTTAAATGTTAAGATTTATTTCCTTTTATTTATGTTCTACATAATAGCGCATGACGATACACCAACTCACTTCCATTGCAGTCTACTTTGTGTTGCAGTATATCATAGTAGACTTCCCATTTTTCGTTAATTCTGAAACAGTATGCCATAAAATGGCCAATGACGTTCTGCTTGACGACTCCAAGGGGCCCGGTGTAAGCGATGAGGCCACTTAGTCATATTTAATGTCATCAATAATAATGGTCTTTGGTACATTATGTAAATGCAGTTTCGGTATTATCGGTAGCATAATGTTATTTCGGATAGTTACTTCTATCAACATGCACTGCTTGTTATATTCAATTTTTGTTGTTATCACATCTACACATTCATTTTGTACGCAAATGTTGCGTCTGTCACTTCTATAAAAGTACTTTTTTAATGCCGCCTGCAATTCTAGATGTGACGCACTGCTTTTACTTTCTTATACGTAGTATAAGGAAGTATTGTGATGATGAAAATTTTCGACCTCGAGATTTTTGCAGATGTCCACGTTTTGAGGTCCCCTGATACCAAAAAAGTGGTTTTTAAAAAATGTCTGTGTGTCTGTGTGTCCGTGTGTGTGTGTGTGTGTGTGTGTGTGTGTGTCTGTGTGTGTGTGACCACGATAGCGGTCAAACCGCTGTAGATATCAATTCCAAATATTGTATTTACGTGTATAATCTGCCTCTTGAGAACTGATTAGATTTTGAGCAAAATCGGCAGACCGGAAGTAGTAGTTTACTTCAGTGAAAAAATCGAAATTTGCAAATATTTCGTCAATTACTAAGTTTAAACAAATTTATAAAGAATTCATATGTACTTAGAATTAAGTTTGAAACAAATTGTCTTAAAAAAGTTTTTCGAAATTCCAACCGGAAGTAGGTCTTTTACTCTTATCGAAAATCAGTTTTTTGCGAATATCTCGCAAGTCATGCTTTTAAGACAAATACGTTACGAATATAAAAGTATTTAAAACGTCATTTTCAATATATTTTATATAAAAAAAATTTCAAAATTCAGACCGGAAGTACCACTTTTACTCTTATCGAATAGCGATTTTTTGCAAATATGTCGTAAGTTATGCATTCTATATATATTTATCAAGAGTACAAAAGTATTTAGAGTTAGATATGGAATATTTTTCGTATAAATGAAATTTCAAAATTCGGACCGGAAGTAACACTTTCATACGTATAAGAAAGTCGTGTGGTGGCCACACCTCATTTTTTTTTTAGGTATAACTTCGAAAGTGAGTGGTTGGCGGATAAATGCTATACGGCACAATTGAGCACAATTAGAGTGCTTTACGAAGGCACCGAGTTTTAAAAAGAATTTCAAATTTTAGGGAGGCCAATCGCCAAGTTAGGCCCCTTCAATTTTTTTAAAAATCTCTTGAAACAGAAGAGCACAAATGAAATTAATAACGGCACAATTGAGCACAAATGGAGCACAATGAAACACCGCCGATGTAATATCCTTGGAGACTATACATATAGCCCAGACAAACTATACCAAAAACTCTCGCATTGTTACATTAATTAGGGTACTTTTGATTTTTTGATATGGTGTATGGATTGGTACACTGTTGCAAAGTCCCAAGTTTTCTTATTTTCCCCGCCACCGCAGACGCCGCCATCTTGAAAAAACCGCTAAATTTCTACAATTTAATACAAAAACGGAATATTTAGCTCCAATACATCCGGAGATAGACCTCTTTGAAATTTGAGAATTTTTTTTAAAAATGTCAAAATAAAGATTTATAATCGGTTTTTGCTCGATAGTAAGTAAATGGTAGGTAACTAAAGTTTAAGGCAAACCGATTCTTCTATATCTCGTTTAGACTATGATACAATCTTTTGAATATTTTTGTAGTTTTTTAGGAAAACAAGTTACGCAATAACTTAATACTGACAAAATCAATGTATCTATTTATTAAAAACAAAAAAGGTTCATTTATTGCTAAGTTTGTATATCACATATATTGTGAGGTCTGTGAATTATATATCAATAAATTTGTAAGTAAATAAATAATTGATAAATAATTATAAATAAATTATATACATAAGTTTCATCAACAAAAGTGTCAGATATACCACAACTTTACATTATAAGAAGCAAATGCTGATATTTTGTTATATAAGACAAAATGTGTCTGGACGACAACCCAGATTTGGAGGTTTGGAACTTTAGCTATTTACCTCTACTATAAATGCAGTGTCAAACTTTAGCGTAGGATTCACAATATACTTGCTATCGATCAAAAACAACTAAAAATCTGTGATTTTTACATTTTTAAGAAAAAATCTCTAAATTCAAAGAGGTCTCTCTCGGGAAGTATTAGAATACTTTGGAAGATATTTTGTAAAACCTGGTATAGTGTAAAAATTTAGCGGTTTTTTCAGGTTGGCGGCTCATAAGCCAAAAAGTTTTCAAAAAAGCTTGTTATATTTATCGTGTATAGGTATTATATTTAATCCTTTCTACCAATTATCAATCGGAATCATAGCAAATTAGACGTATAAATATTATTAGTAGGAATAATATAGATTTTGTTATGCTCTGCAATAGTAAATCTTCTTTGTTTGTGCGTACGTGTATAATATAAAAAATACTTTCGTAAATTATTGATGTAATTCAAGTGTTCTTCTTCTGTGCTATTGTACACTTACATATTTCAAATAGACTCTTATTATTAAATACATAGGTACATTTATTTTAATTATTTAATCATACACTATGAATAAATGAATTAATATTTATTTAGAGTAATGTATACATGAGATACTTTGCGTTAAGCACCGGTAAATCTCAAAATTTATTGAATAAGTAAAAAATGTGTATATATTTATATGTATCAAAATGCCTTTGTAGTCCCGTTGCAGAATTCTATAAATTTGAGCATCAAGAATTATTTAATTTTCTGAAATAGACTAAATAAAATATACCTAGAGTTGGTATACCATCTTCTAGTTTATCCATGTTTATGTGTTTGTTTGGATATTATAATCTGATAATAGTACGAGCAGAAGCATTGTTTAAGTCTTCGAAATTATCAAGATATAAGGTACCTCTGCAGATTTTACTTATTTCAGTACAATTATAAATACACATGTAATCATAATTAGATAACATTATAAGAAGTTAATTATATCATATTGTTGCGTTTTCGGGTTCACAATAAACAATTCGTGCAATTTATTTATTTAAAACAGTCTGTATATTCACACACGTAAAATTAATTACAATATAAAAATATAAAACTAATATATCACACTTAAAACTACTATTAATAAATTAAAATTAACACACGTATTTATTTACCAGTGCTATTTATATGTCTCTAATATTTATATCTTTATTGCACTATAATAAAAACTGCACCGCTCACTATTTATGTTTATGTTTACTCTTCGACTACCACTCATGGAACTACTTATTTATTTCTTATATTTATTTTTACTTTGGTCTGTTTCGCGCGATGACTACTTAAGGACTTTCTTATTCCGGAATGACTCATTCATCGGTTCAACTGCTTTTATATACGCATACGAAACATCTGGAACACACCAGAAAAACGCTAGTTTTCTTCTCGATGTTTGTAGAACATACGCAGACATTCTGTCTCTTCACAGTCATTCTGTCTCTTCGCAGTACATATAAAATGGATGATTTATTGCTTTACGACTTGTTTACCAGTCGCGCCGAATATTTGCCTTTCTTTTTAATGTCGACTGGTTTCGTTACATTGCCCCCTTCTTAAAAACTGCGTTTCGTCCCGAAACACGCTATTCCATGTTCTTGTCGCTGGCGGATGACGAAATCCACACCGGGACCCACGGGTGCACCCAGCCGTCTTGTGGAAATGGCAATCCACCGTCCCAGGCGACACAACGGGCTGATTGGGCCGATAGCTGCAGACGACTATTTCCATACCAGTATGCCGCGAAACACTACCTCCAGCATGTTTCTTACGGTTCTCCATTCCAACCGATCTAATCCGCAGCCCAGCTTCGGAATTGCCAGCCTCCTTATATTTTGCTCGAGTGCTCGTCCTCGTAAATCGACAAGGGATTCCCATAAGTTGGCTCTCTAGGTTTTCCGGTAATTTGTCGCACATCCGCCACTTCACCGTTGTCACGTCCATGGTATGGGGCCAATTGGTTGAAACGCACCACCCCTGGCTCACTATGGGGTGTTAGTCTTATGCGATAAACCACGTCATCTATTCGCTCTAGTATTTCGCATGGTCCCTCCCAGTATTGTTGGAGCTTTGGGGACACGCCTAGGCGACGTTGAGGATTATATAACCAACAAGGTCCCCTTCTCGATAACCACCTATCTCGGCTTGCACGTCGTAACGATTTTTCGTCCTGTCGCTGGCATCCTGAGTATGTAGGCGTACTCGCTCGTGGGCATCCTCCAACCTTCGCCTGGGTTCGCTGACGTAGTCTTCTCCATTTGCCTTCTCCACAACACGCTTGGGTAGGCCATCCTCCACCTTCAGAGAGTTCCATTGAGCCCAGTAGGATTCCAGTCCCTGTGAACGAGGAGCTACTTCTTGACAAGCCGGTCCGCGACCAGTACCTTTCCAAACCATCAATGTACCAAGGTCTTCATCAGCTTCTTGATCGATCCGCAAATTGTCAGGTTGCCACTGATCGTTAACCACGGTAGTTCTGAATGTGTTGGCCGATTTTTCTTCCAGTCGGTTGCTATGCCTGCAGTCTTCTGGACGTGGTCTTCTTGCAACAGCAACAGCGTTTTGGTGTTGCAGAGATGCAATTCGCGCTATTGATTTTGAGGCTCTACGATACTGGGTCGACGATTGCCTCTTCTCATCGACCCGTTCAGTTTTCGCTGCTCCGCTATGGTTTTCTTGGGCTCTTTCCCGCATTTACTATGCACATGGCCCATTTCCATTTCCATTTCCAATTCCAGCATCGAGACGTTCTTCTCTTAGGTTGCACCTGATTCACTATTCGTCGGACTACCTGTCCCAGGTGTGCATGCCCATACTTCATCTCAAGACGCTTGATTGATTTAAGGTAGTCTTGACACTCTTCCGGACGTAAGGTCTGCAGAATGTTACTGGCCTCTAATATTAATGACACAATCAGGGCAGCAGCTTTATCCGGGGACGTCCACCCATTTGCTCCTGCAGCGGCTTCGAATTGTTTCCGGTACGTCATCCATGACGTCTTCCCATCGAAGGTGGGAGGTTTTACCTTTGCCTTTGCTGTTCGGGAGATCTCCAGGCTTTCGCTTGAGGTGTCATGGGGACCGCAGTCGTTCATCGCTGGCAACTGAAGCTGAACCCCAAACTCGTCCCCCATTCCGAACACGCGCTCCTCAACTTTCTGTTCTACGGCTTCGATGGCCCCAGAAAATTCCTGTCTCCCATTCGATGAATTCTTTTGAATGTCTTCCTTAAAAGTAGTCTCGAGTTGTTTTGAATTACTTGCAATTTCATTTGTTAAAGCTTTTGAATTATTTGCAATTTCTTTTAGAGTCTCCATAATTAAGCTTGAATCAGCCTGTACTTGAAACAAATATTTCTCGGGATCCTTACCTTCATTTATTAAAAGGCCACGAAGCCGATCCTGGAGAATTGTTTTTTTTCCAGACGTATCTGCGTCCCTTTCTTCCAATTCTGCCCTTAACTCGGAGACCTTTAATTCTTCCAAACGTTTGGTAGCCATTTATTTATTTATTTATTTATTTATTTTTTGCACTTATTTTGTTTATCCCACTTCTGACACCAATTGTTGCGTTTTCGGGTTCGCAATAAACAATTCGTTCAATTTATTTATTTAAAACAGTCTGTTGTTCACACACGTAAAATTAATTACAATATAAAAATATAAAACTAATGTATCACACTTAAAACTACTATTAATAAATTAAAATTAACACACGTATTTATTTACCAGTGCTATTTATATGTCTTTAATATTTTTATCTTTATTGCACTATAATAAAAACTGCACCGCTCACTATTTATGTTTATGTTTACTCTTCGACTACCACTCAAGGAACTATTTATTTATTTCTTATATTTATTTTTACTTTGGTCTGTTCCGCGCGATGACTACTTAAGGACTTTCTTATTCCGGAATGACTCATCCAACGGTTCAACTGCTTTTATATACGCATACGAAACATCTGGAACACACCAGAAAAACGCTAGTGTTCTTCTCGATGTTTGTAGAACATACGCAGACATTCTGTCTCTTCGCAGTCATTCTGTCTCTACGCAGTACATATAAAATGGATGATTTATTGCTTTACGACTTGTTTACCAGTCGCGCCGAATATTTGCTTTCTTTTTAATGTCGACTGGTTTCGTTACAATATATTAAATCAAGAAAGGTTTTCCCTTTTCGACCAGTTATCACAACATACATATTTCAAATAATATCAAACATTCAAAAATTGCTATAAATATACATCGCTCGATAGTAAACAATGTGTAAGATTATTATACCTCTAGCAAATTTATTATCGGTAGTATATTTTATATTGCATTCCGCAAAGTGTTAAACTGTTGAATAAATAATAATAATAATATATAACTGTTATTATTATTTGACAAAGTATTGTGAGCAATTGTACTTTTGCATAAATAAAAGTAGCTATCCTTTAGACATTTTTAATTAATAATACATATGCCTAATTTGCAGTGCCCCTAATGCCCAGAAGCTACACTAATATTCAAGTTCCTGATGTGATAGATTTAGATTTTGACGGCTTTTGTCCACACTATAGTTGAATTGTAACCCTAATATCACATAATATCCACGCATTCTTATTTTTGATACCATTTTAGCCAATTTTCTGAAAAATTCAATGTTTCAATAAAATTATATTTCTCGAAGGCGACGTAATTCAATCTTTAAATGTATTCACTACGAATGACATTTATTTTATTTTAAGATCCTTGTAACGCTGGTTTTGCTAATACCCTGTAAGCGACTTACTTCACGGGTACTGACGTGAGGATTTTCTGTTGTTGCCATAAAAATTCGTAACTGATTTTCATCATTTATCACAAATGTAGGTTTCCGTGGTTTTGAATAAGCAATACTACTAGTAGTAATGAAAGTGTCCATTACTTTTCAAAAAGCATCTGGCCCGGAAATCTCCGTCTAGGATAACGCTGCTGGTAAACTTTCCGGGCTTGTAAATAAGTTCTTCGATATTCCTCCATTACCAAGATACCGTATTCAAATAAGACATAATATTGGCAAAATTTAAAAAAAATGACAATAGCTCAGTAATGGACACCTTTAAAGTAATCACGTCTTATATGTTTTTGGTGTAAAATTTAGCGATATATAGTATGTTCTACTCAAAAAAATTGACTTTTAGACCATATAACTTTAATCCAGTTTTCTGCGCATAAAATTAGTAGTTGAAAAAAAAGTGAAACATGCTTGCACTAGGTGCTTTGATTATGAACAGCACTACCAAAAAATGTGCCATCTGATGTGTCGTCCTCGATATATATACTTTTTTAAAAACATTGAATTTTCAGAGAAATTTTAATAAACTAAAAACTTATATTTTAGGCCTCTACTGTCTTATAACTTTGACCAAGTCGGCCACCAGGTTATGGAACACTTCGTATAATACAAAATAAGTTAAAAAGGTACTCCTGATAAGTGGCTAACTTAGGAGGAAAAAAACCGCTTCAAAATATCTTCTCTCATATAGTCACAATCGGTCTTTCCTACGGAGATAGATCACCCTGTGTATGTACCGTTGCGGCCAATATATCTGGGCAGTGATTTGACATTTCATGACCTTTTCATGAAATTTGGTAAATCAGGCTTTACTACAATCTACGTTACTCTGGATACGCATTAGGGCATGAGCCATCATGTGATGGTTATCTCAATAATCAATAGCCATTACCTTAAAAAGTGTTGTCTTTTAACTGAAATTAGTTTGGTTTTGACCAACCATATTATTGTTCTTAAATTAAATTGAAAATTTTGATGTTTATTTTAGAAACGAAAAACATAAACAAATGATAAAAAAATTAATATTTTGTAGCAGCTCCATTTTTTTCAATAACATAATTTAACCTTCTGGGCATTGATGCTACTAATTCTGCAGTATAATTTGGAGTTCATTCAATCCATGCTTCTTGAATTCTTTCCCATAACTGTTCTACATTTTGTGGGCGAAAATTATTACCTCTATTAATTTTTTTTACTGCCAAACCCCACATATTTTCAATGGGGTTACGTGAAGGCCAAGGTAGAACTTGTATGTTCTGTTGCTGCTTCCAGTTTGAGGTCACTCTGGCTGTATTGTCTTGTTGATATATAAAATTATTTCAGGGAAACACTGCATTTACTGAGGGCAGCATGATATTTTCCAATATTCCAACATAGACTTCAGCATTCCATCTACCTCTTATATGTGTTATAACTCCGGGTCCTTGGGCGCTCATCCAGGCCCAGACATTGACAGAAAAATGACCGCTTGTGTGTGATTTATGGGTATAACGTTCTTCAAAGCGAGAGTTCGGAGGTCTATAAACTCTAACGTGTCCGTCAAAACACGATTTAAATACCTTCTCATCTGTGAAAACAACATTCTGCCAGAAATTTAACACTTCTAAAGAGTATTCCAAAGCAAAACCTTCTCTCTGTTCCTTATTTTGCGGAGTTAGAAAAGGTTTTTTCGCTGCAGAACGACCACGTAGATCAGATCCATTTTGGATACGACGCCATGCCGTTCGAACAGACCGTGGAAAGTTTGTTTCAGCCTGTGCGTCTACCGCACAATGGAAGGGATTTTCGCGAGTAAAATCAACCAAATTATCATCATCAACCTCCGTTGTAACTCTGGGCCTACCACAAGCCAATCTTCTATCAAACGTTTGACTCTCATCCCATATTCTCTTAATGTTATGCACAGTACTCTTTGGTATTTGGAATCTTAATGCGACTCGACGTTCCGACCACCCCTCTCCCAGTAACGTCACAACCCTAAATTTCTCGGCCAAAGATAAATGTGGCATTTTTATAATTGACGTTTTTCATCAATCAATATGACAGTATAGTTTTCCAGCCGACTTTTTTTATGCAACAATTAAAATCCATTTAGAGTGGGAAAAACTGCTGCCCAGATAATATTGGCCGCAACCGTACATATTCATTGTATTATCTGGCTTTCAAACAAACCTTTTAACAATAGTGCCGATGGTCGAAGCTTTTGTAAAATGTATAGTTTGAGCATTTTTATACAATTTATCCTTTTAACAATTTATATAAACAATATTTTTTCGCTCAGACACTTCAGCAAATATTGTACAATGAATATCACCTTTCAATTTAATCACCTATTAATCTTGCTAAATTGCTGAATAAATAGAACGTTTTCAAGTTGGCGAGAAATTATTGAAAGTGTTCTTTAAATATTCGCTTTGAAAATGCAGCCGTAGGTAGATGCATTTAACTGAAGTAATTGAAATTGCTTTTATGGATTAGGCACATGTATGGTTTATTAATTTGACCGTTTAGTGCATTTCTATTGATCTTTATACTTTGTGATGGAGTTACTATGTATCCAGTTACAAAAACAATACGATCATGATATGTTCAGTTTACAATTAGATAAGAGATTTTCTACAAATTGAAACCGTAACAAGTCAAATAAACGTTAGATAATTAGAAAGGCAGGTTCTAATTATTTTTAAAAGAAATCTCTTGAGTTGTTTAATTTCATTTGCATCATAAGGTTTTAAAGGCACCAAACTTTCTTGAATGATGTTTTGTAGTTTCTCAGATACGTTGACTATTTTACTACATTTTTTGTTTTATTTTGTTTTAGCTGTTCTTTTTTTGTTTTATTTTGTTTTGTGGCCGACTGAAGCTGTTCAGGAAACAGAAAACACACCAATATAATTGCAAGAAACATACATATTATGTTTTAAATAAATTAAAATAATGTGCTATATTTCTAGATATTTATCTGAAATGTATATTAATAAGTCTTAAAAATGTTACTGTCAGAAGACATAATAATCGCTAATAAACACAACAATCTCGAAATGAGAAATAGCAATGATATATGGCGATAAATATAAGCTATTATGCACGAATTGAGGCAGAGTAATTTGCTCCGAGATTTAACCAATCAAATTCTTAAAATATAGCACTCAGTTTTGAGTTATGAGTAGTTATAGGTTCTAAATCATTTGCTTTTGCACGTCTGGTAGAGAAAAACAGTATTAGTCAATACGTATGGCACTTTGACATGAATCTTCTCAGATAATACACACTTTTAACTTTGTGTACAACCTATGCGGTCTAACACAAGATTTTTTTACATGCTATATACCGATCAATTTGAGCACAAACTATATATTTTTAGTCTCTGGGATTATTCAATATGTTTTTAATTTAGTATTATAATTGAAACCTTGAAGATGTATCTGTAACAACAAATATATGACGTCACATATTTCAAAAACTGAAAGCCGTTTCTTATTGTACGTCAAAAGGAAATTACAGTGACAAAGTTCAGCATAGTGACATTTTAAGATGTGTGCCTCGAATTCTTCTCCGCCGCCACGTGTCCCTCTTTCACTCGCATTCAAGTTCATTCCGTTATTTTTCCCCTAAAAAAATGGGCTTATAACGTTTTAAAAATTCAATTATGTTTCTAAGGTGCATTCAGATTTAGTTGAGTTGATAATTTTCAGCTACTTTGGCTGTTCTTTATTGCTCGTTACCCCTGTATATAGGATAGCGCTATGCGGTATATGAGTTCTTTGTTATTCACAACTCTTAACTTTGGTTTCAATATTTTTTAATAGCTGTTTTAATTTTCGGGTGTTTTGAAACTTATGGCGCCATCTGTTACTTGACGTAACTAATTATCGATGTGCATAGACCCGGTAGGTCATTGATGATGTTTCGTGATTTTCTCTTGTTCCTCTTATTTTACTCATTTTGCGCTGAGTACTCATCTTTCGTTTCTGCTTTTGTATTGCTTCGTTAGTTATTCATTTGTCTATTTATGTTTTAAATAATGCCAAACTTCACATGCGTCTATCACAGTGGGGTGTATCTATATACACCAAATGAAAAACATATCCGTACCCTCGAAAGATATTGGTGATTTGGTCGTCTTGCGCCCGCCGATATCACTACGACCGAACGTGAAGGGTATGTAATATGTAACTATTATGTACTCACCCTGCACAGTATTTGATTATCGGGTGCACATGACTAGAAATAATATTTCTCTCATATAAATATGTTTTCTCACTTACTTTTTATATGCATACATGTAGATCCATAGACTGATTTGTGTTGCGCTTTTAAATACAAGAGCTGCAGACGGCTTTGCTCGGATTATTTAATTTAGTTTACATAATTATAAATTTCAAATATAAGAAGGTATATATTTGAAATATTAGTGATTATAACCAACAGAACACGAATTTTCCACAGAGTATAATAAATACGAAATAAAAACTAATATTGCACACTTATAAATCAGACAGACTGCTTAATATTCGTGCTTTTTAATGCAAACGCTGCAGAAAGCATTGCTTGGATTATTTTATATTTATAGAAATGCTTATACAAGAAATACAACAATAATTTCTAATAGAGCTTTATAAGATTTATTATTAAATCTAGTAATTCTGTCTTGAAATTAGAGAATACATACTGATTATTTTGGTGATAGCATATAAAATTACAATTTTGTATTTATGACTAGTACATATTGCTGTGACCCTCACATTTTTGAAAATAATCGTCTTAAGAATTAGTTTAGTTATTGAAAAAGAGTACCAATTTATTTTAAAAATGTATTTAAAGTTAGGTTATAAGTTTAGAAAGTATACAAATTCCTTAAATGAAAACTATAGATAAGGATAAATATATAAATTGTTGGTATACTTTATTTAAGTAAATGTAAATATTAGGTATAATACAACCACTAAATAAATCAATAAATTTTATTTTGTAGAAAAAACAAGCAAGAAATATGGTTTGAGCATAAAGCAACAGAACCTAATTTTACACAAAACGTTAGAATAGCTTTAAATATTTTAAGAAATGGACCATTATTTAAAACTAAAAAAGTACTGAGAGTGAATAACAGAGGAAGAGTAATGTTAAAGGATGGGACAATAAAAAGAG
Source organism: Amphimallon solstitiale (assembly GCA_963170755.1). NCBI lineage: Eukaryota > Metazoa > Arthropoda > Insecta > Coleoptera > Scarabaeidae > Amphimallon > Amphimallon solstitiale. Next base: position 59,264,017 of record OY720683.1, on the reverse strand, counting down.
TGAATCATCTAAATGCCATTAAATTATATGAGCAAGGTAAAATCAGATGTGCTAGAGAAGATGACACAATCTTGAATAAAGAAATAAATATGAATGTAAACATGAATAATAGTACTAATTTATAAGAAAGATTCTAATAATAAAACTCGTATATAATGAATATGTACACTTCATATAAAAAAGGATATAACTATGACATTTCTAGTAAGAAATGTTAAATCGTAAATAAAAATATCTTTTGTAAATAGTAGTATAAGTTTAATACACATTCTTTAGTGTTTGTATGTGTAGCCCAAGTGTTTCGAAGGCACTGGAAATGTTCATGTGTGATTTAGGTACCTGCAAGAAAAAAATACAACGGTAATATTTATTTATAGCGTTCTACAAATAGATATTTTACCTGAAGGAAGAACGTGGTTTGAGAACAGGGAAAAAGTGATGGAGGCTGCAGTTTTTCACAAGACGGAACTGGCAAAGAAATTCCATATATGAGTATGTAATGTCTTCCCTTTGTTTCCCGACCGACGGGCTAATAAAAGGAGGATCAGAATAAAATTAGCAAACGGCGAGAGGAAGTACTTGATAAACAGAGAAGAATACATTTATATATAGATACAATGATGGTTTATATTGAAGAGAAGAAACGATACACTTACCTAACATGGGAAGCAACAATTTTGTAAACTTCAATAACAAACAATTTAGAAGCGTCGCCATTGTTGCGCAAGTGTCAATGTGGCTCATGTATAATGTTATGGGTGTGACAACTCAAAAGGATGAAGAAAAATTTTACTACGAACAATTTTTAGAAGATGCCAATTTAAAATTTGAGTGAATGAGGGGGCGCTAAGGCGGACAGATAAGATTTATTATGTTGAAAGTTTTGGGTAAAAAGAAGTATGGAAGGTATTGTTACATTTTAAAGGATCTACTTTGAATATACAACAAGAAAAAAGGATTGTTATTGGAGCAGAGACATTATTAAATGAATCAGTAAGGAAATGGATAACTAAATAAGGACTTTCTAAAATATAATTTTAGAGAGCAGTTGTGTTTTTCTTTCATAAGAGAACAATAAATAACTCTCTTATAATTATTAGCAAAAGAAAGGTGTGATATCAATTTAAAAGGTTCTCCTAATAATATAATTGGAGAAGATTAGGAATTCGAAGAATATTAAGAAGCAGCATTACATAATAAGAAATTGTGGGTTATTAGAATAAACTCACCTATATTTGAGCTTCATATCCATCGAAGAGAGATTTGTCGAACGGATGTACTTATAAATTGATCAAGAATATAATCTTTTCCAAATCAAGAGGGTTTTTTCCGATAGAAAGGAGTATACAGCAGGATTTCGTTTTACAAGAGGCGTACCAGTTCCACATAAAAGGTTGCTGTGTTGCTGTGTTGAAGTTGTGGTCCAGGAGGAGCAGACCTGGCGGTTGGAATACAAGTACTGTCCAGACGAGACCTGATTACGATTCGTAATCGAGATTTATAAAATACAGTTCCATAAATCTAAGGTATTTATGTGTTATAAATGTTGAATAGTATATTACATACCGAGGTGGAAAGTGTTTCATTACTGTCGAGAGACAGGAATGAAACTTTTCACCGAGGATTGTATACTATTTTATTTACAACCATAATTATATTTATTTGTGATAAAAATTCCGGTAAAAGTTTTGACATATTGAGTTGTCAGATTTGTGATGATCCAGTGTAAACGTCAAATAAATATACGTCACTTTTACTTTCTTATACGTACCTAGTATAAGGAAGTATTGTGATGATGAAAATTTTCGACCTCGAGATTTTTGCAGATGTCCACGTTTTGAGGACCAAAAAAGTGGTTTTTAAAAAATGTCTCTCTCTCTCTCTCTTGCTCTCTCTCTCTCTCTCTCTCTCTCTCTGTGTGTGTGTGTGTGTCTGTCTGTCTGTCTGTCTGTCTGTGTGTGACCACGATAGCGGTCAAACCGCTGTAGATATCTATTCCAAATTTTGTATTTACGAATATAATCTCCCTCTTGAGAACTGATTAGATTTTGAGCAAAATCGGCAGACCGGAAGTAGTAGTTTACTTCAGTGAAAAAATCGAATTTTGCAAATATTTCGTCAATTACTAAGTTTAAACAAATTTATAAAGAATTCAAATGTACTCAAAATTAAATTTGAGAAAAATTGTTTTAATAAAGTTTTTCGAAATTCCTACCGGAAGTAGGTCTTTTACTCTTATCGAAAATCAGTTTTTTGCGAATATCTCGCAAGTCATGCTTTCTAGGCAGGTACATTACGAGTATAAAAGTATTTAGAACATAATTTTCAATATCTTTTGTATAAAAAAAATTTCAAAATTCAGACCGGAAGTACCACTTTTACTCTTATCGAACAGCGATTTTTTGCAAATATGTCGTAAGTTATGCATTCTATATATATTTATCAAGAGTACAAAAGTATTTAGAGTTGGATTTGGAATATTTTTTGTATAAATGAAATTTCAAAATTCAGACCGGAAGTAACACTTTCATACGTATAAGAAAGTCGTGTGGTGGCCACACCTCATTTTTACTTTCTTATACGTAGTATAAGGAAGTATTGTGATGATGAAAATTTTCGACCTCGAGATTTTTGCAGATGTCCACGTTTTGATGTCCCCTGATACCGAAAAAGTGGTTTTTAAAAAATGTCTGTGTGTCTGGCTGTGTGTGTGTCTGTGTGTGTGTGTGTGTGTGTGTGTGTGTGACCACGATAGCGGTCAAACCGCTATAGGTATCAATTCCAAATTTTATATTTATGAATATAATCTCCCTCTTGAGATCTGATTAGATTTTCAGTAAAATCGGCAGACCGGAAGTAGTAGTTTACTTCAGTGAAAAAATCGAATTTTGCCAATTATTCGTCAACTACTAAGTTTAAACAAATTTGTAAAGAATTCATATATACTCAAAATTAAATTTGAGAAGAATTTTATTAAAAATGTTTTTCGAAATTCCTACCGGATGTAGGTCTTTTACTCTTATCGAAAATCAGTTTTTTGCGAATATTTCGCAAGTCATGCTTTTTAGACAGGTACGTTACGAGTATAAAAGAATTTAGAACTTAATTTTCAATACTTTTTGTGTAAAAAAAATTTCAAAATTCGGACCGGAAGTAAGACTTTTACTCTTATGTAATAGCGATTTTTGCAAATTTTCGTAAATTATGCATTCTATATATATTTGTCAAGAGTACAAAAGCATATAGAGTTGAATTTGAAATATTTTTTGTATAAATAAAATTTCAAAATTCGGACCGGAAGCAACACTTTTACTCTTATTGAATAGCGATTTTTGCAAATATTGCGTAAAATATGCATTCTATATATATTTGCCAAAAGTACAAAAATATTTAAAGTTGGATTTGAAATATTTTTTGTATAAATGAAATTTCAAAATTCGGACCGGAAGTAACACTTTTACTCTAATCGATTAGCGACTTTTGCAAATATTTCGAAAAATTAGGCATTCTATATATATTTGTCAAGAGTACAAAAGTATTTAGAGTTGGATTTGGTATATTTTTTGTGTAAATGAAAATTCAAAATTCGGACCGGAAGTAATACTTTTACTCTTAGCGAGTAGCATTTTTTTGCAAATATCTCACAAAGTATGTATCCTGTAGAGATTTATTAAGAGACTGAAAGTACTTAGAATAGGATTTTGAATCATTTTTGTATAAAATAATTTTTAAAATTGCATGATTTGAAACGCTCATAAGTATAAGAAAGTCGTGTGGTGGCCACACCTCATTTTTTTACTTTCTTATACGTAGTATAAGGAAGTATTGTCATGATGAAAATTTTCGACCTCGAGATTTTTGCAGATGTCCACGTTTTGAAGTCCCCTGATACCGAAAAAGTGGTTTTTAAAAAATGTCTGTGTCTGTGTCTGTCTGTGTCTGTGTGTCTCTGTGTCTGTGTCTGTGTGTCTGTGTGTGTGTGACCACGATAGCGGTCAAACCGCTGTAGATATCAATTCTAAATTTTGTATTTACGTTTATAATCTCCCTCTTGAGATCTAATTAGTTTTTCAGTAAAATCGGTAGACCGGAAGTAGCAGTTTACTTCTGCGAAAAAATAGAATTTTGCCAATATTTCGTCAACTACTCAGTTTAAACAAATTTATAAAGAATTCATATGTACTTAAAATTAAAATTGAGAAAAATTTTATTTAAAAAGTTTTTCGAAATACCTACCGGAAGTAAGTCTTTTACTCCTATCGAAAATCAGTTTTTTGCGAATTTTTCGCAAATCATGCTTTTTAGACAGGTACGTTACGAGTATAAAATTATTTAAAATATAATTTTCAATACCTTTTGTATAAAAAAAAATTCAAAATTCAGACCGGAAGTACCACTTTTACTCTTATCGAATAGCGATTTTTTGTAAATATGTCGTAAGTTATGCATTCTATATATATTTATCAAGAGTACAAAAGTATTTAATTCTAGATTTGCAATATTTTTTGTATATGTGAAATTTTAAAATTCGGACCGGAAGTAACACTTTTACTCTTTGGGAGTAGCACTTTTTTTCGAATATCTTGCAAAGTATGTATTCTATAGCGATTTATTAAGAGAATGGAAGTACTTAGAATAGTATTTTGAATAATTTTTGTGTAAAAAATTCTTAAAATTGTATAGTTTGAAATGCTCATACGTATAAGAAAGTCGTGTGGTGGCCACGCCTCATTTTTCGGTGAATAGATTATAAAAGAAATGTTGAGTAGTAAAGCCTTCAAGGTCTGCACTCCGCTTGAACTGAGGGAAACTGTCCTCCCGTACCAATCCAGATATCTTGGCTCGAATCGCTCGAATTTCGTACGTGGTTTAATAATAATCTTGCGGATGATAATTTGTTGGACATCACATTTTTCTCAGACGAGGACTGGTTTCATATAAGTGGATATGTCAATTCCCAAAATTATCGACACTGGTCATCCGTAAACCCACATGTTTTTATTGAAACTGACATGCATCCTATTAAAATAGGTATATGGTGTGGATATCACGAAGAAGAATAATATGACCAATTTTCTTCCATGATACAATAAATGCAGATCGATATAGAACACTTCTTTTAGAACCATTTATTAGACAACTTGACGACAATGAAAGACAATATGGCTATTTTCAGCAGGATGGTGCTACTGCTCACATTGCACATGCTACAATTGAACTCCTCCAAAGATATTTTAATAATAACCGACTGATTAGCAGAAATAGATGGCCTCCTGGATCACCAGATTTGACTCCCCTGGATTTTTTCCTATTTGGGTATTTAAAGAACATAGTCTTTAAGACTCCACTACATACATTACCAGAACTACAAGATGCTATTACAAATGCTGTTAACAGTGTAACAGAAGAAATGATTCAAAATGTTTTTAATTCTCTCAAAAGACGTATAAATGTGTGTCTACAAAATGAAGGATCTCATTTTGGACATATGTTATAATATTTCTAAATATGTAATGTTACCTATATGCAATATCGATCTTTGTATTAAATTATTTTTAATACAGATATTTTCAATTATTGAATGTATTTCTTGAATTATTAGAACGAGTAAATTTAACAAAATTTCTTGAAAATAGTTTATACGTAAAATAATAGATGTCGCACGGACGAAATACAATTCAGAATATGATATATGCGACAATTACACCATGCCTATGTAGCGGCACGGTCAACCGATTACGATCTCTCTGTATAATCTGTACCACCAACGTACAAAGTATCACTTAGTAATGTCATTTTCAAATATTCACCATAATTATTTTCTTATTTATTTACCAATAATAAAGAGAAACTTTTACCAATGAGACACCGCTCACATGATGATCATGCACTTCTGTTTGTCTATTTTTTCGTGATACAGAGTACATCTGATGTTTTTACCTGCATTCTATTTTCCTATTACTCTCCCAGATTAAGTGACCAATGCTTATAGTCCATCATCTTGATCTATTTTGTTAAACCCACGACCGTCTCCACTTAAGTTAAGTGGCAACAAAACTACTTTTTTGAAGACCAGGTGCAGAAGGAACTTATCAGGTAACACGTTGAATATTTTGTATATAGTACGAATATCGAATAAATTTAAAGAGAATTTAACGATTTGTAGATTAAGGTCAATAGCGTTTAATTTTCCCGAGATGTGAACTAGAATTGATTGCATTCCGAAGAAATATCGAATTTTAACTTTGTGTTGCGCCAGTCATGCTCACGCTCTAACTAACTAGCTTAAAGGCGTGCAACAAGTTATCGCAAGCTAATTAGGAAACGTTTCGAAGATAAAGAAAGGTGAAGTTCTTGTCATATCAATTAACAACAACAACATTAGCTGCTCATAGTATACTTGAAACAAAATCTCAGTCTGCTAAGGCATCATACAGGCTTTCTAGCTGCAGAAAAAAATTCAACAAAATAGTTTTTGTGTTCTAGTATAAAAAGGCCGATCCTGATTGATTTTTGGTCACAAAGGCAACCAATCAACGCTAAACGATATTGTTAAATCCTAACAAACCTACATCGGCCGACTTAAAAGAAAACGAGGTGTGGCCACCACACGACTTTCTTATATGTATGAAAGTTTCAAATTATAGAATTTTTAGAATTTTTTATATAAAAATTATTCAAAATCCTATTACAAATACTTTTATTTTCTTAATACATTTCTATAGAATGCATACTTTTCGAGATATTCGTAAGAAAACAATACTCGTTAAGAGTAAAAGTGTTACTTCCGGTCCGAATTTTGAAATTTCATTCATACAAAAAATATTCCAAATCTAACTCTAAATACTTTTGGACTCTTGATAAATATATTTAGAATGCATAATTTACGACGTATTTGGAAAAAAATCGTTATTCGGTAAAAGGTATTGAAAGTTATGTTTTAAGTATTTTTATATTCGTAATCTACCTGCCTAGAAAGCATGACTGGCAAGATATTCGCAAAAAACTAATTTTCGATGAGAGTAAAAGACCTACTTCCGGTAAGAATTTCGAAAAACTTTTTTAATAAAGTTCTTCTCAAATTTAATTTTGAGTATACATATATGAATTCTTTTTAAAAATTTTTAAACTTTGTAATTGACGAAATATTACCTAAATTCGATTTTTTTTACTGAAGCAAAGTACTACTTCCGTTCTGCTGAATTTACTGAAAATCTAATCAGATCTCAAGAGGGAGATTACACATGCAAATACAAAATTGGGAATTGATTACTGCACATATACACACACGCACACACACACAGAGAGAGAGAGAGAGAGAGAGGGGGGGGGGGAGGGAGAGATTTTTCTAAAACCACTTTTTCGATTTTTTTACTGAAGTAAAGTACTACTTCCGGTCTGCCAATTTTACTGAAAATCTAATCAGATCCTAAGAGGGAGATTATACTAGTAAATAGAAAATTTGAAATTGATCGCTGTAGCGGTTTGACCGGTACCATGGTCACGCACAGACAAACAGACATTTTTTAAAAGCCACTTTTTCGGTATCAGCGGACTTCAAAACGTGGACATCTGTAAAAATCTCGAGGTCGAAAATTTTCATCATCACAATACTTCCTTATACTACGTATGAGAAAGTAAAAATGAGGAATAGTGACTGAAATTATGCAATCAGTTGAATGTGATATTGTTACTTATTTATCGCACAGTCCCGATTTGTCGTCATGTGATTATCACCTATTTTCTTTAATGAAAGAAGCTTTATCCAAAAAATACTATGGAAGTAGTGTGGAAGTGTAGGAATTTGAGAGGAGAATTGGGAAAAGGACTATCATGAAGCTTTTCAAGGATTATATAAGAAAACTGGTTCCTAGATACCAAAATGTCATTCTGCGGGGGAAGGGAGCTGCGTGGAAAAACAGTGTATTAAACACGTGACATACTTTAAATTAAATTCTGGGCATGTCTCGTACTTTATATAATCATCAAAAAATTAAGGAGGTCAATATGCACACGATTTTGTATATGAGTTTACCACATTTTTCTCATCGAAATTTTACCGATATTTTCCACGAACATCATTAAAAGGCCTGTCGCGACTTGTTTGTATTTGAAAGTATTATTCTCTACATCACCACTATCGGCAGTACACAATTTAAATATTGTGTACTATCTGAGGGTTTATAAATCAGAAATCAAAACGCATTTATATTTAAATTTTATTTCTACAAAAAGAGCGTTTTAATTTTATGGACTACAAATTGCCATCCAGTATTTTTATAGGATACTAACAATGTGACATCAATTCTCAGTAACGAAGTTCACCCGGGGGGTTCAACTAAATTAAACAAACAACAAACACAAGCGTCACATAAAACTTGGAGATTACATAATTCGTATAATTCAATATGTAAATGGAACAAGGTGTCAATTGATCCTCTTCTTCTCCGAGCTACAAACGATAGATTCAGGCTCGACTACTTCGTTTCATACAAGTAATTTACAGTATAAAGCAGCGTCCCTCGAAGACCGATGATAATTCCGAAATGTTACATATGAACAGATACATAAACTCCCAGACAAACTAAATACACGTACAGTAATTCACAATTTAAATGATACAATAATAAAATAGATCAAATAATGACAATTTTATTTTTTTAAATAAAACTAGTATTGCAAAGAAATGTAGGTACAGGCACCAAACTTCGTAATAATTCGAAAGGGTTGATGAAGAAATAACGCTTTAGATGCCGAACTTGGCTTGTTCCAAATCAATAATAATATGAGGTGTGGGTACCACACGACTTTCTTATACGTTCCGAAATGTGTATACAAAGTTATTCCAAATTAAGTTTTGAATTATATAAGTATATTCTTAAAAAACTGAACTTCTGCGTAAAAGAGTTACTTCCGGTCCGAATTTGAAATTTCTTTTATACGTAAATTATCCCAAATCCAGCTCAAGGTACTCTCTTAAAAAAATCACTACAGAATGCATAATTTTGATAAATATTTGCAAAGAACTTCTATTCGATAAGAGCAAAAGTGTTAATGTCGGTCCAAATTTTGAAATTTCTTTCATACAAAATATTTTGCATTCTCAATAAATGTATAGAATGTAAACTTTGGGAAATGTTTGCCAAAAATTGCTATTTGATAAGAGATTCCAGACCGAATTTTAGAATTTCTTCCATACAAAACGTAAATTATCCCAAATCAAGCTCAAGGTACTCTTATTCTTTTAAAAATCACTACAGAATGCATAAATTTGAGAAATATTTGTAAAGAACTACTATTCGATAAGAGTAAGAGTGTTAGTTCCGGTCCAAATTTTGAAATTTCTCTTATACACAATATTTTGCATTCTCAATAAATGTACAGAATGCAAACCTTGGGAGATGTTTGCCAAAAACTATTTGACAAGAGATTCTAGACCGACTTTGAAAATTTCTTCTATACAAAACTTGCTCCCAAACTAGCTCAAAATACTGTGGAACTTGTAGTAAATCTGTATAGAATGCATAATTTGTGGGATATTTGTAAAAAAAACTCTTTTCGATAAGACAAAAAAACCTCCTTTCGGTAGGAATTCAATATTCTTGTATAAAATCTTTATAAAATTTATTTTTTAGTACTTTCGTATTTTTATACATATGTCTAAACTTAGTAGTTGACGAGATACTAGTAAATTCTAATTTAACTGAAGTTAACTGAAGCAAAGTACTACTTCCGGTCTACCGATTTTACTGAAAATCTAATCAGATCTCAAGAGGAAGGTTATACTCGTAAATATAAAAAGTTTGGTATTGATGGATGTAGCTGTTTGACAGCTATCGTGGTCACACACACATACATACATGCTTGTAAAAATAGTAATGAAGAAGATAAATTGTCATTTTCACCACAAGAAATATCAGCACCTCCGAGAGTACAACATTCTATTCTATAAGACCAAGATAAGTCAACGGAAATATTAAATATTAACCTTTTGTCATGTTTACTACAAGCAGAATTAATCCTAAATCATAATTCAAGTTACAGAAAGCGCTTCATCTTTGCTCTCGGTATCCCTGCATAAAAACTAAGAACCGTTGTTCATAAATAGGCGCATTTTAATATTGATTAAGGTATTGACAAAACTCTATAGATTATTGAAAAAGTAAACGGTTTAAGTGACTGCGAAAGATCTGGAAATATGAAAACGTTCAAAAAGGGAGTGATTTTAATGTCTATTCAATATTTTGCATATGGAGGCATTTAATGCTATTATAATATATAAGAATAAATGTGCTATCTTTAAATGACAAACAGATCAGTAAATAATTTTTGTTGACCTAGGTTATATTGTCTTTTTCATAGTTTTTCTATTTCTCAGAAATATATTTGTATTGGTTTTGTATTTAAGAACTAGAAAAGAGAAACCAGAGACAGGAGTCTGGAGGCAGAAAATGAAGACGGCGTAGCCAGACTAGAGGTGTATTGAAATAGAGAGAATAAGTAAGTGAATGATTTGGTGTTACAACTACAATATGCAGCAATATTTATAATATATGTAATGTGCTTATATATAAAGTACACTTAGTTGCAAAAAAAATCCACTAAAATTTCGAATATCACCTCTCCAATGTGGTTAGTGAAAACTTTTTTTGCAACTAAGTGTACATCTCTTAAAGTATATACATCTCAAAAGAGTTCATGTTTTCTTTCTTTTAAAAACGGAATACTCTATGTGCTCCTGCCTGTGACACAGACCGCCGCCAGCTCAGTTGGAGAGGGTAGGGATTCCAAAACTAGAGAATTAAATGGACACCACTCACACGATTAATGTCCGTCAAGGCTAAGCATGTGTGAGATAGCTATATGTCAAATATGGTACGGAAATAGTGTGCGAAAATAGACATATGTAGAAAAAGACGCAAACAAACAAAGAAAACAAACACCTCATAAATTTCAGGTAATAACTACACCTTTATTTATTAAATTTCATCAGTAATTATTTAGTAAACTTAACAATATAATACATAAAATACCTGTTGGAAAAAAGTTCAAAAGTTGAGAATAATCTAATTTAGATTGACAAATCAAAGCTTAAATACTGAGTAAACATCATCTAGTTTTCGCCAGAAGATTCGTATCCCCAATAATGCTCGCCGATTGCATTATACCAACTACGAAGCAAGGTGGTCATTCCATCTTACTCTTGGTTTGTTTTTCAGTATAAAGAACTGAAAATTTCCAAATTGATAGAATAATGCACAAGGAAATTATCACGCTACTTGAGCAAATAATGCAGATTCATATCCTTTGCACTTAAATAGACAAAATTTTATATTTACGCACGACAATATTCCATACTGTTATATTTTGCAGCGATTATTTAACACACAAACCAATAAAATCGTGTTGTGTCAATAATGACTTGGCCGCCTTAAGGCTGGACGCCCGCTTCAAGCTGAGTTCGATTTGAAATAGGCGTACCACTGCTTTTCGTGCAAATGTAAATAAAAGACAAATGCTTAAGGGTCCGCGTGCTCTGTCTTATGATGAGGAAAAAGATAGAGAAAAGAACTTGTCACCTAATCTAATCTGCCTGTAATTTATGGCTGCGTTATGGTCTCAGATAATCGCCGGTTGGCCGACATGTTTGGCAGTTGGGAAGCAACCGCCCCTAAATTATACATCTATATTTTCTCAAACACACAAAAAAAGTGAAGCTGGATATGTAAAATCACCTGCCGGATTCAAATTTTGAGTTGGAAAAAAAAATCGAAATCGCAAAAAGGTCGAAAAATCGTTTTTTTGTGTAAATTTTAAAATTTTCATTTTCTTCAATTATTAATACTTATCTCGTGATATCTCAGCAATGCAGAGAGCTAGGGATCTTTTTTTTTTTTAAGGTTATACCCTAAAGTATTTGGATGATACTAGTGTTTTCGATTTTTCTTTATGGTGTGTAAATTTTATATAAAAAAAAAAGTTTTAGTAGACCACCAATTTGTGTAAGATATTTTTCAGCTATCGAGTAACTAATCTTATTTTTCAGAATTTACCCATATATATGTGAAACAAAATAAAGCCAACATTCCAACATTATTTTTTGTGCAAGAAATAAATTTCTAGATCGTTTCAGAAGCAAATTATTGCGAGTCAAATATAATAATTATACTCCCTGCCCGCAAGCCGTGTGAGTCCTAGCATGCGCTTCTAGCAGGTATAGCGTTAGGGACGGGAAGAGATATTGCTTTTACTTTCTGATACGTAGTATAAGGAAGTATTGTGACGCTGACACTGTATATGTACACTATATTGTAAAGAAAATATCAACGGTTTCGATAAAATAATGTCCGAGTAACGATTACTTTCTTAACATACACCGATCTCAGAAGTATTTTACAAACTGCGTAGAAACTGCCCGAAATGGTAGGCGGAGCTACCTCTCGACACAATGTGCGAGCGTACCACATACTCTATTTGATTTCAGTGAATTTCGCCCAAATTTCAAAATTTTGTTTTCCGTTTCGTGACCTTATTTTTAAAAATTAAGAAAAAATAAAATTTATGTATTGCTGTTGAGTGTTACATAATTTTAAATAAAGGCTTGTTTTTTGAAATTTCTTAAATTTTTTTTTTATTTAGGGCCCTTTGGACAATTTCGAAGAAATTACGATTTATCCATTGAAAGGCATTTTTTTCTTAAATTAGCGTGTAAATTCGGTAAGGTTTTCATGAAAAATACGATTAGGAAATGGGAAAAGCGATTTCGAGGCCGGGCGTATAGCCTTAAGACACTGAAACGATCCAGTCAAGTTGATGTGGGGCCACCTTGAACCGAAGGTTGGAAAGACTAATCCAATGTCAAAGCAATAAATAGCTTTGAAATACTCTTCAAAAGGTACGTAACAATAAACTGGGTAAAATACTCCGAAAACTAATTAGATGAATACCATGTGTTGTTCAGGGAGTACTCTGATCCAAAAGAGGATTTTTTGGCGAAAAAGGTCATTCATTACTTCATTATTAATTTAGAATTACCTACTTTTCTATTTCTATTATAATATAGTATTTTATATTTTCTTGCATATTTTTTAACTTTTTATAATTTTTCCGTTTGGCCAAACTTCCGTGAGCATTAGTCTATTTCATCATATTTGGTAAACAATCGTTTTCTCACGAATTAATTATGCAAGTAGCGGTTTTTTTAAACAGCTTCCTTAATAATATATTAATAGTTATTTATTATACAAGGGAAAAAAGTAATAGATTTTAGCTCGAGGTAATGTTTATCTCCCGACCCGAAGCGGAGGGTGATAAAACACCGAGAGCTAAAATCTAATTTTTTCCCGTGTATAATACACTATTTTTTTCTGTGATGGAAAAAACGACGATTTAATATTGAAAAAAAAAACACGTTGATACTATATATTAAAGTCAGAAAATCAATCGATGTGACATTTGAAACGACATTACACCTGCGTTGGTAAGGAAACCTGTAAAGTATTCCAATATCTGTCACTTTAACCGGGAAAAAAGTGCTCACTTTCTTCCCGGGTTGAGAAAGTGATATTTTGTTACCTGTCAAGAAAGATAAAATGTCAAACTTTCTTCCCGTCACAGGAAAAATACAAGTTTAGACAGCGAGCCTATCGCGGCGGGTTTTCTAAAGAATAAGTGAGCAAAATGTCTTATAAAACGTGTATTTTATACAATTTTTGAAGTGTAAACTTCTTTAGGCACGTTGCGCTGATTGTAGGCACTAAACAAGACTGACTGCAACGCTCGGATATGTAACGCTCGGATATGTGTAACGCTCGTTCGGGTAAAGTCGGCTAAGGGAACAAGATAAATAAATATATCATATACAGCAAGAGCGCGCGAGGTATGATCACCCGATGGTATACGTAAACTCGCATCTAAACGTGGTCCGATAATACATATTAGAGTAACGGCACAACATACTAGCATTGCCTGCTCATATTCGAACTCATAGTGATCTGATTATTTTTTTGCAGATTGACAAAAAGAACAAATTAAATTTTCTCTTTAAGTGATGACGATTGCTTAGATAACTAAGTCGATAATAACGCGAAGATTGTAATACTTATAACGTAATTATGATTATCCTAATGAAATTAAATAATAATGTAGTTGTGTACAAAGTTATAGCAGTACAACTGGGTTTTAGAATGAAATAAAAGCAACCCGCCTGAAACATCTGCAGAATAAACTAAGATGTCTAGAGAAAAATAAATAAATAGAAATTTCATGGTAAAAAAAAAACTATAAATAAGTATAACAGGAATACCATAAAATAACATAAAAACGACCCTTGAAATAGAAATTAAAATTAGAGATTCTCTCCAGTAAATATAACGAAATAACAACTCTGGAAAAATAAATCTATATATCTATATCTGGCGAACACAGCTAGCGGAGATCATTTGCCGAATATACGTCCGAAGAATATCGACTAGCATCGGGTGATCATACCCGGCGCGCTCAAGCTGTATGTAGAGGTATTTAATTTCAATAAAATTGAAATTTAAATGAATAAATAAATTCATGTTCCAGAACAGATTCGATCCCGAGCCGCACGGTTATGAAGCCGACACGTTACCATCAGACCAAGCGCGGGACCGTAAGCGAGTATTTATATCGTCTATTTATACATACACATACGTCCGAACCGACCAAACGAAATGGCCGCTCGCGTAAATGTAATGAATATGCGAATATGTTTTATTTAACACGTATATAACACGAATATTATACGCGTGTATTTCGTATTATTGAAAATTGACGTATGAAAGTGAAATTTTAGATACGGGGGTGTCTTAGGTCGCCGATCACCAATCCATAGTCAAAATGTCAAAAAAAACGAAATGGCGGAAGAGTTTTTTGAAAATTGACGTATGGATGTGACATTTTAGATACTGGGATTTTGGGGGTCGCCGATCACGATTCCAAAGTCAAAATGTCAAAACAAAAACAAAATGTCGGAAGATTTTTTTTGAAAATTGACGTATGAATGTGAAATTTTAGATACGGGGGTGTCTTAGGTCGCCGATCACGATTCCAAAGTCAAAATGTCAAAAAAAACAAAATGGCGGACGAGTTTTTTGAAAATTGACGCATGGATGTGAAATTTTAGATACGGGGGTTTTGGGGGTCGCCGATCACAATTCCATTGTCAAAATGTCAAAAAAACAAAATGCCTGAAGAATTTTTTGAAAATTGACGTATGAATGTGAAATTTTAAATACGGGGGTGACTTAGGTCGCCGATCACGAATCTAAAGTAAAAATGTCAAAAAAAAACAAAATGGCGGAAGAATTTTTTGAAAATTGACGTATGAATGTGAAATTTTAGATACGGGGATGGTTGAGGTTTACGTTTTATTTAATACGTTACTGAATATTATACGCGTGTGTACTTGGAATAAATGTGCGAATACGTTTTATTTAATACGGTACTGAATATTATACGCGTGTATTTCGTATTATTAACCTCGCCTTGATGAAGTTTATACTTCTGCCGTGTGGTTTTAAGCACACTCATTCTTCTTGTTTATATTTAGGGTATTAAAAGTTCAGAAAGACAAGCTAAAAGACAAGTTTTGTAAGAAAATTTATTATAAAGACATTTTAAATATTTGAATACGGCGGTGTTATATGTCATCTTAAGTTTAAAATTTAGACCAGTTTATGTAATAAGTTATTCTAAATAAGCAATAAAATGGGCGAAACAAATAACTGCATGTCCTCAGAGATACGGAAAATTGCTGAAAAATTTTTCATTCAAAAAACTCTCGACATATCAAAGAATATGAACACTTCTTAACTGTGTGAAAATAATATTGCTAATATTATTGAAAATATAATGATTGCTTACGTTGTTAAGGAAAGCCAGAAAGCCTTGTGATCCAAACATGCTATGTTAATATTCATAAATATTCATTACAAAACAGTTATCTCGAAATTTTCTAAACTGATTTTAAAAATAGAGCATATTAACCGTTTTATAATACAATCTGATACATTATTTTGTTATAGTAGTCATATTAATATTATGTTACAATTTCTCTTAACACAATGGTTATGGATTGATTTGGTTAACAAATATTCTCTTTGTCCCAGTTATATTACATATAAACGCTTCTTCCTTCAATATAGAAAAAGTGTTTGTGTGAATAGGCCAATTTATTACTACAATAGGAAAGGTACCCAAAAATTATTGCTACTAACTTAATATTACCTAATCTTGAGCTCTTCACTTGACATTGCTTTAGACGTTCAAGCCTAAGACACTTCGTTAATAGTGGAGACTTAATAATAATGAAGCGCCATGGAGGTTGGAAATCTGGACGGTGGCTGAAGGTTACATTGATAATTCCACTAGAAAAAAGTTAAGGTTGCTTGTGCACCTAATACATCCAGTAAACTCACTCGGCACTTCAAACGAAATATAATATGTTCCCAGAATCTGCCTAGAATTATTTAGAGTTACAGTAACGATAGTACAATTCAAAATGAGAGGTAAATTTCAATATAGGTCTTAGAAATTTTACCTTCCAACTCTAACGATTTAAATTATTAATTAGTCTTAATATTTGTATCGCATATGTTTTCTTTTACAATAAAACGTTTATATTTGACATTTCAAAATGGTTTGGTCCAATTTTTTTTGTTACCTACAAAAAAAAAAATAGTGGGCGATAAAGTAAGACTTTATCCAAGCAAAACGAGTGTCGTAAAGAAAACTTTGTAGCACTGAAACAGAAAATAGTATATTAAAATACAAGTTTCATAAGACACGATTTTTGCGCACGCGTTCATGTTTAGAAAACGAGCCGCTAGGCGAGTTTTCTAAAGAACAAGTGCGCAAAATGTCTTATGAAACGTGTATTTTATACTATTTTTTCTATTTCGGTTATTAAAAGTTCAAAAAAGCTTAAAATAAGAGACATGTTTTATTCGAATATTTTAGAAATTTTGCTATTTTGAAGTTGGTGACTCTGATTTTTAAGTAGAACGTTTTAAATATTTGAATATCGGTTGTGCTATATGAATTGTGTTTAAAATTCAGACTGATTTATACAATAAATTATTTCAAATTATCAACAAAAAGGACGAAATAAATAACTGTACGCCCCCAGAGATTCGCAAAATAGCAGAAGACAATTTACAAAATCTTTCGTCCACAAACTCTCTACATATTTATCAAAACAAACTTTTATAACAGTTGTACTATTCAACATGGTAAGTAAATGTCAATAGTAGCATCCGAAAACTTATCATCCAACTCTGCTTAACAATTTATATTGCTAATTAGTAAGTGAAATGTTAGCATATGTGCTTTTTATTCTTTGTACAATTTTATTGCACATTTTTGTTACTTAAAGGCTTATATTTTGACATTTAAATACGATTTGGTTCCATTTTTTTTTGTTACCAACTTCAAAAAAATAAAATTAGCGTGCGATAAAGTAATACTTTATGCCAGCGGTTCTTAACCTATGGGGCGCGACCCAAAATTGGGTCGCGAAGCATATTTCTTGGGTCGCGCTGAGTCGAACCAAAAAAGTTAGTAATACACCAAATAATAAGTAATACCAACACCTCCTAGAAGAGTTATCCCCTAATACAAGTTATTCCCTAATACAATGTTTCGGTTTTACCGCTCTTCGCGAATGGCCTTCCGGAAGTGACGTCCAATTCCTGTCCTGAGGCTTTCTCTTCTAGGAGGTGTTGGTAATACGCACGCCATTGCTTTGCGTGCGCGCAGACTCAGTAAGCTCTCTGTCAAAAACTCGTTTCTGTTGTGTATTTTGTTGTGAATAACAGTGAAACGTGTAATAACAGTGAAACGTGAATACAAGCATTTTAGAAACAAATTTTGTCTTATTATTAATAGTGGAGTGATCAAGCTGCAGTGCGTATTGTAAAATTGTAATCACCCTAATAATGGCAAAACGTGAATACAAGGAAGCATTTTTAGAATTAGGTTTTACTTGCATTAATGATCGAGGAGTGAACAAGCCGCAATGCGTGTTGTGCAGTGAAATATTAAGTAATGAATCGATGAAACCGAACAAACTTAAAAGACATTTTGATGCAAAACATAAAAATTTTTCCTTTGAGGGAAAAGATCGTACTTTTTTCGAAAGAAAAGAAGCCCATTTAAAAAGACAGCGTTTGGATGCACCAAGTAGTAGTGGTTTTATAAATTCTGCCAAACAAGCTACACTTGCTTCTTTTCATGTGGCTTGGCATATTGCAAGACAAAAGAAACCCCATAATATTGCTGAAAAACTTATAAAACCTGCTGCCATTGACATGGCACGTATCATGTGCGGAGATGAAAGTTCAAAGAAATTACAAAAGATACCATTATCAAATGATACAATTCGTTTACGAATTAATGATATGTCATTTGATATTAAGAATCAACTTATTTCTGCTATAAAAATTGCTGGTTTATTTAGTATTCAACTGGATGAAACGACAGATGTAAGTAAAGATGCTCAACTCATGGTTTACGTGCGGTATCCAGGTTTAATAGATATACAGGAGAACATTTTATTTTGCAAACCAATGTCAACAACAACTAGAGGTGAAGATATTTTTCTTATGGTCGATTCGTTTTTTAAAGAAGAAGGATTAAATTGGAATCAGTGTTTTAGTATTTGCACCGACGGTGCAGCTGCCATGACAGCATCTCAAAAGCGATTTTGCTTCAAAAAAATTATCACCCGAATTATGTATCGTTTTGGATGAAATTGTTGCGGTAGTCAATTTTATCAAATCTAGACCTCTTAACTGTAGAATTTTCCGCGAACTGTGTTTCGAATTTGGTGCAGAATACGAACATTTATTATATTATTCTGAAGTTAGATGGCTGTCCCGGGGCAAAGTTGTTCAAAGAGTATTATCATTACGGACAGAAGTGGAATTATTTTTGAGAGAAAAGAAACACCCATTAGCATCTAAATTCTCCGAGTTGAAGTGGATTACTCAAGTTGCTTATTTGTCAGATATTTTATTTGAAATAAATAATCTCAATACGTCTATGCAAGGACGTAATCATACTATTATTGAATTAACTGAAAAAATTACATGTTTTAAAAATAAACTCAAATTATGGAGAAATAAGGTTGAAGTAAAGAAACTTGCTTCATTCCCGACTCTTAATTTACTTGTTGAAGACAATAATATTGATATCACAGATTTTGAAATACAGAAAATTATTATTAATCATTTAGAAAAACTAATAGCAGACTTTGATCGATATTTCCCTGCAGACGATGTTTTCAAATATAATTGGGTTCGAATGCCATTTAATTTTGATGTAAGTGATTTGCATGAGGAATTTGTTAATATTAATCAATTTCAAGAACAATTAATAGAAATACAAAGTGACCAAGCACTTCGATACAATTTCTACAAAAACACTAAATCTTTATGTGCTTTCTGGTTAAAATTAAAAACCGAAAAGCCAATAATTGTTAAAGAAGCCCTAAAAGTATTATTGCCCTTTTCAACAATATATATGTGTGAGGCTGGTTTTTCGGCTCTGTGTGTAATCAAAAACAATTACCGGAACGAGTTAAATCCTGAAATAGATATAAGGTGCTCCTTGACAAGCATTCAACCGAGGTTTGAAGATCTTTCAAAATGTATTCAAGCACAAGGTTCTCATTAAAACTGTATGACTTGCATTTAAAATTTAAAAGACTTAACATATGTATTGATATTTCTTTTTTTTTTAGGAATAAGTTAAAATGTCAATTATTTTCAAAAAGTTATAAATATATTTTAATTTGATCAATAAAAATTATTAAAAACACTTGATTATTAATTAAATTTTCCTTGGATCGAAAAGTACTTTTGTTTATCTTTATTATTAAAAAAATAAATAAAAAATTTGTAAGTTAAAAAAAATCATCATTGTAGGATTGAAGATTTTTTAAAAATACGATCTAAAATAAAGCAATGAAAAAATTTTGACTTTTTTTTGGGTCGCGACATGAACATATTTCTGAAATTTGGGTCGCGGCTTAAAAAGATTAAGAACCGCTGCTTTATGCAACCAAAACGGGTGTCGTAAAGTGAACTTTATAGCACCGGAATAGAAAAAACCTTTTATAAATTACAAAGGCTTAAATCATATATTATCTTGTTCATAGCTTCACAAAATAATTCCAAACCATACAATTAACAGGACATTTTCGTACATTGTAGCTAGATTAATATCCGCATAACGTGATATACTCTCTCTCTCTCTCTCTCTCGCTCTCTCTCGCTCTCCCCCCCCCTCTCTCTCTCTCTCTCTCTCTCTGTGTGTGTGTGTGTGTGTTGTGTGTGTGTGACACCATAGCAGTTAAACGGCCATAGTGTCACAGTTTTTCGAAAATTCCTACCAGAAGTAGGTCTTTTACTCTTATCGAAAATCAGTTTTTTGCAAATATTTCGCAAATCATGCTTTTTACAAAATATTTAGAACTGAAATTGAAATACTTTTTATATAAACAAAATTTTAAATTTTGGATCAGAAGTAATACTTTTAGCGAGTAGCACTTTTTTGCAAATATCTCACAAAGTATGCAATCTCTAGAGATTTATTAAGAGACTAAAAATTCTTAGAATAGGATTTTGAATAATTTTTGTATAAAAGAATTTTCAAAATTCGGACCTGAAGAACACATTTACTCACACGCTTATATTTTTAAGAGGATAAAAGTATTTAAAGCTTAATTTAGAACAACTTTGCATAATTTGAAAGGCACATATGTATAAGAAAGTCGTGTGGTGCCCACATCTCATTTTTTTGTATGTGGACGCTTTATTTTATGTGTGTTTCAAGTGTTCATCGACCAGAATGCGTAGAATTTTGTGTTGCTAACTTGCTACATCACGTGTGTTCAATTCATTCAAAACTATTTCTAAAGAAGATATCGTAGACCCTTATACTATTGATAAAAATTGTGAAAAGTAGTGGCCTAAGAGTACTTACTATCTTATGGCACACATGTCGCGAAAGTAGTCTCGTCCGATTACATTATCACTCAATCCAATTATTAACGAGTTCATTATGATTAATTAAATAGGAGTTGAATTAGTATTGTTCTTGCCTGGATGATCCATTCTACATCATTAAATTCATTTAGGATGTGTTTTATTTTTTCATGGTAACATTTAAGTTGTGAATGACTGTACTTGTATGTATAAAGTATGTATGTATGTATGAACTACCACGCGATACTAATAATTTATTCGTTTACCAGAGTTTCTGAGTGAGAAGTGTCTTATTAGATAAACAAATTTATGCGCATACTAAGAACCGTTTCTTTTATATTATTAATCTTGACGTTAAAATACACGTTTTTATGGGAAAT
Source organism: Amphimallon solstitiale (assembly GCA_963170755.1). Classification (NCBI taxonomy): domain Eukaryota; kingdom Metazoa; phylum Arthropoda; class Insecta; order Coleoptera; family Scarabaeidae; genus Amphimallon; species Amphimallon solstitiale. The sequence goes on along the minus strand of OY720683.1, from coordinate 59,242,623 downwards.
TTAGTGACCGTGTTTATGATTATACCGGTACATTTCTCACACTGAAATAAATTTGTTGATTCAACAACTGAGAACACTGGCTGGATGTCTATTAATAAGTTAATGACGGTCATTTTAGTGATAGTGCGTTAATTCGACTAATGTTTTTATTAATTTGTAGACATTTGCCAGAGGGCGTACCTCGAAAAACTAGTCATACATAAGATATTGACATTTAAATTGAAGCATTATAATTAGCAACTAATAAATAGAAGTGTGAAGTATAAATTTAATACCTCTACAGGAAATGGAATTACATAATATAGAGTTTAATGAGATACTTTATTGGTTATTTTTCGAAACTGTAGGGAATAACCTCAATTTCAATTAAGCAATATTTATCATTTAGTTTCAGACCGTTTTGGTCTTACATGAAACTAATTAATACTTCGCCATTTCTGATTTTAATAATTTGAAAATTGCTAAAAAATTGATATATTGTAGATGCAGATCGACCAGCTAAATACTTTTTTAAATAAACTGGTGGGGTCCCCACACGATCTTCTTATGCTAACGCATCTGGTACTACTATTGTGAATTGGAAATTTCAGGAATTTTCAAAAATCAAAATGGTTTTAAATTGGTTGTTCAACGATTTTGTGTACTTTACTAAATTATGTATGTACATTTTCTAATTTGACCGATTGACCGATTTTTGATAATTTTTCTAAAATTTTCTCAATCTTACTTTTGAGTAGGGATGGCAAAAAATGTAAATATATGGATATATCAATCATATGATATATCGATACATTATATATATATATATATATATATATAAAGTATAAATTTCATGGGGTAACTCCGCTCAAAATGCAACTGCGGACACGTGTTTCGAACTACTTGGTTCTCGTCAGCGCAGTGTAGCCAAGGAATAGGATGGGATAACCTTGGAGCTGAAAAACATCAATCAGAGACATACACAAGGGACAGCCTACCAATTGAGGCTTCAGCTAGAGTGTCCTCGATACTGAGAATGAATCTAACGTCGCCGCGAGGTAGACATTGTCCACCTGCAAGCCATCTGAACCCACAGGATAACAATAAAGAAAAGAAATATTGCGGATTATAGAATAATAAAGTATAAATTTCATGGGGTAACTCCGCTCAAAATGCAACTGCGGAGTTACCCCATGAAATTTATACTTTATTATTCTATAATCCGCAATATTTCTTTTCTTTATTGTTATCCTGTGGGTTCAGATGGCTTGCAGGTGGACAATGTCTACCTCGCGGCGACGTTAGATTCATTCTCAGTATCGAGGACACTCTAGCTGAAGCCTCAATTGGTAGGCTGTCCCTTGTGTATGTCTCTGATTGATGTTTTTCAGCTCCAAGGTTATCCCATCCTATTCCTTGGCTACACTGCGCTGACGAGAACCAAGTAGTTCGAAACACGTGTCCGCAGTTGCATTTTGAGCGGAGTTACCCCATGAAATTTATACTTTATTATTCTATAATCCGCAATATTTCTTTTCTTTATATATATATATATATATATATATATATATATATATATATATATCGATGCAAGTAGGTATAACGATGTATTAAATGAAAACGATATATTCATGTTTTCAAAATATTTATTGGTAGGCTTCATAATACATATAAATTTATTATTTTAAAGATTAAAAGTCAAAACAAATTTTACTCATCTGGCAACGGGCTTAAGAATAATAATTTAGACAGTCTGTTTGCCGTGAGACGGTTCCTACTTTTAGTAGCGGTGCCTCTTGTTTTGGAAAATAGCCGCTCAATTGGGACGGACGTTGCCATAACCCAAAAATATTTTTCGGCCAACTTGAATAAGATATGATATTCTTTGTTCATTTCATCCCATATTTGGTGAAAATTGTCTTTTAGGCACCGAATGTTTTATCGACTTCTTTCAATAAAGTTGCTTTTAATTGTTTACCTTATTCACACTGCGGCGAATAATTCTTTTGTACTCACCGCCTGTAAAGTGACAGTTGGCGCATGTGTAGCTCGACCGGGAAATACGTTTTCCCGGTTGAGGCGACTGTAAAAATTGAAAAAAACACTGGCACTTTGGGACATTTAAAAAAAAATCTAACTTGGTGGTAATAAAATGTAGTCTATAAAATACTACTTCCCTACACTATTCTTCACGAAAAGTTGGGGAAATAGGAGTAATAATTAAAAATTCTTCAAAAAAAATTGTGGCGCCATCTACTTGACGACATTTTATGCGGCATCGTAAACAAGATTCAAGCGCCATCTATTTGAACCACATCGACATTCATATTGGCAGTTCGGAATTGTTTGTATTTAAACCAAAAAACGCTATAAATGTAGGTACTATAAATTTATAAATATAAGAATAAATACCTCATGTTTGCATTGTGTAAGAATATAATAACTTAATTTTAGGGAGAGGTGAGTAATAGTTACGTACATGAAATGCTTAAATTAATTAGGTAATCTATCTTAGGTTAGGTATGATACCAATGACATTAATCAATAATATTTTTTAATTTAATGTTCGTACAAAAAATATTGTACAAACCACTTGCGTAAAGACATCTTCCACGCATTCGCGCAATTAAAAGCACTGGCTTCCTGCGGTCGCTCGTGCTTACAATGTGCGCTCATGCGGGAAAATAGTCTTCCCGCACTTGGTTCGTAAATAACTATTGTACTGCTCTGTTAGACAGTCGATCATCGGTATTATTTTACTTATTGTTGGATAATTGTCACCACTTATCTCGACTGTCATTTTTTCTATTGGGCGTAACAATTTTCATATTTCCCTCAAATATTCCATCTCAGCTGATGTAATCATGTCTGAAGCGTTTATATCGGAGATTAAAATATTACTAATTATAGGACATTGTTAATAAATTTTGACAAAATTCTGAACCAATATAGTCTGCTGTATGAGACTGCATTAATTCAACAATGCCCATTGTAGCTGACGTTAACTTTGTATCTTGGACAAAGTGGACAGTGAGATCCATAAAGTTTTTAGTTGCCTTATTTGCAGTTCATATGTCGGTGGTATTGGTGAAATACTTAGATTTCTTCAGGATATTTTTAAATGCTGTTGAAATCACCTCGTACTTCTTATCCACAATGTTATTTATGGTATTTCTTGTTGGTACTTTGTAGAGAGGTGCCACATGTTTCATCAAGGCCTTGAAACCCTTTCCTTCCACTGTGCTAAGTGGAAAATTATCTTGGACAATAGATTTCACTACTGCTTCCGTCAGCTTCACTGTTTTAGAGCCACCGCCTAAAATACACACAAACAATTGATTCAATGAATATGCATTGTAGACAAAATTTTTAGCTTGGAATAAGAAAATGTTTCTAAACGAGGAAGAAATTGTAGTCTGCTGGAATCCCGAACTAAAGTTTTTTTTCCCTGGATTAGTAATTGGTAATGAATCTGGACCAAATTCCGAAACTGTAATAGTTAAGGATTATGAAAGGTGGGATCTCTCTTGTAGATCACTTAGGTAACTGTTCCTGCAAATTTTAAATCTTAAACCAAACTTTACTAACAACATTAATCCTATCAAGTTTTACCTAAACTTGATATACTGTACTACTACAACTGCTTTACATTTCTTCTTAGACGGCTGGGGCTCATCGTTATTGGACGCCTTTTTCTCATCAGTTAAGTGTATCGGAATAGATGTATGTGATTGCTTTAGACTTTTGCAAAATTTGCAGGGTTATTCCCCGAAAAAAAATTCCGGGGAAGAACCTAATTTTGTTCCAGTAATTCAAAGAAATCGCGCGTATACAACTGGCAATTTTGGTGTGTAGTTATCTACCTTACCTACCTTCTGGTTGTAACCTAAACTTCTTAGCGGTAGATACTAGACGCATTGCAATGTTGGTTATGTTATAATGATTTTCGATATATTTTTGGAAATTATTCAAGTTATTCATATATATTATGATATATCGAAACCAATATGCCGATATAAATATATCGATATATTTAGCCCAAATATCGACATATGAAACTGACTTAGTAGTTGACAAGATATTGGTAAAACCTGATTTACTCACTGAAGTAAACTACATCTTTGAATAAAAAAAGTCTGGTAGTGATATCTTTAACCGTTTGGCTGCTATATTTTAGTTCCCGCGCAATATTAACAAGAATTGTTTGCAAAAATTGCCATCTCTGTTGCGATCACTTTTGGCTAACTGACTGCTTCAGTGGGGTGAGAGTGCTTTATTACGTGTTTTGAGTAGGTGTTATTTGCAGTAAAGTATCTCTGGTTAATGTTAATTTGTAATGATATTGAATATTTATCGTCATCATCATTAAACTTCTTAATACTTTGAATTTAGGATAACGCTAATTGTTATCAAATCCACTGAGTCAGGTGGAGTAAAGATAGGATAGGCTTCTTCAACATTAAAGGACATATGTAAATATTCAATATTAACTGAAGGCGACAATCACCTCAAATTATAAAAAATAATAACCTCGGGCAACATACAATCCAGTTGATCAGGTATAAGACATAACCATTAATTAATTGGTTCAATTCATTCGGCAAATTTTTCGTCTTGAATCTTTATAGTATGACAAGAGGTGGATTTTTCCGGTTATTTCTAAAATATTACGCCGTAGCGTTTTTTGTTTAATAAAAATTATGAACCTGATATATCTCTTTCATATTTATCTAATTACAGCCTACATGTTTCAATACCAATGTATAAAAAAAACTTAGTATATTTGTATAAGGCGTTATACTTATGCAGCATGCTAAACAATTAAACTTTGCATTTCAGAGTTTGAATGAGCCTACTGCAGGGCAGTTATATTATTGCTTATCTACTCCTAAATTACTCTGTTGTTTCGCAATGAATCATAAGATTGTTGAAATAAAACATTTGGAATAGTGCATTTACTTACATGTAATGCCAACAAGTAACGAACCAACTTCAACATAATCACTTTAAAATCTTTAGATTTTGGAGTTGGCAGTGAATCGTAAGCATAGGAGCTTATTGATAAAATGTATTGCCACCAGAAACATGGTAATTGAATTTTGCAAGTGACATATGCAAAGTTTTTAAAGATTGCATATGGAAAATAGTGAATATGCTACAATTATATTCATCAACTGTGCCAAAAATTAAAACCAGTGTATGTTACCCTCTTTTTCAATTAAAGTATAATATGGTAAGCAGTTTATACTGGATATGCTATTGCTACTAAGCACTTGAGTCTAGACTGATATCTGAGGCTGTAGTTTGCAGATGCTACAAAAAATGGCAATGTGGTTTGAGAAAGAATCAGTGTTACAAACATTGGTTTAGCGGTCTTAATATAGTTTACTGATATCTACATGAATAATCAAGAAAATGAATTAATTTCATGATTATCATATTCGACACAGAAATGCACGCATAATGACTACGCATTAACTGACCTTAACCAAATATAAATGCTGCAATTGAAATACTTCTGTTATTTACTAGACTACTGCTTCTATGCTAAATCAGTACTTTCTCATTGGATTTTTTTAAAAATACTCGCTAGATTGTTTCTGTTATCTACTAATGTACTTTTTACTGTTGTCTTTTATATGTATGTAGTATATCTCGTAATTGTCAAACTACATATATTTAGGTTATTTATCTCTGTAACCTCTTCTGTATTATTACTTGTACTTTTCTGTTTGCATATGTCAAATACAACACAACTTGGTTATAACGTCGCCAGTTATAGCTACAACTCGGATATAGTGTCACAATTGTCTTGGTTCCTATAGTAGACAACCTAAAAACATTGTATATAACAGCATCAAATTCTGATGACACTCGGCTTTAACGTCAATTGAAATACATACAAGTATGTAAATGTAAAAATGTAGACAATAACTACTGAGAATTTACGTATTTACACAGGTACTTTGTAGGAAATAACAATGACCTCATTTTTTAGAATTTATAAACCATCTAGCAATACAGTACTGTGTAACTTACAGTTGGACTGAATAGACGATTTATAAACCACACTGAAATGCGATTCGTAAACCGCTGCCAAAGAAATTCTTAATGTGATTTTGGTGCAGTTATGCGTTTGTTGTAGTGTAAAATAGGTAATGAAGCACGTTACGTATCGGATTAGTTATGCAAAAATTTGATTAAGTATAGATTTTCCAAACTCGCGTGAATAGTGTCACTCGGTTATAACGACAAGAAAGTGTAGGTTCCGACGATGACGCCTTGACTGTTTTGTTCTGTATATATTTATTACGTAAGAATCACTTTATTTCACAAATACACCGCGCTTGCATAAATGTAATAAAGTTATATATTTGACAAAACAATATTTCTAACACATATTGGCTTGTATTTGTGTCCAAATTATCAAAAGTAGTAATTTTGTAATACTATGACATTTTATAAATGTTATGATACTATTTTGAGTAAGTAATGTTTTGTTATGTTGTTATGTGTAAAATATCTCAAAATTCTATTTACATTGAATTATGAAAATCAAAAATATATTTAAGAAAACTATTTAAAAATGTGGTTTGAAAATACTGAACATCTTTCTAGATCTACTTACTGTCAGGAGAAATAATAATTAATATGCTTGTCGAATTTAAATTAAAACATAAGCCACATACTTATGATTTACAAATTTAAGTAATTTATATTATTGTAGACAAGTTTTAATTAACTCTATTTATTAATTTAAAATAAAGTAAAACGTCTAAAAAGTGTCTACTAAAATTTACTGTGAATATAATGTTAATGTGACGTGCGAAGTTCAGATACTTCAACATCACTTTCACGGTTTGAATCACAGTCTTTATTATCAATTATTTCCTACACGTTTCAATTAAGATTTCCGATTAAGGCATTGATATCTATATATGCAAAGTTTTCAAAGTCTAAACCATGAGCAGATAAAAGCTGGGCTAGCGGATAATCCTCGCTTTGCATAACATTTTGAAAGTGTAGATTGGGAAACTTTTTTCCAGCCTGATAATATCCGAATTAAAGCGCAGATCAAATTAATTTTTCTTTTCTATCTTCAAAAGAACTTCCAGTATTTGTGAATGTTAATTTTTTGATCAGATATTTTCTGTATGTCATCTTGAAGTTATAGATAATTCCCTGATCTAATGGCTGGCAATGATATGTGGTATTAGATTGCAGAAAAGTAAGCTCCACATTTTCAAGCTTTTCAAGCTTAAGACTTTTCTATTTTGCTTTCTCATTTTTTTATCAATTTTTTTTATCCACGAAGTTATGATCCTTGTTGTCATCCAAGCCTTTTTATTAGATACTCATTCCAGCGATAATTTGTCGGTATGAGATCCTTTACAATAACGGGCGTTTTTGGCGTTTTCCAATGATTAACAAATTTTCGTTGTCACCTTCCATATTGGCGCAAAACAAAAGCATCAATCTATGTCTTGCGGTTTTTTTTACCAGTACATTTATCGCTTTTTAGAGTGAATGTTTAGTTTGGCATTGCACGGAAAAAGGGACGGATTCGTCAACGTTATAAATATTTGTTGGTGAATACTCTTGCTATAATATTTGAAGTATTGCATTCCAAACCTTTAAGTCTGTAATTTTTAATCATTCGACTGTTTCCAACGCTTTTTTTTTATTAGTGGTCTACATTTGAGAATGTCTTTATTTTTAGCTTTACAACACCAATAGTAAAGTACTTGGTGACCGTTGAACCCTCAGTTTTTCGAATGTTTCTCTTTTACTCTGTATTTGACCCTCTTGAAGTCGGATTTGTTTTTTATAATTTCATTTGCGCCGTTCCAACACCAGACTTTTCAGCAACCCACTTTTAATACAGAAGCACAATGCAAAATATTGAATTATATTGTTTAATTAGCTAATTTATAAATTAAACTAAAACTCAATATGTCTGAATTCTATATAATTGCAAGTTGTTTATTTTTATTCTTAAAGACTTGTGAATTTAATTACACTGAAAACATAACAATACCTATTTAGAACAACAATTTGCAGAAAATATATCATTAGAAAAGAGTAAAGCCTTTTACTCTTGGGGAACATCAGAAGTTATCGAAAAAAGTGAGAAATAACACTGTTCTAAAAAACATACATAGCCAGTCCTAATTGTAAAATAAAGTGAAAAAGCGAAACTAACATATGCATTGCAGTCTTTATCATTGATAGTTTTAAATAGGAATATTTAATGATAAAAATTTTGCATCCAGGTCGGCAGTTCATTCTGATTTTCCCAGACGCGTGCTCTGACCACTAAGCTGCGGCGAAGATTCTTGTGCAAATGTTTAAACATCTTGAATTGTCAAGCCAAATATGGTAAATATGATATGCGTGATATTTCATGTAATAAAACATTTTTCTCACACCAATGGAATAATATACAATGTTGAATTATATCAAGCCAAATATGGTAAATATGATATGCGTGTTATTTCATGTAATAAAACATTTTACTCACTCCGATGGAATAATATACAATGTTTTGTGTCGCGAAAAAGAATTCTATCATTATATAACTTTCATTTATGCGAGAGGGTCAACGAATTGCGGATGTCTTTAAGAACTAGACCCTGATTTAAACTCGAGACTAACACTAATTGTATTTAATTTTAAATTAGTTTATTGGGAGGAGGCTAAATGTTGTAATAATAATGATAATTAATTTTTAATTGAGCAAATCGAAGGGGCACGTATTATAAAGAGAAAATAAGTTTCATAAAAGTTATAGGACATAAATTGTCAATGTTAATTAAAGACGTGACAATCACCTCGACTAATTTAAAATAATATCTTCGGGCAACATACAATCCAGTTTCATCAAGTTGAAATATAAATATAACTATACATTAAATTACTCGCAACAATGTGCTTGTAATAAATATGTGCCGAAGAAACGTAAAATTTTGCGAGCATTCCGTCCATGCTTAATCAAGGCTCACGAAAATATAACATCCGAAGATAAAATGACGGAAAAAAATTATGAAATATAAGAGAGAAAATAGCGAGAAAAAATAGCATCAAATCGTCGATATAACCAATACTTAAGGCGCTTAATTAATGCGGCAATAATTCGTCTCGAATCCTTAACATGATAAGAGGTGGTTCTCAATAATTAGACTTCCGGTGAACCGTGGGAACTGACGGCAGGTGCTTTCGGTCACCGGGTTTTCATTTCGCCTCGATCTCGGTCGATGGCGCTCAAGCATCACATATACATTATATACATACATAGATATATCCAAAGAGAAAGATGAAGATCGTCGTCATTCGTCGCCAGTGATTTGATAAGTATCGTCTCATTTTATTTACTTGTTTTTTCCTTGTATTCGTGTATACATTGTATGTGTTTCTGTTCAGAGACTACGAAATAGAGGTGGGGGTCTGAAGATACGCCAACTCTTTTCGCCTTGAGTTATTATTATTGTTGACTGTCGTTAAAATTTTAACAGTATTTCCTTTTGACATATCTTTTAGTGTAAGTAGTGTATCTACCATATGGTTGTCAAAATAAATTAATAATGGTTTTTGTAGTAGTAACTTAAAAGTTTTCCATTTTGTACATGTCCTCTACCTTCTTAACATCTATGGTATTTAAACAGCTTTCGAATTCCGACAACTAATGAAATATATTTAAATTATTTTTCAATTTCAGATTAGAATTTCGTATTTTTATCACTTAGCATTATTTTCGATATTTATAAAAATTCTAATTCATTTCAACCATGACCAACAAAATCTCGCTATCGCTGTGCGATATCTAGGTCGTAACTTAACTTCCATTAATGATGTTGAAATTGATTCTACTACCTCAAAATATCCTGCCTTATGTAATACCATCTAGTAGTAGAATAATAAACCCAAAAAGGATAATTTCTAAATTTCTGTTGATATACACTTTAAAATAACACTTTGAAATATTGCGTCTTGAACTGTTGATAGCGGGAGAATGATCCATTATTATAGCGTTCTTTAAAAATCCAGGTTTAAGGGGCTTACGCAGAGGTGCCGACTAACTGCCGTGAGGTAAGACGTAAGGGGGTGGCGCCATATTGTTGCCATTGACCCCTCCCCTCACAAACATAGAACGACGCTGTTCGACACGATCTCCAGATACAATTTTTGTCAAAGGGAGTCTTGGAAAATGCCTTCTGTCAGTTACTTCAGTCAGTGATTGTCTGTCAGTTAGTTGTCAAGTGACATATTTTGAGATATCAATTGTGTTCGTAAATTCATTTCCCTATTTGTTGATCAATAAAGCGTTAATATTGTATTTGATCCCTTAAAAATTAGTTTGTCTTTATATTACGCCTAGCCAATCGACGGTAGTAATAATCGAGAGGTAACATAGTGGCACCCAATAACGTGGAGCTCGAATACTAGGTTAGTGTTCACGAACTCACCACCACCAACATGTCAACTAGAAGTCACAGAAGGTTGAGAAGAAGCAACGGGGCCGTCGAAGCGGAGAAATTGCAGACACCGCAACGAATAGTTCCGCTACGACAAGCAATTTCCGGCACGACAAATCCGGAAAATGCGGTTGCTTGGTTCCAGGATAACGGGAGTTGGAGAAGGCCACTGTCACTAACACCACGGAGATGGAATCCGCCGTCACCGTATCCAGTGACCTTGCTGAAGCCAACTCCCGGATCGGCTTACAATCCACCGCTCCTGGCAAAGTATCTGGGTCCATTTTCGTTACTAGAATAAAACGTCTCTGTCTTCGCCTAGATCCACAGTGGCCTGAAGTCGAATTGGTCGAACATATTGTGCTGTTGTTTTCCCGGGAATATTGCATTCAAGTAGCTCAGGCCCAACCGCAAACTCTCCATGAACTACAAGAGGCTTGCGAAAAATGGTCCACAATATTCAACAATTTCAACAACAATATGCGCTAATGTAAATTTTGGACTTTACAAGATTTCGTTAAAACAATAGTACCGCTTTTATTTACGAAAAACACAAATAAACAAAGGCTCAATGCATGCTCGACAGGAATTAGTTTTTAAAAAAAAGTTTCTGAAACAACTTTGAGAGTGAAATGTAGGAGTAAATAATTTGAATTATAAGGAAGTACTCTCAACGAAGCCTTAAATAATCCTTTGTATTCAATTTAATGCAAAAACATAATAAGAAAAACAAAAATGTCTCCTCTTTGTTTTATTTTAACGAATACTTTACATCGGCGGAATTTACATTAGCGCATATGGGGCCACCCCCTTACGTCCTACCTCACGGCAGTTAGTCGGCACCTCTGCGTAAGCCCCCCTAAGAAAAGTGATTTTTATATGTACCATCGATGTATAGATACAGTGAAAATGAAACCAGTAAATATGAAAATGAGTTCGTTTACAAATGACATTTCACAGAATAAAATACTTCCAAACTATATATATATATATATTATGCTATTTTATTATTATAAATTATTTAGCACATTTATTAATACAATCTCAATGAGGGTGTGGGTTCAATTATTTTTAATAGGTATCCTCTGAGTGATAGTGTGCATCCGTCATATGTATTATTTGCTCTATTACATTTATTTCCAAAGATTCTAATTACATATTTAAAAGAATAAACTTCAGATTTTTAATTCAAAAATTATAGGTTTATTTATTTTGATAATGAATGTCAAGTATGGGAACAACTTGCAAATACAAAAATCACTGTTCATATTTTACATTGAAAAAAACATTCTTGTCTTGAAGCTTCGAGACTTTTAATTGTTACATATTGGTACCATTATTGGAATATACCTCTAATTTCTTAATACGTTAAAGTATTATTACTTATTGAAATTTTTCATTAATTTGGCAAATTATTCATAGCAATGTTCAAATTTACTTGACTTACTTAAGGTCGGCAAGATATACTCTTAATGTATTAAGAAATTCTATTCTACGTAAATACATACATTATTTGTTAAAGTGAAATTTAAAAAAAATAACATGGCTTCAAAAGCATATAACGGTCAACAATTTTCTAAAGCAATTAAATTTTAATTTTGAATATTATTGAAGAGAAGACATATCTGTTTCCTCGCATTTTTCACGAGAGTAAGTATGCCTCTAAATGTCTATCAATATGAAGTACTTCTTTCGTATAAGCTTATTTAATCGGTTAAGTATCTATACATGTATATTTTTATATTTGTTTTTTTTTACCTTGTAGCTTGGTTTAAAAATTAGTTCCAAATCCTGATGAATATTTATAGATGTGATTACTGAATATTCTGTTCTTCAATTGACACACAGATCTGAAGATGTTCGATGAATCTGCTGAAGTTTTCACAAGTAGAACTGCATATATTATTTCACACGACGTGAAAAATTTATTTTCACTTTCGACTTACTGCACTAATATTTCTGGATTATTATTTACCAAGGTACATCTGTTTATTTATTTATGATGAAATTTAGAATTTTCTTCTCCATCAAAAAATGATGCCTCCACCATTTAATTTTTGGCATCCCTCTACCTTCCTTTGTTTTCATAATTTTTCAAGGCATACTTGCATATCATTCCCATTATATTACAATATGAAAATAATTCTATTTTAATTACATTTATATAAATTCTAATCACACATACCCTATAATACGAACACATAATCTTCACATTTCCAAATTGTTCCCTTATTCCTGATATTTAACGATATTAAGTAACAGCATTTAAATTATTGTCATATCCATAAATTAAACAATTCATAAAACGTATTTTAATTTTAATAAATATGAAACGTATGTTAATAAATAAAAAATCAAAGTTATTGACCATTCTATATTGATATTAATACAGAATACTATCATGTACAAAGTAGAATGTCATACCTGTTGGTTCATAACATAACTAAATTAATTTATTAATAATAAAGTGATTTCAAAATTATTTAGGGAAATTATATTTACACTCTATACGTCACTGGCTGACCTTATATTTATATTTATTTCTCTTTAAATACCGCTCCAAACCGCTTGATTTCTATCATTTTAATATTCTGTGGTTTTAGATCTACATATAGCTATCGAGAGGACACCTATTTGTATAGACGTTGAACTACTTATAATCAGCTTATACCCCTCAAACAGAGATGTTATAATGAGCATATACGTCATTATGAATATTTGCAGTTTCTAGCTACTCAAACTAGAGGACTCTAATACATTTAAATATAAGTAATCATTTTTTTTACGTAAACAAATATATTAATTTATTTATTTTTATTTTAGGAATTCAGTATACCAATATAAAGATGACCAATGAAATCCAGAACATATTAATATATATAACAAGGTTTTATATGGATAATGTACAGGAATAGAAATCAAACATTCAATAAAAGACATGCATCAATGACATTAACATAACCTAACTATAGGAAGTATTCAGTTTAACGTGTAAAACTTAATTTAAGACTTTCTCTTTTATATGTTTCAGACAATAACAACAATGAAGCTGAATTATATCCCAGCCAAATAATTCACTACAATATATATATATATATATATATTCGTATGAAACTACATGAAAAGAAACATATATAAATTATATTACAAAAGTAGAAATATATTTAGAAGGGCCATAACTGCAGGGGGCCCTCTAAAACACTGCACCATTTGGTCTAGGATGTAGGAAAAAACCTGCAAAATAAAAAACCTTCATCACAGTGCCACAAAACTAAAGGTCTTTAGTTGTTAAGATCCAAGCAACAGACTCTGAGCTAAATTATGTAAGTCCGTGTATCCAAATTCAAACTTAGCTAGAGGACATTTTCCAACAATATGTTTAACTGTTTCAATCTCAGCTCCGCAATCACAAGCTGGACTCACGATCATATTCCACTAGAAAAACATACTATTTTCCTCTTGAAACCAGTCAATCCACTGATGCTACATGAATTTCATTTGTCTTTGGATATACTTTCGATATTAGATTGACAAATCTTAACAACTGGACCAATATTCCTAAAAGAAACACAATATGAATTTAAACTTGAAAAAATGATACCTGTCATATGCCCGTGAGGATCTTAGGATCTAGTACGGTCCTCCAAGTGATGGTTATTATGGACAACATTATATTCTCCATTTTGGACCATCGTAAAAATGGTTACCATCGACCAAAATCAAATAAAATTAAATAAATATAGATTAAAACATAAAAATAACTAGTAAAATAGAAACTTAAAATCCAAACTATACTGCAACTATGCACAATTCCGATAAGATAATTTATTAACATAATCAAGAGTATTACTAGAATGATTAATTATTTTTGTAATTTAAGGTTACTTGGACCGAAGTAACTGTTGACGTAACTCCTCTGTTATGTTAATTGTTCTAAGTCAGTTCAATGGTTCTATCACAGACAATACTATAGTATTGTCTGTATATTCTACTAACGGAATTACTATTTACTATGAGAATGGTCGTGGTCTTAGATCAAAAACACACACTTTCTTCATTAATGCTTGTGAATCCTTATGACATTACAGAAATCACTGAGAGTTGGTTGAACGAGTCCATCACCACCGCCGAAATATTACCTCCATCTTACAGCTTTATTAGATCTGACCGTAAATATTCTTTGGTTCATCGTTCAACTAGTGGTGGGTTTTTTATTATATGCTGTGATACAATTGATTATGAAGAAGTAGACACTGCAATAATTTCCTGGCTTGTTCCGTGGCAGCCTGTAGATGTGGTTCCTCTAATGATTATTTTTACATTGTTGCTGTTTATATTTCTCCGAGTATTTTCCAACATTATTTTGAATTATTTTGCGAATCATTAGACATTTTTTTTATTAATAAACTAGTAATTCTGCTTGGTGATTCTAATATGCCAAACTTTATTTACAATAATATTTCTCGTTCAATAACAGTCACTTTTCGCTTAATTTGCAACTTTTTTCAACATAAACAATGCAACTTAGTAACAAATTGTGACTATTGTTTATTAGATTTGGTGCTTACTAATGGTGAACATGCCATGCCGTTGATGATGAACTTGAAGATTCTTCTTTTGTAACTGTTGATCCTTATCACCAGCCGCTAGTGTTTCTTTGTCTTCTTCGTCTGATTATTCTAGTAAAATGTTTTTTCCATCTGACGATAATATGAGATATAATTTCCGCAAAGCCGATTACCAACACATATATGCTGAATAGAGACTGGTCCTTCCTCCATGATTGAAGTAACGTAAACGATGCTTTGGAAAATTTTTATAAGGCTTTGTATCATTCATTGATTTATATGTGCCAACAACAACTTCTGTTACTAAACCTCTTTATCCGTCTTGGTATACTAAGCACGTCATACGCCACCTGTAAGTAAAAGTTTACTATAGACTGCGATGGAAGAATTGAAAACAACTATTTTAATCTTACATGGATAGGGTGGAATTATCAATCATAGAAAATCCTAATGAACTTTTCACACATATCCAGAGTAAACGTGGCACTTCACCTATACCTAACATACATTATCATAACAAACGTTATCGCCTTTGCCAATATGTTTGCCTCCGTATATCAGCATAGCTCTCATTTCCCATTTGAGGATTTTCAACCTAGTCAACTTCGTTTTACATTATCCAGTGTTCCAAAAGATAAGCTAATAAAAATAATGTCGTCCTACAAACAGGATTATACAGTTGGCGATGACCAAAACACAAATATATTAGTTCATGATGCCAAAATTGCATCAGCTGAAGCTGCTGGCTGTAATAATAAATATTTCAATAAAGACAGCGCAAAAAAAAACACTCAGAAATTGGATTCAGCTTGTCACTGGTACTACATTCATATTTGATAAATAGGCATAACTATGTATTTTACAATGGATTCATATCATTTGAGTTTACTCCTTCATGTGGGGTGCGACAAGGCTCTAACTTAGGGCCTCTACTATTTGTTCTACACACCAACGATTCGCTTTAATCATTAAGATTTAATGTACTCGCATATTAGGATAATTTAAAGATCTATTGCTCTAAGAGAACTTGAATCTTGTATACGAGTACTTGGTGTTCCAATTACAATTTGAAACTAAATATGAACAAATGTCGCTATATGTCTTACTCTCGCAAAAATAACACTCTACCATCTACGTATTCTATTGAAAATAACCAGCTCAGGCGGATGGACAACATAAAAGATCTCATGACAGCGACAAACGATTTATGTTTAATGTCATACAATCGTGTCTGTGTTGACAGATATTAGCGGCAGTAATAGTAGTTTATCGACGACTAAACAATAAAGTATTTATTATATTAATCAATATTGGCTAATAATAACACTCATAATACCCGTAGGGAATAATGAAATGCGACCAGTGAATAATGGGCCATAACGTTACCATTATTCACTGCATTCCGCCAATAAGAACATATAATGGGCCATAACGTTACCATTATTCACTGCATTCCACCAATAAGAACATAACGTTCCTAACGTTGTCATAGTAACGATAGACAAGTCCGGCCATTTTACTGACTGCCTAACCATCAAACGTCATATTGATATAGTAATCTGACATTTTCGTTTACTTATTTTGATTTTTTTTAGTAATTTTCAGTTAGTCGTCGATAAAGTAGTGTATACTAACTCGCAATAATGACTATTATTCCCTCGAGCTGAGTTACTCCCTCGCCGCTTCACGGCTCGGTTCGTAAATTCGGCTCCCGGGAATAATGACTGTCGTTATTGACTCGTTGTATAAACTACTATTATACAACGAGTCAATAATGACAGTTATTATTCCCGAGAGCCGAACTTACGAACCGAGCCATCAAGCGGCGAGGGAGTAACTCGGTTCGAGGGTATAATAGTCATTATTGCGAGTTAATATACAGTACTTTAGTGTACAGTAAGATAAAGTGTTTGTTTACCTCCGTAAAACGCTATGGTAACGCATCGCTTTATTGACGGTTGGCGATACAAAAAATGAATGAATTTTTTGTCATAAATACATGTGGAACGTTTTTTTTATATATAATGAGATATCAAAGATTTACACATTATTTACCCAGTCTCTATTCAATTGATAATAAGTGCATAGTTTATTCTATTACTAAGTAGCACAGAATACATAAAAAAACATAATTTAAATACGTCTAAAAGATACATTTAAAAAATACAATGTTTGAACTTAAATCCAAGTAAGTACAATATTTGCGACAAATAAAGCTCTATTTATAATAATAATTTATTATTGTCGTCAGTTTTTTGTACATTTACATTGACATGAAGCAAACACATAGTACCTACGAAGTATTACATGTTCATATACTAATCGTCATTGTGGAAGGAATGCCGATGCAAGTAGCTCTTGAATTTAGTTTCACAAATTACGGTTGAGTGGCACTCTTTGATGGTAAGCCGAATTGTTTTATAATACTTAATGGCTCTGTAGAAGGGTCTTGTCTTGTTCTACGCACGACAAAATCATTCTGACACCGGTCTGCTTTTAACCATTAATATTAAACATTAATTTAAAATGAAAATAATAATAATAATTTTTATCGACGACTAAATAATAAAGTAGGTATTATATTAATCACTATTAGCTAATAATAATACCCGGAGGGAATAATGAAATGCGAACGGGGAATAATGAGCCATAACGTTACCATTATTCCCTGCATTCCGCCAATAAGAACATAACGTTCCCAACGTTGTCGTAGTAACGATAGACAAGTCCTGCCATTTTTCTAACTGTCTAACCGTCAAACATAATATTGATGTAGTAATCTGACATTTTCGTTTAATTATTTTGATACTTTTTAGTAATTTTCAGTTAGTCGTAGATAAAGTAGTGTATACTAACTCGCAATAATGACTATTATTCCCTCGAGCCGAGTTACTCCCTCGCCGCTTCACGGCTCGGTTCGTAAATTCGGCTCCCGGGAATAATGACTGTCGTTATTGACTCGTTGTATAAACTACTATTAACAATAATAATAATAATGATAATAATGTTATTATTCCAACGGTAACAAACAAAGGACAAAAAACTAACGTACATTAACACAACATAAATCAATTATTCTTATTATAAAATAAGAAATTTATAACTATATACACATATATTTATACAGCAAGTAAAAATTAAGGAAAACCTTCATAATGCAAGATTGCAGTCCAATACATGGCGATCCCCTAAGAGGATTAGCTCTCGAAAAGGCGACAGAGACGTGGAGGAGGAGCGAGATAAAATTCTGGGAATAAAAAATGTATGCGAGATAGAAGATATAGACAATCAATCATTCCATTACATAACCTCCATATAAAGAGCGCACTATAAATCTCTCGACGATCTCACATTGAGTGAAGGTCATGCGATTAGAGTAAGATACTCGATTCGACGCTTAGGATAGATTACTAGAATAATCAGATGAAGAAGACAAAGAAATATATAGCGGCAGGTGATAAGAATCAACAAGTACAAAATAATAAGCACCAAATCTAATACACGACAGTCACAATTTGTTACTCAGTTACACTGTTGAAGAGAGTTGCAAATTAAGCAAAAAGTTGTTGCTATATTAATTGCGCTAGTAGAGCCATTGGACTGACGAGAATATATAAGGTATTTCATTTTTGTCTTTAATTCTCAAATCCTTTTCCCCATTTTCAAGCGATTCTCCAGCTTCTCCCTGGAGTTTCTAAACATTTTCAGTCGCATCGGGGTTCGATCTAGCTAAATTGAAAGTCCGGAAAGGTTACGGTTTGTCTTAAGTTTAGAGGCATTATAGATTTTGAGTTGAAGGAAACTCTTAACGGATGCTTGTGCCGTTAATAGAAAAATAAATTAATGTAACAGTTGATAGCACAGCCTGCAATCATAAAAAAATATAAATACAAGTTCGTTTAAGTAACCAAATTAAGAATCATATTGCTCTAACAAGAAACAAAATAGGTAGGAAAGTAAGTACGTTAATGGGAAGCTTACTGCTTTAACTCTGGCCATGAGAACGTTATATTATCTAAATTTATAAAATTATCAAAAAAAATTTTGCAAGTAATTTTTTTATTTCCTATAGAAAATACTATTGTTTAGTAATAAACACTGAGTTACCATCATTCATTGTTACGCCATTACAATTACATAAAATCCATTAAGTACTAATGTCCATTCTTGATCATAATCTTCACTGGACACTTTATTAAAACTAGCTCCTAGTTCTACACAACCTAAACGTTAAAGCACATTAAAATCTATATAAGCAAGTATAGTTGGTGATTCAGTTTTATTACTTTCAACAGAAATCTACTATTCTGTACATCACAGTTCTATTGTGTTGAACAAGTAGACTTTCGTAATCAGTATTTCGTGTAACACGTGTATAAGCGGGTGTAACGATTTCATTACATTATTTCGTATGGTTAAAATTTATCTCCCTGCATTCGCATTTTTTATTTATCAACAGCATTTAATACGATTGCTCTTGTGCATTCTGAGGAGTGTGCGTGAAGAATTTTTCGAATTGCGGCGGCGGGTTTGAGAAATCGGATAAGGCTCTCTTGCATTTGATCTGTTGCACTCGCCACCATGTTGGTCGCCAAAGTGTTTGACAAGATTACCAAGATGGGCCTCAAATTGTTGCACTTCGCTATTAAATTGGTTTTTCAATTGTTACAAGTCGATATTTAAATCGTCGAAGTATTAATGAAATATAAATAGAGTTGCCTTTACAGTTCTTATTTAACTAAATACATAAATAATGAATTAAAAAGAAAATTATGGTTTAACAAAAAAGGCATTAATAAGTCAAGGCAGTTATAATTATTATATTAGGGCAGACACTGTAAATAAACAGGTTACTTATACATCGGGCGCCGATAAAGAGTTCACGAGGAAATCGCGTAATTACGAGGGGTAGTAAGATAGTATTGAGCACTAGTAATTGAGAGATGATCAAATAGTAAGAGAGTTCGTAAAGATGCTGGATCCTCTTAAAGAAGAAGAGATTAGACCAATAAGAGAAAATCGCGGTAAAAAAATACTAATATAAAATTTTGAATAACGTAAATAAGATGTTAATATAAAATATATTGTCATAGGTAGTTGAAAAAAAGTCTTCGGTTTAATTGCCGTACCCCTGCTTAAAGAAAAAGAGTTTTTCTTGAGAAAGTGTACGAGGGCAAAGTTTGTCTTTCATGCGATGTTTTTAAAACATTCTTAAATTTAATTCCTAGGAACGCATAATACAAATTGTAATATATCAGTCAACGAGTAACGTTTGATTGAATTTTTGTTTAAAAGTTAATCAGCGACAGAGAGTTGAGTGTAAGATTGCAGTTCTTACCCCTAGAAAGTGTAAAGTTACATGATGGTATTATCTAAATTACATTATTGAACAATTATCGCTTTCCATTTAAATATATGCATATTTTAAGTAGTTTATTTTATCCCTAGAATGCCGTGCACGTATTGAATTAAATCTGTTTTCATCCGTGTTAGCTCGTTTACAGTTAAATATTTCCTGAGATAGTTATTGTCCTCTTTGATTAATATTTGCGATTGAGGTATGAGTTTTCTAATGAAGTTATTAAGAAATTTTACTTGTATTATGTAATTTTTTTATTCAACCGGAAAGTTCTTAAATGCACTGAAATTATATTTTTTTAAATATTTTAGTTTTCTCTACTTGTGTATTGCGTGCAAGCGTGGGTGAGTTTATAATACTCTCCTAGTGCTGTTGCACTTATCTGTTTTAGGAAACAAAAATAATTTTATGATTCAACTGTTAAACGGAACAAGAAATATGTAGCCTCGTGCTAAATATATTTTTTTGTTTTCCCGTAAGTAAACGCATCTAATTAAATTCCTTTTGAATACTTTCTTCTGGAAAATATCTTCTATTTTAGTAACTGTTACATATTATTTTAGAGTCTTGAGTTTTGTTATTTGTGCAAATGGCCTAACCATATCTTTTCTCTTAATTACTGAATCTTTGTTTCGCAGGTTTTGTTTCTCTTTGTGCTGTTGGCTTGTGAGGACTGATGCTCTTTTATTCTTTCCATGAGACAGGTGAAAGCGTTTCATACATCTAAAGCTTGGACTTCTCATGCCTTTGATCGTTTGATCATTTTCCCCCACAGATGGTTCCAGGGCGTCCCAGTTGCCGAACAGAAGGATTGGGAGACAGAAGGGCGACGCCAGACAGGATACTGTAATGCCCTTTTCTCTTAGTTGTGAAAAGGCTGAAGAGCAGCCTTTTCACAACTAAGAGGTTTCTTTTATTGAAATATAACAAATCAAAATCAATAACTTTTGTCAAATTTAATTGTTATTTTATAATTTTGATATATTTCTTAAATTTTGAAAACTCGTCTTCTTTTGCTTCATGTCACACAATTCTGAGTGGCGTACTGGTTTGGTCTCTTAAATTTTCGTAGAAGTTTCATATTTTTTTTAACACCAGTAACCGACACCCAATTTACCGTGCCTATTTCCCGAAATCTAACACTAGTGAGGTTATTCCTGTATTACTAAGTCCCTCATACAAAAAACAAATCATACGTACAGGCCAAAGCAAGATAAATTTTCCGCGCAGTCCTAAAAGAAATACATTTCTCTACTGAACATAATGAAATCAAACAAAACATTGAATCACTTGGACATGAAATAATAAACATATATAAAAACAGAACGAGGGCATCACTATCAATGCTTTTTTCGACTTGAATCAAAACGGAAATAATAAAGAAATATATTAAACAAAGCTATATAAAAAATGTCTATCATAGTTCCAAAGGTTGTTGAATGCGCGGAACCTAATTTCAGTCTCAACTGCTCAAGAATGGCGAGAGACAATAATGTTAAATGTCTTTATTACAACGAAAGTCACCCTGCAAATTATAGAGGTAGTTACAGCAAAAGTAATATTTCCTTGTTCTAGTGGAAAAAAAAACACAATTCCCCAACAAACTACTCAGCCAGAAATCACCTATGCTCAAAAAGGGGTGCAACAATATGCAGAAACATCCATACCATAGCAGGAATCAGATGAAATCACTGAATTAAAGGCCATGATGAAGCAATTTATATTACAAAACGGATCGTGCATTCTTTAAAATAAAATTAGGGATTTGCATCGCATGCAGTATTATTACAAAGCTAGGTAGCCATAGCAGCGACAATCTTATCTTTGTTCACAGGGACTAAAGTAAACTAAATTGTCAACTGGAGAATCAGCAAAAGAAAAGTTGGTGAGCTATTTTCAAATACAGAACAAAATCATATCATCAAACTGTCGATGCTTTTGCTAATATGATTTTTTTCTGTCTTTGAAAATAGCTCTTCAGCTTTTCTTTTGCTGATTCTCCAGTTGACAATTTAGTTAATTTACTTTAGTCCTTAATTGATTGCAGGGCATTAATAGGAGCATTATTGTGATACATGGCAATGAAAAAACTAGAGGAACCCGACTTGGAATGCACATACGAAATAAATACAGAAAAACTAATAAATAATTAAACTTAAAGTTTAAGAGTTTCATTACTAATTTTAGTAGAAGAGACCTGTAATTAACTAACATATAATAACACTGTTGTTTCAAAGTATAGCACAGTAATTTAAAATAAACATTCAATTTATTAATATTTAAGTAGTTCCATGCTAGTATATATCATTGTTAATATTTATATAATAGTACCTAGTAATAATATGTACCTATACTTCTTCCATTTGAAGATGGATAATAGGATAGTGTCATAGGCAACACCTAGATTAACCAAAGATTAAATTTCTATACCCAGCAGTCCTGTGAAATCTGCCTTGGGGAATTTCTAGTAGTCAATCTCTCAACTTAACATTAAAGATAAATCAAATTCTAATTGAAATATTACATCGAAGATTTTCCAAGCAAGCTGACAATTCAAACGAGCGAACAATACATAGTGAATGTTTTTCATTGTGCCGACACAATTACGATAAAATTAAATGTTTGTCAGCGTCAAATGTTCGTGCTAGAAGAACTAATAAAAATAGTTGTACGCTCGCACTTCAATAGAAGCATTGAATTTCGAGAGTACGCCTAAGCATTTCTACTTATGTATATTGAGCATTGTTTACAAATGACATAAAAATAATTAAAATTTATAATGTCTTTCTTGTACGACGTGGTATTCATGACCTTCGAAGGACACCTATAAGTTGCCGGGAGTCGGGACAGTTAGTCTATACTGGTACCATCATAAAACATGCAAGGCACGTTCTAATGGAATAGGCGCATGAGTTTCCCCTCAAAAGGTATTATGAAACATGTGTGAATATTCACGTGAAGAAGGATTTATTTTACAGTGAAAATACTTGCAAAATATATGCAGATAGGTATATGTTTTTCACGATGTGCCTACTATATTACGAAAATGTTCTCAATTCCTTCTATGTGAAACAAAACAATATATTAGTAGTCTTAATAATAATAATATGTAATAATAATAATAAATATTTATATTTAGAAGATAATAACGTTAGTATATACGAGTAAATATTATGTATGTATAAATGGTCTTTAGTTTATATTTAGTTACGTAAATAATAAATAAATTGTTATGTATTCAGTCATTAATGTATACAACAATAGTATTTTGAACTTTATTATGGACAAAAATTGCATTAAGGTAACACGCGTTAACATACATTCGTTATTACCAAACCTAAATGATCTAAAATCTTTTATTAGACAAAATGGAATTGACGTTTTGGTAGTACACATAATTGAAAGTTTACTAAACAAATCTATCAGTAGAGCAAATATACAAAATGATAACTGTCATGTTGTTAGTGCTGGGAGAGTTTGTATATATTTCAATAACCATTTTAAATATTCCTTTTTAGTGTTACTAAAAATATTGATTAGCTATGACTGTGTTTTCAACTACTTAATTGAAAACTTGTGGTTGGGGATGTGTATAATGCCCCATAAATTATAAAAATGCTATTAATGAAGTGGAAAATTCACTTGTTTCAGTTTCACCAATTTCTGATATATTTTTTTTCTGTGGACACTTATATTGGCTGCTTGAAGGTTGATGATCTGCCCACTATACACTTACTGCATTGCCTCAATTCTATACGTTTTACACAGATTATTAATAGATCAACCAAACACTGCTCACAAAATCCTGCTGTATTGATTGATCTGATCGTGGTGAGTAGAGAATACCTACTAGAGAGGCTGCTAATTGTGCGCTTTTGGATTACGCTCTAATTTATTTTACATTCCTAAATTAGCTACATTGCTATCTTATCGCGATTTTATTAACCTAGATTGGAATATTTTCGAATATGACTTATGAAAAGCGAATACTATGTCCGACATTAATCCAAAAACTGATTATTTCAATTGCTGAATTCTGTATCTTTTTGATAAACATGCGCCGATGACAATTCGACATGACAAAGCTAAAGCTAAATACCGTCGGCCACGGAGGCCTGTGGACTGGAATTATATAGTCTTTGCGAAATGTGACAACAAATACACTCAGATCGGAGACAAAAGCTTTCTTCTATCACATGGCTAGAACTAAAGACGCCCCGTTTGCTATGAAGAAGGCTTGGGCATCTTGGGGTGGCTGGAAGGTGCAAAATTGATTTGTCACTACACTTATAGATGTAAATGACATTAATGATTTTTTCGTTAATCAAATACTAACTTCTGCTACTGACACATCTTAGATGTTATCATACTACGAAAACACATCTGCCGATTTTAATTTTGCGTACCAACCAGTTGGAGAGATGACAATTTGTAATATAATAAATAGTATAAACTCTGATTCAACTGGGTATGACAATATTGGCATTACTATGTTAAAAATATGTTGTCCAACAGTGTACCATGTCTCACTTATATCATTGATGATCGTGTATTATTATAGTTTATTTCGTATTTCCTGACTGCTTGAGGTATGCCTTGGTGCACTGCTGAGTTCACTCAGATTAAGGATGTGGGACCTATTTTCTATCTGCTACACCTAAAATTTTGAGAAAGATAATATGAAATGACAGTGATCTATACTCTGTTTTTTAATGGATATAAGTAAAATAAAACACTCAATTAAACTTTGAATAACTTCACTTTATTTTAATCACTATGTGACTGCAGTTTCGACATTATATGTCATTATCAAACAGTTTGATAATGACATATAATGTCGAAACTGCAGTCACATAGTGATTAAAATAAAGTGAAATTATTCAAAGTTTAATTGAGTGTTTTATTTTACTTATATCCAGTATCATGAATCTTCACAAAGTAACAGCCGAAAGTGTTAAATATCTGTTTTTTAATTTCGCAGATCACCAAGTAGCGCCATATGTACACTATGCAATATATGATGATTTACTTTTGATAAATTTGTGATGCAGATTATGTACACGATAACTAAAAATAATACAAGAGATTTACTTAAATATTTTAATGTTGTTTACAGAGAGAAATGAAAATATATTGCGAAATAATAACACAAAAGGTAAAGTATATTTTCTAATGTACTGCAACTTAAAAAATATTTATACATTCCTTAATCAGTATTTAACTGAATAAATTTCAAAATATCATTACATGGACACACGTTTAATTATAGAAAAACTTCAAATTACGCACATGTTTAATTTATTATACACTGTTACTATCTCTATCACTATCACTTGCAGTTGAAATGATAAATGGCATGTTCTATAAATTTTCTCAATTTAGCACTATTAAAATTAGCTAATGCAGTCAATAGTAATTGCTTGACTTCGTTTTAAAATTTTTATTATTCGCGGCAACATAATTTTTTATTTCGACCCATGCCAGTTCAATGGATTTAGTTCACTTGTTGTACGGTGGTAATCTCAACTCGTGTTTATTCTTTGCTCTTAACATTTCATCAGCAGCATAATAGTTAAAATTGTGGCCATTTTGTTTAATCAAATCCTGTTAAACTGGTCTACTCATTTCTAGTTGAAATGGTATTTCTTTTGAATGTAGTCAATTCTGCATGTCCTTTTTAGAATCTTTTCAACTTTGCGAGAATGGTAGGGCGTGTTGTCCATAATGATAATGGAATCGTCGGGTATTTTTCTAAAACAGCACTAAACCAATTTTCAAATACAACAGAATTCATATCCTCATGGTAGTCGCCAGTTCATTTGCTTTGGAAAACTCACAATCCATCTTCAACAAACCCATCTTCAGATCAAATGTGCACAAATATAATAGTTTATATAATTATTCATATTAAAAATATATATATTTTACTTGAGATTAATCTTTTTCATTAGTAGGTATAATGATGATCGGCTCATTTGAGGTAAATTGGAATGGTTTTGTATTTCGTTAAACATATTATTAAGTGCAGAAGCTTCATTGTTATAAGAAAGCTGTGTATTACTTGTCTTACAGCATTTCTTACATTTTCGTCAAAGTTGTTGACTAATGAGCGTCTACCAAGCTTTGGTTGGCTGAGCTTCACCTGCAATAATACAATATAGGTAACTTCAGAAACATAACACATAACCTAAGAAAATTCAATATTACCTATTGCGGACACTATATGCTATGTTATGCTATTTTCCTTGTAATTTTTTTTTATGTATATTCAATTCGCAGCTTCTTATAATTATTGAAAATCATTTGCTTTTCAATAAAGAACAAGTGACCAAAACGGTCGCGTTTCCTCGGTGGAAACTAGGTAGGTTTCCGTTGTACTCGGCATTGAGTCCATGGTATATTATGATAGATACTAAATACAAAAAATTCAACTGTCAAATGACTAGAAATTACTGTCAATTAAATTAAGTGAATGTCATTTGGGCATGAAAAGAACCAATCGACTTACCCACTTTTAGCGCTAAAATATAAAGGTGGTCCGCGGAATTAAAAAACAAAGTATAGATAATTGGCGAAGTCATTAACATAAATGAAAAATAAAACTGGTCTCAATTTAGAACCTTGCGGCATACGGTAATTTATTAAGCACTCCTTGGACATATTAATTATAAAACGGCTGTATAATAAACCCACGTACTTAATTGATTTCACATTTTAAGTGAATTCCATTATGTTTGAAAATTTCCCAGAAACATTAATATATTCGGGATGAATTACTGTTTCAAGTTTCTGTATGGGTGCACATTCACATACATAAAACAAGTTCATTTCCTGCATCTCCTACAGCGTATTAGCAAGTTTTAAAATTGCCAAAGAAAATAAAGCGAAATCCTTGTTTCGGACGAACGAATGTAGTACAGTTCCCATCTGTACACTTATTCATGCGTATGTACTTATATTTTCTTTGCAATTTTAACGATCGATATCCTCTTTTCAGTAATTACATACATATGTAGGCACATACATGTACGGTGTTTATAAGCGCATACATTTCTTTCGCTGATTACACACACGAAATTATGCGTTTTCTTCTTTCGTTTTGTACAAAAAATATTACATGTTGTCCTACTTTACCCATACTATACTTTGTGTGACGCTTTTACAAGTGCTCATCAATTCGACAAAAAACAAATCATTAAAAATAATTAAGAATTAAAATGCTTTTTTAAAGGCTTTCTTTAATTTCTTGCAATCACAGACATCTGGAGAACTATTCATTAGTTATTGAAATTTAACATAAATTCGTTCTCCTCCCGGATTATTTTTTAGCTTCGACATTGCCCTCTTAACAAACACTTCCTAATAAATTAATAATATTTGTTATTTTATTTTATTTTATTTTATTTTATTACAAATATGCCGTTTCTAACCGGATATAGTTTTCATTTTTCTACATCAATTTCGTAAACGATTTCCTTATTTGTATTACTTTAGTTATTTATGTGAATATATCATTAATGGTCATGGTGATTAGATTTTAATTTTGGTTAGGCGGTATGAAATTTATAAAGAAAACCGGTGATAGCTATTGGAATGAAAGTTAACACAAAAAACTTTTGTCTAATCTGATGCCATAATAACGTTACTAACGCATCATTTTCGACTATTATGCTGCTGATGAAATGTTAAGAGCAAAGAATAAACACGGGTTGAGATTACCACCGTACAACAAGTGAACTAAATCCATTGAACTGGCATGGGCCGAAATAAAAAATTATGTTGCCGCGAATAATAAAAATTTTAAAACGAAGTCAAGCAATTACTATTGACTGTATTAGCTAATTTTAATAGTGCTAAATTGAGAAAATGTATAGAACATGCCATTTATCATTTCAACTGCAAGTGATAGTGATAGAGATAGTAACAGCGTATAATAAATTAAACATGTGCGTAATTTGAAGTTTTTCTATAATTAAACGTGTGTCCATGTAATGATATTTTGAAATTTATTCAGTTAAATACTGATTAAGGAATGTATAAATATTTTTTAAGTTGCAGTACATTAGAAAATATACTTTACCTTTTGTGTTATTATTTCGCAATATATTTTCATTTCTCTCTGTAAACAAAAGTAACTATTAAAATATTTAAGTAAATCTCTTGTATTATTTTTAGTTATCGTGTACATAATCTGTATCACAAATTTATCAAAAGTAAATCATCATATATTGCATAGTGTACATATGGCGCTACTTGGTGATCTGCGAAATTAAAAAACAGATATATAACACTTTCGGCTGTTACTTTGTGAAGATTCATGATACTGGATATAAGTAAAATAAAACACTCAATTAAACTTTGAATAACTTCACTTTATTTTAATCACTATGTGACTGCAGTTTCGACATTATATGCCATTATCAAACTGTTTGATAATGACATATAATGTCGAAACTGCAGTCACATAGTGACTTATATCATAAGTATTATTAATTAAACTTTCAATAACTTCACTTTATTTTAATCACTATGTGACTGCAGTTTCGACATTATATGCCATTATCAAACTGTTTGATAATTACATATAATGTCGAAACTGCAGTCACATAGTGACTTATATCATAAGTATTATTAATTAAACTTTCAATAACTTCACTTTATTTTAATCACTATGTGACTGCAGTTTCGACATTATATGTCATTATCAAACTGTTTGATAATGACATATAATGTCGAAACTGCAGTAAAATATATCATTAATGGTCATGGTGATTAGATTTTAATTTTGGTTAGGCGGTATGAAATTTATAAAGAAACCCGGTGATAGCTATTGGAATGAAAGTTAACACAAAAAACTTTTGTCTAATCTGATGCCATAATAACGTTACTAACGCATCGAAAATGATGCGTTTATAACTTATAGATTATCTAGTTCAATTTAGTTTTTCGACGGTGGCTGCTTGTAATTTGTAATTCTAGTGTCCAAAAATCAAAATGGAATCTACATTTTCAATGTACGTATGATGTGTAAAATATGTATAAAAATAAAACGAAATAAAATATTTTTTTGTGGGGATGTTGCTCATTGAAAATTTTTCAAGTTTTAGAAATATATTCGTAAGGTCAAAAAATCACCACCTTGATTTACCAAATGTGTTGCACTAGATCTTCCAAAAAAAACAGTGCCCTGTAAACAATTCTGAATTTGGTAATTTCAAAAAACTCGCAATCTCCTTCGGAATTTGCCTATAATATTAATACCCATTGGACTATTAATACACTCACCATTGCGATAAGTCAAGAAAAATCACTTATGACTAGTATTAATAGGGCGTAAGTTATGATATTTCTTAATTATATTGATCCATATTGTATGTGTAATTACGAAAAATCTCGTAGAATTATTTTTTGCTTTAGGTACAGAAATAATGATGTTGTCAGACTTGTAGTCAATTTGGTCTAGAGACATATTAGTCAGCTCGTCTCGCCTACAAGTTCCGTTGTAACCTATTATCAAAGATTATTTCCTTCACCTGTCAAATTTAAATTTTGTCAAATCACAATCAAAACTGAAGTTGAAATTAACCAATGAACGGTACGGGTTCTTGATATCAGCGACTATTACAAATCGACTATTCAAATGTAGGTAACAAATCAGGTATGTATTTTTTCATTAAGTGGCAAACGTGTCAAATAGATGAAAATGTCCGACAAAAAGAGATTTAGCGATGTTTCGGATGAAATTATTGATAATTACATCGATTTGACAACTCATTTTTTACTATGAAACTTGGTTTAGGAAATAATCTTAACAAATATAGCTCGAGCTTGATAAGTAGTCGACTATTACATTGTTTCAATTTTTCTCGTGTGCCTCCTAATTTGACTTAACCAAAATTGGCATTAATAATTAAAGACTAAAGCCCTCGAGCTAAAGCTCTCGTGCTCTAGTTAAATTATTAATGCCAATTTTGGTCTCGTCAAATTGACCGTAGCGCACACTCGAAAAATTGATCACAATGAAATAGTCGACTATCTGTCTAGATCTCGTTATATTATCTTTGATAATATAACGAGATCTTGACAAATAGTCGACTATTTCATTGTGATCAATTTTTCGAGTGTGCGCTACGCTAGATCTTGACAAATAGTCGACTATTTCATTGTGATCAATTTTTCGAGTGTGCGCTACGGTAAATTTGACGAGACCAAAATTGGCATTAATAATTTGACTGGAGCACGAGAGCTTTAGCTCGAGGGCTTTAGTCTTTAATTATTAATGCCAATTTTGGTTAAGTCAAATTAGGAGGCACACGAGAAAAATTGAAACAATATAATAGTCGACTACTTATCAAGCTCGAGCTATATTTGTTAAGATTATTTCCTAAACCAAGTTTCATAGTAAAAAATGAGGACACTCCTCGCTGTGCTCTTCGTGTCCTGAACTTCGGCTCATGCAATAAGACGTGTCTTATTACACTCGTTCTTTAAGATACTATTAAAAAACTTTAAAAAAATATGATGAAGGCAGTAAAACAAACACATGTTACTGTAATATTATGTTTGTAAAAATAGGACAATATAGATCAATGAATCATCACATTCATTCATGATGTGAAATCCATACCATCAGAGGTTTCTTTAAAGACAAATTTTGCCATGTGGAATTAAGGTGACGTTAATCTTAGTAACTTGTTAAAATTTACTTTGTGAATTGTTGACATTAGAATGTACTTGACACTGACAATAACAGTAGCTACGTTACTATAGTGTTTGATGACTTTCTTAATTTATTTTCATGCCATACTGAGAATTAACCGTAAAAATGCAGAAAATGCTTAGACAGATGGAATATATAGCTGCAATCTTTTGTAAACAAAAATGAGATATCAATAATAGGTTTGGCATATACATATAAATTACATAAGTATGCTATAAGTACATTTATCACTTAATAATTCATTATATCAATTATCGGTGGATGAATTCACAAGAGGGGAAATAGGGCTGATATCAAAAACTACAAATAAAAGACATTGTATTTGTTTAAGAAAACTATAATACGCTTGAAGATGGAGAGCGCTCCATCTTCAAGCGCCTTATAGTTTTCTTAAACTAATACAATGTCTTATCATCGCAGCAAAATGGGTATATATCTGGTAGATCTACTTCAAGAGCAATTTATCAGGTGCTAGCGGATATAATCGATGGAATCAATGCACAGTCGGAGTATTTTTAGATTTACAAATGGCTTTTGATTCTGTGAATTACGACGTAATGTACCAAAAATTAGATCTAATAGGTATAAGCAAGTAATAACAAAAAACACACTTGGTATTGTTTCACAAATAAATATAATTAAATACTCGATGTACATTTCGCCTTGCGGCATCGTCAGGAGTTCTCGAGAAACTAAATTAAAATTTAATATACTGTAACTACCTACTTCTAACAAAAATGTAAATAAAAATGTACAAAAATAGAAAATTATGAAATGGTCATGGCTTATCTGGAAAGACCGGTTTTACAAGGCTAGGGTTTATTAGCGGTGAATTTATGGGTTCTGTTTGTTCATTAAGAACATTGCCTGGTTGTAAAAGTAAACTTTCTTTTGTAAAATAACCTTCTAGAACATTAATTTTTTTACTTTTATTTAAACTATACAGTACTTCTAAATTGTCTATTGAAAATTCATGTCCCGTGTCTAAAACATGGTTAGCTACACTTGAATTTTCATAATTTAATTTAACGGCTCGCATATGTTCTGAGAATCTTAATTTGAAATTTCGCCCTGTTTGACCTATATAAAATTTACTACAATCACTACAATTAATTCTGTAAATTCCTGATTTGTTTAGTTTAGGATTCGCTGTTTTATTATTCGTTAATTGACTTTTTAAAGTGTACAGGACAAATACGTCACCGGTATCAGCATGGTTTAGATATGTGGATGATATTCTCTGTTTGTGGTCAGGTTCAGATAGACAGCTAGATAACTTTTTAGTACAACTTAATAAAATTAATAATAATATTCAATTCACTATAGAGAAAGAAGCACCTGATCGATCTTTAAATTTCCTTGATTTAAAAATCCAGATTAGTAACAACAAGTTAGATTACAGTATTTTTAGAAGACCTACCTTTTACGATACGTTGATACCAAATACCTCCAATCATCCCACTAACGTCAAACATGCTGCGTTTAATTCAATGATTTATAGACTATTCAAAGTACCGATGAACACATTTAACTTTAGTAAAGAATTAAAAACTATTAAAATAATTGCACAAAATAATGGTTATAACTCATCGCTAATAGATAAATTAGTCAATAGAATGAACAAATCAATTACATTAAAATCAGCATTTCCCCCGTCCCAGGACTTGACATTAAAACAATGGGTTAAAATTCCATATTTAGGTAGTATAAGTATGAAAATTAGTAATGTTTAAAAGAAACTGGATTTTAAAATAGCCTTCTATAATAATAACACTTTAAAAAGTCAATTAACGAATAATAAAACAGCGAATCCTAAACTAAACAAATCAGGAATTTACAGAATTAATTTTAGTGATTGTAGTAAATTTTATATAGCTCAAACAGGGCGAAATTTCAATTAAGATTCTCAGAACATATGCGAGCCGTTAAATTAAATTATGAAAATTCAAGTGTAGCTAACCATGTTTTAGACACGGGACATGAATTTTCAATAGACAATTTAGAAGTACTGTATAGTTTACAAAAAGTAAAAAAATGGATGTTCTAGAAGGTTATTTTATAAAAGAAAGTTTACTTTTACAACCAGGCAATGTTCTTAATGAACAAACAGAACTCATAAATTCACCGCTAATAAACCCTAGCCTTGTAAAAACGGTCTTTCCAGATAAGCCATGACCTTTTCATAATTTTCTATTTTTGTACATTTTTATTTACATTTTTGTTAGAAGTAGGTAGTTACAATATATTAAATTTTACTTTAGTTTCTCGAGAACTCCTGACGATGCCGCAAGGCGAAATGTACATCGAGTATTTAATTATATTTATTTGTGAAACAATACCAAGTGTGTTTTTGTTATTACTTGCTTATATTTCGACATGTTTCACCAAGAGATTTCCATCACTTCATTTAATTATTAGAACTAATGGGTATTAGAGCGGCTCTGGAATTAATTCGATCTTACTTGTGCGGTAGGCAGCATGTGATTGATCGTGGCACTGGCATGAAGTCTGCATGGGTGCCTGTAGAGAGGGGATTATCACAAGGATCGGTGTTGGGTCCTCTTCTATTTTTGATTTATGTGAATGATTTTCCATCGGTGACGACGTATATACTTGCACTTTTTGCTGATGATACCTCAGTTGTAATACGAAGTGAAAATGATCATATCAATAGAGAAAGAACTGAAACATTATCTTTATTTGAAAATTGGTTTCAACAAAATCACCTACCTACTGCTGAACATAGAAAAAACAAATATATTACATTTCACGTATTTCAAGGAGGATCCTTTGGATATGGAATAGAGACAACACGAAATAAGGAATGGGGTTGATGTAAAATTTCTGGAATTGCAGCTGGATTCGCGATTGGACTGGAGGAGACATATTGAGCACTTGGCGGGTAAGATATCGGCCTTTACTTATGCTTTAAGAGTGATAACAACTTCAGTAAATGAGCAGGCAAGTCTCTCTGCGTATTATGCGTATGTTGAGTCCAGCCTGCGCTATGGTATTGTATTGGGGGGCATCTGCGGACGTGTCCAGAATTTTCATTCTCCAGTAGTCATGTATTAGAAACATTTTTAAAATGCGAAGAATTAATTATTGCAGGGAATTTTTTAAAGAAAAAAATATACTCACATTGACGTGTCTCTATGTGATGGAATGTGTCCTGTTTGTTAAGGAAAATTACGAATTATTTAAAAAGCAATAATATCATCACTGTTATCAAAACCAGGGGAACAGCGCAGGTTTCGCTTCTACCACCGCGGACATCCAAACGTGTTGTGCAGAAGAATGCAACTACACAATTAGTAAAAATATATAATCACTTACCATATGATTTAAAAAAGTTACCAAGGAATATTTTTAAGAAAAGACTTAACACAATTCTAAGTAACTGTGCTTTTTACAGATTACAAGATTTTTTCATGTTTAAGTTCGAGTTTGTGCCATGACTTTATTGCTTTTAATACTATGATACTTTTTCTACTCTTCTGACGTATTCAAACATTATATATGTAAACTGAATTGAATAAAGTTATTATTATTATTATTACCTCCTTTCTCGAGATTTATGTAAAGAATCGGTGTTGGTTTTGAAGTAAGGACTCTTTGTTTCTCACTTAAGGTTCTCTTGTCATTTTTGAACGAATTTATTTAGAGGCAGATAAAACTTCCCGAAAAATATTAATTCTTTAGTCTACCTAATTAACGTTTAATGTAGTTTTGCCAAGTTGCTCAGGGACCCAGAAGAAGCTACAATGTTTCGTAGACCTAGAAGTGTGAGCTGTAATCGTACATTAATTATCACGCTTGTGATATACTGTCATTTAAGAAGAGAATAGACTGACCAAGAAATGATCGGGATCTTTATTGAGATCACATCTATTATTATAAGAATTATTGCAACAAAACTTCTGTTAAATTAAAATTATCAGTATCTTTGTACACTAAAAGGATAATGTGTCAGTAATTGATTTACACCGCCGTGATTTTCATTTTGGCGGTTTTTGCTTTTTACAATTTCCATCCCTGCCTGAATTTTAAATTAATTGTCAAATTTACAATAGCATCCCATAAGCCCAGTTTAAAGGGTTTTTTAGAAGTGATTTTTAAAATTATTGTCATAAAGTAATCAAGTTTAACAGACTATGAATTAGAAATTACAGGTTATAAGTGCTATTTCTTCAAATCGGCAATTGCTTGTCGGCAATCGGCAAGCATGATTATATGATAATAAAATATTAGTTTATTTTCTAAATTAAATACTTACGCACGACACTAGCGGAAGAAATGAAGGAAGAGTGATCCAAGTTGCCGATTTAATAACTTGAAAATTTCTTAATCGCAATTATAAGTGAATTACCGACATCCATTACTCAGTCACATTAAAAATTGTTCAAACAAGTTGAGATACAATATTTTCTTCAAATACTTGTTTACAATTATACTAAAATAAAAAAAAAAAAAATCTTTGCTTTATATTTATTATCATTTTTATAAAATATTGTTTTGCATTTTAAACAAACTATTAAGGTTAACTACACTATTACCCAAATATATTTTTTTAAATATAGTGCTATTGAATTATTATCTGCTAAAATCGATAGCTAAACTGCCTTTTAAACAGCACATTTCGTACATTAATGTAGTTTCTAACTTCCAGTAAGGATTTCAGGTCAGTTTATTAACCGAATATATATTTATCTACACATACTAGGCTGGGTGCACACCAATTATACAAAACAATTTGTTTGTCAAATAAAATATTTGAAGTACGTTAGCGTCTATTAAATTGTATAATAGACGCTATCGTGTATGGGAATGTTTGAAGCGGATGCACACAAACCAAATAAATTGTTTGGCAAACATTTTAAACACGTTTTTGGCAAATTCTTAATTAACAATGTGTTAATTCTTTTTTTCTTTTTTCAAATGTACTTTTTTTCTTAAATTTTTGGCATATCTATATTTTTGATATTTAGTTGATAGTTCGTGATACATTTGTGCCGGAAGTTACGCCAAGATATCATTTAGCATAATAGGTACATTAATTTGGAGGACATTGTATTCGTGCCGAAGAGATTTTACCGAAAATTAGGAATTCTTTTCAAGTCATTAATCATATTTTTCCTATTATTCTCATGTCACCAACCACAAAAAGAGAGACGAAGAGAGACGAACGAGCAAACAAACACGCCGTCGATGGTGATATTTTTAAGCTCACAGGAGGAGGATGATGCTTTTAAATGAGCGTGTACATAATTGTGAGAGTGAGCCTTGCAATCAGTTAACGGAAGCAGTAATCAAAGCCGGCCGTGGAACACGGTCTGCCTGATTCTCACGCTGCACGAGCCCCACGCCTGCTAGATGACGTTTCCCTTCCCTATATAAAACGATTTCTTCTAATAATAATAATGATATCCCGCTGTTTGTGTTTCTAGTTTTCTAGTATTTACTTATTTCTTGTACTGTACACTCTTCACGTTTACGTATCATTCAACATTATCCAGTTTAAAATGAAATCAGAAAAAAAAAATTAAATTTCAACATTAAAATAAACTTATTGATATATGAACCTCAGAGCCATGGTTCTCATAATGTTGCTATCATATTTACTAAACTTTATTCTCTACGGAAGCCACATCTTTATTTATAATTAATAAATGTGCACACATTGTGGGATTAAGTTGCACACAATTTTATCATTTTGTGCAGTTCTTACTTCGAAGGATGTAACAATCTAGATATTTTTGTTGTAGTTCAATTTCAATATATCAAAATTCTATAAGGAGTGTTTTAGTTTTTTGCTTACTGGTTGATGTGCTTTCAATTTTTTTTTTGTGAATATAGAATTTTAAAATGTGTATAAGTATTTCATTAGTTTATCTGAACTTTTTAAATTATTTGGAATATTTGTTTTTTTAATTATACGTTTATGGTTATATTTAACTTCAGTTGTCAGATTTTGGGCATTATTTAATGCTTTCTTAAAATAGACTAGTCGGTAAGTACACTAATAGCGGGAATAAGTGTGTGTAAGCTGGTATAAATTTATCTATTTTGTTGAGACTGAGAAAGTATGTAATAATTTTGCACCGATTAACAGGCTGGGTTGTAACCGCAATGTTTAAAACATGCCCAAAAATTTTATATTTTTCCAATTATGGTGATTATTCATATTAGTATCAACTTTTGAGCAAAATACATGGTTATCAAAATTAAAGAAGAGGAAATTTTCTACAAAAAATGGAGGTGTAGTCACCACACGACTTTCTTAAACGTATATGCGTTCTGAAATGTGTCTATAAAATTTGTTCTAAAGTAAAGCTCTGTGTAAAAGTGTTACTTCCTGTACGAAATTTGAACATCTTATTTATACAGAAATTACCCCAAATCCAGCTCAAAGTAGTTTTATTTTCTTAAAAAATGTCTATAGAATGGAGAAATATTTGCAAAACACTACTTTTCAATAAGAGTCCAAGTTTTGCTATTTTTCTATACAAAAATTATTCCGAATGCTCCTCTAAATACTTCTGCACTCTCAATAAATCTGTATACAATGCAAAATTTGGCAGATATTGCAAAAAACTGCTATTTGTAAAAGCTATTATTTCCGGTTCGAATTTTAAAGTTTCTTCTATACAAAACTTGTTCTAAATACTTTTGCACTTACAATAAGTCTTTATAGAATTCATAATTCGCGTGATATTCGCAAAAAGCTGCTTACGATAAGAGTAAAAGAGTTACATCCGGTCCGAATTTTGAAATTTTTTATTTACAAAAAGTGTTCCAGCTCGAGCTCTAAATACTTTAGTATTCTAGATAGAATAGTTTTTTCAATAAGACCTACTTGCGGTAGACATTTCTAAAAACTTTTTGTATAAAATATTTCTAAAATTTCTTTTATTTAGCACATTTGCATTTTTTAAAAATTTGTCTAAACTTAGTAGTTGACCAAATATTAATAAATTCTGATTCTTTTTACTGAAGTAAACTACAACTAAAGGTTAGAAAAACTATACTCGTTAACATAAAGTTTGGTATTGAGAGCTTCAGACGTTTGACTGCTATCGTGGTCATACACAGGCATGTCTAAAAACCACTATTTCAGTATCAGGGGACTTCAAAACGTGAATATTTGCAAAAATCTCGAGGTCGAAAATTTTCATCACAATACTTTCTTATACATATTATATATAATTTAAAATGTTCCCAAAATTTTTTTGAGCATTTGTTTTTCTTTATTACTATTGACGTTTGATGCGACAACAATTACTTTTTGGTACTATATATGATTTCTGTTACTCAGGTAAAGAAATTACGTCGATGCATTTTGTACTCGTTTGCACACTCCTAGAGGTAGAGTATCCGGAGCGTTATTTTTTGAGCCGTCAACTTCAAAAGAAATTTGAAGTTAGAAAAGTTGGCATCGTAGCTTAGGCTTGTTGGGGAATAGGCTTAATCCACAATACCAACTTTTGTAACTTTCTTTTGAAGTTGCCGTCTCATCTAATTTTTTCCTCTTATATTTCAGATTTAGTTTTATATTGATATGCAGGTTGTCATCTAATTCGACCGCGTTCAGAGTACTTAAAGTAGATTTGTTTTGGCAGAAATCACACATTGCTGAACAATGCAAACCAACTTTGCAACATCTACAAACTACATTACAACCTTTAGGTGCATTTACAAGAAATAAGTTTCAGTAATTTTTGACGAGTTGCGTTTTGTAGAGTGGGAATCTGCAATAATCCATTCTTTGAGATTCTACATGCCCAGTCTAAAGTTGATTTTTCGTATCCATACCATAGCTCAATTCGGTTGTAAGTACGAAACGAGTGCAAGCGAGATGCGTCTTTGGTTGGTGGTAATGATTCTAGGTATGGTAAACTTTTGATAATAGATTGTGCGAAACACTGGTATCTATGACTCAATGATTCATAGTGTTTTGATTCACGCAGAAAAAAATACAATACTTTCCCACTTTATCGATTTCCTCTGGGGATGCTTTTGGGGCTCTGAATATTTGAACAGCTCTCTGCATGTATTTCTCTTTGCGCAGAAATTTAATTAGCTTTATTTTTTCCTGCCAGTATAGTGGGAAAACAGTATCGTAGTGGGTGTAGAAATAATATATTCTCCCTAATGGAAGCATCCAAATTTAGATTATATGGTGTATATATCCTGCTCCGAGAAATTCCCTTGCTGTCTTCAG
Organism: Amphimallon solstitiale; assembly: GCA_963170755.1. NCBI lineage: Eukaryota > Metazoa > Arthropoda > Insecta > Coleoptera > Scarabaeidae > Amphimallon > Amphimallon solstitiale. The sequence continues at coordinate 59,203,304 of OY720683.1, read as the reverse complement.
AAAATAAATGTTTAAGCGAGACTCATCCAAGGCGGTAAGAATTATCAATAAACCAAGTATCTTTGCCTATTTATATATAATTACTGATTTCTAGTTATTTGATTCTTCAATTGCATACGTTGACAATTAAGGTATTTTCGGCAAACTGCTTCATTCTGAAACCTTCCTTCGTTAATCGTTTACACGTCAACGACATCATTCGACATTTATTCCTCTCATTTAATAAGAATTTCCCCTGGGAGACAGTGGCGCTAATTTTGTCGTCAACATGTACTTACGCCGATGAACCAATCATAAATCGGCAAAGTCACTCAGTAGTTTTAGTGGTTTTTGCTGCAGCATTCTTGAGGTAGCAATAAAAAACTTTTACCGCGTTCGTTGAGTAATGTCTTGCTACACAAAAGATTCTTGTTACTGCTACAACATTTTGTAGAGTAGAAATCTCCCGTCGTTACACGAAGAGTATTTTCAGAGTCTAGTTGGTTTTCAATGGATACAAACGTATGGTACAGTGCTAACTTTCTAGTTTAACACATTCCTATATAGACGAAGTGTGAAAATAGATAAGAAGAGCTAGTTGGTAATAAAAGCAACCTTCTAACTGTTTCTGAGATCTATTGAGAAATAATATTCTCCGGCAAAGCAAAGTGGAGTTAATAGGTTAATCATGACATCTTAGCTGCAATAGCCGATACTATGTTTCTTCACATAAACTTGATACTGCCAAAGCTACTGCAACAATATATGTCTTCGCAGATATGCCGATTTCATATGCAACATGAAAACATTTATAAATTATGGTTGATTTCAGTAGCGTGCAAATTTTACATAGGTATATATCATTCCAAACAATTCTAGACGAACTTTTGTAATTTTACTATTGGTACTTGTATTGGTAGTACGTTTAATTGCCATAAAAATTTCATTAACAACCTATAAAAGCATTTGCATGTTTTCGAGATTGACTACTATAAGAAAACTAGGAAATGCCCTTAGGAAATCCAGATTTTGATGTCTATAATGTTGAAACATGTGATTACACAAGAAAAACATGCAGAACATTTTTTGTAGAGAATTTACTGTTCTTTAATTTTTATAAATACGTATTATGCTCAAAACTTGATACTAACGGAAATACTTTACAGGTAATGAAGAAATTAAAGTTTGTTGTCTGTCATTCAATTTAGCGAACAAATCCGTGGTTTTCTAGGGGGTGCAATATTAAGAGACATTTCTTATCTCAAAATCAAACAGATTGCAATTAATTTCAGCTTGTCCGGAATTACTCCCAAAAACAGACATTTTAAACGATTTATCGCCTGGCGTATAATGCCAATTGCGTGATTAAGACTAAAGAGCTGGCAATTTAGAATTATGTCTGTTCAATTAAATTTTTCCTGACAGAGGTTTGAAGATTTTTTAGTAACTGTTTTTCTTTATAGTGGTGAATTGTTATGTATACCTTTTCAGCACGTTTGTATGAAGTTTTTGAAATTCATTGGTAGCCAGTATTTATAAAATACTGATCAACATACTATTTTTTAATTCATACGAGGTGTGGCAAGTAAAAGTTTGAACATGTCTGTGCCTGTTGATGCATCCCTCGCCATGAGCTCGACGGACACGGTTGGGCGAGCTAAAACGAGTTAACCTCAAGTTTTTTTTACAGAAGCGCATACCATGTTAAAGGAAATGCACAAACATGGATGTTTACCGCGCACGCAAATTTTTGAGTGGAAGAATAAAAGGTTTAAGAGAGAACGTGAAACGAGCGAAGACGATCCGCTCCCTGGACGACCCTCAACATAAAAAACGAATGACAACATCCAGAAAATTGGTAAAATGATCCATGCACATCGTCGTTTGAATGTCCGTCGAGGTTCTGACTGCCCTTTGTAAACGATTGAGGAGAAAAAGACCCGATTTGTGGAGGAGCAAGTTCTGGATGCTTCACTAAAACAATAGGCCAGACCATTCCGCCTTGTGTGTGAAGGCGTTATTTGCAAAATACGACATCATCGTGTTGGACCACCCACCGTATTGACCCGAGCTGCCCCCCTCTTTCTCTCTCTCTTTTTATTTCCTAAGATCAAATAAGAGCTTAAGGAGACAAGATTTGACAATGTGGAAGCAGCGAAGGTAAAAGCGACGGAAGTTCTCAACACGTTGACAGAAGCGGACTTCCAGCAATGCTTTAAACAATGGAAAATTCGGCAAGAAGAATAATTTGAAGGCGAAAAACTTTTTAATGTAATTGGTAACCAATAAAATGTTTTGTAGCACTAGCCCGGTTATTTAATTGCCAAAGCTAGTATGCGAGAGAAACGGAATTCATTGACCATGTAATTTAAAAGATATAATTTTAATTCCTGCCAAATTTCAAAATTCAAAATTTATTTTCTTATACGTAGTATAAGGAAGTATTGTGATGACGAAAATTTTCGACCTCGAGATTTTTGCAGATGTTCACGTTTTGAGTCCCCTGATACCAAAAAAGAGGTTTTTAAAAAATGTCTCTCTCTCTCTCTCTCTGTGTGTGTGTGTACGTGACCACGATAGCGGTCAAACCGGTGTAGATATCAATTCCAATTGTATTTACGTGTATAATCTCCCTCTTGAGATCTGATTAGTTTTCAGTAAAATCGGTAAACTGGAAATAGTAGTTTACTTCAGTAAAAAAATTTGAATTTTGCCAATATTTCGTCAACTACTAAGTTTAAACACATTTATAAAGAATTCAGATGTACTCGAAATTAAATCTGAGAAAAATTTTATCAAATTCGAAATTCTCTCTTATCAAAAATCAGTTTTTTTGCGAATATTTCGCAAGCCATGCTTTTTAGACAGGTACGTTTTGTATAAATATTTTTTTAAAATTCGGACTGGAAGTAACACTTTTACTCTTACCGCATAGCGCTTTTTGCAAATATGTCGTAAATTATGCATTCTATATATATTTATCAAGAGTACAAATGTATTTAGTGCTACATTTGGAAGAATTTTTGTATAAAAGAAATTTCAAAATTCGGACAGGAAGTAACACTTTTACTCTTAGCGAGTAGTACTTTCTTTAGAATATCTGGCCAAAGTATACATCCTATAGAGATTTATTAAGAGAATAGAAGTAGTACAATAGGATTTTGTTTATTTTTTCAGAAATCCTAAAATCTCCTATGTACCCATCCAAGTAGTTTTTATATCATTATCATTTTCTTAGAAGAAATTGATTGATTCATTTCATCAACCTTTTCTTGACCAAAATTTGTTTTAAAATATAATATTACTGCAGTATTTTGTAAAAATTGCATGTGATGGATATTAATGACTTTGTGTTTTCGGTGGCCCTCTTATTTAATTAAAAAATGAGGTGTGGCCACCACACGACTTTCTTATACGTATGAAAGTGTTACTTCCGGTCCGAATTTTGAAATTTCATTTATACAAAAAATATTTCAAATCCAACTCTAAATACTTTTGTACTCTTCATAAATATATATAGAATGCATAATTTACGACATATTTGCAAAAAATCGCAATTCGATAAGAGTAAAAGTGGCACTTCCGGTCTGAATTTTGAAAATTTTTTTATACAAAAGATATTTAAAAGTATGTTCTAAATACTTTTATACTCGTAATGTACCTGCCTGGAAAGCATGACTTGCGAGATATTCGCAAAAATCTGATTTTCGATAAGAGTAAAAGACCTACTTCCGGTAGGAATTTCGAAAAACTTTTTAAATAAAATTGTTCTCAATTTTAATTTTAAGTACATATGAATTCTTTATAAATTTGTATAAACTTAGTATTTGACGAAATATTGGCAAAATTCGATTTTTATACTGAAGTAAACTGCTACTTCCGGTCTACCGATTTTACTGAAAAACTAATCAGATCTCAAGAGGGAGATTATACACGTAAATACAAAATTTTGAATTGATATCTCCAGCGGTTTGACCGCTATCGTGGTCACAGACAGACACACAGACAGACAGACACACAGACAGACAGACAGACACACACACACACAGACATTTTTTTAAAAACCACTTTTTTGGTATCAGGGGACCTCAAAACGTGGACATCTGCAAAAATCTCGAGGTCGAAAATTTTCATCATCACAATACTTCCTTATACTACGTATAAGAAAGTAAAATTGAACTTAATCTACCTCCTTATGAATGTGGCCATTTAAAAGAAACTTAAGTTGTATGCTTTTCATAAGAATCTTCATTTTGAACATGTAAAGCTAATATATACTGACTTAATACCACATACCCTCAAATTTGGCTTCAAATACATATGAGGTTGTCCAAAAAAACTGACTTGCAAGTATGGTCGCCTAGAGACATGTAGGCTTCGACTTACAAATTGGCCGCCTAGAAACATGTAGGCTATAAAAAATTATTTACTTTATCGGTTTTACCACTACATACCTATACTATATCCGTAGTTTGGTAATAAATTAATTAAGTAGGTGCAACACAAAATTGATTTTTTGGGTGTACACTGTTTTAAAGAAAATCGAACTATTTTCTTTAAAACAGTATACAGAGTGGTTGGATTTTCATTGTACACTCAATATTTTCATTGAGAGCATAATATTTAAAAAAAAACAAAATGTGTCTGATACTATTTTTTGCCCTCTTTCTAATCCTGTGAAATAGGATAATGTCGTTTGAAAAACAAAAGATAATCTAATTGTTTTTTTTTAATTGAACACCCTGTATATTATTGGATATTTTGATAGCTTATTCAATTCTGAATAAATCATTTATTTATTTTTTTCGTTGGGCAATGAATAACGCCATAATAACAAAAAATAAAAGAACACATTATGTATTGGTTAAAAAAAACAATGGAAAAAAAATAACACAAAAAAGCAAATATCCTATTGAAGAAATTGTTCAAAATGGCCACCATTTTGGTTGATACATATCTGAGCTCGGTGCAATAAATTATTTTTGGATTTTCTTAACATATCCGGGGTAATTTCCTGTGCTGCCAATTATATTTTATTTTTCAGTTCTTCTAGGGTATTCGACAGAGTGCAATATACCTTATTTTTTATAAATCCCCAGACAAAAAAATCTAATATTGAGAGGTCAGGTGATCTCGGAGGCCATAAATGTGGCCCTTTATTCCCAATCCACCTATTTTCAAATTCTAATTGTAGAAAATTCGTCACTGATTGTGCATTATGCGGTGGTGCGCCGTCATGTTGGAACCACATTTGTGTCCGGATAGCTAAAGGCAGATTGTCTAAATATTCTTGAAATTCAGTTTCAAGAAAGTTTAAATATCGATTTTGAGTAAGTGTGCCGTTATAAAAATAGGGTCCTAATAACTGATCCTCTATCACACCTATCCAGACATTTGTAGAAAAACGTATTTGGCATCGAGTTTGCTGAATCCTACGAGGATTCACGTCATCCCAAAAATGACAATAAAATTGTGTTTATTAAACACACCATTCCTATGGAAATTTGCCTCGTCCGTCCATAAAATGTGTGACAAGTACTGCCTTCCAGCATTTAATACCCAATTACAAAAATTCATCCGTTTTTGCAGATCAAGCGGTTGTAAATTTTGCACTAAACGAATTTTATAGGGTTTCATTTTGTGTTTTTTAAGGACTTTCATGATTTTATACTTGTTGATGCCAAGCTCTTGTACAGCAATTCTAGTTGAAGAAGTGGGGTATGCTCTAAAATACGCCAAAATATTTACTTCATCATATCCTTCTGCATCGTTTTGATTTATATTTCTATTTCTTACATTTCTTATTTTTTTAAAACTTCCGTACCTCACTAATGAAGTGTGTAAATTTAGAAATGTATTCCAATGCGGTTGCCTTCGATCAGGGTATTGATTAACATACATATTTGCAGCTTGACGGCAGTTATCATTTGATAAATAAAAGCATTGTAACATATCTGCTTTCTCTGCATTAGTAAATTCCATTTTTAATAAATAATCTAGAGAAACTATCACTAATGATTCACTAATCACTAAACTGTGTCACCTCATCAACTGGTATGCGAACTGACATTTAAATAATATTTTGTTTTTTACCCGGCCATATTTTCAAAGCATACTTTTTCTTTTTTATTTTTTGTTATTATGGCGTTATTCATTGCCCAACGAAAAAAAAAATGATATTATATTCAGAATTGAATAAGCTATCAAAATATCCAATAATATACAGGGTGTACAATTTAAAAAAAAAATTTAGATTATCTTTTGTTTTTCAAACGACATTATCCTATTTCACAGGATTAGAAAGAGGGCAAAAAATAGTATCAGACACGTTTTGATTTTTTTTAAATATGATACTCTCAATGAAAATATTGAGTGTACAATGAAAATCCAACCACTCTGTATACCCAAAAAATGAATTTTGTGTCGCACTTTCTTTTACTTTGCAGTCTTTATTTCATATTCTGTGCATTACGAGTAAATAACATTTTGTAGCAAAATGATAGTGGTAAACCAACTTTTGGGTCACTTCGCATTATACTTCTTGAAAACATAGTGTACTTAATTCTCAAGTGCTAAATATATCCTTCTAAGATTATGTAATTTTTTCGCAAGCACTAAGCGCACTCAGTGTAGCCGCTTCGGATACCGGAAGTTGCATAAATGAAGTGAAGGCGCCGGTCGGCGATATCATTAGATCGCGTTTTAATCTACCATATTAAACAAAGTAATTACATACTTAAATATACTGTTAATGAACTATGAATACATACAGGTGAGCTTTTCCCTATTACCAGTGTCGAGATATCGTCAATGGGCAGAGCCAGTCTGAAGGTTTAATGCGGAAAGTATTGCAGCTTTGCGGGTTGCGGTTTCCTTGTGATGTTGAGGTATATCACAGAGATATGATGATTTAGCATTAAAAAAAAAATGATGTGTGAATACCACACGACTTTCTTATACAAATGTGCCTTTCAAATTATGCAAAGTTGTTCTAAATTAAACTTTAAATACTTTAATCTTCTTAAAAAAGTAAGCCTGTCAGTAAATGTCCGAATTTTGAAAATTCTTTTATAGAAAAATTATTCAAAATCATATTCTAAGTACTTCTAGAATTTTGATAAATCTCTACAGAATGCATACTTTGTGAGATATTTGCAAAAAAATACTACTCGCTAAGAGTAAAAGTATTACCTCGGGTCCGAATTTTGAAATTTCGTTTATACAAAAAATATTCCAAATCAAGCTCTAAATACTGTTGTACCCTTGGTAAATATATATAGAATGCATAATTTACGACTATTCAAAAAATCGCTATTCGATAAGAGTAAAAGTGTTACTTTCGGTCCGAATTTGAAATTTTTTTTATACAAAAGGTATTGAAAATTAAGTTATAAATACTTTTATACTCCTAACTTATCCGTCTAAAAACGATGACTTGCGAAATATTCGCAAAAAACTGATTTTCGATAAGAGTAAAAGACCTACTTCCGGTAGGAATTTCGAAAAACTTTTATAATAAAATTAATCTCAAATTTAATTTTGAGTATATATGAATTCTTTATAAATTCGTTTAAACTTAGTAGTTGACAAATAATTCGCAAAATTCAATTTTTTTACTGAAGTAAACTACTACTTCCAGTTTACTGATTTTACTGAAGTAAAATAGGTACTACTTCCGGTCTGACGATTTTACTGTTCAAGAGGGAAATTATATTAAATCATTAGTAAATACAAAATTTGGAGTTGATATCTATAGCGGTTTGACCGCTAACGTAGTCACACACACTGAGAGAGAGAGAGAGAGAGAGAGAGAGAGAGAGAGAGAGAGAGAGAGAGAGAGGGAGAGGGAGAGGGAGAGGGAGAGGGAGAGGGAGAGGGAGAGAGAGAGGGAGAGGGAGAGAGAGAGCGCGAGAGTGGGAGAGAGATCTTTTTAAAAGCACTTTTTCGGAATCAAGGGACTTCAAAACGTGGATATCTGCAAAAATCTCGATGTCGAAAATTTTCATCATCACACTACTTCCTTTGTAAGTAAAAATTAGAAAGTGTCAAAAGCATTTTCAACAAAATACGTCGTTATTTACAGTTGATAATCCTTTCTCTCCAAGGTGCTTATGAAACTCTTCAATGTTTAGATTAGTCCCTAACTGCGTTCACATAGAAAGCACGATAAGCAACACTTTTCATTAATGAATAGTTTCTTCTTCTACATTAACAACAATAAAACTTCGAGGTTTGTATGTTTTGGAATAAGGAATTTTGACAACTAAAATGCTCCTTTATCATCAGTATCATCAATAGACATTTTCATTAGCTCATCATACCAACAAGCTCCTGCTAGCCCGAATACTATCACAACCGCCAATAAAAATCAGATAATTGAATTAAATCAATTCGTACATATTTTATTTACCTTAATCATCAGGAAATCTTTATCGCAAGCATCTCTAGGAAATTATTCAATTTCTGATCGCGAACATGTCTTTGATTGTTTTGCTTGATATGTGTTTAATATCAACGTTTTTCTTCAGTAACAAATTGGATTTTAATATGCAGAAAATGCGCCACAAAGTAAAGGAATTATAACTATTAGTCTTTTCTGCGAAAAAAACTTCTTCTGTAACTACTGTCAATTTTTTAGAATTGCACCAATCTTCAAATATTGAATAGGCTTTCTGATATTTGCCTTTAGATTTACTTGGTAGTAAATCTTCCATTGCAGCTGTACTTATTTTCGATGGAAAGTAGTCTTCTACATCATTTTCTTCAGAAACACTCTCATTTATCACATCCTTATTAACTGGAAATGGTTTTTTAAAATACAAACGTCAAAATACACCAATTCTTTTGGTGGTGCCAACTTTATGTGTACTTCCGAGGGGGCATAATTTCTGCTGTTTTTATCTTGCCAGTGGGGTCTTTTTGAATGTTACGTTTGAACTTTTGTAAAAGTCAGTACATAAGCTTTTTATTTCAATATTTTGGTTTTATATCATGTATTAGTAGCAGATATATAAAACCGTTATTTATAAACACACTAAAAATGAACTTCGAGTTGGTGGGATATATTTTTCCCACTGCCCAATCTACAACCATTATTGAACCTTTGTACATACTTGTAGTTCACTCACAAAAAAAATCCAAACAATATGGTTGGAATCTAGAAGACCCTGAAGAGGCAGAAGAAGCTTTACAATATTTCTACAGCTTGCCGGAAGATGATTTTTGTTCCGAAAACGAAGCTGATTTTGATGCTGAAGGATGCTTTGGAAAAGAATCAACCAAAAATAACAATATACATACAAGTTCGCCTGTACTCTCAATGTTAACTAGTAACAGCTAGTATTCAAATTCACCTGTGACAGCAGATTGCGACCCAAATGAAGTATTGGAAGAAAATCTGCAGTTGGACCTTAGCGCAAAAGCACGTCTTTCACCAAATATCCATCTGTTGGATAGTGAAGCAGATGTGACAGAATATGATGAGCTTTATAAACTTAGGCCGCTGATTGAGTATCTAAATAATAAATGTTGTTCTGTTTATGATTGCTCCTCAGAATTGTCTGTTGATAAGTTTCAAAGGGCGTTGCAGTTTCAAACAATATATGTCGAAGAAACCGGTAACACGGGGATTTAAAATGTGGGTTCTTGCAGACTTTCAGACTAGTTTTGTTCCAAAATTTGATATATATACACGGGCAAAACTGCGGTTACAGACATTGACAAAAATGATGGATTGGGAGAAAAAGTGGAGCTCAAACTGACTGAGAATTTGGCTAATAAAAATTGTTTAGTAGCTTCTTCTTAGCTTATTATTGTTGTGTCTGCTTAAAACATTTTTTCTTTTTACGATTTCTCGCCTACATTTCGGGTTTTTTTCCTTGTGTTTTACAATAGATATACTTTTCAAGTTTATTAATTTTCAATCTTCTAATATTCAAAATGTTTCAAACAATTGCTTGTGAATCTATTGCTATTCTTAGTATGTATGTGTATCTAACATATGCCTGTATTTTAAATTTATGTGTGAGTGTTTTTCGTGGTTATTTTTTTGCTTATATTTTATTTATGTTCGAGGAAACATCGTGTTATAAGCCAGTGGTGTTCCCTTGATTATTATAAAATTGAGAAATAAATATTTGATAAATTGTTAATATCAGTCCTCTCTAAGAAAGGATAAATAAAATAATGTTGCCATACAATATAAAAGTTGCACATAAAAATTATAATAATCTTAACAACTTATACACCCCACTGAAAACAAAAATACCCACCCCCAAAAAAAAAACCCATGTTTTACAGTGCATACCTTACACCGTTTTCTTTTTGTTCCACGTTGATTTTCATCTTGCACGTTGTCTTCTTCTACATCATCAGATAAATTTGGCGGTCTATATTTGCTGAGTCTCTGTACAAGGTCATGATGCAATCCTACAGTGTTTACACTTCTCCGAACAATATGAGGTAAAACTAGCTCGTGAGACAATTTTTTCAAAAAAGTCCTCCTCCTGATGTTGTTTCCTTCTGTGATGTTGTTACTCAAATAGATGACCTGAGCGTTAATTTCGCTCATATTTACCATTGCGAAAAATATGACCATTGGCCATCATCGCACGTTCCTTGCGACATTGTAGGAAGCACATAGTTTGTCTGTGGTGTCGACCCCCCCCCCTTTGGTCTGATTATAAAAGTTTATAATGGATGGTTTTTGTTTATCCGCACTGTCGGGATCTATTTCATTATCACCATGCAAACTAGATGCCAAAATAACAGCTTTGCCCTTTTTTGGAACGTAAGAGACCAACGCGCATTCGTTCCTGAATCCGAATATACTGCTATTGACTTCTCTTTTTTTAGCTGTGGTAAATTCCGGTGGAAGCTCTCGTTTGTTCTTTTTGAGAGTTCCAACATATGAAAGTCTTTTTTCGCGCAATATATCTATTAGAGGAAAACTGGTGAACCAATTGTCCCCAGTAATATTTCGGCCTGATTTATAAAGGGGTTCACAGAGACGTAAAACTATGTCCAAGGGTTTATTGCTGAGACGAAATTGACCTTCAGGTTGTAAACCTGCATATATTTCAAGATTGTATACGTAAAATATCTTGGCATCAACAAGTGCAAAGATCTTAATACCGTACTTATTCGGCTTGCTCGGTATATACTGGCGGAAGCTACATCGTCCTCGGAATCCTTCTAACTTCTCATCAATTGTTACGTTTTCGCCTAGTGTATAAGACTGTTGGCAGTTTTGAACAAAAATCGTGAATATTTCGCGAATATGTGTAAGCTTGTCTGTTTGTTTTCTTTCATTCCGTGTGATTCTGTTGTCAAACCGGAGACATCTTGTGATAAATTTGAAACGTTTTATATTCATCACAAGGCGAAATTTTTCAATCCCGTCTCCTTCAGAGCCCCAAAGATCTTCCAAATTCTGCCTGTTACTCCGGTTGAGTCCGGCCAAAATTAGGAGCCCTATGTAAGCTTTCAGTTCAATTGCGTCTATTAGTTTTGAGTCCCGGTCACGTTCAAATGATCCTTGTATAGTTTCGATATATTGATTAGTATATTGGACAATAGAATCTAAAATGTCCTCAGAAAAAATGCAGCTCCAACATTTAAGAGGCGTTCGTGCATCTTTTGCCTTCCGTATTGTGCTTGGAAGTTTTTTTGTAATATTGAAACTTCGGTGGCGTACTCTTTGCGACAAAGGATTTTTATTCCACTTTGTTTCTTTATCTTTCCCTAAAAAATAACTTTTATCGTCTTCAGGTCTTCTTTCATCATCTTCAGGTGCCGCTTCCTCTTCTAGTTCGGATTGTCCTGAATCTTCTGGAATTTCTACGTGGTCTTCACCATCCGTGTCGCTCTCGTCTTGAAAATTCTCTAGTAATTCGTCGTCTTCTTGTTCTAAAAGCAATCTTCGTAACTCTTCAACATCCCTGTCTTTATCTAAATTATAACTATTTTTGTATTTAGCCATAATCGGGGTATGATAAAATCTAAAACATAAAATACACAACTACAGTCTTAGACGGGCGGGGTGTATTAATTTGATATTTGATAAAAAATGACGTCTGAATAATTATATAGCTAAATAATACGAATTTAACATGCATAACTACAGTAAATGTACTCACCAAAATAAGTAAACAAAGTTTAAATATAAAAAATTAAATTATGACGGGAACGGGCGCGGTGTATGAAAATGATCAATCTTGATCTGTCGTGATCCTCACACTGCTGATCGAATACTAACTGTTGGCTTCGTACAGGGGAGTGGAAGTTAGGAAGCTACTGTGACCGGCGCATTGATACGTCCAGTTTGAAAAAAATGCTGGTACAAAATATGCGCGTTGTATCAGTTTGATCGACCGCGCCCGACGGAAGGTTAAGCAGAAACAACAATAATAGATATAAGTTTTATACGAAAACATATAACGTAAGTGTATTTATTTTATATTTTAATTATTCATTTTGTATGACTGTTCCTTTTTTACACATTACAGTTCTTTTGATAAAGATGCTATGAATAGCGTCGAAACGTTAAGAGGAAAAAAAATGTGTTTTATTTCATCTGTATACAATTAAATTCAACAGTTTTGATCAAAAATTATTTACATAATAACCACTATTCACTCAAACATCAAATTTACGATTGAAATAGAAGAAAATAAAACTATTAACTTTTTAGGTCTCACTATAACTCATATAGGGTGTGTGAAGACTGTGAAAAAGTGTATGTAGGACAGACAGGAAGCACCTTCGATACTAGAAGGAAAGAACACAAAAGATGTTATAAGGATAAGAAGAAGACTCAACTTTTGCGAATCATTGTTTAGAACAGAATCATAAATTTATGGTTCCTTGTGGCACGTAATGTAAAAATACTTTAAGCTCTGACGCTCTTCCGGCTTCACCGGAAATGCACGGAACCTAATTTTTTTAGATGACTCACCCTATATATTTTGTATTCTCTCGTGCAGCTTTAAATTGTCAATTCAACTGGTTTTTCTTTTTCAAAATTGAGGCAGCATTTTTTGGATTAATAATTTTGTTTGAAAATATTTGACCAAAACACGTGTTCAGAAAAAAAATATTTTCACATTGTTTTTAAAAGCAAAAACATTAACTTTATCGGTGCTTGTAGCCAAGAAAATTCTGCATCATTTGGTATAAGTTGCACTCGACAATACCTCAAACAACTTTGTTTTTTCAAAGCCTACTTCCCGAAATTTTCACATACCACAAACTAATTTTTTTTAAATCGAACACCCGGTATTTTATTGAGACATTTTGTTCCTTTTTTTCATTCTCTTTCATTTTTGTTGTCTTATACCTATCTTTTGTAATTTCTGAGATAATCACTATAGGAGCAATTAGCGGTCAATTAAAGAACTACGAGCGCTGTTGTTCTATGCACTCAAATATTCGTTCAACCAATGGAAGGCAGGAATAGGGCCCGACTTAGAACTTAGTCAACTGTCAAACAAAGTAAAGGTTAAATCCAACTATCCCAAGTAACAATTTTACAGAATGAAGAGCATCGTATTTAAATTTTTTAATTCCGGCAATGTCCAGTTGCAGTATTTCATTTTGTACACTGTTGGTTAACAACGAAATAAAATAAAGATTATGTTTACTGACATATTTGAAGATGCCGCCCCACTAAAAGATGCATGAAACAATGCTGCTATCTTCAATTTAATTTGCCTAATTGCTTTTATTCTGTCATTGTTGAAGCTCTTCATAATAGTTGGCTCTAGTTTTTCAAACTCATACATTGATGTCCTAAAACTTTGATAGAAAAAAATTAGCAACTTAATAACGCAATTTCAACCTAAAACTATTGAGCAACGTAACAACAATCAAAAGTAAGAAAAACGTTTCGACTTATTCTTGTAAACGCTTTTCTGATTTTAATGTTCATGTCTTCAAAAAGTGTTGAAAATCCGTCCTGAGAAAACGAAGATACTCTTCTCCATTAACATTTTCATCAAACAAATAAGGTCATATTTAATGCCCAACGATTTGGAAAGTTTGCAGGTGTGATAAAGTGAGGGTTTTTATGTGTTAAAATTACGAAAATTGTGACGATGAACGTATCCACTTTAATAGAAAGTTGGCTTCATCGGTAAACAACAAAAAATTCTGAAAGTCCGGATAACTCATCTGTTGTCCGTTGACAAAAATGTAACTGATTCTGAAAATTTCTTACATCTAGCCCTGTGTATGAGTATGCTACGGATGAATTACATATTTCCTAATTATTCTGGATTCTCAAATTTGACTTACAACAACTGACGACTAATTTTCGTAGTACTAGTATGGGGATATTTGACTACACTCACAAGTGTCATAAACATCCTATCCTCACCAGTTATTGATTTTGTCTGGTCTTTTTTCATATTAAATACTTTCTGTTCACTCGAACCGTTCCTTTATACTTTCGAAAGTTTCTGGCTTCGGTTGACCTCTACCAGGGATCGCTATGCATAAAATCTGGATGCTAGCAATGAGCTTCTTTCAAATTCAGCAAAAACGTCAATCATATCTATTAACTCTTCATAAGAATAATTCATTTGGATGATAACTAAGAGCAATGCTTTCATAAATTTGACATAAATGTTTACTGACTTTCTTTAAGAGATGACAGTCGGCCGCATTCCAGCCTTTATTGGACAAATATTTGGGTGCATAGAACAGCGCTCGTAGTTTTTTATTTGACCACTGATTGCTCCTATAATGATTATCTCAGAAATTACAACTGATAGGTATAGGACATTGTTAACAAAAACGAAAGAGAATAAAAAAGGGAATAAAATGCCACAATAAAATACTGGGTGCTCTATTTTAAAAAAATAAGTTTTTGGTATGTGAAAATGTCAGGTATTGTCGAGTGCAACTTATACCAAATGGCTACAAGCACCACCATTAACACAGTACTAGAAAACCCAAAAATATATAGTCAGTCATTTAAAAAAATTAGGTTCCATGCATTTCCGGTGAAACCAGGAGTGCGTCAGAGCTTAAACTATTTTTAGAAGATGCTCCCAAGCAGCCATAAATCTTCCACTAATTGTTATTTCCTTTATTTAAAACACAAAAGAGCAATCAAAGAAGCGGCTACTAATGACACCCTGTATGATGTATCTCCTTTGTTGATTATTAACCCTTAACTTGACAATGTATCTCCTCAGATACATATATTTCCAAAATTCCCAGTCGTTTTGCACTTTATTTACCTACTATATCTTGATCATGTGTCCAACCGGATACATGTTATAGCACAAATGCACCTATACTTGACCATATTATTTTAAATTACTCGCCGTTATTCAACCACTGTGTTCAGTTGTCTGTCAAATACTGTCGCAGCTGGAGGGTTACCGACATATCAGACGGTAAGTCTGTTGCTTTACTTCACAATTTTTACTTATTTTAAATAACTTAGATGGTAATTTGTTCTATGACATGTTAGTTTATTTGTAGTATATAAATAATTTGATAAATCTTACTAATTTTTCCATAAACTGGATACTAATACGTATTATGCATCCTTGAAGATATATTGCCAAGTTTGGTGGGTTATATATGTTGTCTTATTTTTTTAACAATATGAGAAGAATTGACCGTATTTTTGCATTGTTATCGCCTGTTGGCGCGCAAAGTGATTCGGAAAGTGATGTTGAAAATGAAGACTTAGAGTGAGCCAAGTTTTCGACAAAACAACACATGTTTAGCAGAAGATGAACAAGCATCACAACTTGTTCAGACTGTTGAAGAGTGCGAGGATGATATCGTTTTAGCAACACTCTTACCTAGGTTTCGGTGCCAAGGTTGTTATTGCACTTTCCTCTTCAATTCAAAACAAACCATTATCAGTTGCTTATTTTGATAATTTTTTCACGAGTCCAGAGCTTGCATCCTACCTTCGTGATGAGTTCGGCATGTTATGTCTGGGGACTATTAGGTCAAACCATCTTAGAGGTTGTCAACTGAAATCGGACGTAGATCTACGAAAAGAAGGCCGAGGATCTTTTGACCAAAAGGTTTATAACAAAAATCGGCTTGCGATTTTCAAGTGGTACGACAACAAAGCTGTTGTCTTTTGAAGTTCTTAGGTGACAGCTAATCCAACTCAAACAATTCAATGGTATTCAAAAGCAGGAGGCGGTTCACATAGTCTGTCCAAAAGTAGTAAAGCAATAAAACAGCCACATGGGTGGAGTCAATCTTGCCGATATGTTGATTGCTTTGTATAGAACTGGCATGAAAACCCATAGATGGTATATGGGTGTATTTTCGCAGGTTTTTGATATATGTATTAATAACGCATGGCTCCTTTATAGACGGGAATGTAAATTATTAGTAGATCAAAAACAGGCAGTACGACTAAAAAAATTTAGAATAAGTGTCGCAAAAAGCCTATTTCATACAAACAAAGTAAAAAGAGGTCGTCCTAGTTCAGAGGCACCACAACCATCAAAGAAAATAAAAAGACCACTGCAACCAAGACCCCAAGATGATAGCAGATTCGACAAGCTGGATCATTTTCCAATATTTCGAGGAAAAGGAAGTTGTAAGAATTGTATTTCTGACCAAACACATGTTGTTCGTTGCAAATGTAGTGTTAGGTTATGTCTTGTACCTACTTACAAGAAATTGTTTTGTGGATTTTCATTCTAACAAATAAAAGGTTTTAAATGATATGTGTGTTTTCCCTTATTATCTGAAAGCAGTTTGAATAGAGTCAAGTGTACCCAGTTTTGGCAATGTATCCCTAAAGATACAACTCAAAGTGTTGAGTTGCATATGTTTCCAAAAATATATGATACTAAAAATAGTATTCTACCACCGTTTTTGACATCTACACTGAATAATAGAATTTTTTAAAAAAAAACAATCGTTTGCCAATTTAAGGGTTAATAATAAAATTTATAATATGAAGATATCTCAATGTGTCTTTATAATTTCCCATAGAATTTTACAAAATGTTTCATATTTCATATATACTTTGTATACTTTATTTTTAATATAATTTTGGAACATTTCTCTTTAAGTTTTTTTTAGTTGTATGGTCGCTTAATTAAGACAATAACAGTAAGTGATATAGTGATATATTTTGTGCTATTTGATATTTTATATGTACATACTGCTATGATATTAGTACAATTGTTATAGGGTTGCCGCGATATAGCTCATAAAACAAAATTCTCTCTCTCTCAGGTTCCCTCGGCGAAACTGTACAATGTTCACGTCAGGAATCGTGATCTTAGGAAACAGTATAAAAAAACAACAAATTACTTGAAGACAAAAAAATGAAATAATTATTTAATTACCTTTTCTAAAATCTTTAATAAAAGTGAAAAACAGATCAGATATAATTTATTTATTACAAAAAAACAAAAAAAAAAAAAAACTTTAATTAACAAATACTCAAGAAAAAACCCTACCCACTAATTGACCAGATAGGATAAAAAAACTTGTACTGACAAACGCGACAAAATGTACCTAATTAAATACTGAAAATTATTCACAAAGTCCATACAAAATAATAATTACTTAAAATAAATAAATTAAATACCTATAATTAAAATACATCAAATTATAGCAAACTGATACAGTAAAGAAAATTATCTAATTTAATAGCTTCTCAATAAATATAAAATATTTTCAAACACGTGCAGGAAAACAAAATGAAAGATACGAGTCTACTTTTATAATATTAAAATTTTCTCTTATTATAATAAAGAATGCATTCTCTTTCTTAAAAGTAAATACTTAACTTGTATAACAGCAATAAAACTAGTACTCAAACTTGATTAAATCTTGGCTCCTTAAAATAAAATAATGAAACTATAACAAATTTTATTCAAACTTCAAATATCTCTAATAAAGGAACTGCATTTAACGAGAGACCAAAATTTAATGTCTTTCAACACTAACCACAGGACAAGTGAAAGTCACGCATCCCTACCACGTCTAAATAACATTCCGCACATGTATACTATATCATAAATATCAAGTTGAAGAGCGTAAATAATCTTTCAGGCATCTTTTCTTTTAAATTCAAATAACAACAAAATAAATATTAATATACACAGATTACCAAAAGACTACTATACCTCCCAAATTCTTAAACAGAAACCAAAATACAGTGTGTACCAAAACATTTGCCCCACAGAAAAATAAATTTGAAATAAATCAATTTATTTAATTTTACTTATCCATGATATATAAAAAAACCATAGCAATACGTATTACGTAATCTTATTGTTATTAAATTTATTATTATATTCCATTTAAATCTGTTTTTTTTTTCTATATATCACTTTTATATAATATAGAAGCTCTAGGGATAGTATTATAGATGATTAATTAGAAACATTCAATACAATCAAAAAAATTACTCAAATTTTGAACATAGAATAATTGGACGTGTGCGTTATTTGTTAATGTTAAGTAGTTTACATTATGTCTGTAACTTATCGAAACCAGAACGGTAGTCAACTTCCCAGGATCGAGTCAGATAATACGTCAATTCACTATCGTCAAGCTCATAAGTGACGCTGGCAACAACGGTACGTTGACGCAAAACACTGTCGGAGTTCTAACAAAAAAATCTGTCTAACTTGCTCGATATATCCACTATATACACCGTGTTTACTACTGGATGTATTAATAGTACTTCAACTCTGCCGGAATATTTGTAATTGCCTTTGCATTTCGACCGTGAGAAAGTTCGAAAGCTACGTCCTCGCTTGCTGTATATAAGGAGCGTGTGCGTGTTAAAAGGAAGACGAGGTAAAAAGAAAACGAAATGTACGGGGAAAAAATTAAACGACAGTATTCGTGGTGAAAAACCGCCGTTTCCTTTAAGTTGCCGTGCCGAAGAATGTTAAAGATAGATACCTTCGAAGTGTAATTTCTTCCTTTTCTTTTCCATCCACTAATTGCCAGCTACTACCGTTGCATTAGGAAATGAAAGATTTCTGGTGTGTCGTTAAAACGATGCATTCAAAAAATGCACTCGCATATAGGAACGTGTACGTTTAAACGGTAGCGACTAATTAAGTTTCTAACATGAGGTATGTGCAGCGCAGGTTGGATTATTTATTATGATACCCACTGGTGAGTTTAGGTTAGGTTAGGAGGGAAACACTTTTTTTTACGTATTTATGAGAACATTATTCGAACAAATATTTCATCAATACCCACTTATGGAGCACTAGTAAAAGCTATGTTTATGAAATTAAATGGGACCAATTTTAAAATTAATATGGTATATACTTATCCAAAATTAATGGTTTTATTTTGATAGTTTGTGAGTAAACCTCAAATACTTTAGTCATTAACTTGAGTGAGCCTACTGCTGCAATTATCGAGTTATTAAATAAATTCATTCAAAATTGTCAGACAGCATTCACAATTGGCGAATATGCTTGTGTTGATGAAATGTTGATTGGTTTCCGTGGAAGATATGCCTTCAAGGGATTTATGCCAGCAAAACCAGTAAAATAACACATAAATATTATGACGCTTACAGGTGCCGTAGCGGTTATGCATATAATGGATAATATATATATATATATATATATATATATAAATAAAAGGAATTATCGCGGATACATGAAATACAAAAAAGAGAAAAATATTGGGTAAATTCCGCTGTAGAGCAACCGTAGACACGTGTTTCTGACTCATTGGTCGTCATCGGTACGGTGTAGCCAAGGAATAAGGTGGGATAACCTTGGAGATGTATGCTAATCGGAAGACCATCAGGAGACAGACCACCATTTGTAGCTTCAGTTAGAAGATCCTCAGTTTTGAGGACAACAACTAGCGTCGCCACGAGGAAGACAATGTCAACCTGCGTGCCATCCGAGAACCCAGGAAAGATAGGGTTCTCGGATGGCACGCAGGTTGACATTGTCTTCCTCGTGGCGACGTTAGTTGTTGTCCTCAAAACTGAGGATCTTCTAACTGAAGCTACAAATGGTGGTCTGTCTCCTGATGGTCTTCAGATTAGCATACATCTCCAAGGTTATTCCACCTTATTCCTTGGCTACACCGTACCGATGACGACCAATGAGTCAGAAACACGTGTCTACGGTTGCTCTACAGCGGAATTTACCCAATATTTTTCTCTTTTTTGTATTTCATGTATCCGCGATAATTCCTTTTATTTATCTTTCCTGGGTTCTCGGATGGCACGCAGGTTGACATTGTCTTCCTCGTGGCGATGTTAGTTGTTGTCCTCAAAACTGAGGATCTTCTAACTGAAGCTATAAATGGTGGTCTGTCTCCTGATGGTCTTCCGATTAGCATACATCTCCAAGGTTATCCCACCTTATTCCTTGGCTACACCGTACCGATGACGACCAATGAGTCAGAAACACGTGTCTACGGTTGCTCTACAGCGGAATTTACCCAATATTTTTCTCTTTTTTGTATATATATATATATAGTAATAATAAAAATATCGACCGTACTTAATAACAATAATTAATTATTAGGGTTATCGGTCCGTGTATTCTGGTTAAATAAAACTCAATTCGTTCATTCTTCTCTCTATATTTCGATAATGTTTATTATCTTCATCGGGAGAGTGCTATCAAAAATCGTAATGAATTTGTTAAAAAGGAAGCATAAGAAGTTAAAATGTTACTTACATCAATGAGTTAGCACTGGCAAAGACATCAATATATTTAAAATAATAGTGGAAACATTAAAATGGTAAAAAAAAAGGCACTTTATTCTAATTTTGTGATGATATCAATATATTTTTTAAATGTCATTTCTGACAGAAAATTCTAAATTTTTAAAAACATCATTACCATTTTAATGTTTCCACTATTATTTTAAATATATTGATGTCTTTGCCAGTGCTAACTCATTGATGTAAGTAACATTTTAACTTCTTATGCTTCCTTTTTAACAAATTCATTACGATTTTTGATAGCACTCTCCCGATGAAGATAATAAACATTATCGAAATATAGAGAGAAGAATGAACGAATTGAGTTTTATTTAACCAGAATACACGGACCGATAACCCTAATAATTAATTATTGTTATATATATTCTGTCAAATATTCTGACTGTCTGACTTTGTCACAGGAAGTGAGAAGCTCAGTAAACCCATATAAAGTGTGATAATTTTGGTTTTACCTTTAAAGAGTACAAACCCAACCATTACAAATGACGACCACTAGTTCATTTCGATCGAGTTAGTGGGTCAGTTGAAGGCGAGAAAGTTAGCATATGCTGGCACAATGTGAAAGAATAAGAGAGCATTTTCACCGCATTTCTTAGCAAACAACTCCAGAGAAGTAAATTCCTCTTTGTACGGTTTTACAAGAGATATGATCCTTTTCTCATACGTACCAAAAAACGCATGTAAATCAAATAACAACGACGATAAATTAAAAATGATACTTCACCATAATGCAACGAAAGGCGGAGTTGATTCTATTGATCAAAAATGTACCGAACTTATATAGTTCAAGCAGAAGAACCCAACTTTGGTCAATGGCACTTATTTTTCCAGATACTGGATATGAGTGCTGCCAACTCTTTCATTATTTATGACAGTTTTAAAAATAATTGTCCAATACAAAGCTTTACGTTCTTGAAAGGTTTGACAATAAACTTAGAAAACCTCATATGCAAAGAAGAGTCGATAATCTGAGCATTCTTTTAGAGATGGTATAAGAAAAATATTAAAGATTCAGCCAGAATCAAGAGCCGAAAAGAATTACTTTAAAAAAGGAAGTACTGCTACTTGTGTCCTAGAATAAAATAAAAGATCCAATACCTTTGTGAAATGTGCCATCGTTTGCCTGCAATGTGCGCAAAAAGTATGTACCGAATATTGTGCCTTAAATGACTGAATGGACCTTTGACCATTATTTTTTCTCAATTAATTGACATGTTTTGTTTAATTTTTCCATTTACCTGTTGTGTAAACAATGCTACGAAAATGTAAACGATAAATGAAAGTTCAATAACTTCTTTATTTAATCGTTTTGTTTATATTTTCACAATATAATATGTTATTGAAATGTAAGTGACGTTTATTGAATTTATTTAAATTACTTATTAATAAAAAAATATAACGTGCGGGAGGCTCACATACCTACTCCACTTCAGCGGCGCAGCTATTGATCACATAATTTACCGTAAATATCCAAATACTAGAGACTATTATAAAAAAAAAATAATATGATTATCCTGAAGTAGATATGTCACCTAAAGCTTAGTTGTAACTGTAATAAGCAACAGAGTCGTCTATCATGGATGTATATCCGTTAATTCGTCCCATTTCTAAAAGATAGTGAAATATGAGAACCTGTTGAAGATAGAAAACAATATTAACATTTATAATGTCGAAATGGCATAACTATTGTGGGTTTTTTTGAGAGAGGAAGGCTATATATGTTTTGAGATATAGGATGATAAGAACGTCAGAAAATCAGGTGTGGGCACTACACTATTTTTTTATACGTATCAGCGTTTCAAATTATAGAATTTTCAGTTTTTTTTTATACAAAAATTATTCAAAATCCTATTCTAAGTACTTCTATTCTCTTAATAAATTTCTATAGAATGCGTACATTACAAGATATTCGAAAAAAAAGTGCTACTCGCTAAGAGTAAAAGTGATACTTCCGGTCCGAATTTTGAATTTTCTTTTATACAAAATGTATTGAAAATTAAGTTCTAAATACTGAAAATATGAAATATAATTTATTTACACAATAACAAATTTACATATTTGTAGATAAAATTGATATGTCAAGCAAAAATGTAGAACTTTTCTTGTTTCTTTGAATGATGTACATGAACTGTTTTTTATTTCTAAAAATTTCTCGACGTACACTTCTTTCCCTCTTCAATTTAGAGCCGTAGAAGGGACAGTAAATAAAGATGTGCCCTTATTTACAAAATAGTTCTGTTCCAAGAAATTTGAATGGAAAGTTTAAGTGACGTGTCTTTCTAAGAGGGGCAGCAAATTTCACCAAGCCCAACTAAAAAATTGTTGTCTTATTTTATAATATTGAGCCGTTTCATTCAAATTCGTACTGGTCTACTTGGCAATAAGTGATATCATTGTATCATCAAATAAGAGATTCCAAACCTCTTTCTTGAAATGTTTTTTTTTCGAACTGATTGATGATATTTCAATTATTTCTACGTTTGTCTCGGTATCATCAACGTACGACACCGATTGTTCGGATTCCGTTTCAAAATCTGATGACTCTAAAATTGTATTTTCCTGATCGTTCTCTGAGTCACTACCAACTTCGTCAAACCACATCTGCAATGTTGCTTCACAATCTTTATCTCCAAATCTAACTTTCTTAGACGATGAAGGTGTTAGATCCATTTTGAAAAGCTTAAAATATTCAACCTTATCAATTAATTCAAATTCTGAAAAACTTACGCTTACGGTGATCTGGAGTCTGGGAGGCTCGTATTGAATTTTGCTAACACTTATGCACACAATTGAAGGGATGAGTGGATGAAGGTGTCATGTAACATTTTTGTGAAAATCGATATTTTTATTTAAAACAATTTGTTTTGCAGTATTCTTTCACTGAATAAATCTTTGAAAGCTCAGTTTCAATTAGGAATCGAATTACCAAATGCTAAAGGTGTTATGTACAACTTAGATTTCTAAGCGAACAGTGGATAAAGGTGTTAAGGTAACATGACACCTTTATCCAATACCACATGTTTCAAATATTATAAAATATTTTATCAACACGCACATGACCCTTTAGTTCTGAGGTTAGGTTATCTGACGTTAAATTGTTATTTCGGTAGTTTTGACAGTGAGTGCTCGGTTTTTGAGCATAAATAACTACACCATGCTCTCCCGAGGCCAACGTATATTGAAAATGTTAGAAGATAAAACATCTCGCGGTACATTAACAGGTAATTTAATAATATAAGATTACGGTAGTTAGTTTGGTTATGTTTTCTGATAAGTGCTTCAATTTTTTGCTACATTGCTACAGCACTTGGAATTATTATGATCCATAGTCGTCAAATAATATATTATGAATACATACAACAATTTTAACTTCTTGCGGGGGCAAGCACTTCGAGTACAAGAAATTCTCTATTTATTGTTAATGAAGATCGACATTTTGCCACTGCACATGAAACAGATCGTAAAAAATCATATCCAGAAGGAAAGAGGCTGACTCAATCTTCGCCAAGGAATAAAGAAGATTTTGGTGAAGACCATATTAGTGACTTTCTAACGGTTCAAGTGATTTATTTCTTCCTAGCGAAGACAATCTAGACGATAGTGAATCTATCAGTGAACATTCTAACGGCTCACACACCACAACAGATGATATAGGTGATATCCTAGATTCTAAAGAAGCAGATGTCAATGTAACTGAAGCCAGAACGTTTGTCAGATGTGAAACTGCTGGTGTGGCTAGCCATCAGCTTGTGGATGAGAAGGTAGAAAAAGTAAAGAAGAAGATATTTGATACAAAGGAAAAAACTTACAGAAAAAAAGAGAGAAATCCAAATCAATGGAAGAGAAACAAAGCAGCCCTCGCAAGACAACGAGGAGAATCATACACAGCACAATCTGGTAAATTAATGCCCGCCAAAGAACCAAACTAAGGCACGCTTTGCCACGAAAATTGTAAGCTCAAGTGCAATACCAAATTCGATTCTAGTGCAAGAAGAGCCATTTTTAAAAAATACTATTCTTTAGATAATAATTCTAAAAATGCATTGCTATTTAAAAGTATAACAATTAAAGATGTTGCTCGGCATCGAGTTAATGTGAAAAAGCAAAAGAAATTTTCATTTATTTACTCAGTGACTTACAATAAACAGGTCACGCACGTGTGTAAAAAAGCTTTATGCGCAATATACCAATTTAGTCAGAAAAAAATTGAGTTAACTCAAAGAAAGTTGAAAACAGGCCAATCAGCTCCTACTCCCGATAAGAAGGGTCGTCATGAAAATAGACCTCACAAAATTGCTGATAATATTGTTGAGACCATTGTTGAACATATTAAACTATTTCCAGCTGAATCGTCGCATTATTCACGACATACCAATCCGCATAAAATGTACTTGTCGCCACTGTTGAACATTACCAAAATGTATAATATGTACATTGAAGAATGTAGAAAGAAGAAACTGCCTGAGAGCTTTATGGTTAAAAAGTGTACATACAGTAATGTGTTTTCTCGTTGCTTCAACTTGTCATTTGGACACCCGAAGAGCGATACATGTAGTACATGCGATTCAGGCCATAACTCAGAGGAGCACACGGAAAGTTACAAAGCAGCGTTTGAACACCAACGCCGTGATAGGGAAGTGGCTAACACAAATACCAAAGTTTGTTACATGACCATGGATCTACAACAGACAATGCCCCTGCCCAAATTAACCACTTCTAAATGTTTTTATATAAGGCAGATGTGGTTCTACAATTTTGGTGTACACACAATCACACCTTCTGGAAATAAGGCATATTTTTTCACATGGACTGAGGATGTCGTAAATAGAGGAAGTTCGGAAATAATAAGTTGTTTGCATACATTTACAAATCTTCTTAAAAACGAATTCAATAAAAATATTGAACATCTTATTATCTGGTCAGACTCTTGTTCTGGCCAGAATAAAAATTTTAATATCGTCTGTTTTTATCAATATATGATACGTAAGGGTTGGTTCAAAATCATCGACCACAAGTTTCCGGAAGTAGGACATTCGTACTTAGATTCTGATCGAGACTTTGGCAGAATTGAAAAAATCTTACGGAAGAACGAAAAAATTCAAATCCCAGATCAGTACAGAGACATAATTAGAAGTTCTGGTGGAAAGAATTCAGTTGTCATAAACATGGAGAACCGTTTCCGAAAAGTCGATACACTGGCTTCTAAATTACACCTAGTAAATAAGAAAAAAATGTCTTAAATGAAAAAGTTAATTTCCGGGACAGCATCAAGTGGATTAGGACAGAAGAGTATGGAAGTTACCTGTACAAAACAAGTTTGGACGAATTCACACCATTTCAAAAAGTAGAAATTTTAAAAAGCAATGCCGCTAGAAACATCATCGGTGATGAACTTACTTTGGACAGGGTAATTGGTAAAAGTGGAAGTTTGTCAGCAGAAAAACTTTCTAATTTACGTGACCATATTACTTACGTTGATGATGAGTACAAGTGGTTTTATGAAGACATTTGTGGCGTGGAGAAAACTAACTTAAAAAGAAGAAAAACTAATTGATAATCAATATAAAACGTTTTTTTAAGTTGTCATTAAAATTTCATTCATATTTTGTTTTGTTAAATTTAGGGTTATTGAATTAAAATCTATAGAAATGTTTAGTTTTGAAAAATGTTTATAAAGCAGCAGTTATAACAAAGTTTATGTTAGAAAATAAAGCTTGTTTCGGGACATAACACTCTTATCATTTTTTCAATAATAAAAAATAACGCACTATAGTGGATGAAGGGGTCATGTACATTTGATCGTCAAAAAAAATCGTAAAACACAAAATTACACAAGTTTCCGTATATCAAGGAAACAACATTCACATAGGCCTTTAGATATTACATGATTTTGTTAACCAAAAACAAATAGGAAAAAAGTACCAACAAATTATATTAAAATGCTTATATCTCGGAAGATAGGTTAACGTACATGACACCTTTATCCACTCACCCCTTCAATTGTAACTCGAATACCATTAATACAGCCACTGCATGTTTACCGAGTCAGGAAATGAAGGTACATAGAGTTGAGTGGGGATCTAAAGCGGAATTATCAAAATACACCGTTTGCAAATTTTTTAGGAATCTGGCAGACTGTAAGTCACTTGTTACGGGTTAAGTAGATCTATTATATAGAAAATTTATAGTTTCGTTATAGTATAACAAAGAAGATTTAATGTCACACCTGTTTCGTCATTTCAGTATTATTGTTTCAAAGTTTTGTCGAGGGTATTTCAACTTTTTTAATATGAATTACACAATTGCTGAGTTATGCGATATGCATTTTGTTTACGGTCTTGCAATGGTAATTTACATGCGGCTAAACGTCTTTATGAGGAGAGATACCCGAACCGTGTCATCCCGCATCATTCGATATTTGCCCGTCTTCACCAACATCTTAGTGAAATGAAAAATTTTGAAAAGCATACGGCTGATAGCGGGCACCCACGTACAGTTAGAACTCCACAAGTGCAAGAAATGGTGCTAAATGAAATTGTGGAACATCCTACTATAAACACCAGAAAAATTCTCTCTGCCTTAAATATAATTCAGCTCACAGTTTGGAGAATATTGAACAATGAACTGTTGTATCCTTATCACACACGAATACAACGGGTACAGGGACTTTAGCCAGTAGATTTCCCGCAAAGATTAGCTTTTTGTCAAAGAGTACAAAAGAAAATCTTTCTAAATCCTCAGTTTTTGGCTCAAATATTTTACATCGACGAGGCTAATTTCTCCAGACATGTTATTATTAATTTTCATAATAATCACACAGGGGCAGAAGAAAACCCGCTCGAGATTGCTGGAGCACTATTCGAAACTCCCCCGGTATTCTTGAACACGCTCACCAATTAATGCAATAAAAGATAGAAGCTTGCATTGCAGTTAAAAGCGGTCATTTCAAACAATTTTTATAAGTTAATTTTGTTGTATTAGTACATTGTTTTATATGAACTATTAAATTACTACTAAACATTCTATAACTTTAAAACTATGCCGTTTAAGACATAAGTTCACATAGGAACTTTTATGATCATAATAACCCTAGGCATCACCTCATAAAATTTGTCGCCTATATTTAGAATCAGCCTGTATATGGTTTTAAAACTGACTCTTGAATATGCATATTCTCGATTCCCATTGAAAATAATATTTCTTGACTGCGTCGATGATCCAAGAACTGTAAATCATGCTACAATAATTTTCTATCAGAAAAATGCTGAGTACTTCTAATAAAATCTCAAATACTTTCTTGTCTTTAGATAAATTTTGAGTATAACATGTTTTTAATATTTTTTTATTAGCACATAATATGATCATAAGCAAGATTCTTGAGATGAACGTGCGTCAACAATGCCAATCTGTCATGAAATTTTAACGGTATTAATGTTTTGTTAAGATATAAATATTTCTGCGTAAACGTTTTTGAATGAATAATTATCAAATTATAAAATATTAAGTAATATTATAAAATGTCATGTAGAATTAAATCAATCAATAATGACCTAGAGGAATAATACAATAAAGCACAAATAAAACCTCTTCGCCAACCATTTAACATTACACCGAATCAACGTATCTTCAACGACTTAACAAGGGTTATTCAGTAGAGCTTTCCGTTGTTTTCTTTCCGTTCCTTTTCTTTCCCTCTCACAAACACACACTAATATCTTTCTCTCTCGAACGGCCGAGTTATATCGCACTGGTGTGTTTGTAGGTTCCGTTTCAGTATCCACTCTATACCAGGTGCCACGTTTTGTATAGGCATCTGCAGCTCGTGGGAAAGCGACGATACGTCGGTCCCACGAAAGACAGTAGGCCGTGCTGCTTGTTTTCCATGGCTGGGCACGATGTCGGCTCGGGCCGGACAGACGCCTATCGTACGTAAAAAGGGCTCTCTTTCTCCCTGTTTTGGTCCAAAAAAATGTCATCTACTTTACTCGCCTGGGATAAGGGTGATTGTTATATTGTTGTGGCACACGAATGATATGCGAACGCAAATGAGAAAAATAATTGGAATACTTTATTTTAATACACAATTCGGCTCTAAATAAAATTAAATATTTTGTGTTGCTACCTGCCTAATATGATACAGGTTTTTCTAAGTAAAATGTTTATTATAAAATTTTAAAAAAAGTAGGAATAATTTTAAGTTTAGCGTATACTTAAAATGTTGTTATTTTCTTTTTTAATATATCTCTATCATAAATAATTTTTAATTTAAAATAAATAAGTACCTAAGTACCTATATAAATTTGCAGAATTAATTATAGGTGCAATTGATATGTACTTATAAAAGTTAGTAAACGTGACATAAATTTATTAATAGAAAACTCTAAAATTTATAGAAGGGTAGGGTTAAATTAAAGTTGTTTAATTTGACACAAGTAGTTTTGTAAAGCCGAGTTAGGTTAGTATTTATATTTAAAGAAAAAAACAAAATACTTAACAATAAATTTCTGCAAATTTTGGAGTTAAAGGCAACCACTATGAATATGAAAATAGGAAAATCATAGGTTCGATTTTCTGGAAAAGTCTTTACAGTATTACATCGATATATGTGACAAAACTACAAGAAAGGAACAAAAACACACATTACATAATACATAGTATGGACATTATTACTTTTTCTTCTATTCGATTTAAATTTTACCAAGATTCAGAATTAAACAAGCTTTAATTACCTCAATAATGTATAGCATTTTAGAGTAAAACCGGTTTTAAGTGGTTTTATAATTATATTATCCAAATGGGTTAGCTTCCACTCCGGTCAAATCTTCAATAAAATTTATTCATCTTCTTAGATCATTCAATTTATTTAAATTTCCAATTTCCAAACGAGTTCGAATATTTTAAATAAATTTTTTTGACGATTCTGACTTTTACATCACCCACACTCATCTTCACGAGCTTGTTCAAAGGATGTTTCTTAGGGTTTTGTGGTATAAGAGGCATGGTTACAGTTAGTCAGTGAGAGAGGTTGAATTTATGTCTTTGGTTGACAGAAGATTACGTTTTGATTTTTTTATTTATAAAATAATGAGTGAGTTTGTAGATTGTCATGTTTGTTAAATTTTCATTTTCCTCGTATAAACTCACATTATGTTAAATATTTTTTCGTTCAGCCTTGTTTGTAACACTCGGTATATATGATTTGATCAACAAATTATTGCTAAATAATAAAAAAAAAATAGTTAAAATGTATTACCTTCTTGGAGTACCTTGGTGTTTTACCGACGTGTTCCCTATTTACATAAAAACTTATACCCGCAGTGGCATTTAATTTTAATTTATGCATTTCCTTCAAGTGATTAGTCAATAGCTAACAGTATTCGTATTTTGTTGCAGTGTTACATTTTACTAGGCATACCTTCCCTCTTTTTTTTCTGTGTGTTTCAAGAAATTTTCTTCATAGCAAACAAAAATGATGAATAAATCTTAAATTATTCAGATTTTAAACTGAAAAAATTTCAAATGAATTTGGAATTTTTCGGTACCTCTGACGGCATCTAAAAAGTTCGAATTCTATTGAATCCAGTCTATAAATAGTGTATGTATCGCACATTATTCACTCTAAATTGCCTCTTTAATTCCAAAAGAAAAATAATTAAAAAAAATAAAGAAACAAGTTATTTTAATTTTTTATTATTGGTTGAAATATTTTAGTGTAGAATCGATGAAAGGTGCTTCTTCTATAGGTAATATTATTGTAATTGAACATTATATGAAAAGACTATATTAGATTCCGTTTTTAGTACATATCAAACCTACAAAGTTTAATATAATACATATAAAATTAAATCATTTTGTATTACCAATTTGTCGTACAGAAAACAAAAAGAACTAATGTGTAAAGCTGCATCTCATTCTCATCAGTGGCAATTGATTAATATTATAAATGTTTATAATTCTCGTTACTGTTGCTACATTAATTTAAACCTGTAAAAATTAAATATAAATGAATGAGATTTTTAAATTATCTTCCCAACCATGATGGAAACAAGTCACGGTCGCAATTTTTTGTTGTCAAGTTGCTGTTACATTTTGTTGTTTACGGAAAAAAATTGCATCACATCCATAGCCTTTTACTCCTTTTGTGTAGCCTTAAATAATAAGTAAAATTTAGTTAGAACAAGATGTGTAATCAAATTCTTGAAGAAGAAATCGAACCCAATGATATTCACCAAAAGATGATTACTGTGTATGGGAAACATGAGATCTGTTGTTTACGATAAAATTTAAATCCAACTATTTCGATGGGGTAGGAAATCAATCAAGAATGACCCACAACGCTGAAGGTCTGTTGAACAAAGAACCAACGAAAACAGCAAGAAACGTGAGGTTATAGTCTTAGTAGATAGAAGAAGAAGGGTTTCAATGACTTCCTATAATGTAGAAATATCTAAGGCTAGAGTGTTATCAATTGTTTCCGGAGATAGAAGAATGAATAAGGTTTTAGCGTTGATTGAAGGAATATATAAAGATGCGCAACGCTATAGTAAAATTGCGTGTCTTTCAAACGACTGATGCAGTCGCTATAGATCTCGGATCTAGTTTTGGCTACACTCAGTGCTATGTAGTGGCGCATCTTTATCTATTCCTTCAATCAACGGTTTTAGCATGTTGGATTCCGAAATTGCTTACTCACCAATAAAATCTGTGTCGGCAACGCATTTGCAATGTAGAATTGATCAGGAAGGTTAATGGCAACACCCTTTGGGGTTATGTAAGAGATATTATAGTGATTGAAAAGTGTAAAATAGCTCGGCAGTAACAGGAGACACAATCAGAAAGTTTTGTAGAGTTAACAAAAGTAGTCTAGTCCGTGAAGTAATCGATAAGATGGAGATAGAACATCCACCCTACAGCTCAAATTTTAACATTTTTGCTAGTATCGTAACCTAAATATATTTGAAGCATAAGGAAATATATTAATCAAAACTTACCAACTGGATGCCATGACAGTAAAAGAAGCATAGTGTGTCGTAAGAAAAGTCTGTAATAGAAAATTGGAGATTAGAATTCTTTATGCAATGAAAGTTAATTTTTCAGTCATTCAGTATTACCTATATAAAAACAGTTTGCTTAGATTTTGTAACTACATGCAATATCATCTTACAAACATTATTAAAGAAATGAACAATGGACATAAGCATACATTACCCAATTTTAGAATAAAATGTTAAAGTTTATATTATCAGTAAAGTGTAAGAAAACGCAATACATACTTTTGAAGTGGTACAACATATAGAAATTTTATATCACTAGGTATTTATATAGATTTTAAAATTTTTATTGAAGGTGATAGAAAATCACTGCAAGCGATATTATGACACGTGCACTTACTGATAAGCTAGAATTGTTCACGTGAAATTACAGTCAGACCAAGAAATCTAAATTTTGTTCATTTCCATTTTTTTGCATTTGCATGTGCAAATGACTTATGACTAATAGTGTCTTATATTTATCTTACAAACACAAGTTTAAAATTATTATTAAAAAAAAGTACAATATATTTATTATCCTAATTTCCAAATTATACACACACCAGCAAAATTAGGAGAAAAAAATTGTTAGTTCTATTTACCAATTTGTCAAAGAAATCAAAGCAATTTGAAGTAAAACACAATAACTAAACAAAACGACACAAATTTAATGAAAAATGTAAAAGAATATAAAGCGTTTCAACAATTTTTGTCTTTGTTATTTTTTTCTATGATACAAAAATTAAATTTCGATAAATGAGTATTTTCCTCGAGGGGCTCATATTAATGCCGTAATTTGCCTCGGCAATTCTCAATTCTTGAGGTAAATTTCACTATTCTTCCAATAACATAGTTTTCATTGTTTGCATCTCTTGTGTAGTTTAGGGCACAGGAATCTTGGCTTTAACCCTCCTGCTCAACATGTACTAGAAATTTTCGATAGGATTCTCCAAACATATTCCAGCTCAGACTATAACTGAGCTTCCTTCAAAAGGAGACCCGTAGCGTGAAATTGCATTTCTCCTCAACGTCGCCTTATAATTTATCTCAGGTCGATGGTGTTTACATAAAAAACTCTTGCAACAAACATGACTCCATTCGTCATAATTTTAATTCTCATATTCATGAGCAAAAGCTAGTCGTGCTAGTCGATGACGTACCTGATGTTCTGGAGCTAATGCTGGTACGCAAGATCCTACTTTTACTTGACTAAACTTTTTCTCACTGCTACTTCACTTATCTTCACTACTCTCGGACCTCTCTCAAAGCATTTCTGGTCTGCACCGCTGTTTCACGTCTGATCCTTAAAGTTTGCAACACTATAAAACGGTAATCACTGACTGTGGTTAACCGTTTTTTAACCCTACTCTTGCCTTTTGACGCATGAACCAGTCTCTCTTAACCGGAAAACATTGACATTACATCGATTTAGATGTTCCAAGGGCTTTAGCCACTGCTCGATAATTATGACCAGATTCAATCAATGCCACAACCGTAGCAACATTGGCCGGGGCTAAATCGCTCATACCATGTCCGTCTTCTTATAAAGATTAGCAGATCAAATGAACTAGCATTTGATGGCACCCACGAAATTAAAATCCAACTTTTTCAAAATGACTGCAACGGTGAAATTCTTGACAAAAATTCTAAAGACACTATAACTTCGTCGTAAACAGTCAACAGTTGCCAATTTCGTATAATATATTAGTAGCAAAATCATTATATTTTGAAAACAATACTTATATATTCATACTTAACGACGATACTTCGATGGCCACGATTTGCTATTGCGCTGCTGGCTTTAACGTCATGGACAAACGAAACGTATTCCTATTCCAGAAATGGTTGTAAAAGGTCATGATGTCGTGTTAAGTGAGCGAAGAATGTTTACTGAGAGTGTACACCACATTTTAATTGTCGCATCGCATTGTTAGCATGGCTAAACTTTCCGTCAACTGGTTGCCGCGTTTACTAAATGCTGACCAAAAACAAGAGAAAGCGAAAATTTCAAACGAAAACAGCAAGAAAGGTGAGGTGTTAGTATTAGTAGATAGAAGAAGACGAGTTTCAATGATTGCATATAATGCAGCAATATCGAAGGATATAGTTTAACAATTTTTCCCTAATATTTAGGAATGAATGAAGTTTCGTAGCTCTTTAACATCAACTCAGCAGATCTCTGCGTTGCTTTGTTACGATTCATAAAACTTAGCTCCATTACTGTATTCCACACTCTAAATGGTAATCTCAGCAGTGAAGACATCGTAACAGTCTTCTGCCAATTAAGCCTAAGATATTTCCTTTGATTGGAAAGGTATTGGAACAATATTTTGGATTTGAAATGGGATGTGCTAATGACTTTCTCGCAAAAGGCAAAACTATCAACAGGACTACCTATTGCCATTCTGGACGAAGTGGCAGTTACCCTTAAGAGACGAAAGATCCTCAATGGCTCGAGAGTAAGTGCTATTCCTTCATGACATTCAGCAATCACACATCGGTCATTGTTTCAACTGTGAAAGACATACGACTTTAAATTGTAGGAGTGCTTCAAAAAGTATATCCAAAGACATTTGATAGAATGCAACAACTTTGAAAAAACAGTATAATTTCTGTTGTTCATGATAATGAACAACAGAAATTATACTGTTAATTATATTATATATATGTTGTTGTCAGTTTATTAGAACTAGTAAAGATTAACTTCTGATCATGCCTGTAATTTTACATACTTAGTAACTGCCAGTCTCCAGCTTGTAAAGTGCTATGAAGAAGTAATTTCGTATTACTTTTAAATTTGAATACTTAACACGCAATTTATTTCAATTTTCAGAACCAAAGAAATGCAAAATTTAGCAAAATTCTTGTTCCTGTTATATGTACTTCGTGTATGGACTAATATTTAGTTTTAATATCATCGAATAACACGGAATAATGATACCTAGCAAACATTAAAACCCTAGACAAAGCTTACTTGATAAGTAAATATTTATTAAAAATTTATGATTGTGGATATCTGGAAAAATGTTAGAAATATTAGGAAAATAAATCTAATGAAATCGAAAGAGAATTAAATTTTACATCTGATGAAATGGAGTTTCCCTATTTCCTTACGTTTTAGTTTATATGAATTAAATTTGCATTTTTCAGATTGATTGAAAGGCTGAAATGAAATCACTCTTATAATTCAAGAGGATCTCTAAATATTGCAAATATAATTGGGTGCTACTTTTATTTGAAAAACATAGCATAGTAATAACATAGCTATGAAGAAATATACATGTTTCAAGTTTTGTTTCTAAAATTTACTATGAAGCATTTATATGTAAAATAATATTGAAGGACACGTTTCATTTCACATTCTAAAACATTCATTACCATCCGAGTGCCTTTAGAAACCAAAAATTAAGTCAAAAGTTACATGTCGCTAACTTAAAAGTGCGGACAAAAATATTTCTAAATTTTCAGATTATGACATTTTGCATATGTAAATTTTTATTTAAAGTTTTGAAATAATGATAACGAATCAATTTAAACGATTGCCTGACACGTGCTTTAACTGATAAGCTGGAGTTGTACACTTGTAGTAACAGCAAGACTAGGAGATTTTTTAAATTTAAATTTCGTGCAATTCCTTTTATCACAAACAGAATAAATTTTTATTCAAAAATGTAATAATCTCTTCCATGTAAAATGCCAAATATTAACTTCCAAAAAATCAAATTTTATGCGTCTTACTTATTAATACAAATTTAAAGTAACCCATTCTAATTAATAAATATTTCTCTTCAGTTCTTTCTAATAGGTATTTCTTTCGCATTTCTAAAATTATTTTTTGAATATATCGTTTAAAACTACTGGTAACACAAAAATACCCCCCAAATTACAATTATAATTAGATACTTTTTCGTGTTTTTTTTTTTGTGAATTCAAAAAAGTAAATTTAAATAATTGATGTTAATACCTTCTGACAAACGTGACTCGCTTTATTACTACAATACATAAACGCCAATCACACTCTATTACCGGGTCTTTTAATATATACAATTAACAGCCCCTGTGACTTCCAGTTCACAACGTGATAGAATTTTTTTTGTATAGTATGTATCGCCCCCTTATACTTCAGAGGGTTTCAGTACGTCTAACAATGAATGGCAACATCTCTCCCTACCACCACACTCCGTATATATACACTGAAATGCATTCCGGCACATCATTCAATCGTCAACTGCCACTATCACAGTGTTAGTTTACCATAGAGCTTTTACATTAGTTGTGCAAAATACGTATTGTTTATTTTTCGAGTGTGTTTTTGTTTATTTACATTTTATTGCGAAATGGCGCCGACTGCTTACATGGTCACCAACGAATACAACGAAGAGCCTATTTCGCGCACTTATCAGTACAGGAAAGTGATGAAACCGATGTTGGAAAGAAAGCGAAGAGCTAGAATCAACCGGTGTTTGGATGAATTGAAAGAATTGATGGTGACTGCGTTGCAAAACGAAGGTGAAAACGTCTCCAAACTGGAGAAGGCGGATATTTTAGAATTGACAGTTCGTCATTTACATAACCTCAAACGTCAACATCAACTGGTGGCGGGTCCAGATCAGAATTACGCCGACAGGTTCCGTGCTGGATTTACCCAATGCGCTCAAGAAGTATCGCACTTCATAGCGACTCCTACGCAACTTATAGATCCGGTGTCCGGAAGAAAATTAATGCAACATTTAAGTTCTTGTGTTCGTCAGTTGGATAACGTTTCACAAAATATACAAGTTCAGTATTCCCAACAGAATTTTACGCCGCCTTCGTCACCTAAAAATATAACAGAACCCCCAGCCCCCATGTGGAGACCATGGTGAAAATTTATAGATAAATAGTTTTGAATTTTTTTTAATGTAAATTGACATGAATATTGTTTTGATGTTATTATTTTATTTTTTATTTTGTATCCTGTGTTGTTTTTTAGATATTATTTAATAATTTTAATACGTAGAAAAGTTTACATTCTTTTGCATATATATTTAAAATTTTCTATGATCTTTCATTGACATTATTTTGCGTAATTATAGCATATAATTTCATATATTATTATTTGATTTTTTTTAAATAATAATATTCAATTAGCTTTATTAGTATTTAGATTTGATTTTATTTGTTCTAAAAAAAATCTTTTGTTTTGATTTTTTCCAATTTTAGAAACTATCAAAATCACTATAATGTCTTCCTGATATCTTTGTACATAGACATAATAAAACTATTAGCTTTAAAGCTGTGATAAATAAATAAATGTATGTATGATTACAAGTGATTTTGCATGTATGTAATTTTTTATTATTGTATAGAAGTATTCTCTGTACCTGAGTGTTTTAATGTTTTTAATATAAATATAATAATGTATTTTTGTT
This sequence comes from Amphimallon solstitiale, assembly GCA_963170755.1. Classification (NCBI taxonomy): domain Eukaryota; kingdom Metazoa; phylum Arthropoda; class Insecta; order Coleoptera; family Scarabaeidae; genus Amphimallon; species Amphimallon solstitiale. The sequence continues at coordinate 59,166,165 of OY720683.1, read as the reverse complement.
ATAATAATATGAATAGACCAAATAAATATTTTCAAATAATTTTCTATATATTTTGTTTATTATAAGTAAGACCCACACCATAAATTAAATGTAATTTATTTAAATCAAATAAAATGTTAATGTTAATAAAACATCTTTCTACAATGCAAAATAATATGAAATATATATTTGTTTATTTTGTGTTACATTATTTATTGGATATTTAAAAAAATATTTTTTATGTGTGAAAGCTTTTATAAAAATATTACAAATATACATATATTACTTCAGTAAAACAATTTGCCACGAGTCCCAAAAATTTAAAAATAATAAAATATATATCTACACTATCTTATAAACTCCTTTATTGGAAATAAATAGTAATTAACTGGTTAATATAGAAGTGTAATATTGAAATTACGCAAATACAATAATTACAAATAAAGATATATTTACTATTTAACATTCGTTAAAAACATCGTGATTGTGCCATTGTATTATATTTACATAATTAGTCTTCAAATTATAGAAGCATATTTTTTTTTTAGATGTAAACTACATTTTATAATTAATATATGTACTATATATTATTCATATTGTTACTGCATGGATAATAAAATCAGTTTGAAAAATTGTCAGCCCAGAATAAGTAGCGCCATCTACCAATAAACTTCTCAACTCTATGGTGGATGTATATTAAGCTTATTTCAATAGATGTCGCCAAATTGATAACCAAAAGATTTTTAATAAGTATATAATAATATAATGAAACCAAGTTTATTGAGGGAATTTCTAATCATATATTTGAAAGAAATATTTAGATTAAATAGTAAAAATTCGAATTTTTAATATGTAACTATAAGATATTAGAAAAATATATATGTACAATGCGAATTATAAAGTACATAACTTGAAATAATTTATTAACAATACCTACAATGCCGTTTATCTTATTATATTATATACTTACATAGGTACTTCAATAGTTTGGTTAGAAAGACGATCACAAACGAATGAAATAAACAGTTGTTTTAAAGAATTTGTTAACCTTGAATGAATGTACAGTGAGGATTCATAAAAAGTTTGATAAATATATGTCCCTGTTGTTAAAGTTGCTACGAAAAAACTTATATTTTTATGTAAATACGGTATAATAAATAGACACAAACACACACACACACACACACGGAGGGAGGGAGAAGAGAGAGAGAGAGAGAGATGTTTGCAAAATATATCTAAGAATCTGGAGGTCGAAAATATTCCTGTCACAAATCACAATACACCTACTTATACTACATATAAGAAAATAAAAATTGAAAGTACATACCGAGCCCTTACTCATGCCAAAATTGAGTGGGTTATATAATCTGGCTACCCCGAAATATGGAGCTCTGCAAAAATTTTGATGTCGCAATTGTACCTAATCGCAATACTTATTACACTATTTTATACAATAAAGTGAAACTTATTAGAAAGGGTTGTGTTAGCTTCTTCACAACTTTTGAAATAACATAGATATGACATTGTTTACAAATTAACGCAGTGAAAACTGAATTTTTCATGTTTTCATGTGCTAGACGCGAACAAGAAGTATGCTACCGTTAAAAATCTAGTTATTCTATCGGCAAATTATCCTGTTTGAGGTATTTAGGTAAATAGTATTATTATCAATTATCATCAGTAATATCACAAAAGAGTGAGAATAAATTAAAAATAATTCGACATATTTTCGAAAACTTGTTGCCAGGAAATAGACACTATGGCTCGATTGACTATTCATCTCAAATGGCAACAAGTTTGAATTCTTTTCTACTTAATTCTCACCCTCGAGTGGTACTCGAAAGACTATTTTTTAATGTTTAAATAAAAGATACAACATAAAAAATACTTTTTAATATTATTTGCTCTAATTTAATAAAATTAATTGTTTTAAAAGTTTTCCATGTACAAATGAAGATATTGGGGGAACAAGGAGATATGCCACCAAATACTAGTAGTGAGATATTTGAGTTTTAAATATTCAAAAAATAAATTAAAATATATTTCTCACATGTTGTGGCATATCCCCTTGTTCCCTCAAGGTATTCAATTATTGTAAATGTTTTTGTCGTGATTGGTGGATTTGCAACATTGTTCTGTTCTGTTGTGTTAAAAGTTATAACACACTTATCTCTTATTTTATTAATCAAATTTCAGTGATGTTCATTATTCAACTGCAGATACGGTTTCAATGAATTAGATGTGTTGTGGCCCGTAATTTTTATTTCTCATCCACATTGACATTATGTTCATCTCCATTGACATATATTTGTACCACGTGAAGAATACAGTTTATCCCAGATAATGTTAACTGTTAACAAAAGCTTGCCTATTTTACTATGTTCGTTCCTTTTACTTAGCAATTTCTTGAGTAATTGGACAGGACAAATATCAGGTATTAACTATTTATTATTAGTCAACTTGTGTGCCCCATCTTGCGCCGTTTTAGAGAAAATCGAATTACACTCTTCTCTTCCAGTGTCCAAACAAGCATTGTCCGTTTCCTCTTTAAAGAAATACATTAAACATTGACAACAATATGAAGCAATGTAATAATTTTTTTTGTAAACCAAAGGGTGTCTCCTCGTCATAGGGTTTTATCATTTCCATGATTTGTTATTTAATTAAATTACAGAAGTTTGTTTCTTTTTTTTTGTCTCTTTTTGTAATATTTTACGTTTTGTATTTCTGGCTTCTCTCGTGGATTTAAATTCGATATCTTTAAAGAGGTCTAATTTTTTGTTAAATTTCTTGTTTACCATGTCTCAGAATAAGAAGGGATGATTCAAATATCGCGCCAAAATGGTACATTTTATTCTGAGATTTCATTGATTTTTGCGCAGGCAAGTTTAATATGCAAAAATAAATATGCCCATTCCACCATTTTATGTTTAACCTACGATTTTGCTTTCTTACATTTTTGCTAACATTTAAATGTTATTAAATAAAATCTGTACTTTTAAGTACAACAGGAACATGAGTGATCCGCCAGGTCCCAGCAAAGCGTTAGTCTCGCCACTCAAAGAGGGTGATCGATTAGGCATCTAACACATCACGAAAAACAAACCGTTTAAAATGTATAAAATGTTAGCGGTACAAATTCCCACAATGGGAACAACAGAAATGTAATAAACATCTCCGGAACACTAAGTAAGGTATAAGCATAATATATTATAAATATGTATTTTAGGGTTGGCAAAGTCAACTATATATGGGATAATGAAGGAATATAAACAGGCAGGCAAATTAACGCCTCCTAAAGAACGAGTAGGCAGGCATTCGGATCTGTAAAAAATTCTTTTTTAAAAACGAACTTCCAACCCCTGATAAAGTTATGGCAAATGTAACAACTATGGATGAGTTCATACTAAAAATGAGCCGAACAACTCTACACAGGTTCTTGAAACTCATTAATTTCAAGTAGGTGCTAATGAAACAATGATCATATTACCACATGTGCATATGAATGTTATATTTCAAATATGTTAAACGTAACAAGAAAAATTTACTAATAGAAAAAGACGAAATTACCAGGTGGAGAAGAAAATACCTAAGAACAATAAAACAGTACAGGTGGTTGGTTGGTCGTCCGATATTTTACTTAAATGAAACATGGTTAAACGAAGGACACACAAAGGGAAAAGTTTGGATTGACACAGGAATAATCAGTGCACGGCAAGCTTTTGTTGAAGGTTTATCAACAGAGTTAAGAAACCCTACTGGCAAAGACAGGAGATTAATAATACAACGTATAGGATCTGTATTGGGATTTGTAGAGGATGGACTATTGTTTTTTGAAGGAAGGAAAACTGCTGATTACGATGATGAAATGAACAGTAACATTTTCGAAACATGGTTCCAACAAATATTGCCAAAGTTGCCAGATAATGCTGTAATAGTCATGGACAATGCATAATATATGTATATCATTTACGTAGAGTGGAAAGGCTGTATACTTCATAATGGAGAAAAGTTGCAATCCAAGACTGGTTACATTCCAAAAATATTCCGTTTAATGCCGAAATGATATGTGCTGAATTATTGCATCTATAGTTCGTCTTCATAAAGATCAATAAAATACTTATATAATTGATGAAATGGCGGTTGCTGAACATAGAACTGTGTTGCGGTTACCACCATATCATTGTGCGCTTAATCCGATTGAGATGATTTGGGCCCAAATAAAAGATGAAGTTGCTGCAAAAAATACAACCTTCAAAACGTCACATGTGCGAGAAATTTTAACCGAAGCAATTAGAAATGTTACAATAAATAATTGGAGCAATTGTATCGATCATGTAATTGAAGTAGAACAGAAAATGTAGAACTTAGATGGATTAGTGGATGATATTGTGGAACCATTTATTATTTGTGTCGGAAACCGTGATAGCGAAAGTAGCTCATACTTGTCTAGCACAAGTGATTCAGACTAGTTTATGTGGCCATTTTGTTTTATAATCACTATTGTTTTCTTTTAACATGTTTATAAAATGTTATTCGTCTTTACACACATGCTGTAGCTTTTCCTAATTCTCTAGCGAATACTGAGGGATTATCACTGAAGTCGTTATTGTAAGTTATTGTAATTTATTACTATTATATCTACTATTTATATGTATATTCCATACCATAGGCAAATGAATAAATACCTTTTATTTCATATTATATTTTAAAAGTAGTTTAATTTAACCTTAGAGTAAGTAAGATATATAGAGAGCATAGTCATAGTTTGAAGACAAATAAATTGAAGCCCGGTACGGTGCTGAAGTGGTAAAAATATTGCACGCTTGATGGGTTTATTGTATACATAAACTAATAAAATGTATGAAAGTATATAAATTCTTTTTTTTTAAATTAAACTTACATTTTCATTAATACCGCTTTAAAAATGGGTTACATATTCTACTTGCTTAAAATTATTAAATATATAATAATAATAAATATAATAATTAGTAATGTGTATAAGTAATTATTTTTGCAGATTGTGTAAGCATTTTCAGCCGATGTAAATTATTATATTTATTACTGTTGTATGTAAATTCATATTTCGAAAAGTAATTTCGTGAATTTACCTACTCAAGGTTTATCATAGTAACCCCAATGATTTATTTGTATAACTTCTTTATTGATAATATTTACGATATAAAATGATATGCAAAAGCTTCTCCGCGAATTCTCAATAGATATGATTCCAAGATTTGTTTTTCTTCGCATTAAACGGAAGGAGTAATTAAGGTGTATATGTAAGGAAAGGAGTAAGTGCGTTTGCATTATTCTTTATTGTGCTGTGTTTGCGATAATTTCCTACAGTGCTTTTTATTATTGTGTATAATATATTTTAGTTATGGGTTGTGAAGTTAAATGTGAGTACTTTTTAATTTTTCTACGAACTATAAAAAACACAGATCTGTAATTAGCGAAAAAAATTAAATCTCAAAATCATAGTGTTTTTATCGATTTGTTGTATTTAATAGTCCAGAAACTAAATGCCCCCGCGCTAAAATTTATTTATGTCATAGCTGCTACTTTCTGCTTTCAAAACATAATTATTTTTAACTGCACATTTTTGTCCAAATATTTTTTTCTATTATTTTTAAAATTACTTCTACACCATTTCGAAAGTAGAGCTTTATAAGGAATGGCTAAAACATAGAAAAAAAGATCAGAACAGCATGTTGTACCTCTTGTAGCTCTTGTCCTCAAAATATGATTTTTCGGGTGTCATCGAAGCTTGACTGAGGGAAAGAAAAAATGCCCCTAGGAGGCTTTCCTCAAAATTATCTGAGAAATCGACAAATTGTGGAAAGAACCGGGCAGGCTTTCTGTTGAAAAATTCATTATGGATGGCACCAGATTTAGGCTTTAATGTTTCCCTTTACCAATCTCAACCATCCACATCAGGATTTTCTAATGCGCCTGGGCGGCCTCGCAAAATATTCGAAGAGTCGAGCGACAAGACGAAAAGGAGATGCCTTCAGGACTTAATCGCTTTGCGGAGTACATCCGAGTTAATGACTGCCGCGGAATTTTCAGCGCGGTTATCTGGTCATAGGGACTTGGCTGCAGTAATTGAACACGCTCACGCTAGTGAATATTCAGAAAATGCAAGGAAATGAAAAAAAATCCACTGACAGCACCAATAAGCGATGTTTAACAATAGAAGAGACTTTGGCATATTATGTTGATACAAAGTCAACTAGCCACTCCTATAAACAGACTCGGAAATGGAGCACGAAAGCGGGATATCAATTTTCCTCTTTTGATAGCATTAGAAAAGCTAAGGTTGCATGTTTTCCTCCTGAGGATAAAATTGTTGTGAATGAAAAGAGTGCAGAAATAAAACTTCAGCCGATTTTAGATAAAACAGTTGAACGTTTAGTTACTGCTAAGCGGGAAGTTTTAAGCAATTTGTCTCCTGCCTCTTCATTCACCCTTATTAGTAAGTGGGGTTATGACGGAAGTTCAGGTCACAGCACGTGGAAACAAAAATTCAGCAATAGTGCCGATACTGATGAATTTTTATTTGTGTTTTCACCTCGTCCATCGTCGACTATGTAATGTCGTCCAACTAAGTTTATTTTCTGCAAAGAAACTACTGAATTTACAGTGTCTGAGGCAAATAGAGTTTTCGAGGAAATAAACGGGTTGCTGCCGACAATGTCCATTGTTGATGGTTATGAGGTATTTGTGAGGCATGGATTACTTTTTACAATGATTGACGGAAAAGTGTGCATTGCTTTTGACTGAAACCTCATCGACACAAAGGTGCTATATTTGTGGAGCTACTCAAAAATTACTTAATGATGAGTCCAAGGAGTATGTTGCGAATAAAGATAACCTTGGACTTGGTTTATCAATAGTGCACGCCTGAATTCGTTGTTTCGAATGCTTGGTTCATATAAGTTATCGTCCCAAAGTTAAAAAATAGCAGTTGCGATATTCGACTGATAAAAGTACTGTGAAGCAACGTTCCGTCAATATTCAGAAACGATTCAAAATTGAGATGGGTTTAATTGTAGACAAACCCAAAACAGGGTATGGCAACACCAATGATTACAGGTTTAGATGTAAACCTTATACAAAAATTTGACACCTTACTTAGGGCCTTAGAATCGGGCTATGACATCAATATAGACAAATTTATAAATGTATCACAAGGCACGAAAAAATTGTAATTGAGTCTCTAGTATTACATGCATGTTACTGTGCACAAAATTCTTCTGCATAGTGCCGATATTATCAAATTCACTCTTCTGCCAATCGAACAGCTATCTCAGGAAGTTCAGGAAGCTGGCAACAAAGATTGCAGAAGATTTCGAGAACATCATACACAGAAGCGATCACGTAGCGCTACGAATAGAGATTTACTAAATATATTATTGATCACATCTGATCCTGTAATTAACAGTTTGAGAGAAGTTCCTAAAAAAAGACTAGTAGTTTCCCTTCCGAAGTCTTATATTTAATAATATCTCCACCTGAAAATATATGTAGAAATATAGCCACTACCAATAAGGATATTATATTACATGACTATGTTACAGATGATTCATCAGAGGAGGAATTTAATGATAGTGATTAGTTAAGAACTACCTAGTAGTAAAATTATGTTTATAATTAGGTTTAATTTTAAATTTTCTGGTTACTTTCTTTATCTTTCATTGCCACAATTTACCCAATAATCGCATTTTTATTTAAAGACTATATGTAGAGCTTTACGTTAACAGTTTAGAATGAAGAAAATCATAAAACAATATTCAATAAAAGCATTAGGTACAAAAAATTGACTTAAATAATTTTGTCCAGCTAACTTGTACTGATCGAAACACTGTGCTCTGGTAGAAATAACAAATTTAATTCACAATTTTCGTACTTCTGTAGCACATTCACTAAGAAGTATAATACTTATATATTTATAATAGTGACCTTTAAAACTATCAGAACAAAACCTATTATTTTCATTTGGCTTATGTATTGTCGTTATCTATAGATACCTTCTAATAGCCTTTTTTGGAAAATCTAGAATCAATAAATTTGAATGTTAAGATTAACATTCATCAAATTATAAATGTATGTATAGCTCAGTTAAGACCTGATGGCCGCTGATGGCACTTGCGTGGATGACAATTTTAAGACAAAAAAGGAGAACGCAACATGAAACGTGAGAGATAGACATAAATTTCGCTACATATGAAGGGATAAAGACCGACTTGAAAACATGAGGCGGTATTTAATTTAGTTGCAATTACGTAGTGTATTGCTTTCGATACCGATGTTTTTCACGCACATGATACATATTTTAGCCACAGCTTGCACATCCTGGGTGCCATCAGATATTAACCGAGCTGTACCTGCTTGTGGTTACAACTTTTCTATGTATCCAATTACCTTGTACTCTTATTGCTGCTTCGATTGGTAAAATGTAAAGTGGCACATCAAACCGTTTCAATCCATAATAGAAAATGAAACCCAAAGAACTAAATCCTTATTTAAAAATCATCCGGTTCTACAATTCTCATCTAATGCACTATTTCTAACCTTAATCTAATATAACATGTCTAACATGTTATATCTAATTTTACTAAATTTTTAAGTAATGTGTTCTGGATTTTGGCGCGGTATTTGAATCACTCCTACTTAATCTGAGACAGGATTGATTTTTTGTAGTACAACCCCTTGCATTAATTTGGCGGTTTAATTCCACATTGTCTTAATGACGTCTTCTTTATAATTTTCTCCATTGCACCTTTAAGTATTAAATTTCAAAATGTTTGCCAGTTTTGTGATTGGTGTATTTTCTTCTAGTTTGTAATCCTGTTCGTCGCAAAATGAATGGAATTGTTTCCATATTGAATTATTACTAGCCATGGTCTTTTTGCACGCATTTAATTTAATTTTTGTGTTTATATCTTCCACTGATGCTGAACGAAATCACTTATGGTTCATTTCTTATAACTTTCAATAAAACTGGTGACAGATGTCAAAATTAGAAAATACGTCGTCAACTAACGAAAACAAAATATTAGAAAATATTCTCGGGAGAATAATGTAACAAAATAATTTTGTGATTGTGCGGAATTGAACATGTGTTCGCAAATACTGCTGAACTATTATTTAGTGAAATAATTAAAGAATAAATATGATTATTTTAATTCTCAATTTTTCTCATATAAAGCAAAGTTTTAATGTAAATTAGGGTTTATATTATGTAGACTTGTTAAGAAAATGTAGCCCATGTCCTGAAGTTCTTCTGAAAATCCATTTTGAAGTGGAAACTTGTTTGGCCTGTTTTGAATCAAAAAGCAACAATATCTTGAATAGTGATTTGCTTTCATTTGAACTCTCAACGTGAATAGTGACTGTTCACTATTCACGTGAGAGTGTGACATGTCTTATTTACTATTACTTGGTAAGTGTTTGTTTATCTACACCTATTTTGATTCATGTGTGAAAAGTACCCATTAACAAATGCAGAAAGTTTATTCATATTCTAATATAGTCTTATTATTAAAGATTTGAAAACTTTGGAGTTATCTACAGACTGTCTGTAAATGTTTGTACGCCAATTATGTTGGTAGTATGGATTTTATTTTTCTAAAGTTGATGGAATCCAGTAGCGGAGTATGGAAGCACGGCGTGACCATATTTTTCTGAATAATGACAAGCACTAAAGCACAATGAGGTTATATTGTAGACATTGTTAATAGACACATTAAAAACTCTGATAAGTAGAAAACCAAGTTTATTTATAAAAATTGTTGAAAATGTTCTCCATTTGCTTGTAATTACAAAAACGCTATTATTAAATGAAAATAACAATGATAAGTACAAAATTAAGTTTATTTATAAAAATTGTTGAAAATGTTCTCCATTTGCTTGCAAGTACAAAATTAGATTTATAAAAATTGTTGCAAGTGTTCTCCATTTGCTTGTAAATAGAACATTATTCATTGTTTCATGTTTTCAAATACATGACAAAGCTGTTCTTGTGTTATGTTTTGAATTTCATGCCTAATCGCTTGTTGAAGTTCATCCAAATTGTGCAAGCAGTTTTTATAGATATTATTCTTTACCTGTCCAAAAAGAAAATAATTTGGTGGTGTTAAATCTGGACTCCTCGGTGGCCAGAGGTCATGGCTTCTAATACGATTTCTATAACGTTGCAAAAATTCTATGGTGGTCCGTGCAGTATGAGCAGTGGCTTCGTCTGCTGGGAATAGCCACTCGTTATTTCATCATAATGCAGCTGATTAATAAATTCTGTCAAAATGACAGTTTGATATCTCTCTGCATTAATTATCTCATTAAAGAATATTGGCTCTATTATTCTCCGTCTTGAAATTGCAATCCAAATTCCACCTTTTAATGGATGAAAATCTTTTTCAACAAAATTGTGAAGGTTCACTGTAACCCACATTCAGTAATTGTGGCTATTTACATAACCAGATAAATAGAACCATGCTTCGTCAGTGAAGAAGGTTAGGTCCAGTAAATCATTATTATTAAGGTGCTCGTTAAACCATTGACAGTTCAGTATATGTTGTTGATAATTACGAGGATACAATTGCTGGACAAATGAAACTCGATAGGGATGCATATGGAAATTTTTATGTAGAGCTTTTGCACAACTAGCTCTAATACCTGAAAAGAACACATAATTAAGGACTTGCACTTATTTAAATACTCTAGCTCATGTACCTGACTGTGCTGATAGCCTTCGTAATGATTTGTTGGGGCTTTGATTGATTTGTTCTTCAAAACTCTTTACTATCTTATACTTGTGAAGGCCGAAAACTTCATAGTTGACATTTTCATTAGGAAACGCTTCCACAAACTGATCCAAGGAAGAGTGTGCAAACTGTACGACCAAGTTTCATCCTGATTGCGAGTTGCACTTCGACAGTGGGCCATAAGAATGTGTGCGTTTAGTTCAGGTGCAAACATTTTTGGCTCTCCAGTAAATACTAAAAAAAAAGTTAAAATAGTGGTTAATCAAACACAAGTTGCATTTCATATTAAATTATTACTTACCTAAAACATACAAACGATAATTATTGAGCTCTAAACAAGACTTGGAAATTAAACGTATAAATAAGAAGAATGCAGAGCAAATTATTTTTACAAGACCTACGATACAACTGACAATACAATTAATGACAGTTCATCAATAATTTATTTACCTACGTCTATGTACACAACTCAAGCGGCAGTGTAACCACTACACTTTGATATAATTGCAGGCATACCAACATAATTGGCGTACAAACATTAACAGACACATTGTATTTCCCGTCATAATTTGAAATCAATAGTGGACATAAAACAATTTTGTATAGAATTAAGTTAAATTGTTAAATAACCAAATTCACAAGTCTTCTATGGTGAAAGTATCGATATTGGTACAATCGTATAGTATAATTTAAAAATGATAAATAAATACTACTACCATTAAAATTATTAAGCTTAGGGAGAGGTATAGGCTTCTCATCCACTTATCATTTCATTGTAAAAACAAGAAAAATAAATAAGGAGGTCTGTTGAATATTAGTAAAAACAACATATACACATTTAACTTATATAGTTTTAGAATCATTAAAAATTTAAAGTATTTTTTTTGCAATATAAAAATGTGTTATTAACATATTACAATTAGAACTTGCTTATCGTATATCGATTTTTAATATCACTTCTCAGCCAAATATCTTAACTTGAAGTTTGTAATAATTTTCGTATTGATAACAAATCGATTAAGCTGAAACATTGTTTTATCGGAACACTTATCGGTTGCTTTATTCATTGGAGTATTAGTTATTGATAAATGTTATCGATTCAATACAACTAACATACACTGCAAAAGAAATTACCAATGCTACTAAAATTCATACATATCGACTACATAACATAAAAAGAAATGTTGCAAAATCATATTAAAAGGAAAATATATAAATCTTATTTCAAAATGTATCTATAGACATTCTATTAAACATGATATGAAGTTACAGATATCTCAAAATTGATGTTACAGCTTCTGCTTGTTCAAGTCAGTATGATCCACAATTATGTGTGATTATGAAATGGCTTTCCTTAGAGTTAGTAGACTAATATGTATTGATAAGTGGAAGAGTAGAACTGAGATTACACATAGGATTTGTGTCTCGTATAAAAGATTCCTATTTTCTTTTTTTTTAAATTCAAAATCGGGAGAAGATAGAAATACTGTCCTTAAAAAAAGAGAAGCAAAATTGTGTATGTCGAATAAAATAGATAAACTATTTTTGAAAATGCAATTTATGTATATGATGAAGTAGCTATAAGGGTGCACTGACTGACAAAAATGTTGTTAATTTACACAATTATAAATCAGCTTCTGTCTATACTAGGGACTCCAAAGTACACGAAGGCTTTTGCATTTTGATTAGAAAAACATTAAAATACACTGAATTAATTGAAGTAAAAACTAAGTCGCGCAAACTAGTTTTAGAATACAGAGCAGTATAATAGGGATTAGGCACAATTTTTATTTTTAGTGTAATTAAATTTTGCAGTGCCTATAATTACAATTATCGTTAATAATTTTCCTTGAAACACACATTTTAGTAAAAAACAAATAAATAAAAGCTGTGCGAATTTAAATTCCCCAATAACGAATCAGGACTTTATGCTGAGAAGTAGGAGTATGTATTTACATTTTATGTGCTGATTGTTTACTATCGTTTAGTTCATAGTTACAGTGATTAAATAATAGATAAAAGTAGTATTAAATACTCTTAAGTATTGTTTAATACACTTATTAGACCTTCAACTGCAAAAGCATGTGTAAAAAGTTCTTAAAACTAGAAAAAATCTGCCTTTCTGAAAAGGTTATTAGGAGAGTACTAGAATTTAAGATATTGACACCACATTCAAGCATCAACAACAAATCAATTAAATATTTAGACCAAATTGTAATATTATTTGTGCGATATAATTAATTATAATAATAATATTCTGATATTATAAAAAAATATTGTGTTGTATCTTGAAAGTTTATAACAAAAGTTAATAAAATGTATTTCTACTTAATAAAAAAAAGAGGGGTGTAAATTATTTCTTTATTATAATAAAAAAAAGTATAAAAATGAAAAACAAATCATACGGACAGATTATCTAGCTTTTTGCCACAAACCATTAAGATAAACTTCCTATTTTACTTCTAAAATATTTACTATATTATTTTCTTTAAAATGTGGATCTGCAACACAAAGTAAACTTTTTCTCATATTTGGAAGAAACATTTGTAGTTGAATTTGAGCATTATACTTTATGGATATGTTAGTATTCTGTAAAATATATTAATGATACAATTTAGTTGGACGTGGACATTTAATTTCCACCAGACAGTCTTCTATAATACCACCAGGAGATGCTCCTATTTCCGGATAATTATCCTTAAAAATTAAGCCTGTTTTATTAATTTTTTGGCACAGTTTCCTTCTACTACCTTTTAAAAATAATCTTCGGTTCGTTGCTTTTGTCTGATATATTTTATTAGCTCCTATCACAGACTTAATAAAGTTGTTAAAGTGGAAAAGAATTATTTATTTTGCAAGGCACACTCAACAAGAACTACGGCCTAAGAAATATTCAAAAACCTCAATGACTTTTGCGGAAACCAAACTAGACTGGAAGAAGTGTGTTGGTTTTTGTTGTGGTGCATGAGCGAGGAAAATACGAAGGCGTTAACAGCAAAGTGAAATCAGTTGTAGAAAACTGTACTGTTACCCACTGCAACATCCACAGAGAAATACTAGCAGCAAAACAAATGCCGTTTCAATTTAAAAATGTTCCGTCAAGGTAGTCAATTTTACAAAATCTCTAGCTTAAACTCTCGATATTTTCAAACCTGTGTTCCTAAATAGGCAGTGCTCATATTCAGTCCCTGCTACACACAAAGGCAAGATGGCTTTCAAAGAGAAAAATGCTAAGTAAGTTGTTCGAGCTGCATTCCGAGGTGCAATTGCTTCTAATGGAAACCAATTTTGAATTGCGAGATCAGTTAACAGACGAGTTGTGACTTACAATACTAGTTTGTGTATTTGATATTAACGTGTTGGGTAATAGATCAGGGATGTGTGCGATGAATTAAGTAGTTGTTTAATTCATAGCATGGAGTCCTGGTGAATCCTTAAAACACGAATTAGTCTTGGTGGTAGTGTTTTGGGAGCGAGCAAAGGCGCCAGGCAGAACTAATCAGGGATGAGTTAATTAATTAAATGCACAAAGACATTTTTTTTATTAAATTTAAAATTTATATATATATATGCCTTAAGGGGTGAGCACATAGTAGTGTATGTTCGGGTTGTGTCCAACGAGTTGAAAAGCATACTCGTAGGGTGGAACTTTGGGATACCTACCAGTGTGAATTTGCTTTCTGATGGTATTGTCTTGGGAGCGAGCAAAGACGCCAGGCAGGACTAATTAGGGCAAAACCATTTCCTTAATGTTTATATTCTTGTAAATAATAAATAGCGTAATTTTTGTTATTCATATTCCAGTACAATTCACAATATGCAATAAATTTTTATCTTATTAAAAATGTTGATTGTTTACATGTATCTTTAACGAATATAAATCATGATAATCCCATTTATTTTAAAAATATAAATTTGTACTCTATGTTATTCTTTCATTAATTATAATTTCTTTATTGTTTTGACTATTTGATCATGACATGTATGATTTTATATGATGTTTTGAAATATTTAAATTTTTGTAAATATATTTGTGTAATTTAAAATCTTTCTTTCTTTAATATATTTTTTTAATAAACTAGATTATAAGGTTTATCTTGTATTTTGTTTTCTTTACCTGACCTGGTAATAACTGAAGAGCATTCAATTTGATTGGAGAGTTTGTCTATATTTTCTGCCCCTGAGAGAATTTTCTTTAATCATTTAAAAACTGAGCTAGTTAAATGTAAAATTGCTTACCCTACTATTTTGCAGAAAATTTGTTGAATCTTAGTCTAGCATAAGGCCTAGCACTAAGATGTATGCTTGATTCTGCTTTTATTTACAGATTGAATAATTTAAATTATTTTATATAAATCTCAAATTGCAAGAGTCACAGCATATATATATGGCACCCAACGTCGTCGTGGGGCAATCTTACATTTCTATACTCATTATATAAAGAATTAATATTCAAATAAGAGTGTAATTAAAGGGAGGTATTTTTACCTTTAAGTACATTTGAATAATTAATAATTGCAATTCACAAATAAATTTTGTCAAGTTTTGATTTACTCTTTCTCCATAAATAAGTCTCTTTTGGTACCAGGACAGATAAAGTAAATATGTCTGAGAATAAAGGTGAGGGTGAAAATCCTGAAAGTGGTACAAATACCAGATACTTATTTGAAACATACAGGGAACCACAAGGTATTTCCTCTCAAACTGACTCAGAAAGAACTCTACCTCTTGATGAGAATGAAAATGTAACTGAAAATGTAGTAATTGAAACGAAAGGAATGCCAGGCGGAGACAGATTCGATTTTCTATTAGAAAAACTTTTCTGTAAATTGGAAAGTGACAAGATAGATATAAATAGGAAATTAGATGAAAATAAAACTGAAATGAATAAGAAGCTAGATGAGAATAAAGTAGAAATGAAAGAAGAGATGAATAGGAACAAAAAGGAGATGAACAAGAAAATGGATGAGAATAAATTAGAGATACAAGCTGTGGTGAAGTCGATAAATGAGAAGATTGACGAAAGAATT
Source organism: Amphimallon solstitiale (assembly GCA_963170755.1). Lineage (NCBI taxonomy): Eukaryota > Metazoa > Arthropoda > Insecta > Coleoptera > Scarabaeidae > Amphimallon > Amphimallon solstitiale. Next base: position 59,150,387 of record OY720683.1, on the reverse strand, counting down.
AAAGCCTGCAGTCTACAGACTTTAATTCTACAGATTAGAAGATTTGTAGTTAATAATTTTGTTTTATGTATATATAGAGTAATTGAACGGTGATCGAGATTTTCTTTGAGATATATATATTTGAGATGGATGAGTTTGAAGCGCTGTACGAAGAATTAGGGTGGTTTAATAATGTTTGTTATAAATGTGTATATAGTGTTGTATAAAATTTTCTTGAGTGGTGTTTTGTATTGGAATCTCAGAATGAGGTAAAGTTTTATTTTATTATATATTTTTTTTATATGTATATCAGGTATATTTTATAGTGTTTGTGTATTTGATATTAACGTGTTGGGTAATAGATCAGGGATGTGTGCGATGAATTAAGTAGTTGTTTAATTCATGGCACGGAGTCCTGGTGAATCCTTAAAACACGAATTAGTCTTAGTGGTACTGTTTTGGGAGCGAGCAAAGGCGCCAGGCAGAACTAATCAGGGCTGAGTTAATTAATTAAATGCACAGACATTTTTTTTTATTAAATTTAAAATTTATATATATATGCCTTAAGGGGTGAGCACATAGTAGTGTATGTTCGGGTTGTGTCCAACGAGTTGAAAAGCATACTCGTAAGGTGGAACTTTGGGGTACCTACATGTGAATTTGCTTTCTGATGGTACTGTCTTGGGAGCGAGCAAAGGCGCCAGGTAGGACTAATTAGGGCAAAACCATTTCCTTAATGTTTATATTCTTGTAAATAATAAATCGCGTAATTTTTGTTATTCATATTCCAATACAATTCACAATATGCAATAAATTTTTATCTTATTAAAAATGTTGAATGTTTACATGTATCTTTGACGAATATAAATCATGATAATCACATTTATTTTAAAAATATAAATTTGTACTCTATGTTATTCTTTCATTATAATTATAATTTCTTTATTGTTTTTGACTATTTGATCATGACATGTATGATTTTATATGATGTTTTGAAATATTTAAATTTTTGTAAATATATTTGTGTAATTTAAAATCTTTCTTTCTTTAATATATTTTTTTAATAAACTAGATTATAAGGTTTATCTTGTATTTTGTTTTCTTTACCTGACCTGGTAATAACTGAAGAGCATTCAATTTGATTGGAGAGTTTGTCTATATTTTCTGCCCCTGAGAGAATTTTCTTTAATCATTTAAAAACTGAGCTAGTTAAATGTAAAATTGCTTAACCTACTATTTTGCAGAAAATTTGTTGAATCTTAGTCTAGCATAAGGCCTAGCACTAAGATGTATGCTTTTATTTACAGATTGAATAATTTAAATTATTTTATATAAATCTCAAATTGCAAGAGTCACAGCAATATGTTACTATTAGAGAGAGATTTAATTTTGTATAGACTTATTAATAAGAATATTTTATAGTGATATATTGCATTTGCTTAGATTCTAGGCTGAAGATTACATACAAATGTCGAAACTAGCCTTTAGAGTACATTATAAATTAATATTGTAAAGATTTAAAGAGCATCCATTATTGTTTGTGTTTTTCCATTCATATTATTATTAATATTATAATTTGGAAAATTTTGTGATGAACATGGAATAGGTGTGAAAGACGATTTTATTAATAACATAAAAAAAACCAATGCAGCCAAATTCTGATTAACGCATATGAAAAATACTTTAAAGAAGACTATTCTGAATTCCTTTGGATACGCAACCCTTTTATTTTGGACACCATTTCCGATTCACTGACAAACGACAAAAAAATCTTTTATAGACCTATCTTGCAATGGAGGTTAAAAAATTAAGTTTGCCAAGTTAGAGTTGTCCAAATTTTGATTATGACTTAAACATTAGTATCCAGCTTTGTCCAAAAAAAGCATTTGACTACTATAGTACCTAACCACCTCTTCCGTTATTGCAACTATTCAGAATCATCTTTCCCATTGACTTCTAAGGTATTATAAAATATTTGTTAATCCTTTGCTCTTTAATTAAAGTTTCTTTTTTATTACTATAACAATCTATTGCATGTTTATCAGTATTTATTATTACGCTACAAGTTTGGTGGATAGATACATATAGCACAGCTCCTTTTTTTGTTCGATGGTACGCGCTTGATCCACATTGCACATGAATGTTAACGAAAAAAGCTTGAGAATTGCTATTCTAGAGCATATCTAAAAATATATAGAAAAGTGGCTAGGAATGTTAAATTGATGTACAAGAACAGCGTCATGATAAATTCGAGTAAAATGAGTTGTGGCCACAATATGAGTTTGTTATACCTATGTGCGGTCCGGATTTCCTACATAGTAATAATTCCAACTTAAGTTTAATTAAATTAATACTTATATCCTCTTAACAAATCTGTGCCGAATGCACACTTCGGCACGATTGATATTATATGTGAAAAGTTAAGAATTCATTGCAGAATGTGCTTATGGATGACATCAATATCAATCACAGTACAAGAAATGCTATCAAATAGGTTAATTGTAAACGCAAAGAACACCAAAAAAGAAGAATATAGTGCCTATAAATAAATTCATCAATTCTTTAGAGAAACTTACAACAAATGTTAACTAACCAACAAACACCGACATAATACCTAAGAGTATTTCACCAGATTCCAACAAATAAACTGCTGTATATTATTGCTTTCTTCTATTTTTATATGTACAATGTACAAATATTCTAAAAATACAAGTCTTCTACATATTGAATGAATAGAAAGATGGACTCCGTATTATATTATTGTAATGACACTTTAATAATTCAGCTTTCATTAATTACCAAACAGTTTCCTTGAGAAAAATGTCTATTCCTTAGAAGTAATAGAAGTCAATTAAATTCTCTAATTAGTAATAGATAGACTTGTATTACAGACGCATTTGAATGACACATCATTGGAGATAGGAGGATAAGTAAATTAAATTTATTAAACAAGCTATCAAATTATCAATTAACTCTTACTTATTGTTATTTAAACATAATTTATGCAACACTTGTTTACACCATAGAAAAAGTAAATGGTCTTCTATAATAATGCACGTAAGCACTGCAACATAATAAATACTAATTAAAGGCCATCATTGCATCTGCCAATCAGTCTTGGAAAACAGCGTTTTAGTAGTATTATTAACTGAATTGGAATTTACTACATTCAGTTTTATTTTCTGTATAGATACCCACTGCTTAATTTTTAATATGTTGTTGAATAAAATTATTTTGTTCAGGACTGTATAATATTATATACATATTATTCGTTTGAATATTCAATTATAATGATGTACATTATTCACAATGGCAGTGAGTAATCATTATTCACTACTTTTCATTACTACTCATCCAATATGTTAAGGCTTCTCACTACTAACGACAATCGCAATATTAGTTGCATAGCACATACTTTAATAACCAAAGGATGTCCGAGTACCTATTACACATAGGGAATATACCGGGTGTTTCGGAATTACACTGCACTATTGTAGGTACTTGTTCTCCAGCATAAAATAAACAAAAACGTCCAGATAAACATATGTCTCAAATTAATTTATTACTAAGATATTGGAGCATAAAGATATTTATTTAACAGTACAACATCCAAAAGAACTGTTTAAAGTGGCCACCGTTTTGTTGAATGCAGCATTCAGCACGACAAATTCATGCTCCTTTAGCACATCGTATAGCATCAGGATGATTCTTGATAGTTGCTGCGGCTTCCACGATGCGATTACTAAACTCTTATGAATCCCGATCTCTCGATCTAACGCCGTTAGATCACATATAAGTATTAAAATTTTGCTTACCAAACTTATCGACTTTACAAGTATAATCTTTTGTGTCGTTCTTTTTTAGATGATGAACAATCTAAAGAGAATATAATAAAAAATAATGAGATATATTATGAAATAAACATACACATATTTACCATTGTACCTTTCGACTTCATTAGTTGCATCTTCTTCATCTTCATCTTAGTTCTGTTATATAGTATAGTATAGTATAGTATGAGATACTGAGATACTCGTACACATATTAATTTTACAGCTTGCACCACATCGTCAAACATAGTCGGAATTAGAAAATCGCGCAAAGTCAACTTTACTATCCGGCTTTCTTGAAGTTTAATTAAAAATCTTGCAATTGTCGCATTGACTGACGTATTAGCTCAGCTTGAGTGTTAATATATTTTTCGTACTGCATAGCTCCAAACTGTAGTATTAGGTTGTTTTCTTTGCACTTTTGGACAATATCGTCATCTCGTAATTTTCTACAATATTGAATGTGAACTCTCTTGCAAATTGTGATCCAAATACGTTACTTAAAATTGCATTACTTTCGCAATGTTATGGCCACTTCGTTGTTTGCCTTTGTGCAACTCTATTTTATGTGATGCCATAAGTGCTTTTTTAACATAAATCCAAGACAATGAGAACATGAACCATAATTACTATAGGACAAAAACATCGCCTCTTTGCTATTCGTCTGACCAAAATTAATTGTCGAGATTTAATTGTAAGGGCGTCACAATTGTGGTAAAAGTCACCAACTTTCATAATTTCCGTAAAACCATCTTTTCTATCTTTCTATTTTTGGGAGCGAAAGGAGTTTTGCTCTTTCTGTTTCGCTACTGTGTTTTACTTCTAAATGCCTAGCAAGATTTAATGTCAGCGAATGGCAATAATAACATGAATGCCAGTCATTTTTCTTGCACATACTATATTAACATTATCGACAGACTTTAGAACAGCTGAAGATACACTAATGACTTCCGAAGAATTAACACTTTCAAAGTTATTCTTTGGAGCTAAGTCACTATTATCATTGTTTAGAAATTCGATATTGCTTGTAGTGGATATTTGATCACGGTTATCGAAACTTATCGTATTAATTAATGTAGTATTGAAGCTTTTGCAATGATATCGTTCTTTATCAGCGATGCAAATGTAAAGTTATCAGGCTTGATATTTCTGCGTTTCCAATTACTTTGTTTACTCTTTCTGGAGATAGGTAATATCTTCTTCTTTTTCTTTTTATTTAGTGGATGTTGCATTTCATCTTCCGAACTAGATCTTCAAGTACTGCATAGAATGTATTGGATATTACAAATGAAAATGTCGATAGACGAATATTCGTTACAAATGTTACACATGTGGTGTAAAGGTGAATATCTAAAGATATTAGTGCACGGTGTAGGAAGGTAAAAACTGAATATCGACTGTGAAGATACCAGAGGAATGTATAGAGGCAGTTGTGCAAGAATTTCGGGGCAATCAATTCTGCTTTTAAATGTATGAGATAAAAAAAGTAAGTACATTACAGTGCGTCTATACTTCAATGTGTCCAATGAAAAATGCCGTAATATGTGGTACACCAATGACATAATATTCGCCATCAACTTTAAAATATAAGTATTTCAAAAAACGACGCTGAACGTATTTCAGGGCATTAGAGTGTATGTCATAGAATGGATTCCACACTGCAGAAGCATATTCCAATCTCGACCGAACAAATGCAAAATATAACTTGGTTATAACTGAGTCATTATTGAACTCTTTGTTATGCCGAATAACGAAACTAAGACTTTTTAGAGCTTGAGACGTGATGGTTGCTATGTGATTATTAAATGATAACTTCCAATCAAAGGAGACACCAAGATCACAGAAAGTGTCAGGTCTTTGGAGAGCTGAATCGTTAACATTGTAATTATATATAAGGGGCTCAGTCTTTGTCGTGAATGACATGACGGAACATTTATCTATGTTCAGAGGCAGATCATTAAGTAGACACCATTCACATACCTTGTCAAGGTTTGCTTGTAATTTTGAGCTGTTATCAAGATTGTTAACGTAAGAGAATATTTTGAGATCATCAGCATACAAGAAGTGCCCTACATCTAAAGACACAGTGATATCATTAATATAAATGTTAAAAAATAATGGACCTAGAATATAACCCTGAGGTACTCCTGATGTATAGTAATGTGGTTTGATTGAAAACCATCAAATAAAACAAATTGTGTACGCTGTGCAAAATAAGATTTGAAAAATAAAAGAAGGTTTTGTGCGATCCCAATTGTAGATAGCTTACCCAACAAGATGTCATGATTCAACCGGTCAAAAGCTTTGGAAAAGTCGGTGTACAAGCACGTCAGTTTGAGAACCATTATCAATGCCAGTCGCGATAAACTGGGTAATAGAAAGAAGGTTGGTGACTGTTGAGTGTCGCTGCATGAAACCATGCTGCGCAGTGGATAGGCTATTCTTCCCGAAATTATAAAGCGGCTTGTAGATACATTTTTCAAAAGTCTTTAAAAATTACAAATGATTGAGATTGGACGATAGTTTCCGATGCATTCCCGACTATATTTTTTTGAACATATATGCATTGGCAACGTCAAGAGAATTAGAGATGACATGATCGTCATACAAAAACTCGTGAAGAAACACCGCAGATTTGCGCTTCCTATTCACGAAAGTCCAGAATAGTTTAGGATCCGATGGAAGGCTTCGCTCGATGTGAGTGATATAACTTGCTACATAAATCATGCTCCTTACCAACCTCCTCAGTCTACTGAACTCCGTGTACAAACGCACATAATGATTGCGTTTGTAAGATCGCCACGCCTCATTCTTGAGGTAATTAGAATTGATAATGTCTGCAGTGAAGTAAGGTGGATACGGGTTCTTTAAAGCCTTTGCAGTAGTTTTGCGAATGTAAAGTTCAAATATGGAATACAATTTATCATAAAAACTTTTGATGGCAATATCAATATTAGAGATGTTGTCCAGGAATGACAAAGTAGGTCGTATAATTGATGAAAATCGGCTTTACGAAAATTAAATGATTTTCTGCTTAAATTTGTTGAGAACAATTCGCAAGAAATATTGAAAGGGGGGGAGTGATCATCTTTCGTCACGACAGCATCACAAGACTGAGTAACACAACAAACTTTGTTCGAAAAAACAAGGTTCAGCAACCTCTCATTGCGATTCAGAATGAAGTTGTACTGTGTGAAGCCAAAGAATCTGGAGAAGCTCTGTACCGTTTCAACATACATATCAGTGATATTGCATTTGTTGTGTTGCGAAGCGTAAGCGGGAATATTAAAATCGCCCACGAGCAGAACATCACTCGATTGGAGAAAATCCAAATTCTGTAGAGCCTCAAAAAATTGTTGATATTGCAGTAGAGGCAGGGAAGGAAAAATATACAAAAGCAAAATACACAGGCTTTTGTGATTAAAAACGAGTTTGACACATAAAAGTCTATTATAGTTGGCTTAGTGAAATTAAATGCATGTAAGTCGAGTAAATTGACTGAAATGTTGCGCTCAACTACTAATAATGCTCCTCCACCCCGCAAACGACCAGTTGTCTGAAAGTCTCTATCGGCTCTAAAAACAGTACACTGGTTGCTAAATAATTCACTATCGGCAACTGAGAAATCAAGGCAAGTTTCAGAAAGCGCAATAATATCGTACTTAGAAGAAAAGGACGAATGGTACAAATCAGCAATTTTACCTTTCCAGCCTCTAGTATTTTCATAATAAACTGATACGCTTTTCTTGTGTGTACGCGTTGAATTAAACTGTAAATTAGGTAATTGCTATTGAATAGACAGTAAACTATCTCTCAGTTTAGAAACAGTAACCTTATACGCAGTACAATTAAAAGCCCAAGCGATTTCCTTCGAGTTAAGTTTACTGCAATTAATGCAATTTAATGTAGTTAGATTATGTTGATTACCGCATATTGGGCAAGTGGATTTATTAATACAGTTTTTGGACGACTGATTAAATTCATTGCAGTTGAAACAACTTAGAACCTCGATGGCGTCAAAGACCGAGTAACAGTCAACCAATAAACATATAACGAGCTTTCATGATATTATTGTATGAAACCTTATCAAGTTGAAGAACTGCCTGAAATAAATCACATTTTTTCTTTGTTGGATATAACTTTATCAATTTACTCTCATAACCATTACTAAATAACTCAGAAGTCATTTTCACAATGTAGTCGACAAAGTCATTTTCATGAAATTCATCGGTGAAGCCAACCACACGAATCCTGGGATTAATACCACGAAGTTCCTTGACTTCATAATTATCTGACAATTCTTCCTTGACCAGCCTTCTAAATTTGTCGTTATCATAGGCCGAAACACAGCTCACAAGTATACCACCATTCTTCACATGCTTGACCTTAGATAAGTGTAAATTGGAGTTGACGGGATCAATATCCTTTAGAACATCAGTTTTTGTTTTAGCGTCCTCCTATAAAATCTTTGGTTGAACAATAACAGCTGGCTTAGATTTATTTCTCAATAATTCAGCATAGGTAGGACGCGCAGTAGGTGGAACAGTAGATAGTATATTTTGTTCTAGGTTCAAAAAATCAGTTTTTTAAGACTCGAAACTGCCGACTAAATGTGACATAGCCTATTCGACTTGAACATTGATAAGATTTATGAGTTCCTGCTGATCAACGATAACGCAGCGCTGTCTACAATCCTTACATCGCCAGGTTAACCCATCTGTATCGGCCAAGACCTGCGCCAGGGGCGCACCACCGACGCAGGAGATATGGACAAGTTTACCACATACGCCATTGTACAAGAGGCTTGGTCTTCTTGCCGAAATCAATCAATCAATTCCAAAAAGTCATGGCAACATTCGCTCCTAGCCTCTTTTTGGTTCTATTTTCTGAAACGATTTTTGAGTAGATTTTTCTCATTCCCAATTTATTGCTCAAAATCTGATGAACGGTGGTGTAAATTAAATTCAACTCTTCACCTATTATTTGTAATCTGCTGGCGTCTAGGCTAACTAAATATTAATAATTAATATTTAATAATGGTACGGGACACCAACATTTAGAAAATTTATATGTATCTGCTACTTTCCCAATGGACGAAAGTCAAACAGCTTACTCTGGCTGACCTATACCCAGTCACCTACAAAGCAATGCTGACCGTATAATATGCCGGTAACTTAACCCGCTGCAGATAATGATAACTCGCTGTCAAATATGAAAAATGTTATGGTGATCGTGCTGTTATTTTTGGTGTAACAAATACAAAACTCATCAGGTTCGCTTCAGTAAGAGCTTATGGGGTGAGTACTTCGTTCCTATTATAAATATCTATCAGTGCACGTAGATTTAATTCTAATACTAGAAATAATTAATTACGGTCGGAGTTATAATCAAACAAAACATTAACAAGACAATCAGTAATTGATTTTAATTCAATGTTTATTCTTTAAAACAACTTCATATATTTACACAAATATATACATACAAACATACTTCAATAAGTACAACATTTACAAATGCAAAATACTAGTATAAAAATTTAAGGTTTTACGTAGCGGTGAAGTCTATAGCAATGAAAGAATTATGCCATTCCTTTATTATGAATGATTAACCTATCAGTACATACGTAACCTATGAAAATAACCAACTTTAATCTCTGAAATTCCCAAACAAAAGATATATTCTAGCGGAATATGCTTTACATTGTTTAATTTAAACTATAACTGGGTTCAAAATATATGATTCGGAGTTGTAGTGCGGATTCTATTATACGATCACGCGTAACGTGGTATTTAAGATTGCTTGGTTCATTCGCGATACGAAAGTAATCGATTTTCGGTGATACGCGGCCTGTATCTTGTTTGACAATTACTTTAATATTCGCGGCAGTGAATTCCTATCCGGACCTGTAATAATATACAAATTTATAGTTAAAAAGCTCTCTACACTATAATAGACCTGTACGAGAGGTTCTTTCAGGAGGTGGAGGTACTTAATTTCCTACACGGCAAATAGGCCTGCTGGAAACCAGGTGGTTAAGGTATATAATTTCATCAAGTCTTTATCACGGTAATTGACCTGACAAGACTTAGATGAACGGATTTTTCACCTGGGCGCACGACGATTGGTCTGTGCCCAGATGGAGACGGATTCTGAGCACAATCACGACGATAGGTCTGATATAGCTAAGAAGGACGTCACACGATAATTGACATGTGACAAGGATGAGGACCGGCCGGACTCTGCCTTTTAGCTGGAAAACGGTCGACTTTATATATTATTTATGATCGACAAAAACTAGCACGAAAGCAATGAATTTTGCATTCGAACGCGACGTAGAAGGTATTTTTACCATACAATAAATCAATCACAAATGTACAAACAAATCAAATACAATAATTACAGCGGTATATACAGTATGAAAACATAATTACTGATGATTGAATAAAATAGCAGTCATACATAATTTGGTATTTACATGGCAAAATAGTTATGAACTTAAAAACATGATATTTTATTCAATTAACGAAGGGACTTCGTTACATATTCTAACTGTCAACCGATGATATTAACGTAGAAGATCCCGGATTCTGTCGACATTTTCATCGGTTCTTGAAGATGGGGGACTTCAGCTACGTGGTTCATCTTCAATCGACTCTATTACTTCTAAAAATTCCTTAAATCATCGTAAAATCTGGGCGCTTGACAAAACACTGTCTCTGTAGGCCCGCTGAAGTTTTGCAAAAGTTTCCGTTGCACTATGCCCAAGTCTGAAGCAAAATCTGATAGCTCGAAATTATTACTATTTTAAAAAAGATGTCGCCCATGTGAATTTGAAAATATAGGTGCAAGGTATACTACGTGCCACTTTTGCCATAAATAGGCTTAATCGTTTTAAATCATGTCCTTTTAAAGGGTGAAACCTACAGCCCTGCTTTTAATTTTTCAAAATATGTATTGCTTATATTTGAACGTCTGAAGTGAAAAAAAATTATACAGTTTTTGAAATGACAAAAAGAAAGTTCTGGGCCCTTCTGCGTTGATAAAAAAGAAAGGCAAGTATTATTATACTTTAAAAAATAAAATAGAAAATTTTAAGCAGAGACGGAATATTGAAATTTGTATATTTAAAATAATAGATGTAAATTTAGAAAATTTCGTGTTCCTGTGCAGAATCTCTCTAATTTAATCATTAACTTGTATTAATTGTAATTAACTCTTTGTTACAATACACATATGTCTTATTAGAAGTACTAATTATTTCATCGGTTTCTTAATCAATATCCTTTCTGATATCGAACGATATCGCAAACATTAAAGTTTATTATCGATTTCATTTCCTCCAGTGGCCAATGTATAACTCACGTATTTGCATCACTAGCTTAGTTTGTAACTAGACCAGCCGCCAATATGAAGTGGTACGTACTAGTATGTTTCATATTATTGTCTCACTTCTACATTTATGAGGCAAGGGTTGTCAAGACCCTCAAAGTAAAAGCAGCAGGCAAAGAATTTAAGAATATCAAATTTTTGCCTGAGCATCCTAACCATCCCAGCCGCAAAGCCCATGGACACCATCATAGACAAGTCAGAAGCATTCATGATGATTATATAGTATTTGAATGTTCCCTGAATGATGACTACGAATCATTGGAATGTCGTCTACCGAGTAAGAAATATTTTATTAATTACTGTCAATACAATTATTTTTTATGTATATAATAAAAAAAACTGCCTACTTTAAATCATTTCACGTAGTAATAAATTAAATTAGTATTACTATTAATGTAATAAAATTCATAGCATTTCATTAAATGAAATATTAGTTTATTCGAGTTTGGCGTTTTCGGACACTATAAATAAAATCAGTAATTAATAAAGGAGTCAATTTATCTAAACAGACTAAAATATTTCTTTGATATATTAATTTTAAATGATGTTTGATATCGAAAGAAAGCTTTCTTGAACAATTAAAAATATACAAGAAAGAATTAATTGTATGTAGTGTAATTTTAACCAAAGACATATTTATTATCCACAATATAAAGCAAACAATTCTTTAACTGAATACCAATTCATTTTATTTAATCTGTGTGCAGTAGTTGTACCAACTATGACTAAGAAATGAATCTAGATTAAGTTAGTCCTAGTTCATAATAAATTTATTTAAGAATAAATTTGATTAATGCAAGTAATACTAAATTCTTAGTCATCATTCATTAAGTATATTTAACCTTCGTACAATGGTTTTTCTTCACTTGTTTGTCGATGATAAGCAAATTACAGTAGATGAATTAGGTTACTGCATTTTGCAGATTTTTCTTGTGTTTTTTCTATGTTCTTTACCGGCTCTATATAATTTCAATGATTCAAATAATTTAAAGTACGGAAAGGTGCGCAATCACTACCAACATTTTTTCTATAAAAGAATGTAAAGAGTGTAGCTTTTTAAAAATAAAGCCAATGCATATTACGGATTACAGTTATCGATTTCTTGAGAAAAATTACCAGCGTGTCAAAGTGAATAAAGATTTTATCCTGCTGTTGATAACACTTTTCCTCTACAAGAAATTCAGGGCAATCACTACACGTTAATTTATAAAGTCCTGATTGTTTATATTTAGAGGTTTTGTCCTTATTGTTTTTATATTCTGTCTGATACTTTTATATTGTCGTTCTGTTAAACCTTAGAAACATTTTTAATAGAAGAACCTACATATGTAATTGTTTTATATTTATGGTTATATTTTATTATGTAATAGACTTGTGAAATGGCTTATAATATAAAATTAATAAAATGAAGTAGAATGTTCAGTTGTTTAAAAGTACACGTGAAAACTTTCAAGAGGCCGTCAAAGCATCTGTGCCAGAATGGTTCTTTTGTACTTCTGTTATTTCTAATAGTCATTAAGGTTTGATTCATTTATTGCCAATTATAATTATCATTAAGGATTCTTTATTATTAGTTGCTTCTTTTTTCTGTTTTTTTGTACTCCCTACAAGGTATTCTCCTAATTTAAACCTGAATTCAAGTAATTTAATCCTCTTCGATTTACTTCTAGACATTGCATGGTCTAGTCTATATTCTTGCCAGCTATTAACAATAGCTAAATCAAGGAGATGTAATATCACTTTTAAAGGCCACTTCCTAGTTTTGTAAAAAGATCTAAAATATTCTAGCATTTCAAAACAAATATCGAGCCTCCCATCTTCTGATTATACATTTTCACAACTTTTGGACAAGAAATGTCTACCTTTTCTTTTCTTGACTTGTCCCACCTTTAAACCACGCACTGAGGTTCTGATCCGTATGCCGTAGAAATCATAAGTACAGATTTGTTATCCATCCATTTGGTAACACAGATATTTTTATCATTTCGAACAAATTGATCACTGTCTCCACGATTCATATCTTTATCTTTCCGGAACTCGCAACCCTTAACTCTATTGGACATTATTGTGGCAGTTCCATTGATGTTAATCTCAGGCCAATTTTTTCATCAGCGGTAGAGTACTAAAATATCTATAAAAAATACGAATCTTCCTTCTGGAATAGTTTCTACCAATCTTAAAATTACCGATGGGCCTAAACCTAGTTCCCTGTTTTTTCAATTTGTTGTTGTTTCTTGATAAATTTCGAAATCAAGTACAAGTCCTGTACACGTAGTGAGAACAAAGTTTTTCAATCCTACAGGTCGTGGCTTATTTTTTACGTATTGACGCACAGGACATCTGCCAAGAAAAGGGATCATTTGTTCATCTATGGAGTATGATGCATTCTCCTTTCTTGGCAACTGGAAACATATATTTCTTATTCGATCTATCATGGGCTGCAGTTTCCAAAGTTTGTTTGTTTTCATCTCGTCAGTAACAGCAAGATTGTCTACTCCGTGAAAATTTACTTTTAGTAAACAAAAACAGTCTCGAGGCATAACGTTGGCTATCAAAGGAAACCTAAATTAGCATTCCAATACGTATGAATTGTGGGAAAGTTGGTAGCTCCCATGAATGTGTGCAAACCAAAAATTTTTTTAATATTATCGGGTGAAATTTTTACAGTCTTTCCCGTCTGTTGAACATAATATCTAGCTCAAAATTCAGCCCTCATTTGGAAAAAGTCATTATTTAAATATTTTTTGAAGTATTGCCAAGATGACAGCATTTCACAATCACTTGGTACATTTTCATCGTCAGGATCCGCTTTAGATTGAAAAGGGCTTCTTATCCACGATCCTTTCTGAAAATGCGAAAGTGGGTCGTCGTCTTCACTGCTCCAGTCAGCAGAGTCAAATAGAGTTCTTTTTTCCTTAACAATTTCATCATTTTCACTTAAATTTGAGATGTCAAAATTTTCGTCCTCATCTTGATCTTCATCAAGTTCTATGTCTGATCCAATCTCGCTTAGTAATTCAAAAAGCTCATCGGGATTCTCTTCCAATCGTTTCAGATCAAACAGGCTATCTACAAAACAAACACATGAGTTTTGTGAATAGATCGGAATGCAATCGAGAGTAAAGGGTCTGTAGCTCTTATGAAGATAATAAATAAGGAAGTCACAATTGTGAGTTCGTGGAGGCAAAGGGTTAAGTAACATTTTGACAAAGTTTATTCAGCCCTTAAAACACTTCTAAATAATTTTCAATTTTTTTATGTGTATTCTGAGAGTACGCATTTTCACATCTGAGAGTTGTGACCTTTTAATATCATCAAATGCAAACTGTTCTCCAGTACATCCTAATTAACAATGCCATTACATGCTTAGAGCATTCTGGCATTGCACTTATTTCATTCCGATATAATTAGAATTTAATAATTATTGAAATCATCATTTCATTTTAATTTTTTTTAGAATCGTACCACATATTTTTGCTTTACGCAAATACTTGTACAAATTAATGTAATAAATATGTGTTATTAATTTTATCGTAACACTTTCCTTCGTAGTTTAAAAATATCTCTTATTTATGTACGAAGTTATAGGTTATTATGCTCATTTGATAGGTACTCACAAAATTGCTGATTTTGTCTCTATTATAGTGACTCTTTTTATGTTACTTTAAGTCCAAAGTAACCGTTTATATCTCTTTGGCGTTACATCGAAAGCAGGATCCACTAGGGTACTTAACTCAGATATTAAATAGGTGTTATTTATAACCCTTGGCACGTAGGTTCCTCATATACATGATAATTGCAATAAATAAACCAAGAATGGCTATATCTCAGAAACTAGTGGTCATATTGCTTCCAGGTAAGATGTTTTCACGTAGAAGTGCTAAGGCAATAAGTTGGAAATTGTTTACGAGTTTGTAAAATGTTCGCTATGGGGCGTCACAGTCACGGTATCGAAAATATTTACTTTTTGTACTTTTTCCCTTACATAAATTAATGAGGGCAATTCAAATAATTTTTAGTCTCAGTTAAAAGAGCTTTATTTCTCGATACATTGGGCTTTTATTTTTGTATGCTCGAGTTTTACTGTCGCCGCTAGATGGCTTTAACTGACATGTAAGAAAATATTAGGTGTTTTCTAAAAAAAAGTTAAATACAATGTTTCTTTTTACGCGACTTAATAAAAAATTAAAGTCTCAACATTTCGCTAAAAAACCAAATTTTTATCTTTTTTAAGACAGGAGATTGACCAAAGTAAATTATATATTCGCTTTACGGACGTTTTTATTTTATTTATTGAATACTTTGAATACACATTAATTGTAAACGAAAAAAGTAACAAAAATATTCAGTCAATGACAATAGTTTATATTTTTAAAATTATGCCAAATTTTCAAAAACACATTATTTTAAATTTTCTGTTACTACGATTTACTATACTAACTATTAATACAAACACTATCAAAAGTTAATTAATATTACACACTAAAATAATTATTATTTAATTCTTTTATTTTTGTTCATTTATTATTCATGCGCCTTAAATTTTTTCAAATAATAAAATAAAAACGTAATTTAATTTCTTTTTTCTACTCCCATACTTTAATTGTATTATTAGATATGCCGAACGATGTCCATTACGATACAGATTTTCATTATGTTACAAGTTTATATCCAATAGGAATACAGATTTTTCATTACGATACAAGTTTGTATCCAATAAATATGCGACATTCGAATATTCAAACAATATTCAATATGGCGACTGCATATCTGACAGATATACAAATTAAATAAATGTGACAGTTCTCTGCAATTTACAAGTAAGTACTTAAAATTTGTGCTTTTTTGAAAATATAAACGGTAAAAATGAGGGATAATGACAGTGAAATGTAAAATTTGAGTCCACCAGAAATTATGGAACAAGCCTTAGTAACCACCAACAATTTATTACCAGCTAAACTCGCAAAGGTGCATGTAAAATTTTAACCTCAATTAATGATATAGAATGTTCAAAAAATAATGTTTTATTATGGGGTCGTAGAAAAAATAGTGTATGCAACTCGCATTTAATGGCTATTAAGACACTCGTATTCATTACAATACTCGGCTTCGCCTCGTATTGTAATTTTCTTACTCGTGTCTTAATAGCTATCATTAAATGCTCATTGCATAATATACTATTGGTCAATATCTCCTGTTTAAAAAAAGATACAAATTTGGGTTTTTTACCGAAATATAGAGGCCTTAAATCTTTTTAAGTTTATGTAAAAAGAAACATATTATATTTAAAGATTTTGAGAAAAGCATATCATTTGCTTACATTTCATATAACGCCATCTAGCGGCGACGGCAAAACTCTAGGAAACAAAAATAAAAGCGCAGTTTGTAGAGCAAATGAAACTGTTTTAAATGAAACCAAGTTGTTAACATCTCTTATGAGAGTTTTATGGCAAACCGGAGTAAGATAAAACGTATTAAAAAATGTGAAAGCAGTATGACTCCTAGTTTCTGAGATATAGCCGGCGACCATTTTTAGTTGGGCACTGGTACAAGCAGCAACGTTTCTCAACATTCTTCGTAACCAACAACACAATTTATTAGCCGTAATCTGAAAATGATGTTATATATACACTAACTCACTTGTACGATTTGCAGAAGACGCATTAATCTCTTTGGCGGAGGAGATAATAAATGTTGGACCAGGACCGGGACCCCAACCACCAGGACCGGAACCGGGACCAGACACTGATTCCATTGGAGGTGAAATAATTGAAGGCGTTCCTGATTATTGTGATGAAGATGAATACACTTATATTTTTTCCAACTAGATTATTATTAACTTTTCTATAATTTTAAGTAAGTCGGACATTGTGATATAAAACGCTTCATTTTATCTGCTTTAATTATAAGTAACAATATATTTTCTTAAAATCATACGTGTCTTTTATTTGTTTATTTGGAATTTCAGAATGATTGGGAAAAAGGATTAATTAGGTGAAAATAAGATTTTGTATTGAAGTTTTATAATTTTGGGAATTATTCACAGATGAATATTATGAGGAAATATTGTCTTTTAATTTGAATCCATCCTTAAAGAAAATTCTGTAAAGGAGAGAATGCTTTTCCGTTTTTAATTTCCGTTAAATAGTTTAAAACATTCATGTAATTTATTCCATGTACAAGATTCACGTAAGAAATAAAGAAAAGTGGTCTAAATCCCACTCAAACTTAGGCTATGTCTATGAAAAAAAAAATACTGATTATTGTTCAATTACTGGATACGTTCTGTTACGTTTTTTCTTTTAGTACTCTGTATATTCTATAGATTTTGACATATGTATTTATACTTTAGAGTTTGGGTGCATTTTATTTTCGAATGAGCTGTATATTTTCTCTCGAATTACTTTTATTTTTCGCTGGGTATAATGATGTTGTTTTCTTTATCTTTATTAATTACGGATTAATTAAAATCTACATTCCATTTCTTTTTATTTCGATTTAATTACGGTAGCGTCATCTGGCGATGAACAGGGTTAACGCTAGTTGTTGTTTTGATTGTTATTGATTTCCGGGTTAATTTCTTCTTATTTTCTTTTTAAGCTCTATCTTTTACATTTTATTTTTAATATATTTTTAATTATGTTTTCCCTTTCGATCTTGCTAATTAGTAAACTCTTTTGTGGTTTACAAGTACAAACGAATTAATTGGCCGTAGATAGATGACACCTTCTTCTTGTAATAATTTTTGCCGGCGCAAGGGTTGATTGATAATTATGATAATTAGTTCATTGCTGTGATTTAATATTGTTTTTTAGTGCTCTCAGCCAGTTCTACTTTTATTTAAATTATATTTCTCAACCTTCAGTTGTTCAATAATGTTACTTTTGTACTTCCATATATTGTTTTATATCTACCGGGTGAACCTGTAGGTGCACAATTGTAAGGAATTTCTGTAAAACAAGATCTTATTCTCAAATTCTAATATTCAAAGTGTAATTTTACTTGACTATTGATACCTTATTTTTAATCAAGTGTTTTTCTGTATTCATGCTGCGGAATTAAAGCTTTTAAGTGCACATCTGTGTTCGCGTTTCTTAAGGTTTATTTGACTTCCTTTATATCATTCTAATTTATTTATTTGTATACCTACTTATTTCAGGTTTGGGTTGATATACAGGGTGATAAACCCACACGCTAATTTTTTTTTGGTAACGTACAATATTGGGTAATTGCATATTACAATTTCAACCGATGTTTTGATTTTATTATATCCAATGTTTCCTTCTTCTGTGGATTTTAAAAAATTTCTTGAATAACGTAGTATAAAATAAATCTGTTATTGTTTTGACTTTTTTGTTTGTCTTATCTTGCACCCTTGGTTACTCATATTGATTTTGCTTCTGGGTCAAGTAACATTTTGGGGTGGGGATTAATATCATAGGAAACTGGCGCCTTATTTTCATCCAACAACGATTCTAGTAGACCTATGCCCACCTAGAAACCAACGAATTAGAGGCAGATCTCCCCTCCATATTTACCACCGTACCTAGGGAAGTGAAGGTAAGGTATAATGAAGGCGTCACAACAAACTCTCCGAAACATATATGAAGTTTTATTTGTGCAGAGTTACAGTTAGTTCAGTTTAGCTAAACAGGCTCATTTACTATACCGCACGGATGAACATATTTTAGTTTCCGACGGCGCCATTTTATTGCGTCTTCTGCCTGGTCAATTGTTGCTAAATTTTACGTATACATGGCGAAGGTGTAACAGTTCTTTGACTTTTACGCCTCGTAAACATATCTTCAGCAGTCAAATCTTCAACATCAATAATATTTATGTTAAAGTTCAATATTAGGTATATGTTGTGTATTTGTCTACGTTGTAAACGATTTAGACTTAGTTATGTTCATAAGCAGTTCTTTGAATAAGTAATGTATAACATTCACAAATAAATGATAAATAATAATAATCTATTACATCTTTACATAATGTGTAATTATAAATATACATGACTGGATAAAATGTATACAATTTAAACAATATTGTAAATTGGAACAAAACATTCATGGAATGTCAATTCTACAGGGACAGAAACTGTCATTCTGTAGAAATACTTTTAAGTCTATGTTTGGTTGGATGGGTATAGAATTTAAATAAATTAAGCATTTATTGTAATTTAATAAATGTACATAATATATACCACGTGTCTGTTTAAGCTCGGCCACCGGCCATATCTCGGCAACCGTTTATCGTATACAATCTGGCGAAAAAAAATCTTGATAGTAAAACAGACCAGGGAAATTACCACCAAGCTATTTTTAAGTTTACAAAATGATCGCAATGGAACGGAATTCTCAAGATCAATTAAAATTTCGATAATTCTTTATTTTATTCTAGATTAAGATAGATTAAAATTTTTACTAGCAACATTTTTAGACGTTTTTATACAATTTTCATTTGAAACTTTTTAAACTCTCATTCGAACGGGAAGATGGAGGGGGTATGTCTGTGATAAGCACTTTAGAACATGATTATGGTGTTCCTCCAGCGTATGTTAAACGCAACCTGTAAAATGATTCCACCAACAGAGGAACGCAAAATATCTTTCCTGAAATAAATAGAATCTCTAGAATATAAAATTATATTTCTCGAAAACGACGTATTAGAGGACAAACGTTTTTTGCAGTATTGTTTACAATAAGAGGTCCCGATAGGAGCATGTTTTATTTTTTTACAGTTACTAACTGCATGTGCAGAAAAGTGGATAAAATTACATGACACGTTTTTATAAAAGTCATTTTTTTAAATGGAACACCTTGTATATCAGTTCATTTTTGAATATCTTATTAAATTTCAGATGAAAAACATGTAAAACGTTAATACTTTAAAAGTGACTATTACTGAGCTACTGTCGTTTTTTGATATAGGTAGTTTTGTTAGTTTTTGTATAAAAATAAATCTTTTTAAATGAAACACTCTGTATATCAGTTAATTTTTGAATTTCTTATTAAATTTCACATCATAAACATGTAAGACGTTAATACTATAAAAGTGACTATTACTGAGCTATTGTCGCTTTTTGATATAAATTAGAAAAAATTTTTGTCATCTAATACGTCGTTTTGGAGAAATATAATTTTATACAAACATTGAATTTTTCAGAAAAATGGGAATAAGTCAATAACTTTAGATTTTAAGCCTATACTATCTTATTACTTTTTGACTAAAAATTATACGGGAAACCCAAAAATGCAATAATATGTAGGGTGTTCAATTTAAACTATGGTTATCCACAAAGTTAGGGAACACGTTGTATAATACAAAATATTTTTAAAATGTGCTCCTAATGAGCAGCTATCACAAGAAAAAAACCGCTTCGAAATATCTTTACTCATAAAGGCATAATCGGCCTTACTCTCGGATATGACTCACCCTGTATATTATTACGTTATTTTGTACAGTGACAGACGAACAGTCTGAAAGTTGATGATTCTAGCACACCAATTAAAAACTTCATGCCAAAACTTTAGAATGATATGGTAAAAAAATGTCCGTGGAAGAAAGAAAACAAATATTTACCGAATATTGGAAGTTAAGAAATATTAACTGACAACCTGGCGTTTTATAGTAAACTGATGGATATAACAGAAAAGAGAAAAATATGTGTAAGACAAAGGCAATGTTAAGATGACCAATCAGAAAGTAGAAGAAATTTAACATTTTATTATAATTTGCAAAAATCAAATGGTTCAAAATAAACGCCTTGTAAAACGCTTCTTAACACGCTGAGTACACACAGAACACACACAAAACGAAGGCGATTTAACCCAGAGTGTAGTCGAGGGAGCTTCCAAACCAAGTCCTATTTTTAGACGTATATTTTTGTGAGAACTGCTAAAAGAAATAATGGTAGAGTTAAATGTCCCGGCAAGATATCTGGGATCTTGAAAATCTTCTGAAAACTGAAAAACACCACTTTAAATTGGGATAAATACCAAGATAATAATAGAATACAATGGTCAAAGATTAAAATCGTGCATATCCTAATGTTTTGTTCTATAAATTACAATTTGATGAGGTCGCTTTTGATCACGTCAGTTTGTTAGTAAAACGGAGGAAATTGACTAAACCGGGAGTAGAAGGATATAGAGCTGATTATATTCTTTCCAGGTGGTATTTTTACGACGGTCCAGGTATCATTTTCTTTTAGAGCAAGTAATTTATCTTTTGTCGCTTTCTTCCAAAATTTTCTGTCTCCACTTTCCATCGCTTCATCGTATGGTTTCGGCGCCTCGACTTCTACAAGGTTTACTTCACACCACTTTGGCGATTTTATGTTTCCACGAGGACGCAAGTTATGTTATAATTCCTCGTTGCTGCTGTTAGCTGCAACGTCTTCTCGGGTTGCATCATCTTCAATGGTAGGATTTTCTTCAATCGTTTCATTGTCGATTGCGATGGGAACGTAGTTTTTACGTGTCATTGATTCACTTATTCTTCTTCAATAAAAAACTCATTTCTTCAAATAGTAATCTTTTTTTTTGTAGGATTGAATAATCTATAGTTTGTACTGTTTCCTTCACATCCAACCATTTTAATTTCTCACTCTTTGGATCTAAATTCTTCCGCTTTTCTTCTGGAACATGACAATAACAAGTAGTTCTAAAAGTTCTAACATGGGATAGCAACGGTTTCTGTCCTGTCCGGGCTTCATATGTTGTTTTGTTAAGTATCTGACCATAGCTCTTTTATTAAGTATGTATATTGCACAGTTAATAGCTTCCGCCTATAGGTAAGTAGGGGTATCTCGGCAGTACATCATACAACGTGCG
The DNA here is from genome assembly GCA_963170755.1 of Amphimallon solstitiale. Classification (NCBI taxonomy): domain Eukaryota; kingdom Metazoa; phylum Arthropoda; class Insecta; order Coleoptera; family Scarabaeidae; genus Amphimallon; species Amphimallon solstitiale. Next base: position 59,128,354 of record OY720683.1, on the reverse strand, counting down.
CTTTCAACTATTGTTCTCATTTCCCTTTCTGATTACCAATTTTGTTGTGGGGTGTATTGTGCCGTTCTTTCAAATGTAATGCCTTTCTGACATGAAACGTTTTGTAGGTGCTGATTTACATACTCTTTTCCATTGTCTGTGTGTAGTATTTTAATGTTGTAGCCGAATTTATCTTTTACCATACTCTAGAATGTTTTAAAACATTCATAGACATCACTTTTATGTTTCATAAAGTATACTACTCTGTAACTAATGCAATCATCCTTGAAAAGAACGAAATATTTGTAAGCACTTACTGATTCTGTTTGAGATGGGCTACATACATCACTGTATATTAATTATCTAGGCATATGTTTTACACATTGGGAAGAATACTATGGAGACAGTGTAAAGCATCTTTGCTGTACGCTCAAAACGGGAGCATTGGGCGGGGTAAATGTGGTACCAATATGGCTGCCTCACCTGTCTGGACTACTCAAAATTATAATCTGTCATTCCACACCTGTCAGGCCTACACTAACCTATGAAATGTTATTCCAGACGAATTATTCTTATCATGCGCTCTACGTAGCTGTTGCAGCTACGTAGAGCACAAAAAACCATTATGTCTTTTAATATTAAACTTATTATATAACTTTTAGCAACACTACCTGTTTGACTTAAGTGTAGTATCAATGTGACGGACCTGTACCCGGTTTGATCACGTGACGACGTCTCCCTACCTATTCTTTGTCAATGGTTTTACATGTTTATTTGAATTTGTAAACGGTAATTTGTGTTGCTTACCATAAATGCACGCTTCATAACAAAAATCTTCTGTATTGTCAACACTCACTCCTTATACAAGTTCCTTTGACAACATTTCACGTAGTGATCTTAGATTTATATGAGCAAGTCTTTCATGTAATGTCTTGAAATTAGTTATCACAATATTTGTTTCAAGCGTCACTGTTTTGAACAACATTCGGTCAAATTATTTACTTCTTTCAGTCCACAAGCTCTTAGTTGATTTTTATTGTCATAAATCCTATAGCATAATTATGTTCTTTCACTATTTTCATTTCTTTATTTGTTAGTACACCTTCGGAGAATAAGTTTCTTTTTAGTTTTGGTATGAATAATACATTTGTTGTGATGGCATCATGCCACTGTTTATTTATTAACTTTCTTATTTTTACAGTACATTTTGCTTTTATATCTAAACACTCCTAGGATCACATGATTTTTTTCACACTTGTCAATTCCAATCCAGTTGTCATGATCATGGTAATCCTCATACCTGAGTCCGATATATCTTGTTCTACTTGAAATGCAGACATACCTGTATCTGCACTCTTCTCGCGAGATTTGACATGTGAATTCTTATTTTTATTTCTGCAATTTCGGGCAATGTGCTCTTTCTTGCCACAAGAATAACAAACAAAGTCCTCTTTTCTGTGTGGGTTATCATGTTTCTTTGTCCCTTTCCAGTTATTCTTTTTGTCCCTTGAACTTTTTGTCGATGTTGTTAAAGCAATTTCTGATTCTTCATGTGCGGTTAAACTGCTTTCTTCATCTAACAGTCTAGCTGTGTAAATTTATAATGGTTTGCTTATTTTCGCCCAAGGATAACCAGGCCTGTCTGAAGCTATGATATTTACGCTGCATCACTGATTGTATCTCTTGTTTCTCGAATCTAACGGGCAAGGTTTTCTACCTTAGCAATGTGTTGAGCAATAGTATCACTTGTTTCCATTTTATGTTGATGGAATCTTCCATCAACTAACATTTTGTTAGTCTCTGTTTTTTGTTCATAGATCGAACTGAGTTTGACCAGTATTTCTTTTGAAGTCATACAATTTTCAATTAGAGTAATCTAGGTTAATTCCATGGCTGCTGTTAATGTAAACATTGCCACAGCATCATTCTTCAGCTCTTTTATAGTCTCCGGTTTGTTCAGATCAATCTCTGGCTTCTTTGTTGATCCAGATGTAATGCTGTATACACCCTTAACTTTAAGTGCACAGGTTAACTGAAATTTCCATTGCTGGAAGTTTATTCCATCAAACTTGTTGACTACAGCCACATCTATTTTGTTTGTCATGTTAAAAATGTGTATCTTTCTGTCTGAAACTATTATTAGTAAATTAGTAAATTTTCTTTACGTCATGGGCCACATAACCTTTTAGGGTTAGGATGAAATAAAATTAGGAGTAAACTCAATAAACTAAACTTGTATTCATTTAGATTTTGGATATACACATATAAAACAATTTAACATAAACACACCTATTGGCGTCAGTAACGCTTGATAACCTTTGATATGTATACGTTACTGCCCTATGTAGTGTAGCGCGTATTTTAAAATTCCGAACAAGCCGTATCCTGTAAAATTTGCATTTTGTGACAAAGGATAGTTCTGCATTATCTTACAAGATGAAAACAAAGCTTCTTGCGGCGTTCTTCTTCCTATGCTAGTATTTAGCTTATTTAACCTAAATAAATTAACTAACAAGTTCAAAAGTGGCGGAAATATAATACTCCAAAGTGACGTTAAAGGTTTAGATAATAGATTTGAAAATATTACTTTTTTATTACACTTTTACCAGCAATTATACTTCCTGAGTTTAAACTTTGTTGGTTTCCGTTGGTCGAGTCAATGTCTGTGTCATCTAAACATGATACTAACAACTGCTTACTTCGAAGTGTGCATTATTTTATATCCAAGAGTACGAATAAGTGAATGTTACAGATACTGATACCGATAATTATAGGAAGGAAGTTAACAGTAGTAGCTTATATGATTTTAATGAAGAAATCACACAATCAGCTGAAACTGAAAATAAAAATATGTGCATCTTAAAATTTTTAGTATCTGGACGGTATAAGACAACACTTTTCCATGCTATAAAGTTACCCTTTCATTAAGCAAATGTTTTTGAAATACAATACTCCATTGCCATCTTCGGCACCCGTCGAGAGATTATTTTCATTCGCTACTATGGTTTATGCAGCCAAAAGACTTCTCAGACACGGATTTAGAAAAACTAATTACGTAATACTTCACTTTCATGTCATTTTTTTGGCCTCCTCCAATCATAATAATATTATTTTGAGAACGGCAGCAAGATATTTTAAAGAATTGTAAGAAAAATATAAAACGGGCTTGAAATGTTAAAATGTGAAACCAGTCTTTAAAAAAACACTGCATCTGAAAATACACCACAAAATGTGGCAAGGTTTCAAAACGAAATGAAAACACTGAACACTTTCGTGCGTGACATTTCCTGCTTTGGTTTAATAATTATTTTAGTAGCAATAATTTTGGGAAAATAGCTATGATCCTATACACTACCCCAAATTTTTCACAGAAGCTTAGGTAAAGTACCTTAAATTACATTATTCTCCTCCCTAGAAGTTTCACAGTGCAATTTTTTTGTTACGCTTGTTATTGTAATCACATATTTTATGTTATACTTGGATAGTTGCTTTGTTTGTTTCCTTTTTTTTTGTAAATAAATTACGTTGTTCTTTAATAATAAATCAGTAACAGGTGGGATGGAATATAATTGATTTTTTCCCATTTCCTATTTTAAGTTCCCATTTGCATATCATAGATAACAAAAGACTAATAACAGGAAACAACGTTTTTCCTAAGATTTTATAAACAAATGTATTTGCAATAGTAATCAGAAAAGTAATGCCTGTTACATTTTATTTGTAATTGTAATTAATTACTATTTAAAGTAACTTCCCAGCTCTGTTATAAAGTAACTGACCCAAGCCGGTGCATCATAGTAAACTTTATAGAATCGAAATAATACTAAGTATAAGCAGGTTCTTCCAAATTATATTGTCACCACATACAAAATACATACAAACATTTTACGAAATCGGATACACAGCATACACCTAGGTGTCATTACCAACAGCGGACGCACAGTCACGTGTTTCGGCCTTTAAGGCCTCGTCAGTGCACGTGGTACTGTCAGCAATAATCAACAGCTAAGATCGCAACTTATATCGGCTTGTAGAGCAAATGCCCGTAAGAATAGCATAGCGACATCTACCACCCAAGCGCGATGGTTTCACGGTGCACACAGTGCTAAAGGGAAACCTGTATGCTAAATGTATATCTCTGTATATTAAGGCCGGAAGGTGGCACTACCATAAAAAGTAACAAGGCCAACTGTATCAATATTGCTGCGCGATATAAGGCCGTCACATAACGAGATTTTTCTGATTCTGATACACTCAAAATATTAATCCTTATGTGGCGCTCTCTATCCAAAGGACAATAAACTGCTTGGTAATCGCTAAACATTTTTAAAATCATGTGATAAAATTATGCAATATTATTGGATTATAGCAAATCTACTGTTATTGACATTTGACTGATTTGAAATCTATTTTGTCTATTCAATATTCTTTTCTACTTAAATTATTCTAATATTACACGTATTCAGTCGTTTCGTTTAGTGTGTGCTACATATTTACTATAATATATTTTGGAAGTTATGTCGAGTACCAATAGAAAACTATATATCCACTTTTCTCACGGATAAAAACGTGGCTGTTCTGGCTCGTTTAGTTCTTACCGCGCTAAAAGATAAGTAATTCGCAAGGTACTTCGGAAAATGAGAACACATTATTCGAAATGTATTATAAGGAAAATTTTTTGGTAAATAGTTATATTACCAAAAATGTTCCTTATACTACGTTTCGAATAATGACTTCTCATTTTCCGAAGTACCTTGCGAATTACTTGTCTTTTAGCGCGGTAAAAACTAAATGAGCCAGAACATCACTTTTTTTTTTTGCTTTTTTAGGCTAAATTTATATATTAATATTTGTAGATGAATAAAATTCTAATAGAAAAATTGCTGGGCTGAAGTAAAACAGGTTTACTAGACTTTATTTGGTCACTAATATAAAAAAAAGTTTGAATATGTGAACTTTAAGGTATTTGAGGGCTGATTTAGTACAATTTTAAAAAGGATACAAGTGGGTTTATTATGAATATTTCAATATTGTCAATTTTTGTTCTGTAATTAGACTTGTAGCTTTTGGATAAATAGAGATGCTATAGTAATTTTAAAATGCTGTAATTAGGTATTGTCCTTGTTATCATAAGGTTGAGAAGTGCCAACAAGAAACTGATTAGTGTTATAAAGCACATTTTGGTATGTCTTGTATTGTCTTGTCAAAGAGTGCATCACTGTAAGTAACTAAAGTATCAAATTGTAATAGTGCCAAAAATACACAGAAAAAATGTTTAGTGAATATTAGCTTTTTAACCCGTGTTATTTGGAAATATTCAATATTTCTTTTAATAAATGTACATGCATGTATATCAGTTTATTGTAATACTTGAGTATACTGTAGAAGAAAATTATTTTGTCATAACAAGATCATTTAGTTGCGATTCTGTAGACCACATGTTAGGCTTAAAGGAGGTGCAAATTATACTACCGATGTTAGGGTGCCTGAATATTTTATCAGCCAAATATTACGATGTGGAATAGTAAAGCTTTAATATCTCCAATACAGTAAAAAGCGGCGATTACGTTAAACAAACCCTTTACAACGCAAATGAAGCCTAATTAGTGTTTCCTTCTAAATTGTTATAAAAAATAAGAAACGTAAGTAAAATTGTAATTCTTGACACAAGAAAACAACTTTATTATCAGCAACACTTTTTTAATTATTTTAAAATTCTATCATTAATGAAAACAATGAAAAATATGTGTACATATATGGAAAACTTAACTTAAAATTTGATTCTACTTACAAAAAAAAAAAGTTGTACCAAATTGAATATGTCAAAATTAAAGTGTCATTATTTAAGAGGGGCGTTTACTAACAAATAGAACATTATGCAACTTATATTACTCGCGGGACGGGTAGACGGAAGGGGGTGTGAGTAGGTGGAGGTAGACGATATTCGGTTCTGTCACAGCGCTTCGGTTTTATTCACAAATTCTGTCATAGATAAAGGAATACTATAGATGGGAAACATAATGTATAAAGAATGAGTACTTACTGAACTGTTGATGTTGTTGATGTTTTATAATAAGCCAATTTTCGCTTGCCCATAACTTATATTATTAAACGCTCGAATATTATAGGTATATATGACATTTCTTTTTAATTACAAACTGTCACTCTGACTTAAGTCTGGAATAGCCGACCGATTTCGATAGATTTTCGTCTTCGCTAGGACCGGTAGAGATACCGTAAAGTGGGGATAGATGACCCAATAGCTTGGAAAAACCTCGTGTGAAATGTGTGTGACAATGTTTACTATTTAATGTTTTTTATCTTCAAAAATAATTTTATTATTTCGTTCATCAAATGTGCAGCTGGCGCGTGGAAGTTGTTTTTTTTCTTTTGTGTATCAGACTTAGTAGACATTAATTAAATTCATGCATTTTTGTCGTTATTTCTAAGATACATAACTTTTTTAAGAGAATAAATTAGTACAAAAACTGACCTTGACATTATAAATTGATGCCTTTTGCATCACTAACCCAAAGTTGAGATTCTAAAATTACAAAGTAAATTCAAAAAACGCGAAACGCCGATGCCTTAGTTTTCGATAGGTAAACGCTCCTCTTATATGAAAATATTTACAATTACAAAGTAGTTTTTTTTAATAACAAATCACTGGAAACAGCAATATGATAACTTGGGTAGCTTTATCAATTTTTTGAGCAAAAGTAAAACAATTTTGAAATCAATGTTTAGCTAAGATGTTGAACTTTATTTGTCCAAAAATTTATAAGTTTAGTAATGTTAAGGATATTCTTTTTACAAAATTGAAGTTAGACAAACAATTTTAAAATCTCATAGAATAGGAGGTTGAAACAAGAACTTACTTGTTATATTACACTTAGAACTAAAAATAATCTTTAGAATGAACTCAGCTGCCTGACCACGACAACGGTGGTTTGTCCACAGAATCCAAATTTTGCGTAGTATTCATCTCTAAATACATATCTTGTTATTAATAATAATCACCTATTATAAAGTTAATTTCAATAAAAATTCAGAAATTATTTCTTTTAGGTACTACAAGATGTCGTTGCATAAGGATCAATATTTTGAGGTTACCAGAATCAAATTCAACAAGTAAATCGAAGTTATGTGACGGCCTTATATCGTGCTGCGATATCAGATACAGTTGTCCTTGAATATAAAATATTTTGAGGCATAACGTATACCAGCGGATAATTACTACAAGTATACCTATATACTGCTATAGGGGTATAGTAAGCTCGTTACCCCCCTTATAGTTAATGTTCTTAAAGAGCAATGAGACTAATTAAATTAAAATTGAAAAACTGTTAAAAGTTACGAGAGAAATGTTATCCAAGTTAAGTTTTACAAACACTAAATATTAAGCAAGTGAAGGTCTAAATTGAATTGCTGTTTACTGTATATGTGGGTCTAATTAAATAATTCAATGAAATGTGACTAACACTGTTGTATTAAATTTTAAATGTACTAAATTTCGCGCTTGAAATTTCCTTCCTATCTCTTATAATTTTAGCCAATGATCTATTTCTAAAAGGAGAAGGGGTTGTTTCCGGCATCAATAGTGAATTATTCTCGATTACACTTAGTCTTGTGAACGGTTTGTGAATATTCTTTCTCAAGGGTCGTTGAGGGGGTTCATATATATAATACAAAAATACACTACTAGAGTCACTCAAATTACCTGTACATTTACTGATTTCCGGGATGCTGTCGGGTGAATTATCGGCTGGATTGGAACACCTGTGGGAATAAGAAAATGCGCTTCCACGTTGTGCATATAGTGGACTCAAATTTACGAGATTGATGGTGGGAGTTAAGTACGTAAATAACAAACACAAACACAGGTATATATAATAATTCTCTATATTTTACTTTAAACAGGTTACAATTTGAGTATGTATGTTGTAGATGGAGTATCTTTATTATGAGACAAAATAAAACATTTATAGGAGTATTATCTAACAAAGTGAAGAAATACACACAGTTCCACCATAAAATGTACAATTATCCACCGAATGAGAACACAGCGGTTGAGTGCCAATGTGTGAAATGTATATGGACAGAAATGATGTCCCAAAATTATCTAAAAGTGAGATTTTGGAGCTCCCATAAAACTAATTGTGACTGGAGAACCACAAATTTACTGTACGTAAGTTAATTTTAATATTTTGCTTGTTATTGAGCCCTATTTAGTAGCTTGTTTATCAAGATAGGTTACGTTTGAATACATTAAACGTGACGGACTGTATAATTAAATAATGCCTTTAATATCTAGTGAATTAGAACACCAAACGATTTATTTCTTAGTAAATTCAATCTTGTTGACTATTAATACTGATCTGACTTTGAACGAATTGATATTGACTTTAATCTTAATAAAAAACTACAATTTTACACCTTAGTTTGATATAAATACAGTGGCTTTGACGTTACACCTCTTTGGATGTCGTAAATACTTGTAAAAAACTTTCACAATACCTTCAATTTAACATATCAAAATGTTCGTTAGCTTTATGGAGGGTCCTTATGGTGAACTGGAACGGGCTTTGTAGCTGGTTATCCCTTGAATACTTCGGACTTTCGGCTGGATGAATCTCGGGATCGAAATTCTGGAGAACGCCTTCGGGTATCTAGGTCCTCGGTAGCGGTGTTGGATTTGAGCAGCAGGCAGGATCTTCAGCTCGGAGATGCTATTGCCGTCGGTCTTGGTTCGTAGTCTTAAGTATCGGTAAGTGGATTTTTCTTCCACTGTATTGTAATTTAATTTATGTGTCCGTCTCGATTTATTTGAGGTTATGATCTTTGTTTATATTCTCTTCTCTTTTCAGCTCCAGTGGCGCTTATCTTCGCTCGTTCGTATTGGTAAAGCAGAACTATTTCTAGATGATCGGCGTGTTTGACCGGCCGAAATGTCGGGATCGTTTTAAAAGTTGCCGCGCTGGATTTTCAGTGGCGTTCACCTTGACGCTGACCCACTGACTTACTAACTAGATGATGATTCATTCCCCTGTCTGGTGTATATATACCTTATATATAGGTCAAGGTTGTCTATTGTTTAAAGCTTCGAACCCAAAGTGGTTATCGATTATATTTTGATTGATTATAATAATATTTGATTATTTTACAATGCTAAAGGATGTTATTCTGTAGTTTTTATATTTATAATAATTAAATAAAATATTTTCAGTACGTGAAAATCTCTGAATACTAATTTTAGGAATTTTAATGAGTATGGCATTTTTAGCGTCGCTTTTCGATACATTTGTACAGTCATGTGCAAAAAAATAATGAAATGTTATAATTTTTGGATTTTATCCAAAAATAAGGATATTTGGACTTTATGTGGAGCTGGTTTACATATTAACTTAATTACTAAATACATTCAATTTTATTTCTGTTTTTTATTTGATTAAAATCTGTGCATTAAAAATAAACTGCTTAATGCGGTTTTTAAATTTTCAATTCAAAGTCAGTTTCCTTTTATATTTTAATAATGAATTATCTTGCTCAATGGATTATTAAAATTTTATCAAATCATTCACATTTAACAGTTCAAAGGATTATTTTTATATACCCTTTTTTTGTATAATTGTAGCAACACTTATTCAGTTTTTTACATGTCAAATTAAATATTGATTTTAGTAGTAATTTCTTGCTAATGGCTTTAGTTTGATAGGGCACTTAATTATGCATGTCCTTCGTATCTGTAATTGGCCCAACATGTTTATATTTAAGGTGTTTTACTAAATTGCTGTGCTGTGATATGTGCAGTTTGAGTATTTAACTTCATATATCAGGCACTTACTAAATTTTGTTACGAAATTTACACTTAAAAAGGACATGTGATCTGGGTCCATACGTGATACTTTATATGCTGTTTGTACTTAAATTAAAGTCCTATTGATATTCATGCCCTAATTCAAATCTGTTCTAAATATAGAAGAGGCTGTAGTTAATTTATGTTTTCACATTAAAATTGGTTTCCTCACCGAGTTAAATTGTATTTGACTTAATAATGGGCGTTCATGATGAACGTTCATTCCTTGCATTAAATGATGCTATTGAATATTTCTCGGTCAATAATTCTATTTGTGCTTTTAAAAACAAGAGATATACAATCAAAGAGCTTTGGAGTGTCACTCCTAGTATGTACAATTCATGATTATGTTTTGATTTAGTCATAATAGCATTTTTATATCGGCCATATTTGTATGCTCTAAATGCATGTGTTGTGTGTGCTAGACAAGATGCTTTGTCAAAACTCAATGTGTAAAGATAATGAAAGATTGAAAATAATGTATGCCACATAAGTCTAAGACTGTATAGTGCGTTACTGTGTATTTAAATTTGTTCTCACTAATATAGTCATGTTTTTATGCTAATTTCTTATATCTTATCTTTTTAAATAAACTTTATGACCAAGATATAATTGTTTGCTAAATCGATTATATGGGATTGATTCTGTGTGCATGGTGGATTTGTTATTTCTCTCCTTTATTTAAGTAACTCAATGGCAACTACAACATTTCAACATGTACCAGGGTTCGTCCCTAATAACAAACTTAAAAGTTAACAAAAATGAGTGTTGTGACTCGTAACTAATTATGTGTATTTGAATAGTCTAGGAACAGATACGAGACTAGTTCAATACATTTATTCATAAACGTATATGCATATATGTACGAAGTGGGATACACAGCATACACCTGTCATTACCAACAGCGAACGCACAGACACGTGTTACGACCTTCAAGGCCTCGTACTTTATAGTTTTTTATTTTTATTATCTTCCATTTTGATATGGCAGTGCTACCTATTGCCCTTAATATACGGAGATACACATTTAACATACAGGTTTCTCTTTGGCACTGTGTGCAACTTGAAACCTTCGCGTTCGATGTCACGCTTGGGTGACAGATGTCGCTCGGATATTCTCACTGGCATTTGCAATACAAGCCGACATAAGTTGCGATTTTGTAGTTGTTGATCATTGCTGGCAGTGCCACGTACTGCAAAGGTCGAAACACGTGTCTATGCGTTCGCTGTTGGTAATGACACCTAGGTGTATGCTGTGTATTTTATTTCGCACATATATGCATATACGTTTATATGTAAATGTATACCGATAGGTCCAGCTCGGAACGGGCCATAGTCAGCAATGAGTGGCAACACCGAAACCCCCACCGAAACCCCTCTACCCGCAGCAGCAGCACATTGCAGTTAAGAATTTAGTAAGACTTAAACCGCGCAAGGATATAGTCGTTTGCATATTCGTTCTGTATACGTAATTTGCCCATTTGTTTCAGACATAATAAGGTCCAATTTATTATTATTGTTGTATTCTTAGCTGCTACGGAAAAGTAATTTTAAGTAATAAAAAAACAATAACGTTTTCTAAAAGATAAAAGTAAAAAAATCAATAATTCTACAAAATAAATTCAAATTTTAAGAAAGTCACTCAAAATAGGAGCACGCGGAGTAGTATCGTACACACGTTGCCACATAGCATTACGTTCCATACGTATATTGTTGCCTATGTATGGCCCGTCGCGGGCTGGACCTATCGGTATATGTTTACTTGTGATAGTATACAAAACAAATTTCATTATTTCTCTAATATTACATCCCTGATTCTATTTTTTACAGTGTACAAAATATACGTCTATCTGATTAGTATTAGTAGTTACTTCGTACGTTTTTTAATCAATATCCTGCTCATTATCGATTGTGTTTCCTTAAGTGGTAAGCTTTATAAATCGTACGTTCACTCTCAGGTGCAAGGCATTTCACAATTAGACGAACAGCCAGTATGAAGTGCTACGCGTTAGTATTTTTCATATTAGTGTCCCATTTCTACAGTTATGAGGCGAAAGCTGCGAAAGGCCTCAAAATTAAGGCCGGTGGCAAGCAATTTAAAACCGTCAAATTTATTCCCGAGAAGCCTGACCATAAATCCCGTCAACCACATCATAGACAAGTCAGATATGTGGATGATGAATATATAGTATTTGAATGCTCTGTTGTGGACTACGATAAACTGGAATGTTATATACCGAGTAAGAAATATTTCCTTAATTAATATTAAACTAATTCTTTAATACAATAAACGTACATAAATGTTGAATCTTTGCTTCTTTTTTTACTAGTACGCGCTATGAGCTCTATGGAAGTTCAGCTTATTGGTTTTAATGATCTACAAAATAATTAAGATCAAGTATGAATTCCTAATATGATGCCAGTATGTGCTTAACACCTGGTCTTCCAACTGATCTACAAGGCTATGTGTTTTCAAGTCTTTTATATTATCTGAGTTGGAAATAAATAGCAAAAACTGTTTGTGTGTTTAGGTTACACCAAACCGGATATTATATGCAATAATCTTCAGTTACATGAAAAAATAACTTCTGCCTGACATGATTATTTATTACAGAATTTAAGATTATTTGCAGTGCTTATAATATTTTGAAAAACTCAAAGTTTAAACTTAGGTACTTACAGTTTTTATTTCTGGTATGGTTGTTGCTATAAAAAAAACAGTATACATTTTACACTGAAATCTTCTGACTGTTATTGATTGGCTGTTGTGATGGTGGTGGCAGTAAATTTTGCAATAATTCCACGTCGATTGTAAAGTGTTGAGTGAATGTTCGGAGAATTAATTATAGCTCAGTTTCTCCCTGTTTCGTTATTTATAATTTTCTAAATAGGAATTTTTTAACGCAAATAAATACATTTTAATTTGAAATCATTTTCGTACTTGCACTTAGCATATATTATTTTAGACGATCTAACCTAGCATGTCCTTAATGTAAGTGCAGTCGTCAGGCATTAGATTACAGTTACTGTAATGGCATTAAAACGTATCCAGAAAACAGTTAAACATGATATTCACATGTGTTATGAATGTGCTCAGCTTGATATACAGTAGTATTAGTAAAAATGCTGCCTATTAGTGAACTTTCTCTATTGGGACTATATATTGTCTGACATAGTTCAAACATGTATTTAGAAACTGATGGTTCTCAGAGGTGTTATTTTCGAGATTAATTTATAGACCCGCATACAAATATATTGCATTCTGTTTTAAAGGAATCCAAAAGACATTGTAATGACGCTCTAAAGAATATATTCATAGACCCTAGACCATTTCTGTGTATTGTGTAAAATTGCTATGCTCATTGGATTTATTTGTATGTCGTGACTTGAGTTACGTACCAAAGTATCAAAATGAAAGATACGATCACTCAAAAAATAATAAATCAAACAAGTTTGGTCTAAAGCATTTCTTCGTAACTTCGCGAACTACAAATTGTAAACATTATTTGATACTTTTGTTACATCCTGTATACATTTCAATAAGAGTAAATAAAATTATATTTATTGGCTAATATTTTTCTTTGTTATCTAAATTATATTAATACTTTTTGCAGAAGATGCAATTATCTCTTTGGCGGAGGAGATAATAAACCCTGGACCAGGACCTGGACCAGGACCAGGACCAGGACCACAACCAACACAAAAACCGGACACTGATACTATTGGAGGTGAATTAATTCCGGGCGTTCTTGATTACTGTGATGAGCCGGAAGAGGATGTCTACCCTTGGGATGAATATTATGATTATTATAACCACTAAATTATTTTCCTTTTTTTAATAATTGTAAATAAGTCGGAAATTGTGATATAACGCTTTAGTTTATCTGCTTTAATTATCCAGTAATAATATAAATATATATTACATTAAAGCCATACGTGTATTTTATTGATTTATTTCCTAAATTGTCCTAAGCGAGATTAGAATCGATGCAATCGAGCAATTCTGATTTAAACAAGAATTGCATGAAAAGAAGCCTTGATATTATGTAATTTTTTTTATAGTAGAAGTAATTTATTAATAGCTATATATAGCATGATCTTCCATTTTACTAGAAAATTGCACCCACATAATCGGTCGGAATCAGATAATGCAGTTCAGATGTTTTTTTTAAATAAACTAGGATTACTCCCGTTTGGTTTAACCGATTTGAATAAGTTTGATCTCATTTAAAAGAGCCTTGTTTGCTCTACAAACTGAACTTGTGTTTTTGTAGCTCGGACTTTTGCCGTCACCGGTAGATGGCGTTATCTGAAATGTAAGCAAATATTAGGCTATTTTTCAAAAAAGTTAAATACAATGATATGTTTCTTTTTACATAATCTAATAAAGAATTAAATCCTCTACATTTCGGTAAAAAAACCAAATTTTTATGTTTTTTAGAACAGGAGATATTGGCAAAAATAGATGAAAATGCCTGAATTCTCTTGTTTTAGTTGTCTTTTGTTATATATATAATTTTACTGAATTTATTATATATATATTGAGGTGGTCTTGAGCCTCCTCAATACCACTCAATAATTATTTAAGTTTGTTATTAGGGACGAACCCTGGTACTTGTTGAAATGTTGGAGTTGCCATTGCTTTACTTATACAAAGGAGAGAAACAACAATGCACACAGAATCCATCCCACTTAAGCAATTTAGCAAACAATTATATCTTGGTCATGTAGTTTATTTGAAAAGTTAAGATTAAAGAAATTAGCATAAAAAACCTAACTATATTAGCGAGAACAAATTTAAATACACAGAAACGCACTATACAGTCTTATACATATATGACATATATTATTTTCAATCTTTCATTATCATTACACATTGAGTTTTGACAAAGCATCATGTCTAGCACAAACAACACATGCATTTAGAACTTACAAATATGGCCGATATAAGAATGCAAATTAGGACTAAATCAAAACATAATCATAATTTGTACATACTAGGAGTGACACTCCAAAGCCCGTTGATTGTATATCTCGTGTTTTTAAAAGCACAAATAGAATTATTGACCTAGAAATATTCAATAGCATCATTTAATGTAAAGCATGGACGTTCATCATGAACGCCCATTGTTAAGCCAAATACAATGTAACTCGGTGAGGAAACCAATTTTAATGTGAAAATATAAATTAACTGCAGCCTTTTCTATATTTAGAACAGATTTGAATTAGGGCATGAATATCAATAGGGCTTTAATTTAAGTACAAACAGCATTTGAAGCATCACTAAGATACCTAGATCACATGTCATATTAAAGATAGAATTTCGTGACTAAATTTAGTAATTGCCTGGTATATGAAGTTAAATACTCAAACTGCACACATCACAGCACAGTTATGAATAGGAATTGTCATGAATTGCGTCCTTACTAATGCATAATTATCAAAAGCATCATTTCTAATTTAGAACTAGTAGCCATCATGAACAAACGTCAACATCAATTTGTAAAGTTTAGTAAAACACCTTAATTATAAACATGTTAGGCCAATTACTGACACGAAGGACATACATAATTAAGTGCCCTACCAAACTAAAGCCATTAGCAAGAATTTACTAATAAAATCAATATTTAATTTGACATGTAAAATACTGAATAGGTGTTGTTACAATTATACCAAAACTGGGTATATAAAAATAATCCTTTGAACTGGTAAATGTGAATGATTTGATAAAATTTCGATAACCAATTGAGCAAGATAAATTAATATTAAATTATAAAAGGAAACTGACTTTGAATTAAAATTTAAAATACACATTAAGCAATGTATCCTTAAATGCACAGATTTTAATCAAATAAAAAACAGAAATAAATTTGAATGTATTTAGTAATTAAGTTATTATGTAAACCAGCTCCACATAAAGTCCAAATATCCTTATTTTTGGATAAAATCCAAAAATTATAACATTTAAATATTTTTTTGCACATGACTGTACAAATGTATCAAAAAGCGACGCTAAAAATGCCATTCGGATTAAAATTCCTAAAAGCAATATTCAGAGAATTTCACGTACTGAAAATATATTACTAAATTTTTATAAATGTAAAAACTACAGAATAACATCCTTTAGTATAAAAAATTAATCGAATATTATTATAATACATCAAAATTTAATCCATAAACACTTTGGGTCCGAGGCTTTAAACAATCGCCATCACTGACCTATATATAAGGTATACATACTCCAGACGAGGTCATTCATTTTTTTTTGTCATTGATTGATTCATAACCCGACGAGTACGTTGTGAGTCATCACCCAGTTAGTAAGTCAGTGGGTCATCGTCAAGGTTGACACCATTGAAAATAAATACAGCAATAGTTCTGGATTACCAATACGAACGAGCGAAGACAGGCGCCACTGAAGCTGAAAAGAGAAGAGAATATAAACAAAGATTCTAACCTCCAATAAATCGAGACGGACACATCAATTAAATCACAATAAAGGGGAAGAAAAATACACTTACTGATACTGAAGATTACGAACCAAGGCCAGTAGTAGGAACATCCCCGAGCTGAAGATCCCGCTTGCTGTTAAATTCCAAGGACCGCTACCGAAATTCATCCCGGCGGTGTTTCCAGAATATCCAAAGAACAACCAGCGACAAGTCCCGTTCCAGTTCATCATACGGATCCAGTCATAAAGCTAACAAACATTTTTCACATGTTAAACTGAAGGTATTGTGAAAGTTTTTTACAAGTATTTACGACATCCAAAGAGGTGTAACGTCAAAGCCATAGTATTCATATAGAACTAATGTATATAATTGTAGTTTTTTTATTGAGATTAAAGTCAATATAATTTCGTTCCAAGTCAGATTAGGATTAAAAGTCACAAGATTTAATTTATCAAGAAGTAAATAGTTTGGTGTTCGCATTCACATAATATTTAAGGCATTTTTTTTAAATTACAACGTCAGTCACGTTTATGTATGTAAACCTAACCTATCAATATATTCAAGCAACTAAAAAAGGCTAAATAACATGCAAAATATTAACAGTAACTTACGTACAGTAAAAGTTTGGTTCTCCAGTTACAATCAGTTTAGAAGACTTAATTAAATAATTTTGGGACGTCATTTATGTCCATGTACAGTTCATATTTTAGCACTCAACAGCTGTACTCTCATTAGGTGGATATTTGTTACAATTTATAGTGGAACTGTGTACTATTATTCTCGTTGTTAGTTTATTTTCATATAAATGTTTGTTTTCTCTCCCAATAAAGACACTCCAACTACTAAAAATAATAATTACAAGATTGGTAACCTGTTTGTTTAAAATATAGAGATTTGTTTTACATACCTGTGTTTATTTTGGTTATTTTGTTACGTAACGCCCACCATCAATCTCGTGGTTGTTCGTTCCTTTTAAAGACGACGAGGAAGCGCATTTTATTTTGCCCACAGGTGTTTCATCATCCTCGAGGATTTGCCGACAGCTACCAAGGATCATAAGTAAGCGTACAGGTAAATGAGTGATTTAGTACGGTATTTTTGTCTTACATGAACCCCCCCAACGACCCTGAGAGAGGAAAAGTACAAACCGTTCACAAGATTAACTGTATTCGAATATAATTTACTAAAGGCCGGAAACAAACCCCCTCTCTTTTTCTTTAAAATTAGAGTATTGGCGTAAATCATAAGAGATAGGAAGAAGAGTTTCAAGCGCGTATTTTAAGACATTTCAAATTTAATACAACAGTGTTAGGTACTTTTTTTTGAGTTATTAAATTTAGACTTTCACTTTCTTACCAGTTAGTATTTGTAAATCTTAACTTAGATAACATTTCTCTCGTGAATTTGGACAGTTTCTTAATTAAAATTTTATTCTAATTAGTCTCATAGCTCTTTAAGAGCACTATACTGCTAGGGGTTTATATAAGCCCCCCCTACCCCCTATAACATATTGGCTCCACAACGTGGTGCGTTTCAAAAAGACCTACTAAATACACTCACATAATATTTTTTTAGTTATCCCAGAAAATCAGCAGATCAACCAAGAAGTGGAGAATTTAAATAAACTAAAGTATTTGTAATAATAAAAAAAAATAAAAAAAGGAAAATGTGTGTCTAATTTGTGTATTTGTATATGTGCACTTCCACAGCTTGATGGTGATAAATAAACAAACACTGGTAAAAGTAAAATCATTTATTTTTGTATAATAAAAATCAAGTACAGGTAATAGAAGTTACATAGTAGGTACAATACAGTATACAGGGTGTAATAGCAACGGTAATTTTAAAAGTAAAGTAAGGTACAAACATATACATTTATTTTTTTGTAACATAATAGGTTGTTGTAATAACACAGGTATAATATATTATTTACGTGTATTTTAAAATAACAGACATCAAAATGAACACCTCAAATGTAACACTCGAACAACTCCTACTTGAGATACAGAACATGGACGAAAAGACTAAAAAACGCATAGAAAATCTATGCAACAGAATAGAACAAACCAACAAAAATATGTACGAAGACATGGAAAAGAATAGGGCAGAAAACAATCAAAATATAGAAAAATTAGAGAAAAAGATGGAAGAACAGAACGAAAAGACGAGTAAAAACATAGAGAAATTAGAGGAAAAAATGGACGAACAGACCGAAAAACCAATAAAGGATTTATGCAATTCAGCGAAAATCAATTATAGTGACTACAATAAAAGAAAATTGGAGATGGAGGCGGAACATCTAGAAACAGACAATACACTAGACAAGCATGAAAAAAAAACAGCATCATTACTGAATACAAAGATAAAATCAGTAGAAGGGCATAAAGAAAAATTACCAAATGAAGCGGATGAAATATTCCAAGAAACCGTCGCATTCATCAAACAGGGTAACGAAAACCCACAGATAGAAATTGTGAAAGAAGAAGAAATTGAAGAAATAAAAACAGACATGCCTATCCACGAACATGATGAACAAAATGAAACAAAACTAAGAAAAACTTCCACAAGAATACAATTGCCAAAGAGGACAAAGCACATGGATTCTGGCAGACGAATTTTAAGAATATGGTTCGACGCGCTTTTACATACTGAAGAAACTGAGGAAGATTTACCCATTTCCATAGCAAGCTTGTTAGTTGACATCAATACTTATTCATTTAAACACACAAGTTCACAAAAATACACTACGGTAAGAAAGCAAAACACACTAACACAATTAATTTGTCACATAACCAAGACGTACAAAGAATTCAACATACTGAAGGGCATGGGGATAGCTTTATTATTAAACAAGGAAAATAAGGTAACCCACATACATCTCACAAAAATACACACACACATACGCAACCAACAAGACATGGATTATCAAACACAAACAATTTACACTAACACTGTACTTAGGTATCAGAAAAATATTATTGATTTCCACTTAAAAATTATAGGGAAATGAGATCTCTCATATTAGTCAGGACGGGAGATTCCAAAGAGATCGTCTCTCGAAGGTATTTGCAACACCTATCTTTCCCAGCAAATTCTTAGAACTCATATTAGTCAGGACGGGAGATTCCAAAGAGATCGCCTCCCGAAGGTATTTACGACACCTATCTTTCCCAGTAAATTCTTAGATCTCATATTAGTCAGGACGGGAGATTCCAAAGAGATCGCCTCCCGAAGGTATTTACGACACCTATCTTTCCCAGTAAACTCTTAGATCTCATATTAGTCAGGACGGGAGATTCCAAAGAGATCGCCTCCCGAAGGTATTTACGACACCTATCTTTCCCAGTAACCCCTTTGATCTCAACAACCCCAAAACTCTATGTCGAAAAATAGACACTGCTAGGTCTCATCCATTTAAAGAACCTTATAACCCCCACAAGTTCCCAACTCTCATAAGAATTTCTCACCCCAAAAAGATTTCTGACACACCCCAACAGACTTCTCAAAACCCTTTACAATTTCTTCGAACCCCAAGAAGACTTCAAAACACAAAAAAAATTATATCAGTATCAAAAATCATCTCTCACATGTCACAGCAACATCAGCCCCGCTGCTAGACTATGATCCGAACAAGGATATAACACCCCTGATAAATAAAATAGTTGTTTAGAAATAGGATAAAAATAGTCGTACTACCTAGCCTTAAGTGTTTAAAGTTAACCTGTCTCTACATGAAATATAAATAATTAGAATTAAGATGTTACTTATCCACGTGTAATATAAGTTGGACAACAAGAATCAGTATCGGACAACATTAGAAAATAAAATACAAACCCTTATGAAGCTAAAACGAAACTAAAAAGCAAAATTTGAAGAAAAAAGGAACAAAAAGGAAACCATACATGCCAGAAGGAAAATTTTAAAAATTCACAAACAGAGCAAAACTTGGAAGGAAGACAATAGTCAACGAACAAAGAAAAGAAGAAATGGACATATCTAAAAATGAAAAATATATCAATTGTACAAAACAAAAAGAAAAATACTCTGTGATTATTGGAGAGAAAGAAGAAAAAAATAAAAAGAATTCAAAAGAAAAGGCCGAAGAAAAATATAAATTTGTGAAGAAAATGTTTTATTTATTAGCAGAAATGACTGCATAAACAGTAATTGTGATTACTAAAAATATGAAAATGAAAAATGTAGAAATACGACATATGCGAGAAAGCATGAAAATTATGAATTATGAAAAAAAAATATATGAAGAAAGGAAAAATGAATTATTATAATGAAAATGATATGGTATTCAAAGCACCTAAGAATGGGCTTGAATATATTTCCTCAAAGAAAGGGAAATAAATTGATGCGATATGCATAAAATATGGAGAAAGCGATTTAATAAAGAAAACATTACACAAGAAAATATGAGTTATTATTAGGCCAATAATATCAGCCACAGCTGAAAAGAATCAGAACTTCAAGAAAAATACACAATCACATAATCACAGAAAAATATTCAGAAGTACGGAAAGGACCATTTTACAAAACTCCAAGGAAAGAATCGGCATAAGAAAAAAAATCCAAGAAACATACTCCTGAAGTCAAATTTTCATAAGGACAACTTACTTAAAATTACACACATAATTTATAATAAAAAAAAAAATAATGTTTACCCATAGAGTACGATACAACTTATATATAAAAAACATTGAAACAAAATCAACAACAGCTTATACTACACAAGATACAAAATAAAATGAAGTTCATAAATATGCTACATACATATGAAATTTCTTTTACATAATTAACAAATAATATTAGGTATTAAGAAGTTATCAAACAAAAATTAGTATACTGTAAAAATTGTTACAAACATAAATTCATCATAAGTATTAACTTAAAACTTAAGAAATTCTCTAAACTAGCCTAAATACATTAAAAAAAAAAATTATAATAAAGAATATTTTCCTAATAATTAATTAATATGTTAATGAACGGAAATTTTAATTGCATAAAAATTTACATTCATTAAGAAGGGCATGTTGAGGTGGTCTTGAGCCTCCTCAATACCACTCAATAATTATTTAAGTTTGTTATTAGGGACGAACCCTGGTACTTGTTGAAATGTTGGAGTTGCCATTGCTTTACTTATACAAAGGAGAGAAACAACAATGCACACAGAATCCATCCCACTTAAGCAATTTAGCAAACAATTATATCTTGGTCATGTAGTTTATTTGAAAAGTTAAGATTAAAGAAATTAGCATAAAAAAAACCTAACTATATTAGCGAGAACAAATTTAAATACACAGAAACGCACTATACAGTCTTATACATATATGACATATATTATTTTCAATCTTTCATTATCATTACACATTGAGTTTTGACAACGCATCATGTCTAGCACAAACAACACATGCATTTAGAACTTACAAATATGGCCGATATAAGAATGCAAATTAGGACTAAATCAAAACATAATCATAATTTGTACATACTAGGAGTGACACTCCAAAGCCCGTTGATTGTATATCTCGTGTTTTTAAAAGCACAAATAGAATTATTGACCTAGAAATATTCAATAGCATCATTTAATGTAAAGCATGGACGTTCATCATGAACGCCCATTGTTAAGCCAAATACAATGTAACTCGGTGAGGAAACCAATTTTAATGTGAAAATATAAATTAACTGCAGCCTTTTCTATATTTAGAACAGATTTGAATTAGGGCATGAATATCAATAGGGCTTTAATTTAAGTACAAACAGCATTTGAAGCATCACTAAGAGACCTAGATCACATGTCATATTAAAGATAGAATTTCGTGACTAAATTTAGTAATTGCCTGGTATATGAAGTTAAATACTCAAACTGCACACATCACAGCACAGTTATGAATAGGAATTGTCATGAATTGCGTCCTTACTAATGCATAATTATCAAAAGCATCATTTCTAATTTAGAACTAGTAGCCATCATGAACAAACGTCAACATCAATTTGTAAAGTTTAGTAAAACACCTTAATTATAAACATGTTAGGCCAATTACTGACACGAAGGACATACATAATTAAGTGCCCTACCAAACTAAAGCCATTAGCAAGAATTTACTAATAAAATCAATATTTAATTTGACATGTAAAATACTGAATAGGTGTTGTTACAATTATACCAAAATTGGGTATATAAAAATAATCCTTTGAACTGGTAAATGTGAATGATTTGATAAAATTTCGATAACCAATTGAGCAAGATAAATTAATATTAAATTATAAAAGGAAACTGACTTTGAATTAAAATTTAAAATACACATTAAGCAATGTATTCTTAAATGCACAGATTTTAATCAAATAAAAAACAGAAATAAATTTGAATGTATTTAGTAATTAAGTTATTATGTAAACCAGCTCCACATAAAGTCCAAATATCCTTATTTTTGGATAAAATCCAAAAATTATAACATTTAAATATTTTTTTGCACATGACTGTACAAATGTATCAAAAAGCGACGCTAAAAATGCCATTCGGATTAAAATTCCTAAAAGCAATATTCAGAGAATTTCACGTACTGAAAATATATTACTAAATTTTTATAAATGTAAAAACTACAGAATAACATCCTTTAGTATAAAAAATTAATCGAATATTATTATAATACATCAAAATTTAATCCATAAACACTTTGGGTCCGAGGCTTTAAACAATCGCCATCACTGACCTATATATAAGGTATACATACTCCAGACGAGGTCATTCATTTTTTTGTCATTGATTGATTCATAACCCGACGAGTACGTTGTGAGTCATCACCCAGTTAGTAAGTCAGTGGGTCATCGTCAAGGTTGACACCATTGAAAATAAATACAGCAATAGTTCTGGATTACCAATACGAACGAGCGAAGACAGGCGCCACTGAAGCTGAAAAGAGAAGAGAATATAAACAAAGATTCTAACCTCCAATAAATCGAGACGGACACATCAATTAAATCACAATAAAGGGGAAGAAAAATACACTTACTGATACTGAAGATTACGAACCAAGGCCAGTAGTAGGAACATCCCCGAGCTGAAGATCCCGCTTGCTGTTAAATTCCAAGGACCGCTACCGAAATTCATCCCGGCGGTGTTTCCAGAATATCCAAAGAACAACCAGCGACAAGTCCCGTTCCAGTTCATCATACGGATCCAGTCATAAAGCTAACAAACATTTTTCACATGTTAAACTGAAGGTATTGTGAAAGTTTTTTACAAGTATTTACGACATAATATAATATATAATTGTAGTTTTTTTATTGAGATTAAAGTCAATATAATTTCGTTCCAAGTCAGATTAGGATTAAAAGTCACAAGATTTAATTTATCAAGAAGTAAATAGTTTGGTGTTCGCATTCACATAATATTTAAGGCATTTTTTTTAAATTACAACGTCAGTCACGTTTATGTATGTAAACCTAACCTATCAATATATTCAAGCAACTAAAAAAGGCTAAATAACATGCAAAATATTAACAGTAACTTACGTACAGTAAAAGTTTGGTTCTCCAGTTACAATCAGTTTAGAAGACTTAATTAAATAATTTTGGGACGTCATTTATGTCCATGTACAGTTCATATTTTAGCACTCAACAGCTGTACTCTCATTAGGTGGATATTTGTTACAATTTATAGTGGAACTGTGTACTATTATTCTCGTTGTTAGTTTATTTTCATATAAATGTTTGTTTTCTCTCCCAATAAAGACACTCCAACTACTAAAAATAATAATTACAAGATTGGTAACCTGTTTGTTTAAAATATAGAGATTTGTTTTACATACCTGTGTTTATTTTGGTTATTTTGTTACGTAACGCCCACCATCAATCTCGTGGTTGTTCGTTCCTTTTAAAGACGACGAGGAAGCGCATTTTATTTTGCCCACAGGTGTTTCATCATCCTCGAGGATTTGCCGACAGCTACCAAGGATCATAAGTAAGCGTACAGGTAAATGAGTGATTTAGTACGGTATTTTTGTCTTACATGAACCCCCCCAACGACCCTGAGAGAGGAAAAGTACAAACCGTTCACAAGATTAACTGTATTCGAATATAATTTACTAAAGGCCGGAAACAAACCCCCTCTCTTTTTCTTTAAAATTAGAGTATTGGCGTAAATCATAAGAGATAGGAAGAAGAGTTTCAAGCGCGTATTTTAAGACATTTCAAATTTAATACAACAGTGTTAGGTACTTTTTTTTGAGTTATTAAATTTAGACTTTCACTTTCTTACCAGTTAGTATTTGTAAATCTTAACTTAGATAACATTTCTCTCGTGAATTTGGACAGTTTCTTAATTAAAATTTTATTCTAATTAGTCTCATAGCTCTTTAAGAGCACTATACTGCTAGGGGTTTATATAAGCCCCCCTACCCCCTATAACAATATATATATATATATATATATATATATATATATATATATATATATATATCATAAATTCAGTAAAATTCTAACACGCAGACCAAATAATAAAATGTCACAAAAGCGGAAGAAATTTGAAAGGCCCTGTAATACCGGTGCAAAATATATAAAAATATATTAAATAAAAATATGTATAACATTTCGTTAGTTCCTGTTTAAGAAACCAAAATTACAGAAATGTAATTTTATGTAAACGTTCGAAAATCATGTAAGTATTTCAAATTTTCATATACTATGATTTACTATACTAACAATTAATACTAACACTATCAGAATAAAACTAATATTAAACACTAAAATAACTACAGTTACATTACTGTAAAGATTGGTTTGCAAATTTTTTAATGACGGCCTAATTGTTCAAAATGAGGCCCATCATTGTTAATGTAAGCCTGCAACCTTTGCCGCGTGGATAAAACAGAAGTTTCAATTTCCGCCTCCGATATGTTTCGTACTGCTGCTATAATTTTCTTCATTATATTTTGTCTTGTTGTAGGCCGGTTTTCAAAAACAATGTCGTTAACTCTCCCACAAAAACAAAAATCTAGGATGTTGAGGTCTGGTGACCTGGCGGGCCAGGGAAATATACTACCCCGTCCAATTCACTTTTAAGGATATGTCTGATCTGAGAAATCCCGGACGCTTGCCGCAAAATGCGCCGGGCACCCATCGTGCTGAAAAAACTTATCACGACGAACGTCCAGAGGGACATCTGCTGCTAGAAGGAGCAGCTCATTCATAAAAAAATTAAATAAATCTCTCCAGTGAGATGTCGGCTAAAGAAAACGGGTCCAGTAATTTTACCTCCTAGAATACCGCACCACACGTTTACCGACCAGCGGCCTTGATGCTAAACTTCCTGCATCCAACGCGGATTTGTCCTGGACCAATAGTTCATAGTGTGCAAGTTCACACCACCATTGCTATTAAATGTTGCCTCATCCGTCCATAGGACGCGAGAAAGAATTTCGAGGTTTCCGCTACCATATTTAATAGCCATTGACAATAGTCAATCCGGCGATCGAAATCTTCAGCCGTTAAAGCTTGATGAAAAACGATGTAATAAGGATACATCCTGAAAATAATATGGCAAACGTGAACGAAACTGTGAGATCAAATTTATCCAAACTTGTTAGACACTGTTTTAGGTAACTTACTATTATAAAGTATTACTGTAGTCTATATAAACGGTATCGGATAAAAATGGCCGTGACCGGTAAACAGACAATAAATAGGCAGATGAATGTATGAGTTAAACTTAACGGAACCGAGTACGGAACGTTAAAAACAACTGTTATGCTTAATGCTTAAAAGTATTAAAACAAACTGTAGGAGATAAACCAAATTTAACAAAGGCCTTACAAAAAATCTCGAAATAAAGTTTGCTTCATTTTTAACTTAAATCTTTCAATATATTTGGGACCGTAGTTCTACAAATGCCCAACTCTCTACTTGTGGTTTCGGTCACTACATGTGGATTAAATTCAATATATTCTAATACTTTTATAGCATTTTCTTCGGTTCGACCAGTAGGTTGCCTTCTATACACCGGAAGATTAATATCTCCGGTGGTCCAAAGCCTTTCCACTAACCTACGAAAAACACTGCTCACATAATGCCGTCTTCCAGGGAACTGCGTAGCATACACTCTGAAAGCAAATGTAGCATTTCGCATGCATTCGAAATAGACACCAATCATATCGAATGTCTCTTCATTCGCTAACCGCATCTCACTAAAAGAGAAGTTTTCCCAAACACAAAAAAGTAAACGGAATCAATCAAAAACTGACAATAATATTTATTATTTTCACAATTGGTCGTTTTAACACAGAGTTATTGTTTTATTTTTTCATAGCTTACTTTTTTATTTTCAATGGTATATTTTTTGGATTAAAATAAGTATTAAAAATAATCTTGGTTTGTTAAACAGGGTCTTTCAAAATGGTATTACATTTTTCTTGATAATAATAATATGTTAGATAATAATAATATATGTAGCTCAAAATTGTAAGCTTCATAAAAAAAAGGCCAGTAAAACAGGAGAACTTATGAATTTTGCTCTATTTTTGTCAATATCTCCTGTTCTAAAAAACATACAAATTTGGTTTTTTTACCGAAATGTAGAGGATTTAATTCTTTATTAGCTTATGTAAAAAGAAACATATCATTGTATTTAACTTTTTTGAAAAAAAGCCTAATATTTGCTTACATTTCAGATAACGCCATCTACCGGTGACAGCAAAAGTCCGAGATACAAAAACACAAGTTCCGTTTGTAGAGCAAACAAGGCTCTTTTAAATGAGATCAAACTTATTCAAATCGGTTAAGCCAAACGGGAGTAATCCTAGTTTATTTAAAAAAACATCTGAACTGCCCCCACCACTTTATTTCACTAGATACTGAAAAATGTGCAAGACTAAAAGTATTAAAGAATGTGTAAGGAATAAAGTTTAGAAATTTTCAATACCCCTTAATTAGTAAAAATATGAAGAAACTCTAAATTTTAACATTGATCCTGACTGTTACGCCCCCTTGCGGACATTTTACAAACTCCAAAATAATTTCCAGCATTTTCTCTTGGGCACTTTTACTTGACATTTTTTTACCCGGAAGCAATATGACTACTAGTTTCTGAGATATAGCCGGCGGCCATTCTTAGTTGGCCACCCGGTACATATACAGGGTGTAGATAAAGTCTGGAACAAAATTAATATTTCTGTTATCTTCGGTTTGATGGAAAAACCCTGAAACAGGTCGATTTTGCTTTTATCCAGTGCACTTTATAACATCGTGAATTTAATTCTGTCATCTGGTTGCGCGCGGGCGTGACGTCATTAGTTTTTTCAAATGGTAACCCGCCACATTTATTACCCCTTGTCGTTAGGTATTCCATTGTGCATGCAACGGTATAAAAAGTTTGGTACCTTACATAACAATTTTTGGGAGAAAAATGCTTTCGAATTTCAAAAAATTAAAATTTTATTTCTAATGAAAAACTAACCAAAAATTATTTTAAAAAATCAGATAAATTATAATCCGAGGTTTATCTTGGATTGTCGTCAAACAAGACACCAAAAAAATGTCAACGGAAGTGTTCAAATTGTCCGCCATTGGCCATTTGACACTAGCCGAGACGAGAAGATAACAGAAATATTAATTTTGTTCTAGACTTTATCTACACCCTGTACATATATTTTACTGAGAGCATACATGTTTTTCATTCCCTAAGCCTTATCCTAAGTCAGATTAAAATTAATGCAATTTATCCAAGCAATACTAATTTAAATAAATAGTGAGGTGTGACCACCACACGACTTTCTTATACGTATGAGCGTTTCAAATTATATAAAATTGTTCTAAAGTGTTTTAAATAGTTTTATATTAGAAAAATAAGCCTGTGAGCAAGTGTGATTTCTACAAACTTTATAAGTTAGAAAAAACATCGGTAGCCAGGGGTGTGCCGCAGGGATATATTTTGGGACCCACTTTATTCTTAATATATGCTTCTGATCTTCAGGCAGCGCTTCGTGCCTGCGCTATTACACAGTATGCGGAAGACACTACATGCGTTGTATCGAGTGGAAGTCTGGGTGAGTTATCGAGTTTGGCATTTCTGGTGGTGGCTGACATGAGCTCGTGGTGTGACTTTAATATATTAATTTTAAACGTAACAAAGACTAAAGTAGTTTATTTCTCAAAAAATATAAAGGCCGTTCAGTCCCGGTACGTCCATCCTCTGGCTTTCTGGGCTTTACATTGGATTCTTTTTTCTTCTTATTGTGATGATGAAAATTTTCGACCTCGAGATTTTTGCATATATCCACGTTTTGAGGTCCCCCGATTCCGAAAAAGTGGTTTTTAAAAAATGTCTCTCTCCCTGTGTGTGTATGTCAGTGTGTGTGTATGTTAGTGTGTGTGTGTGTGCGCGCGCGCGCGCGTGCGTGTGCGTATGCGTGTGTGTGTGTGTGACCACGATAGCCGCTATAGATATCAATTCCAAATTTTTCAAATTCAAGTTTATACAGATTTATAAAGAATTAATATGTACTCAAAATTAAATTTGAGAAGAATTTTATTAAAAGTGTTTCAGAATTCCTACCGAAAGTAGGTTTTTACTCTTATCGAAAATCAGTCTTTTGCGAATATTTTGCAAGTCATGCTTTTTAGATAGGTACGTTACAAGTATAAAAGTATTTAGAACTTAATTTTCAATACCTTTTATATAAAAGAAAATTTCAAAATTCCGACCGGAAGTAACACTTTTACTCTTATCGCAAATATGTCGTAAATTGTAAATTATGCGTTTTATATATATTTATCAAGAGTATAAAATTATTTAGAGCTAGATTTGGAATATTTAAGTAATACATTTACTCACAGGCTTATTTTATTAGGAGGATAAAAGTATCTAAAACTTAATTTAGAACAACATTACATAATTTGAAATACAGATAAGTCGTGTGGTGCCCACACCTCATTTTTTGTCTTGGCGTGAGCACTGCGTTCTTCTGGTCAGCGGGGTCTCCTCCGCCATATATGCGCTTAACATTTTGAAGAGGTGTACCTCGACCGATGCACTTAAACTATTATTATAGTAAGGTTTTAGTCCTTTCGTGTTTGTATATTTATGAACTGGTTATGGTAGTGCAGAGAAATTCGTCACGGTTTGTTAGGAAGAACCAGGTTTATGCCTCTATGACTACACGCAATTGGCTCAATTTGTCCGTGCCATCGCATAGTACTAGTATTTAAAGATAGCTGCCCATGTAAATAGAACCGCTGTCAAACATAATTTGAAGACATATCTTTTGTATAGGCCCTTCTATATTTTCAACGAGTTATTAAATAGTAAGTTGTAAATATCGGACGTAGATATTGTACAATTGTGTAACTATATGTCTGTTTTTCTAGTGGAAGTACATGTATTGTTACTATTTCTGATTCTGCTATTGCAGTATATTCTTTTTTAACTTTCGTTTTGCTATTTGTTAACACTGCCAAATTTTTTGGTAACAAAATTTACGGAAATAAAGCATTATTATTATTAATATTAATATACCACGTTGCGCTATTTATAGTTGCTGTAGTCACACTGGGCGTCCTTTTTAAGTACATAAGCAATTAATTAGATACTCAGGAAAAGTAGTATCTTATATCCAATCCTTACAACTAAAGCCGTTTTATTCTTTTTGCAATTATTTGAATTACATTTTCAATACAAAGGGTTTATTTATTATTGTGATGTCTAGAATTATAAATAAATTATTATAAATTGAAAATTGTAATTGACATTTGCTTCTTTTCATAAATGCATTTTGTGAATATAATCATTGCAAAATTGTAAGTAAGTATTATATTATTTAACATATTTTATGGTATTTCTAACATGAATGTGTTTCCTGATATTAAATTGCCAAGCATGTACTATAATACACATATCTTCTGATAATATATTAGTAGTTTATACAGCGAGTCAATAATGACAGCTATTATTCCCGAGAGCTGAATTTACGAGCCGAGCCGCGAAGCGGCGAGGGAGTAACTCGGCTCGAGTATATAATATTCATTATTGCGAGTTAGTATACACTACTTTATCTACGGCCAACTGAAGATTACTAAAAAATAAAAATAATTAAACGATAATGTTAGATTACTATATCGATATGACGTTCGACGGTTTAACAGTTAGTAAAAGGGCCCGACTTGTCTATCGTTACTACGACAACGTTATGTTCTTATTGGCAGAATTCAGGGAATAATGGTAACGTTATGTCTGATTTTCCCCGGTCGCATTTCATTATTCCCTCCGGGAATTATGAGTCGTATTATTAAGCAATAGTGATTAATATAATACCTACTTTATTATTAGTCGTCGATAAATGAAGTTTATTCTTAATTTTCAAAGAAAATATTAGAAATTTGTATTATAGGAAATATTCATACTGTTATGTAAAGTTTAGACAAGACAAAATAATGTCAAATTACAATTTATAGACCATTTTTCAAATAATATTTAGAAACAATGTCAATATTAATATTAGTAACAATATTCATAACTAGATAAGATCAGAGAAAATTTTTCTTCTTCAGAGGATTAATTTATACTCCTGAGAAATAAAATAAATATTTCTTTATTTGATAATCGTGGTAGTGTTAAAAGTGATAAAGAAGCATAAACAATCTTCTATTTAACGTGAATAGGAATTCCAGCGACCTAGAGGTTCTATTCAACGTCGAATATTTTTATATCTTTAATAGTGGTTGTTCTAGATCGGAAGGATATTCCGTTTCCTTAATCGTATCCATAGTTACAACATATCTCCAAATATATTTCACTTTTACTTTATTTGTAATACAAAAACATCTCAGTTGTAATAATTCATTCTAATACATATCTGGTGCATTTTAATTTATAAATATGAGGTTATAAATTTGATATTAGTGATAAGATAAAAGTTACCCGATATTCTATAGTGTCAGAAGATATATTAAATAAATAGTCGTTAACTTACTAACCTTTTCCTAATCTATTGTATTATTCTATTTCAATGATTTACAATTTCAAGAGGATATTTGTACTTACATATATGGTTATGTAAATAATGTTTTAATATCGTATTAAACTGATATGCACATTTAAATACATTGAAGTTTTCGTTGTGGAATACCATTTGCTTGCTGTTCAGAAGCATAATAACGAAAACAAATTATTTTCATATTATTCCGACAAGATGTGTTTATAAATATCAGTTGTGTTGAAAGATCTAATCTATGTGTTATACTCAAATATTCAATTAGAATATCGATATAATTCAATTTAGATAATTGGTGAATAATAAGCAGATTTTGTGCTATATGTTAAAAAATGATAAGAACAATTTAAAAAGTATATTTGAACACTTTTATCTAAGAATTATCCGAACTTGTTATAGATCTCTACTATAATTTGAAAGGAATAATTACCCAGATAGTTAAATAGATGACGAAATAATATTAGATTGTTAGGAAAAAAAAAAGACTTTCTTTTTAAATTCAAAATAATTTTATTACACAAAATACTTTACCTTAGATTAAACTATACAGGGTGTCCCAGATAGTGTGCTCACCATTGGGATCTCGTAAACGGTAAGAGATAGAGTTGGTTAAATGAGACAAAATGTACGTGACACCTGGGTTTACTTTTTTAAATAAAAAAACTTTTAAAAAAATGAACGATACGTGCGCTATAGGGGAAAAACTAAAAATCGGCAATTTTAATTTCGTCGTTTAACTTATTTCATGTAAAAGATACCGAAATGCTATTTTAACATTATGAAGGTACTTTTTTACGCAGAATTCAAATTTGGTATTGCAACCTCTGAAGCTTTTATACGTTTCGAGATTTTTATACAAACTTTCTTATTTTAAATACAAATCGTAGGCGGCTTTGACTGTATCAAAAAGAGCATAATTTGCTGATTTCAATGATGTATAACACTTTGGGTTTATTTGTAGAAATAACAAAGTTACAAGAATAATTAGCATATTTTTTTGTTTTATACTTACCTATTCCTGGAAACAAAATACAAAAATGACTGAAAAGTAAATAAAACACTAACTTCACATACCTAACTATTTATTTACTACTAGTAAATAGATAAATTACATTAAATGCTCAAAAAGTCCTCCATTGTTATTGATACATAACTGAGCTCTTCTTAGTGCGGAATTAATCACTTTTTCTAAAATACGTCCATTTATCCGATGAAACTCTCTTAAAACACAAGCTTGCAGTTCCTCCACATTATTAAATTGTGTTTTATACACCATATTTTTTATGTAACCCCAAAGGAAAAAATCCATTGCGGTTAAGTCTGGGGAACGTGTAGGCCATGAAATGGGTCCTCGATTACCAATCCACCGATTACCAAATCTATTATTTAGGTAATTCGTAATAATGTGAGCATTATGTGCTGGTGCCCCATCCTGTTGGAAATACATATTCGCAGTTAGATTAAGCGGAATATCGTCTAGAAGATCTTCTATTTCACCTTGAAGTAAGTTCAAATAGCGTTCACTCGTTAAATTGTTATTGAAGATAATAGGTCCAACTATTCTTCTGCCGATAATACCGCACCACACATTGAACCCAAAACGTTCTTGATGTCGAGCTTCATGTAGAGCATGGGGATTTTCTGTCCCCCAATAGTGAATATTATTTCTGTTAAATAACCCATTGTTCGTAAATCGAGATTCATCTGACCACAACACATTAAACAGAAATGTAACATTGTTTTTATTCTGATTAATGTACCAATGACAGAAACGAGTCCGCCTCTCTGCGTCTCCTGGTTGGAGTCCTTGGCTAATGTGGACTTTGTAAGGATGATATCGATGCTTTTTTAATATTCTATGGGCTGATGTTCTAGGGATTCCGGTGTTGTTTTCTATTTCTCTTGTGGAAACTTTTGGATTTTCACGCACCTGATTTAATACAATAACTTGGGTTTCCTCATCTAATCTTTTTCTATTTCTTTTCGATTTACTAAAGGCACCGTATGTTTTTAGATTTACTTCTAATCTTCGAAATAAAGTTTCGTGTGGTTGCCGTCGATCTGGGTACAACTCCAAATAATGATTAGCTGCATTCCTTGAATTTTTGTGAGCCAATATGTAACTTTGAAGCATATCATATTTCTCTTCATTATTAAATTTCTCCATAACGTGAACAACAATAAACAAGTAATAAAACGAACCAAAACAACAAATGCGGTGATTTTTAAATAAACGAACAAAATAGCAGACTAAATAACACAAAAATAAACCGATACGTAACTTGCTTGTAAATAAATTTGACAGATACTACTTATTGTCTTAATAATTCAATGCTGCCTCTGATGTATAGCCTATGCATTCATAAGGATACCAAAAATTGCACAAATATCATTATAACTTTGTTATTTCTACAAATAAACCCAAAGTGTTAACACCATTGAAATCAGCAAATTATGCTCTTTTTGATACAGTCAAAGCCGCCTACGATTTGTATTTAAAATAAGAAAGTTTGTATAAAAATCTCGAAACGTATAAAAGCTTCAGAGGTTGCAATAACAAATTTGAATTCTGCGTAAAAAAGTACCTTCATAATGTCAAAATAGTATTTCGGTATCTTTTACATGAAATAAGTTAAACGACGAAATTAAAATTGCCGATTTTTAGTTTTTCCCCTATAGCGCACGTATCGTTCATTTTTTTAAAAGTTTTTTTGCTTAAAAAAATAAACCCAGGTGTCACGTACATTTTGTCTCATTTAACCAACTCTCTATCTCTTACCGTTCACGAGATCCCAATGGTGAGCACACTGTCTGGGACAGCCTGTATATTGGCCATTTGCATTAGTGACCCAACTTCTTTGGAATCAAAATATTCTTGATATGCTATTTGAACTCATGAAGTTCCTTAAAGTTTCTGTCTCTAAGAAAGTTTTCCATTGAGCGAAATATATGGTAATCCCATGGAGCAATCTCAGGAATATACGCTGGGTACAAGAGAATATTCCATCCAAACTCCAAAATTGT
The DNA here is from genome assembly GCA_963170755.1 of Amphimallon solstitiale. Classification (NCBI taxonomy): domain Eukaryota; kingdom Metazoa; phylum Arthropoda; class Insecta; order Coleoptera; family Scarabaeidae; genus Amphimallon; species Amphimallon solstitiale. The sequence continues at coordinate 59,094,054 of OY720683.1, read as the reverse complement.
TTGTCGAATCCGAAATTCAGTATACGGTTTTGCTTTATCTTCATAAAAGGTTTCTGTTCACCAACGCAGAGTATTGTAAAAGCAAAATACCCTGCACTCTGTCTAACTGAGCAATAAACAGCTCTCAATTATTCGCACGGTCATCAGAAATAAACTCTAAATGTATCAGACCAAAGATATTTCACCAAACGCAGAGCATTACTTTTCTTCCAAAATGATTTTTGTTCCCTATTGGAATCGGGTTTGCCGACGATTTAGCCATTGTCTGTGGCAGTCGTTTTTAAAAAAAAATCCATTTTTCGCCGCAAGTAATTATTCGCTTCAGAAACCGATGGTCGCGGGGATACTAAAATAATTCGGTGCAAATGTCTACCCGCCATTTGCTTTTGGCTTTGTTAAATCATATGGAATTTTGATAGAACGTTTAAGAATCTTACCACACCTTTTTAAGTGGCACCTAATGGTTGAAATGGATACCCTCAACTGGGTAAACAATCGGCGTATCGTAGTATATGGGTCTTCATTAACAAGTTACAAAAGAACATCTTCGTTCACCTTTAAAGTATGATCAGAACCAGATTTTCTTCGGAGAGTAGTATTACCATTTCCAAATGTTCTAAATTTACGCTGGGCTTTCTTTAAAATGACAGATCCTTCACCTTCTTGTTCGCAGATAATTTGAGTCTCTTGTACTGCGTTATTTCCCTTTCTAAACGCGTACAATAACAGCTCAAAAAATCTGCGTTTTTGATTATCCATTGTAGGATGACAAGAAAATATGGTTTGCCAGCGTTGTAGTATATTGTTTAACAGCTACTTTACCAATCTACAAAAAAAATATTTGGATACTTTGCAAACAAAGTTATTGATTTTGAAAGAAATGACTTTTTTTTCCCGAACAACCTAATATTTATTTTATTTAATATGTGTTGTTACGTTGTAAATTTACTTTGTCTATAGTTCGCGAAAGATTGTGTACCTTTTGTCTAAATACGTGGAATTTTGTATAAAGTTCATGACTTTTTGAGCGTACCCTGTATATTGTCTATTTCACCGGTCACTAAGCCTGCCTGCAGTATGCTTCCGTGGGTACTAAGCCTACTATTGAGCCCTCACCGCTCTAAATCACATACCGCGAACATGACAGATACATTTTGTGTAAGAGCGGGCATTTACACCCTGTTTGTGTGAAAGCCTCTTTATCTGAATAACTAACTTTAATTATCTTAGCTCTAGCTTAATCTAACCTACCTGTAGTTTCGTATTTTACGCATTTGCAATTATTTCTACGCCTTGCTTAAGTATATAAAATATCTTCTTATATATATATTACGACCGATCCCTGCCTAATGCATTTATTGTGGATTGTAGACGCTTCGAAATGATAGTCAAGATATTGTGTAACTGTTCCACAAGTTTTGCGTATTGCCAAACACAGCATCTCGATCAGGCCCCGAGTTTTATTGTCTTGCCTTTTTTCCTTCGCAGTCGTCTCGCTATAAATGTAAGAAGTATTAATTAGGGTAATGCTCGGGACGATAGGGCATACCATTAATTGTTGTCGATCATTTGTGGCTTTCCATCGTTCTTCTAAGTATTAGGAATCTTCTGTGATGCATTCTGGGGTTAGGATCGTAATTTTTCTGAAACATAAGTTTATGATCGGTTCTCGAGACCGTCTTCGGCAGCGTTCTGATGTTTAAGCTTTGGTATTTCGTTAATTACCTGTAGAAACTCTGTTCTCTCTCATAATGGGATAGAAACTGCGTGGAAGATTGTTTGTTTATGTCTTTCAAACTTATCGGTTATGTGCTACAGATCGGTCGGCTCACGGAATGCCAACGTCTCGCATAAATTTTCCCTCGTGCTGTCGGCGCTATAATTTTCTTTGTACAATTGTCGGTTATTCCGCTTATTCTCGTTTCGCCTAAGTCATGTTCTTGTTTGCGAACAATTATAAGTCATAGTGTTAACCCCTTTTCGGTCAAACTCAAACTTGTGTTTCTAATTTTATTTGAATGTTCCCGATTGTCTGTTTGGAGGTATTTCGTGTCGTTATGTTTTGACAGGGCTGTGCGTGGAATTGAACGCGCATGGTATGAAAGAGGTTCCCGCTCCCGATGGACACTTGTCGGTCACATCTTGCATAAAGAACAGTGAGTGCAAATTGCTTTTCTTCCTTTAGTACTTATGTACATTATCCATGTGGATAGTTTTTCGCGTATGCGGCTTAATCTGGAGAAAGCAGAAATTACCGTACCTTCCTTTGGGATATTAGCGTGAATTTATATCGTCGTACCGTTATCAAAAAAATTCACGTATAAGCCACGTGTGTTGGCTTCTTTGTTGAAAATTTTGCACCCTGAGGTGACTTGAAGTCGTTTACCGTGGAATCTCCATTAATTGGGGTAAGTGTGTATATCTCTGCGTTAATTTTCGGGATTTTATCTTTGGGTTTTTTTTAAATTTTAATAGGATTCTTTTGTCGGGCACAAAAGCCCTCAAAAGCTGTTAGGATTCTTTGACGGTCATTTAGGCCCTCCGAAGTCTTTTCTGTGGTGAAATCGCCATAACAGTGGATTTTATCCATCATCCAGCCCACCTGTTGAGTGGAATTTTCCAACAAGGGAGTCGCCGCCATCTTGGGCATCTGCAGCGTCCTTCCGACAACCATTTTGCCAGCTAAGGTTGTAATTTTACATTTATATTTTACGTCCGAATTTCGACGACTTTTCGACTGTGAACAAGACTTCAGTCCGCCTAGTTTTGTCCGAGAATTTTTGAGAGGATTTATTTTAACTATCGCACCTCTTAGACAACTGCGAGGTCACAATTTAATCCTTATTAAATTACCGTTATTATTTTATTAACTTTGTAATAATCAGATTGACCTGAATTTTGGTTTTGTCACTACCTTAATTTCTGTAGCCCTATATTGAGGCAAATATTTAATTAAAAATTTAATTCTAGTAGATTCATTATAAGTTCGATTATCCTTTGGATAGATTTTATTTAAATAGTAATTAAACTCAGTGTATCTCCTCCGATTCAATAGAGGCTTGTTTTATGATGTGTTGCATTTGAAATTTAAGTTTTGTAAATTATTTTGCACGTTTAATTTTTGCCGTAAGTTTGTAAATTTTGCCTTTCGAAGATCAATTAATTTACCTGAGCCAGATAAATTCATTCTTGTAATAGCCAACTTTGGTTCTCGAAGCTCAGGGTTTTCTTGAATATTATGTAATCGTTTTCCTAAATTTTACTTTTAATTAATTTTTGTCTTTGCCAATCAACAGCCTTCAATTAATTTCATTCAGTTCATGTAAGCAAACCGACGTTTTTTTTATTTAGCGAATTATCCTCATTTTAGACTAAGACCTTTTACTGATTTATCATTTGTTCTTTTGCGCTTATAAATTTATATGTATACTCACACCTATGTATTGACATTGCCGTTGTGGCATGTATATGAAAACTTTTGTACACCTAATGTAAGGTGAAAGAAACGTTTCGGCAACCGACCAACTCCTGCTGATGCGCAGAGTATATGTTTAATCATTAAGTTTTTTATTTTTTTTTATACTTACTAAATTCTGCCACTATCACCTAACGCTTGTTCTTTTATTTATCAACTGTCTAATTGCAGTACACTTTATATCAATTTAACTTCACATTCAACGCCAGTTTTTTTTAATATCTAATTTTCATAATTTCATATTCATTTTAGACAAATATCCATACAACACATCTGTTTAATTAAATTTTGTTACGTTACGAATACCTTATCTTTTATTTCATTTACCTCTGCATTTCTTAATTTTTATTGTGACAAGCACGCTCATAAGTTTGGGTGCTTCAAATATACAGGGTGTTCAATAGGTAACCCGCTGGAGGGACACAGCCAGTGGTAGTTCGTAGGAGGCGCAGGTAGGTTATCTGTAGATAGCATAGTGTCCTGGTGCCCGGACAATCGTCGCAAGCGTCGTTGCCGACCGACGCTCTACTTATAGGTGTTCTCTTTATCTGAACCGTCACGCCGTCTGCGACAGAGTTAGCTCGGCCCTGCGTTATCCTGTTTAACAACCCCCTATTGTGACTCCCCGTTTCATATCTTAATCAGCCGTTACCTTAATGCGACGTAGATCCGCTAGCAGTGTTAATGGTTGGGTGAATACTGAAATTAATAGAATTATTATTACGTAATACAATTTTATTTACTCATATTACGACAATATATTTTGAAGATTATAATAATTCCGAGAATGGCCAGATGATGATATTCCCCAAATGGAATTGCGGAACGATGAACTAGATCATTTAACTGAAAGGGGAGATAATAGGATAAATCGTTGCAAATATCCAGATTGTAAATACCAATCATTTATATACCTTGTAAATGTCTACTGCCACTTACCTTAAATAAGAACAGACATTATTTTGTTCGCTTTCATACAGAATGAGGATTTCTCTTTTGTTATAGATGCTTACTGTATCGTATTTGGTACATACTGTTTGTTTTTAAATTTGGTAGTAACACTTAATAAATATTTTTCTTAAGCAATTTTCCATTAATCTTTGTCTAGTCGTTTATCCTATACAATTTTTCGTCAAAATATTGAATAAAAATTCATGCAATAAAGATTAAATTCTGGTTCTTACACGCATTTAAGGGGAGCGTGAATCTGTGGAAAATTAAGTCATCGCCGTTTCGCATTTTTTGAACTTATTTTGTAAGTTTAGAATCTTAAATTGTTGATATAGATGCTTACCTTAGTAAAATTAGTTGCGAAGGTTGCTGTTTTTCAGTAGATTTAGTTAATCTGGTAGAAGTGAGAGATGCGATTAACTCTCTTAAAGCAACGCATAGTAAGGATATTTACGGATTTACAGTACCAGTTATTAAAAGCATAAAGATCTTTTAATCATACCGTTAACAAAATTATTTAACCTATCTATAACAGAAGGTATATTTCCAGATGTTTTGAAAGTAGCTATTGTTATCCAAATCTTTAAGAAAGGAGATCCAAAAGATATCTCTAACTTCAGACCCATATCACTTCTACCAATAATTTCCAAGATGTTTGATGGAATTTTAAAAAGTAAAATATACAGCTATTTCGAAAATAATAATCTATTCTCTGAACATCAATATGGATTCAGGCAGAATATTAGTACAAAAACCGCAGTCTTTGATTTTTTGCGGGAGATCGTTGAATGCTTTGAAAAGGGGGGAATACCTGTTCGGTACCTTTTATGATTTATCTAGGGCATTTGATTGTGTCCCTCATAATTTGTTAATTCATAAGCTGCGACGCTATAACTTTGATTTGAGCAGTATTAAGCCGATAATGTCATATTTAGAAGATCGTAGCCAACAGGTTCTCTGTAATAATAAACTGTCTAACAAACAATATATCACCATGGGTATTCCTCAGGGTTCTATTTTGAGACCTTTATTGTTTCCGATTTACACAAACGATTTCTCACTCAATGTCACGGATTCGATACCAATCCTTTATGCGGATGACACTACATTGATAAGTCGGGCTAATTGCATAGACAGGTTAATGTATGTAGATGGTGCTACCCAGACGGCTGCTAAACAGTGGTTTAGCTCGAATAAACTTAGTCTGAACTTACCTAAAACTCAATCTTTGTTATTTACACTTAAGAACAACCCGATATCTACAAAAGATGAATATGCAAAATTCTTGGGAGTGTACTTAGACTCGACTCTAAAATGGGAAAAGCACGTCGACATGTTATTCAGTAAATTAAATAGTAATATTTATTTATTAAGAATTTTGAGTATGAATGTGTCTGGAGGTGGAATGGTCTCAGCGTATTATGCACTTTGTCATTCTCTGACATATTCTCTGTTATCATGGGGTAGCGCTGCTACATGGGTGAGAGTCTTTGCTCTCCAAAGAAAGGCAGTTCGCATAGTGGCCGGTGACCAATACAGGGAGGACTGCAGGGGGTCTTTTATTCAATTAAAAATATTAACACTACCTGCCCTATACATACTGGAGTGTTTATTGTACATAAAGGCCAATATTTCCGACGTGACAATTCACTCGGATAATCACGGGTATGATACGCGAAATAAAACTGAAATTGTTCCGAAATTTTGCAGATTATCGAAAAGCCAGAAATTTGCTGGGTATTTAGATATAAAATTCTTTAACAAGTTGCCCGCAGAAATTAAGTCTTTACCCGTGAAGCAGTTTAAATCGAGGGTGAAACAGTTCCTGGTTGCAAGAGCCTTTTATTCATACGATGAGTTTTTAACGTGTAAGCTTAATGTAAAAGATTTTAGTTTGTACGTTGGTGATTAGGTATCTGTTATATGTTATTGTCCATTGTCATATACATTTTCTTTTCTTTTCTCCTTAGATATATATATACATATATATATATATATATATATATATAAATATTAACGGTTTTCTTTCGTGACTGTGTGATTGCAGTTAAAAAGGAATTCTTTCGTGGGTATGCAGTCAAAGGGCAAAATTAAAAAACGTACTCTTTTTAAATGCCAAGCTTTCGGTCTGTATTTAAACCTTCATCAGGGCTGTGAAGTAATTATAATAAAATTCCTCTGTAAATGTCTTTAACTCCTATAACAACTACGTCCAATTTACAATAGAAACTGAAACAGATAATAACGTTCCTTTTTTAGACACATTAGTAATAAGGAACGACAACATAATTTTTCTAGATTGGTATAGAAAAGCAACCAACTCAGGACGGTACATACATTACAAATCAAACCACCCTATTAAAATGAAAATAAATTTTATACTAGAGTTAAAAAGACGCATAACAGCAATTAGTCACCAATCTCTATATGAGAAAAATATTAAACTACTAAAAGACATCTTGACTGATAATGGCTATCCAACTAGACTTATAAATAGACTACTGTCTGTAAATGGATATAGATCTACGCATACCAAACCCCAACATCGAAGAACTGACTCCCAAACTTAAAAAACTATTCCAGAAAACAGCTAATATAGCCAATAAATTCATAGTAACTACTAATATTCTTTTTACAAAAACGAAAACTCCATTGCCTGAAATACAGAAATCTGGAGTAGTGTATCAAATTCCATGTGGAAAATGTGATCAAGTATGTGTGGGTCAAACTTCGCGCACCCTACATTCCCGTTTGATTTCTCATAAAAGTGATAACAAAAATATCAATAAAAAACAGTCATCGGTTTTAGCGATACATTGCCATTACACTAAACATAATATTACGTATGAACAAACTAAAATTTTAGAAACAGAACCTAATAATCAGAAACGCATGTTTTTGGAAATGTATCATATTACCAAAAAAACCCAAACTATGAACAAGAAATCCGACTTAGCAAATTTAAGTAACATTTATACATACCTTATTAATTACAAACTTAATTAAAATTTTAACATTTCCATCTTTGCGTTGTTTCAAACAGGTGGATAGTCGCGAGCGGGAGAATTTGTGTGTGTTTGACTCGGGACACGACTTTCACACAACCTTGATAGGTCAGAGCTACATGTCTCTCAATGTCGCGATGTCTTATATACAAATTTTGTTGTGTTAGTTTTATTGTATTGATGTATTTTGATTTTATTGTATAACCACAGTATTTTAACACATAGATTAAAAGGATGTTGCTGTCTTTTATCATACAACCTCAATTAAATTGTAAGTATTTTAATAATAATATACAGTCTGTCTCTCTTTTGCAAATTGTTAGAAATTAAAAGAATTTTTTTATAATTACTTCACAGCCCTGATGAAGGTTTAAATACAGACCGAAAGCTTGGCATTTAAAAAGCGTACGTTTTTGAATTTTGCCCTTTGACTGCGTACCCACGAAAGAATTCCTTTTTTAACAATATATATATATATATAAATGAAAGAATAAGAAATTATTGCGGATACATAAAATATCTGATATATATATATATATATATATATATATATATATATATATATATATTTGATGGAGTTCAGTTGTTCATATATATATATATATATCTGATAAGAATTATTAATGAAAACTTCATTAGGTTTCATATCATTCCGGATATGGAATATATTAAGATTATCGATTTTGATTTCTTAACTGGCAATTAATGGTATTAATCACAAATCCAGCTTCACCAGAACGCATTTCAAAATTAAACGAGCATCCAATATGAAGTGCTACGCGCTAGTATTTTTCATATTAGTATCTCATTTTTGCAACTATGAGGCAAAAGCTGTAAAGGGCATCAAAATTAAGGCCGGTGGAAAGCAGTTTAAGAACGTCAGATTTATTCCGGAGAAGCCAGATAATAAAGCTATTAAGCCCCATCATAGAGAAGTCAGATATGTGGATGATGAATATATAGTATTTACTTGCTATATCAACTACGACACACTGGACTGTTATTTACCGAGTAAGAATATAAGTTTCAAATTAATTTTAATTTTTATAATAATTCTTCTAATAAAATGATAAACGTGTTTGAAAGTAGAGTGAAATTGTAGAATTAAACAAATTATTTACATCAACAAATATTGATTCTTCGTTACTATTTTCCTGATATATTTTAGACACTATGCAGCGCGTTCTAGATAATATTTCCAGCATGGGGATCTCGCTTATTATAAAAGATACAGGTTTGGTTAAATTATATGAATAAATCCTAAGAACTAGCCAAATTATACGATATTCTCCTATATCCAAAATTTCTATATGTTTCAGGACTTAGAGCAAGAAACAGAACATTGTCAAATTTCTTTTCCGTGTAATAACATTTTTGATTTAATAGACACATAATTTTTCTTTAGCCCTTTCTGGACGTTATTTTTATGTAGAATTTAATTATCGACTTAAAATTTTTTGCACTTTCCATTTTTTAGTTTTTACCTTTAACATGTTTTTTTCTTATGGAGCGTCAAGTCGGCATTGAAAGAAATGAACAACAGAAAAAAACATAAAAACGCATTTTATTAAACATTCTAACAATAAGTAGGCCATCATACATGAGAAAATGACATAATAATAATATTAAAGAAAGCAAGTATAAAAGATGTTCAAACAATTGACCATTCCATTTTAAACATAATTGTTCAAGGCGTAGTGTCGACGCACTGCGCATGTTTGCCTTTTAGTGTTAACAAATGCTGTAAAAACAGCTTCACAAAGATCTTCGGCATTATAAAATGTTTGCACGTACACCTGACCTTTTACGTATCACTAAACAAAAATTTCCCATGGTGTTAAATCTGGCGATCTAGGTAACTATAAGGTTGGTCCTCAATATCACTCCATGAATTTTATTAAAGAATACGGGTCCAATAAGTTTAGTTCCTAAAACGCCACACCAAACGTTTCTGGCCCAAATGTGAACATTGTGTCTATTGAAGAGACCACTGTATATCTGCTTTTTTTTTCTCCAGGCCTGTCTGACTAACGTCTCCAGTTTGCACTGCAGCCAATAAGGCTTATTGTGCTCAAAAATATCTGCTTTCGTCAGACAATAAAATTGTAACGCTTTAACATTCTTTACGCTGTTGTTCTCGATATACCAGTGTTATGTTTAATTTCGAATTTCTAGTAGGTTTGGAAATCAAACCATATTCTTTTAAATTAATTACGAAATTTCTGTACATACGACCACTGGCCTTTCTTCTTTCAAGTATATCTGTTCAGCTTCCACATTGTTTTTATGCCGAAGCATGTAACAACTCAACATATCAAATATTTAAGTAATAGTTAATGAAGCCATGTTTGACACAAAAATATTCTGAACACAAGTGACATTAAATTCGATTGTGTTTTCATGTATTTTTTATTCTTGTTTAATATTTCCTCGTTTGGTTTTAAAAATAGATAGCACTAACGTTATGTCATTGTAAAGAGGATAAAAAACACGTTCAATTTTTTCAAATTCGAATTTAAGTTCAGGGTTAAAACTAAAAATGGAAAGTGCAAAAGAATTCAAGTCAATATTTAAATTCAGCATATAAAGTACCTCAAGGAAGTGTAAGTAGACGTTATGTGTCTACTAAAACAAAAAAGTTATTATAAGGAAAGGAACGTTGACATTTTTCTTTTTCTTGCTGTACGTGGTAGCCGCCATAAATTCTCGGCCTGATATACAAAAAAGAAACTTGGAACAATATAAGAATATTAATTTTTCAATGTAATCTCACCTCTTTCGCCTTTCTGGGACGAGGTTCATCAGGTTACCGCCATTCCATTCTTCGCTTTTTCGATAGAGGATCGCAAAACAGAACCATTGTTTCATCCCCTGTGATAATGGACTCCAAAATTGGTTTTGGGTCGTCTCCACACATGTTTAAAAACCACTGTGCACATTCGACTCGACGTTCACGTTGAAGAGCAGAAAGAAGTCGCGGGACCCATCTAGGACTAATTTTATTCATACCCAAATGGTCATGGAGAATTCGACGAACACTTGTTTCGAAAATGGTTGTTATCACTGCTAATTCCTTTACATTCAAACGTCGATCTTCTAGCACTAAATGTTCAGTAATTGAAATTTGTTGAGGCGTTTTCACTTCAATTGGTCGACTCGACCTATCAGCATCTTCCAGGGATTCTTGTCCCAAACGGAATCATTTTGCCCACTTTTTTACAGTTGAATACGAAGGAGATGAATCACCGTAAACGCCGTATAAAAGTTGTTTAATGTTGCAACCACCCTTAATATTGACTAGATGTTTTGGTCCAACAAAGATGTCACTTTAATATGTCATTGAACTTGCTCAATAATTAAAGCAGAAATCAAAAACGTTGGCCCTGTAACTCGTTAGTAGGTGCAAAAGGCCGTGGTTCTTAAGCGCCACATGTTTCTATTTGCCAAAAACATGAAAACAAGGATTAGGACTTATAGCGATAGCAATCAAAAGGCACAAGATCTAATTAATAGTATAATTAATAGTAAATAAAGTATATACGAATGAAAACACAGCTACTGTATAACACAAACACACACAAATTGTCAAAATGCAGTCAACTTAATGAACATAGTTCTCAAAAATCCTAAACATACATTATCTGGCTCGTAACAGCTATTAGAGTTTCTCTCTCGACTTATAAATAACCCACATTAGGTGATATAATGTGCGTAACAGAATGCCTCCAAAATACAACAATGCTCTTGTTGACAACAAAGCTAAAGAGATGTTACTGTCAACCTATTCCGGAGTTTTTGCATTCAACATAAATACAAAGAACATCCGAACAACAGTGCTAAAAGATGTTAATTAGTTAAAGTATCTTGGAGCCTTTGCATTTGATACATAAATTACAATTGATATTACTTATCTTATACAATCTGTACAAGTGAAGGTCTCGTTGAAATATGTAGGTCGAAGTCTGTTAATCTGCTACACACTGTATCACATCTGCATCCGACAGTGGAGAAGGTCGATCATCTTGCACTAGTAAATAATGGTTTCATACATGTGATAATGTTATAATAGTTCTCAGCTATGCCATGCTTCTTATGCACTGACACATGTGCCTTCTGCAGCATGTCGCACATATCGAGATGTCGTTATTTCATACTATAACTCTATGTCTACATTCTCTGCCTAACAGCTTGGCCACTTTGTTTTTAAGAACACGTTCATTAATTTATTCCTTATTTAGAGGTTCATTTGTTGTTTACACATATAGAATGCTTCGGTTGTTACTTGCAATATTTCCTTTTCTTTTAAAAGGTAACAAAGGGTTCCCTTTCAAAGAATTTTCTTAAACCAAGGATTTTCCTTAAAGCATTAGTGTCTTATCAGGCTTCACTTTTAAAAAGAAAGCTAAAATTCTCTCGGCATAGTATATATGCGCCTGTCAACTTCACAAAAAGAAGCGCATGAATATAGCTGTTCTAAATAACCTCGTTTATCGCACATGCTACTCGTCACACCGGCAACAGTGATTGTTACTGAATCATAACAGGTATTTCTAACTGTTCAATGTGATGTATGCCATTCTTTCGTTAAAAATTTAAAGATTGCGCGGTACTCAATTTTCGTTTCTTCAGACTTTTCGTGTGCTAGTCACGTTGGTTGGCTGGTTATTAAAAACTACTAGGCTTCGAACCGTCGTATTTATAGTGTACATCTCGCGTATATTGTATGCATGACGTGACGGAGTTTGAACACGTTTGAACCTGTATAAGCCTGTCAGGGCGAGAATTTATGGCGCCTACCTCGTGAGTCCTGAAATACATGGAGAATATCATATAGTGCTTAGGAGTAATTCAACTAATTTAACCAAACCTTATCTTTTATAATAAGCGAGATCCGCATGCTTGAAATTGTATCTAGAACGCGTTGTATACTAGTTGAGACCAATAGTCAGTTTCTAATTATGGGTTGGACATAAGTGAATTTAAGATGATTACACTTTAAGATTAACAACTTTCAAGTAATTACAATCAAATGTAGATGAGTAGAAAGTTTAAAAATGTCTTTTTGTATTAGTGTTTAATTTACTTGAAATCTCGTATTACTTTTTGTGCAATATAAGTTTTTGTATCCTATTTATGCTAAAATACAAATGATCGATCAAAAAATCAATTACAGACACCCGTTAGATAATCATTTACCAGAATTTGTTTAAGTACAGGGTTATTGACTATATTTGGACCAATAGATAACTTTGTTATTTGAAGGATTAGAAAAACGTTTAAATTAGGAAAGTTGTAGGATTTCACTCAAGGCACTAGAATTTGATATCAGAAAAAACAAACGAACGTCGTAAAGCCGTCAAAAACGGCTAACTTAGTTTTTTTTTTTAAATGGAATACCCTATATAATGTTACATAATCTGATTCTAAATAAAATTTCGAGTATATTCCATTTATATAACATATACCTACATTCAACTGTTTTCGCGCTATCGCTGATTGAAAATCGTACTACTACTATGTTTCCATAGAAACCCCGTAATGACTTACGTAAATTCATATACGAAGGGTGTAGAAAACATATTAGTAGTACGATTTATTGGCTAATACTTTTCTTTGTTATCTAAATTATATTAATACTTTTTGCAGAAGATGCAATTATCTCTTTGGCGGAGGAGATAATAAACCCTGGACCAGGACCAGGACCAGGACCACAACCAACACAAAAACCGGACACTGACACTATTGGAGGTGAATTAATTCCGGGCGTTCTTGATTACTGTGATGAGCCGGAAGAGAATGTGTACCCTTGGGATGATTATTATGAATATTATAACCACTAGAGTATTTGTCATTTTTTTATAATTGTAAGTAAGTCGGAAATTGTAATATAATAACGCTTCAGTTTATCTGCTTTAATTATCCAATAATAATGCAAATATAATAATTACATTAAACCCATACGTGTCTTTTATTGATTTATTTCCTGAATTGTCCTAAGCGAGATTAGAATCGATCCATTTCTCCGAGCAATTCTAATTTAAACAAGAATTACATGAAAAGAAGCCTTCAAACTATGCAATTTTTTATAGTAGGAGTAATGTATTAATAATATTAATAATATTAATAATAATAATAATCTTTATTCCACGCGACTCAAAAGAGTATGGGAAACGTCATAACAATGTAAATATAATACATGTATATATATATATGTGTTGGAGCATTTCTATAGAAGAGATAGAGGGCAGCACGTCTAGGACAGTATGTGCGCGCATACGCATGATAGAGAGAAGAAAAATAGAGTTTTGACGTTGTTACATTGTTGTTATCATATATATCATGTAAACACAACCAAAAATATATAACTATCACAAAAATACAGTCCACTTTAAATATCTCAATCATTTTGGTCATTCGAACCGGATCTCGTACCTTTACGAGAGAAAAATCCAACAACGTACATTGTGCACGAACCAGCGGGCTGTTTAGTGCAACGAAGCTACAGCAGCGTGAGTACCTTTCTCTATTATCCTAATCATTATCTATATCTATAAGACTAGTAACGTCAATTAACTTGTTTCCACTGAGGAATCATTAAACTTATCTGAAACAATACTTTACTTAACCTTACGCATTGTGCGTGCGATCATTGCGATTGCTGGTCAGCCGTGAGAATGTCGACACCGGAAAACAAGAATGATACGACAAATTTAATTCGTAAAAGGGGTACCTTAAAGGCCGCAGTGACTAGATTCATTACTTTCATCTCGAAATATGAAAACTCGCAAAGAGTAGAACTAGAAAGTAGGTTAGAAAGTCATAAGCGTCTGTATAGTGAGTTTGGGGATTTGCAGGATGAAATTGAATGCGCAGGTCTAGACAATGACAACAACGACAGGGAGCGCGAAGAATTTGAGAATATGTATTTTAAAGCCATCGCTCTCGCTAAACAATTATTAACGGTTACTAGTACGGGTATTTCTTCGGCGACAGGCGTACAGCTGGTTAACTCGGGCCATACGCAGGCGTGTGAATCGGTAAACATATTAGAAACATACAGCGTGCGATTACCCACAATAAATCTTCCCGAATTCGATGGTAATTATGAAAACTGGTATCAGTTTCGCGATGTTTTCAATACTTTAGTCAATAACAATTCAAAATTAACGGACGTTCAGAAATTTATGTATCTGTCCTTGTCATTAAAGGGACCCGCAGCTGAGGTTATCAAGTCCTTAGAAGTATCAACACACAATTACAGGGTTGCTTTGGAATTGTTAAAGGATCGTTTCGAGAATGAGAAAATTATTGTAAATACGCATATGCGCGCGCTGTTTGAATTAGATGTTATCTCTCGGGAATCATCGGCGTCGCTACGTCATTTATTGGATGAATTTTTAAAACATTTTAGATCGCTAAGTGCATTGAAATTGCCCGTTGAACACTGGGATATTCCTTTAGTATATCTATTAACAAACAAACTTGACAACAATACGAGAAGGCTATGGGAACAGTCTTCTACAGGTAATAATTTACCTACACTTAAAGCGTTAACCGAATTTCTAAAGGAGAGCTGTCAAGTTTTGGAATCTATTGCAAATAGTAATATAAGTAGAAAAACAATTGAAAAAACTAAGGTAGTTACTCATTTTTCCTCTCAAAAATCAAATTGTATTTATTGTTCACGAGCACATTCAATATATCAATGTGAGGAATTTTTAAGTAAAAATTCTGAGGAGCGCCTTAAGGCGATAAAAGACTCTAGAGCGTGTACAAATTGTCTAGGGACACGCCACACATCACAACAGTGTAAGTCAATTCGTAATTGTTTTAAATGTAATAAACGTCATCATACTCTCTTGCACACCGATGCTCATCAACACAGGGTGGTCACTTCACACGCACTCAATAAGGGCACACATATTTTATTATCAACTGCAATTATTTATGTAAAAAATCAACGTGGCCATTTGGTACGTGCCCGTGCTCTTGTTGATAGCGGGAGTTCCATAAGCCTGACGATATTGACATACTCATTGGCGCGGAAATATTTTTCGATTTGATCGGTAGCGGAAAAATTGTTTTGGGTCGGAATAAGCCGGTTTTACGCGATTCCAAATTGGGGTGGCTTGTCACTGGACGATTGGACTGCATAAGCAAAGAGAAATCACTTTGCCACTTGAACGTTAAGGGCAACTTAGAATTGCACAACGAATTAGAAAGATTTTGGAAAATTGATGAATACCCAGAGGAAAGGGTATTGACCTCTGATGAGTTAAGGTGCGAAAACGATTTCATAAAAAACACAACTCGTGACGACACTGGTCGTTACACCGTCGCTCTTCCCTTTACTGAAAATGTGAACAGGTTGGGAGAAAGCTTACAGGGTGCGCTCTCGCGATTTAAACGTTTAGAAATGAGATTTGAACGAGATAATGTTTTAAAGGAGGAATACTCGAATTTTATGAATGAATATGAAGCCTTAGGGCACATGAAACGCATTTGTAACTTAACGCCACAAATAATAAATGATTTTACAAATCGAGATGAATACTATATACCACATCATCCTGTATACAAGGAGACCAGTTCCACAACCAAGCTTAGAGTCGTTTTTGACGCATCAGCACAAACGTCAACAGGTTTATCTCTCAATAATGTTTTATTAGTAGGTCATAATATCCAAGGTGAATTGTTCAACATTTTAATTAGATTTAGAAGGCATAACGTAGGATTAGTAGCAGATATTGAAAAGATGTTTAGGCAGGTAAACGTTGTTGAACATCATCGCGACTTCCAACGCATACTATGGAGAAATGAACAGGGTGAACCTGTTGGGATACATCAGCTGTGTACCGTAACTTACGGCACTGGCCCGGCAACCTTTTTAACAACGCGATGCTTGAAACATATTGCTGATTGCCATTCAATTCAGTATCCGCGCGCGTCTCGTGCTATAATACAGGATATGTACGTGGATGATCTGATAACAGGTGCTGATGATGTTCAAGGCGCCATCACATTGAAGAATGAAATTAGCCGAGTACTCAAGAATGGAGGTTTCAATTTACGGAAGTGGGGGAGTAATTCAAAGGAATTGCTGAAAGACTGCGTACGTGAAAATAATGAAGATACGCACATAATAAAGGATAAGGATGATAATCGCACATTAGGAATAATTTGGCACTCTTCCCGAGACACGCTTGGGTTTTCAATCGAGTGCAAGGACAAAAACAAACCGCTTACGAAAAGAATAATATTGTCAACAGTAGCAAGAGTATTTGATCCTCTCGGACTTTTGACTCCTCTTGTCATTCAGGCTAAGGTGTTCATACAGCAATTATGGACACTTAAGTTGGACTGGGATGACATCATCCCTGAGGACATAGAAGTGAGTTGGCTTCGTTTGAGGACACAACTGCTTTCTTTGGATGAGGTAAGCGTGCCGCGTCAAGTTTTGTGCACAGCGCCAACGAATATACAGCTTTGTACATTTTCTGACAGCAGCGAAATGGCCTATGCAGCTGCGATCTATGTACGAAGTGTCGATGAATTAAATAGCGTTAAGGTATCACTGTTGTGTTCAAAAACGCGTGTAGCACCAAGGAAAAAACTGATTTTGCCTAGACTAGAACTGTGTGGGGCACTACTGTTGGCAGAATTGGTAAACGTGGTACTAAAATCCTTTGATTTACCTATCGATAACGTGTTTTACTTTACCGATTCGTCTATAGTCATTAGTTGGCTGAAAGCACAACATACAAAATTAAACAATTTTGTGGCTAATCGAGTCTCTAAAATTCAGCATTTGACTAAAATTTGCGACTGGCATCACATCCCAGGCAAGGAAAATCCAGCTGATATTGCCACACGGGGAGCTGATATAACAAAACTAAACAACTCAATGTGGTGGACTGGTCCGGAATTTTTATTGAGGCAACACAATTCGTGGCCAATGAACCTACAAGAAAAAATAGATGATATTCCGGAAGTAAAGGCTTCTAGGGTAGTACTAACTTCAGCGCTGCAAAACGAGTTGTTTAATAATTATTCATCTTTAGAAAAATTAAAACGAATAACAGCATATATTCTGCGTTTCAGAAAAAATACATTGGTTTTACCGGAACAAAGAAATTTCAGTTCTCTTTTGGCTGAGGAGACACGTGCAGCCATGACACGACTCTTATTAATTACTCAACAGCAAATATTCCAATCAGAAATAAAACATTTAGAACGTCAAAATAAGGTACCCAATACCAGCAATTTAAAATGTCTAGCACCTTTTGTTGATGAGCTCGGGCTGCTTAGGGTTGGTGGTAGACTGGGAAATACAGATATGTCATACGATGCGAAGCATCAAATCATATTACCCAAGCGTCATCCTTTAACGCGATTAATTATTTTATACGAACATAATAAGCATTTTCATGCCGGACTGCAAGCAACACTGTCTGCCGTGAGACAACGTTTCTGGCCCATCTCCGGGAGAGCCACAGTAAAGAATGTCTTACGATCGTGTATCCCATGTTTTAAGTATGCACCTCAACACGTTGAGCTCCAAATGGCGAATTTGCCAAGAAGTCGCACTACGCCTTCACGACCATTTTTTTATACGGCACTTGACTTTGCGGGTCCGTTTTATGTTAAGGAGTCTAAATTTCGAAATAAAAAAATTGTAAAATCATACGTTTGCGTTTTTGTCTGTTTCGCCTCGAAGGCTGTACACTTGGAGCTAGTCTCAGATTTAACCTGCTCAAATTTTCTAAACTGCTTAAAGAGATTTGTAGCCAGACGGGGCCTACCTGCACAATTATATTCAGATAACTCAAAAACATTTGTTGCGGCTGACAAGGTATTACGCAATGAGTATAAGGATTTAATAAATTATGTGAGAGAACCTTCTGTTGTTAATTTTTTGACTGAAAATGCAATATCGTGGAAATTTATGCCCCCACGAGCACCACATTTTGGCGGACTGCATGAAGCAGCTGTAAAATCCATGAAAACACATCTAAAAAAGGTTATATCAAATCATGTTCTAACTATAGAAAATTTTATGACGTTGCTTTGTCAAGTGGAATCCATCTTGAATTCTCGTCCTCTTTATCCTCTCACTAATGACCCTAACGATCTCACGACACTGACACCAGCACACTTTTTGATCGGAGACCCAATGACTGCCATACCAGAAGTGGATGTCAGCGGTGTGTCAACAAACCGCTTAAAACAATACGAACAGCTGAAACAAATGTACCAACATTTCTGGAAGCGTTGGAGCAGAGACTACCTTCATAACCTTCAAACCAGAACCAAATAGTTTCAAGATGCGAAACAATTGCCTGAAGAAAATGAATTAGTTATAATCAAGGAAACTGGCATCTCACCACAACATTGGAGAGAATCGTACGTTTGCATCCTGGAATGGATGGGAAGAAGCGTGTCGCCACTGTGTTCACCGGTGGAAAGGAAATGGTTCGACCAATGTCTAGCCTCTGTCCGTTACCCAGGGATGTTGAAATGGGACATTTCAAGGCGGGGGAGGATGTTGGAGCATTTCTATAGAAGAGATAGAGGGCAGCACGTCTAGGATAGTATGTGCGCGCATACGCATGATAGAGAGAAGAAAAATAGAGTTTTGACGTTGTTACATTTTTGTTACCAAAGATAATATAACGAGATCTTGACAAATAGTCGACTATTTCATTGTGACCAATTTTTCGAGTGTGCGCTACGGTCAATTTGACGAGACCAAAATTGGCATTAATAATTTGACTAGAGCACGAGAGCTTTAGCTCGAGGGCTTTAGTCTTTAATTATTAATGCCAATTTTGGTTAAGTCAAATTAGGAGGCACACGAGAAAAATTGAAACAATGTAATAGTCGACTACTTATCAAGCTCGAGCTATATTTGTTAAGATTATTTCCTAAACCAAGTTTCAGAGTAAAAAATGAGCAAAATAAGCATATTTTATTATCTGTTAAGAAAAGAGAACTATAAATTATTTTGAACCAAAATTGAACACACAATTATTGTATGTTATATTTCCTGGTGTTGCTGATGATTTTACAAACTCTGTTTTTCTCACGATCGTCTCTAATGAGGTGGAAAGTTTTGTTTCCAGTCCCTTGTTTTGTTTCCCTCGTAACTGATTCAAAATCTGTTGGTGATGCTGTTGGTCCATCTGTAAATAGTGCTGAATCGAGGAAGAATTGGCATGACCAGTTATTTTTATTAATTGTTGTTCGGGCACTCCCGATTTGGCTAATTGTGATACAGCTGTTGAACGGCAAGAATGGTTGGTAATTTTGAGACATTTGGTATTTACCAATAGATTCTGCTCCTTGTTTGGTCCATTTCGAAATTTCGTTCTTCCCAATAGGCGAGTTTTTGTACCAAAAGGAATTTTTCTTCTTCCAAAATGGATTAGGCGTCAAAAACAGCCGATCGCAGGTAAAATTAGGCCCACGTTTCCCAACTAATGTTTTAAAAATTCTGACTGGACAACGATCTGAATTTTGAATATTTGGCGTCAACCATTTACTGTCCGCGGATTTATGGTTTCCTCCTTGGCAGGTCTTACTAAATATGGGATTATATTCTACTCTACCCGACTCAGTTCCATCAGATTTAATTTCAATTTTGAAGTAATGTACCAAGCAGTTGACACCTTCCCCTCCACGCCATGCCAGTTCCACGGAAGCTAAATAGTAGAATTTTTTTTGAAGTCCATTTGGCGTTGTCTCGTCACAATGGTCTAATATATCAAATAAATTGTCCATACTTAAAGAGGTCGCACTTTGCTTTCGTTTATCTGGAAGTTTTTGCAGTACTCGTCTTTTGCTATTACGAGCATCTCTAGAACTTTTGAATTCAATTCCTTGAAAAGGATCAATTTTAATGTTATGCTTCTTAAAATATAACTCTTGAAGACTTTTGGCGGTAGAATTCCACATACATTTTACAGTATACTCCTTATAATCATCTCCGTTCTCTTTTTCATGTTCCATGCCCAGTCTTTCAAAATTTCGTTCAGTTTACTTACTTGCGTCGACTCGTCCAAAATATACTTGCGTTCGTCACAAAACTGCGTGAACTGTCTCCAGACGCTGTCTTTACTTCTCTTAGTATTTATCGGAGTTGTCAAATCGATGTGATTATCAATAATTTCATCCGAAACATCACTAAATCTCTTTTTGTCGGACATTTTCATCTATGTGACACGTTTGCCACTTAATGAAAAAATACATACTTGATTTGTTACCTACATTTGAATAGTCGATTTGTAATAGTCGCTGATATCAAGAACCGGTATCGTTCATTGGTTAATTTCAACTTCAGTTTTGATTGTGATTTGACAAAATTTAAATTTGACAGGTGAAGGAAATAATCATATATATCGTGTAAACACAACCAAAAATATACAGGGTGTTCCTAAATATCATGTACATAAGGAAGGGGGTAACTATTTGGTTTATTTTGTGCCTAAAATTTCATATAAACATAGGTCTGCAAACTCTTCGTTACCAATATGCAGGGTATTGAAATTTCAAGAATTTTTCACTTTTTACTGTATAGCTCCTGCAGTTTTTGAGATATTTTGTTCAAATTTGGAAGGTAGGTTACGCTATAAGGCCTGCATCATTAGCCATGCCAAATGATTATGTAAATCTACAGGGTAATAATTTTTTCGGGGTCATGCCCTCTTTTCTCACCCTGAACTTTTTTGCGATGCGCCACTGCTAGATTCTAAAATACGCAATAAATTTTCTGTCTTATTTAGAAACTTTTTGATCTCTTATATTTTTTTCTTATCTCTGACCGTTATCGAGAAAAAAAATAGAAAACAATTTTCTGTAATTCGCCAGAGAAAATTAAATTTTTTAAAATGATCTAGCAGGCTCTGGCTTTATTCAGATAATCACTTGAGTTTATTAATTTGACAATTCACATTAGAAATCGTAAAAAATCTGCAGGAGCTATACAGTAAAAAGTGAAAAATTCTTGAAATTTCAACACCCTGCATATTGGTAACGAAGCGTTTGCAGACCTATGTTTATATGAAATTTTAGGCACAAAATAAACGAAATAGTTACCCCCTTCCTTATGTACATGATATTTAGGAACACCCTGTATAACTATCACAAAAATACAGTCCACTTTAAATATCTCAATCAATATGAATATAATAAATATGTATAACATAAAATACAAAGCCCACTATTACACACACAAATGAAAGTCAAATACACATGAAAATAAAACACATTATCCATTACAAAAGTGTATCTCCTAAGTATTCATTTACTGAGTAGTAACCCCTTTCAATTAGTAATTCCCTAGTTGCCTCTTTGAATTGATCGTCAGACATTGATTTAAATTTTCTTGGCAATCTATTATATACTTTAATGGCCATATATCTGGTACTTTTTTCGGTAAAACTTAGTCTATGTCGAGGAATCTCGAGCGTGCAACCATTTCGAGTGCAGAAGCTGTTCTTATTTAATTTCGGCCACTTGTTTAAATTTTCTGCAGCATACAACAGCAGCCGCCAAATATAGACGCACGGCAGCGTCATAATTCTGTGCTCCCTGAACAAATCCCTACAACTAGTCCCTGCAGATACTTTCGACATAATTCTCAATGCTCTCTTCTGCATTCTAAAAACGCGAATCATGTCTGGTGATGATCCTCATGCTATTATGCCGTATACCATCACTGAGTAAAAAGAAGCAAAATAGAATATCCTGAGTAATGTATAGCTCACCACATCCCTCAGTCCACCCAGCGCAAGACATACCGGACCAATCTTA
The DNA here is from genome assembly GCA_963170755.1 of Amphimallon solstitiale. Lineage (NCBI taxonomy): Eukaryota > Metazoa > Arthropoda > Insecta > Coleoptera > Scarabaeidae > Amphimallon > Amphimallon solstitiale. The sequence goes on along the minus strand of OY720683.1, from coordinate 59,071,812 downwards.
CTGCACAAAATTTTTATATGCTCTCTCCAATTGCATGTGGAGTCAACAGTTAAGCCTAAAAATCTAGTGTTGTCCACCTGAGCTATAGCTGCAGTAGGCCCCCTAACGAGATGAGATTGGTCCCGATCGCGCGACGCTGCCTTGAATTCAATGAATACAGTTTTATCATTATTTAGCACAAGCTTGTTGTTAAGTAAATAGTTATTTAAGTCACCCAAAGTATTAGACGCATGTCGTCCCAAGTCTTTCGTCTTCTCAGTGGGCACCAAAAGTGAAATGTCATCCGCGTACATGATGGCGTTATCTGATGGAATATCAGTCACATATATTATGTACAATAGGGGCCCCAGCACGCTCCCCTGTGGCACCCCACACCCGAGTGTGCACTTCCCCGAAATAGCGTTTCCAATTTGAACGTATTGAGTACGGTCCACTAAATCAGCGGTTCTTAACCTATGGGGCGCGACCCAAAATTAGGTCGCGAAGCATATTTCTTGGGTCGCGCTGACTCGAACCAAAAAAGTTAGTAATACACCAAATAATAAGTAATACCAACACCTCCTAGAAGAATTATCCCCTAATACAAGTTATTCCCTAATACAATGTTTCGGTTTTACCGCTCTTCGCGAATGGCCTTCCAGAAGTGACGTCCAATTCCTGTCCTGAGGCTTTCTCTTCTAGGAGGTGTTGGTAATACGCACGCCATTGCTTTGCGTGCGCGCAGACTCAGTAAGCTCTCTGTCAAAAACTCGTTTCTGTTGTGTATTTTGTTGTGAATAACAGTGAAACGTGAAACGTGTAATAACAGTGAAACGTGAATACAAGCATTTTAGAAACAAATTTGGTCTTATTATTAATAGTGGAGTGATCAAGCTGCAGTGCGTATTGTAAAATTGTAATCACCCTAATAATGGCAAAACGTGAATACAAGGAAGCATTTTTAGAATTAGGTTTTACTTGCATTAATGATCGAGGAGTGAACAAGCCGCAATGCGTGTTGTGCAGTGAAATATTAAGTAATGAATCGATGAAACCGAACAAACTTAAAAGACATTTTGATGCAAACATAAAAATTTTTCCTTTGAGGGAAAAGATCGTACTTTTTTCGAAAGAAAAGAAGCCCATTTAAAAAGACAGCGTTTGGATGCACCAAGTGGTAGTGGTTTTATAAATTCTGCCAAACAAGCTACACTTGCTTCTTTTCATGTGGCTTGGCATATTGCAAGACAAAAGAAACCCCATAATATTGCTGAAAAACTTATAAAACCTGCTGCCATTGACATGGCACGTATCATGTGCGGAGATGAAAGTTCAAAGAAATTACAAAAGATACCATTATCAAATGATACAATTCGTTTACGAATTAATGATATGTCATTTGATATTAAGAATCAACTTATTTCTGCTATAAAAATTGCTGGTTTATTTAGTATTCAACTGGATGAAACGACAGATGTAAGTAAAGATGCTCAACTCATGGTTTACGTGCGGTATCCAGGTTTAATAGATATACAGGAGGACATTTTATTTTGCAAACCAATATCAACAACAACTAGAGGTGAAGATATTTTTCTTATGGTCGATTCGTTTTTTAAAGAAGAAGGATTAAATTGGAATCAGTGTTTCAGTATTTGCACCGACGGTGCAGCTGCCATGACAGCATCTCAAAAGCGATTTTGCTTCAAAAAAATTATCACCCGAATTATGTATCGTTTTGGATGAAATTGTTGCGGTAGTCAATTTTATCAAATCTAGAGCTCTTAACTGTAGAATTTTCCGCGAACTGTGTTTCGAATTTGGTGCAGAATACGAACATTTATTATATTATTCTGAAGTAAGATGGCTGTCCCGGGGCAAAGTTGTTCAAAGAGTATTATCATTACGGACAGAAGTGGAATTATTTTTGAGAGAAAAGAAACACCCATTAGCATCTAAATTCTCCGAGTTGAAGTGTATTACTCAAGTTGCTTATTTGTCAGATATTTTATTTGAAATAAATAATCTCAATACGTCTATGCAAGTAATCATACTATTATTGAATTAACTGAAAAAATTACATGTTTTAAAAATAAACTCAAATTATGGAGAAATAAGGTTGAAGTAAAGAAACTTGCTTCATTCCCGACTCTTAATTTACTTGTTGAAGACAATAATATTGATATCACAGGTTTTGAAATACAGAAAATTATTATTAATCATTTAGAAAAACTAATAGCAGACTTTGATCGATATTTCCCTGCAGACGATGTTTTCAAATATAATTGGGTTCGAATGCCATTTAATTATGATGTAAGTGATTTGCATGAGGAATTTGTTAATATTAATCAATTTCAAGAACAATTAATAGAAATACAAAGTGACCAAGCACTTCGATACAATTTCTACAAAAACACTGAATCTTTATGTGCTTTCTGATTAAAATTAAAAACCGAAAAGCCAATAATTGTTAAAGAAGCCCTAAAAGTATTATTGCCCTTTTCAACAATATATATGTGTGAGGCTGGTTTTTCGGCTCTGTGTGTAATCAAAAACAATTACCGGAACAAGTTAAATCCTGAAATAGATATAAGGTGCTCCTTGACAAGCATTCAACCGAGGTTTGAAGATCTTTCAAAATGTATTCAAGCACAAGGTTCTCATTAAAACTGTATGACTTGCATTTAAAATTTAAAAGACTTAACATATGTATTGATATTTCTTTTTTTTTTAGGAATAAGTTAAAATGTCAATTATTTTCAAAAAGTTATAAATATATTTTAATTTGATCAATAAAAATTATTAAAAACACTTGATTATTAATTAAATTTTCCTTGGATCGAAAAGTACGTTTGTTTATCTTTATTATTAAAAAAATAAATAAAAAATTTGTAAGTTAAAAAAATCATCATCGTAGGATTGAAGATTTTTTAAAAATACGATCTAAAATAAAGCAATGAAAAAATTTTGACTTTTTTTTGGGTCGCGACATGAACATATTTCTCAAATTTGGGTCGCGGCTTAAAAAGGTTAAGAATCGCTGCACTAAATAACTCTGAAACCATTTCGAAGGCGTACCCTAATACCATATCTAAACAATTTCTGCAGCAACAGTCCGTGATCAACCAGAGCAAATGCTTTACTCAAATCTACAAAAATTCCAGCACATGCGTTTCCGTCATCTATGTATGTTCTTGTATAATGCATCTAAAAACTCTGTAATTGCTGAAACTGTGCTGCGACCTTTTCTGAAGCCAAATTGGTGATCATTAAACAGATTATATTTTTGCATAAATTGCACTAGTCTATTGGCTACAAGCTTTTGAAAAATTTTAGCAAATACACTTAACAAAGATATCGGACGGTAATTCTCAACAAGTTCCTTTGCTCCTTTTTTAAACAATGGTTTAATTTTTGCTATTTTCAACCGCACCGGGAAAGAACCCTCCAAAAACGATTCATTGATTAATGACATTAAGGGAAATATAATCTCATCAATGCAGTGCATAAGCAGCCAGGCATTTATATTATCGCAACCAGCGGAAAATTTACTTTTTAAGCTTAGAATTACTTTACGCAGTTCGTGTTCATCAACTGGGTGTAAGAAAAATGTAAATGGATTGAATTCTATATTGCTTTCATGTGGCACATCCTGTACTATACTATTCCTCACTTTACAAAAATACATGCTAAAATGTTCTACCACATCATTTTGATTGGATATTATTTGGTCTTCAATTTTAAGCGCTATATCATCGTTGTTTTTAGTTTTCTGTTTTAAGTTAATAATATTCCATGCTGATTTGGATTTATTTTTTGAATGTATCATAATATTATTGTTATACAATAATTTAGCATTTTTAATTACTTTTCTATATATTTTTTTATATGTTTTATAATAGGTAATCATTTCCTCATTGCTGCTAGATAATAATGAGTATAAATATTTCAGATTTTTTGATGAAATACGGATCCCTTGTGTAATCCAAGCCTTGCCAGTTTTTTTTTTTGATCAATGCTTATAATTTTGTTAATCGTAGGAAATGCCAATTCGTAATTGTACGTAATTATGTTAATGAAAGCATCACATTGTTCCGAACAATTCAAAGCAGCAAAAACATCCAACCAGCTTTCCCTACCTAGAAGCCCCTTAAATTGCATTATACTCTGTCTGTCAGTGAGCCTCTTATACTGTATTTTCTTCATGTTTGATAAATGTTTAGCGATACAAAAATGTATTTTCTGCGCGGAATGGTCCGAGACAGCATTGTGAATTACTTCAATTTTATAATTATTAGTATTTTTCTGAATACATATATTGTCTAAACAATTTTTTTTACGTGTAGGTTCTTTTACAGTTATTTGGAGATTGTAGCAATCCAACAAATCAATGAACTTATACATAGCTACTAGTGGTCGCCCAGTGCTCGAAATTCAACCTTTTTATTTTCTTAATTTAATGTATTTGTAACACATACATAAATTTTATCTATCTGCACTCTTTCTTCCTATGAACTTCAACTACGCCAAATCTCACATTCCTCCGTGCGCGCAATATGCTTAAAAAGGGGTACAAAGTTTTTTCTTCAAGTATTAATATATAGATATTTAACAATGAATGTTTTATTTCATTTTGATTAATGTATTTGTAACACATATTATACATAAATTTTATCATTCTGCACTCCTTCTCCATATGAACTGTAACTATGCCAAATCGCATACTCCTCCGTGTGCGCAATTTGCTTACAAAGGTGTACAATGTTTTTCCTTCACGTATTAATCAACTACTTCTATAGACGTATGCGGATTAATAAATACTATAATTTGTTATGTTTTACGCTATTTCCACAGCTTGCATTTTAAAAAACCAGCGTTTTGACAGACATTTCTTCTGTAGAGTTGTTACGTTTAAAAAGCAGCGGCGAACATTAATTCACTTATCCCTGTATATTACGTGTTACATATTTTCAAATCAGTATTAATTCAAATGATATTTTAAATTCTAAATTAAATTACGTCTTAAAATTCTCAACATTAAAATCTGCGTCGCATATATTATTCCGTTTTAAAATATTCGATTTAACATATTTAGTTTATGAAGGACTCTTTGTTCAAATATAAGATTGGCGACGTATGCATTTTTTGTCCGTCTAAGTTATCTAAATGTTCTCATAGTTTGTTTATGGAATTTTGTGGTGGCGTTAAGTAGGGTACTTACGCCGATTCTGGCGCCTCCTCCCCCTCTCACCCAGCTCCCCCTCACCCCCCTCGCCCTAGTGGCGCCCTCTGCCAACCCAACTGATGTGGCGCCCCCTCGCGGTCGCCAACCCAACTAAAAATTGCAGATTTCATCATTACCAACCCAACTAAAATTGCAGATTTCATCATTACCAACCCAAGTGATGTGGCGCCCCCTCGCGGCCTCCAACCCAACTAAAAATTGCAGATTTCATCATTACCAACCCAACTAAAAATGGCAGATTTCATCATTACCAACCCAACTGATGTGGCCCCCTCGTGGTCGCCAGCCCAAAATGGCAGATTTCATCATTACCAACCCAATGTGACGCCCTCTCACAGCCACTAACCAAGAAATGGTATCTCTCATGATTACCAACCTAACTAATGCAGCATCCTCTCACGGTCACTAGCCAAACTAAGGTGACGTCAGACAAAATGGCTGACCATCAAGATGGTCTTTGCTTCTAGAGAATTCCTGAATAAATTACTAGGCTTGCTATCGCGCTTCTCAATATACTTCAAACAGGTCTAAACATGTTTCCAGCGGAAACCACAACGGCTGTCTGCTTCTGTGATAGCCGCATGCTTGAAATGTATATCCTACTTATAAAATAAAATAAAACAAACAATATATTTTTAAGAAAACAATTTATTTATTATTATTTATAAATTAACAATATTATTTTAAATTAACAATATCTCCAAGCTTCATGAGCTCAAAGTCATAGTAAAGCGAATTATAGCTAATATGTAGCACTTCCATCATAAGGAAAGCGTTAAATGAATTACAATGATCAACAAGTAATTTTGATACATTCGTATATAAATCTCCAGTTAATGCCATGCAGGCGGTTAAGATCATTTTATAAAATGTTATGAAATTACTATTTACTAAAAATTCTAATTTACTCTTAATGAGCAGTCGCAAATTAAACAAATTGCTATAGGTATCGGAGGACAATACCAGTTGCTGATTGCGACTGCTTAATACAATTACGCTAGTATCTCTAAATGTTGACGTTCGAATTTGATGATTCGGACTGCAACCCTCCGTCTTACAAAATTCTTCCCACTCGTCCAATGTGAAGAATACACAGCTTGCAGGCGATCGAATCTGGATGATGGGCACGAATCCAGCCGCCGGACTAAGGCCGATATTCACCCACTTCGAACCGCATTTGTTGAGGAAGTATGATGACTGCCCAATCAGTTGCTTTTCCTTAACGATATTATCATCAATCATTTTAAGCGAATCGCCAATAAATTCATTATAAGTTTCTGAAAATAATTAAAAAATATATAGATATAAGTTTATGTACATAATAATTTTGTATTCTTACTAGCTTCCATTTTAATCTTAGAGGTTAAAGAATATGTGTGAACTCGAATGCAAACAAACTAATACTGATTTAGTGGGAGAAAATTACAGTGAGAAGCAAACAAAAAAAAGGGTGGGGGTACTTACCCAATTTGAGGCGGTAGAGCAGCTGCACCCGAGGCATGTGCAGCGACCATCTAAGGAGCTGGTGAGTCGATTTTATAATGCCCCCAGGCGAGAGTATGAATGCCATCCTCATCAATCCGGCGTTTATCATCGTGAGGTGATAGGCTCAATTTATTTTGCTTGACGGTATAAATCTCATGTAGTTTGATTTGAAAAAGATTTTGCTCTCTTAATAAAATATCATTATTCAATAAACAGTGTTTGTAATCTGCCAGACTAATCTCATCCCGCACAACGTTCTTTTTAACACCCTTAACCTTTTTAATCTCCCTACCCTCAACCTCTAAGGCATACATTTTTGCGCGCAATCCGACAAATTCACTCATTATATTACCCGCATTTTCGTCTTTAAATAAACCTAAAACAGCCTTGTTTTGAGGTGCTATGCTGTAGACATTATTTGCCGAAAAGTTCGATGTATCGAATTTTGATATATTTTTTTTCATGTCGCTGTATATATCATCTGTCTCTACTTTTAGGATAAAACTATCCGTATCCATATAACACAGACGGACCTTTTCTGCATACACGCGTCTCAAAAAATTGTGGAAAAAGTCATACATCAGGTGCTTTGATAGCTCCAAGACGGAGAAGCCGATATAAATAGGTTTATTATATACGACTTTCAGCTTCCCCATCTGGACAGCCACAAAGTTTTCAGAAAAAATACTAACACTTTTAAAATTCGGTTTCGCGATTAAACTACCAGCCCCGCGACTTTTGCCATGGTCCTCCCAACGTGTGACCAATTTGACTTCTACTCGCTTATCAACATTCTCCATGGTTTTACCATATACGGAGTTGTTCATAAGCTTGTAGAAGTCCTTTTCAAAATCGTTCCTAGCATGCTGACGTAGGCTGGTGTTTAGGTCGATATAAGTTTGAAGCCAGTTTGACTGGTTGAATTTTAAAACGCGGTGAATTTTGGTGATTTTAAGGCCGAAATGTAATGCTTGCTTTAACGTTTGATAGTGTATGACATATTTCTCTTTGTTCTGTAAATTCGCGATCAACTTTTTATACTGAAATTTAGACGTGGGAGGCACCATGTTTTCGGGTAGAAAAGGAAGGTCGTTATGCTCATCGTGCAAAGTTACAGGGTACGTGACATCTACCTCCAAAAAATAGCCAATCGGCGAATCATCAGCGACCCCAGATATATTTAGATTGTCAATTTCATCCTGACTAGCCCAACTGAACCCACCGAATGGTAGATACTGCGACATTGCCCACCCGTACAAATTGTTCGCGTCCCAATAAGCTAAATACGAGCTAGGAGCACTCGCATCATAATTAGGCATATACTTATTATTTGCCGTAGCGTGCCGCAATGATACTTGACACAACCCACCCCTGATACTCTGCTTAACAAAATGATGCATGTCGATGTCTATGAGTAGCTCCAGCTCAATTTTGGTGTGCTTCAACATAGCATCCCAAGACAAGCCCGGGCTGGTGTAATATTGAGCCGGATCCAGACTGTATGTATCCCGACAAATCTTCCTGAAATTTTCAAAAATATCGGCCAAAAGTAAAACGTCTGATTTTAAATATAAGTTTGAGTACTCTAATAAATTTTGACATCCAAACGTATTCCATACAGTTTGCGCATGTTGATATTCAACATCCGAAATATCAACATTCGTTAATGAATTAAAAAAATCGCGTTTTGCCGGTAAGGTCGATTCGTTCAATCGCCCAAAGGTATCTATGTATTGATAGGGGAATACACCCTTCTTTCTAATTAAATGGAAATGTGAATCTAGTGGGAACGCCCGCCTAACATTGACAAAGTCTTGCGGGCTCAAATTTTGTGCAAGCTTATCGATAGAAGACGCCATGAATCGAAAACTATCTAAAAACCGTAGTTTTATATAAATATTTTTTTTCTCGCCCGATTTTTTATCTGTGTAGTCACCAACCAAAACTTTCGCGCTGAAACTGATATATCTTTCTTTATTAATAGGAATTACGTCAATATCTAAATTTTGTTGTGCCAAATCTCTTAAAAATAGATGGCTATCATACCCGCTCAAATTGTGAAAATAGATAGGGACAAATTTCGGAATTTTGAAGTTTAGATTACAATTAGAATGAGCGGCCCCTCGAAACGCTCCCGTAATGTGGCAGTGATCTCTCACTCTATCTCCGTTGAGAGACAGCTCACAAATGTGGCAAATCACGGCCTCATTATATAATTTTCGCTCGCTATTATTTAAAGTTTTCATCGGCACGATAGTCTTTAAATAGTTTTCATAGATTAGCTTAACATCTTCTATCAATTTTTGGACAAACACCGTTGAGCAATCTAAACCGGCATACGTGACAAATTTATTCAACTTTGCATCAAACGAACATACAATTTGATATGCAAAACTATATGGAACGTGTTTGAATGTTTTATTCGTATACGAACTAGCTGGATCACGGCTGCATGTGTGAATCGGTTGGAGAATACTTTCAAAATCCGCATAAACGACAAACGGAACGGACATTTTCTTATGGTGACTATCGAAACGTAAAATATTTTCGGGCAGCATATCGCCAAATTTTGTTTTACGCGCGTCGGTTGAGGGTAGTACCGTATACACATGGTTGCAATCGTGTTGTTGATGAGCGTTTAATTTTTCGATGGTGCTGAAATTAATTAAACACCCATCGCAGATGTGAGCTTCATGACCATGGTTATTGATTTGGGATGAGACTAGCCTGGACAGATTTTTAATTAAAACATAATGTGATCTTTTTCCATCATCAATTAGGAGTAAATTGATGTGGATATCTTTTCTGCTTTTAGTGAAATGAATTGGCCCCACCACCTCATGATTTTTTGTTTCATCATTAATAGCCAAACCGTAAACGTTAATACTTAAATTGTTCATATTCTCAATTTTTGAAATATCTTTAATTTTAACCGGGAATTGAATACCTTCTAAATTTAGGACGCTGGAGTAATGAGGATAACTACTAACTCTATCTACACTCATGTTTGCCGGGTGGAGTGCTGCTACAATCGACCAACACAAGCATGCATCATCCGAGTTCTGAATATTGATGCATGCTTTCTTGTTTCGAATAGAGGGGGGTAGTTCCAAATAAGATGATCCCCCAAGAGGTTGGTAGCTGTTGATGTTAACCTCTAAATGCGAGACCATCTTAAGTGTCCAATTGCTCCCCCTATCCGAAAACTCTTCAGCTTTCGATTTTATGATGGCAGCAGCCTGATCAAAAACGTCCTCTAAGTCTGAAGACCCGGTGACAATGACGTACCGAGTATTGAAGGACTTTAAGTCGACTATTTCCTCATCAGCTACGGTTTTAGCATAATGAGCAAATAGCTCTAACTGTACCTTAATACCCGATACGACCTTGGCTAGAACATCGTTAATCAGGCCGCACACTTTCATTTTCAAATTCGATAAAAAATTTGTGATGTCAGCACTCTCTTTACCTAAAATTTTGTAACTCGCGACCCGGCTTTTAAATGAGGAATTAATTTTGAACACTCCATCCGGCAGCATAAATGTATTATTATTCAAATGCTGCTGTGTGCGAAGATGCCCCCTATACAGAGAATTATTAGGGAACATCAACCCACAACAGCTTCTCTGAGGCGCATCTCGACTGGTAGATGGCGCAGCATCCACAGGTCTATTAGAACTTGTGGATGGTGTAACATCTACTTTGGCCACCTTCTTAGGTGGTCCCGCAACATGCTCACATGTATCCGCACCCTCTCCACAAATACCGCAAACAAAATTGCGGTGGAGGGTATTCACATGCCGCTTCATGTTGTCGCGCCGGGTGAAGGATTTTCCGCAAATGATGCAATTCATTCTATGAAAAACAAATTAAAAATAATTAATATAATAAATTTAAAAGAATAAAAAGCTATTGAAACCCAATTTTTAATATATCGAAATTGCTAATTTATTTGACTGATTCGCTAGCCTTATAATTGAGAAAAACAATTTTTAAAAGTTCTATAAAATTTAAGAGTGGTAGAAAAACTATGATCCGCGCATATTTAACTAAAAATACCTGTATTATTGAGAATTTATTGATAAAACCCTATAAAATAATCAATTTAATAATATAAATTTACGCACCTAAAAATTTAAAAAGAAAAAAAAAACAATATAAAGAAGCTACTAAATACAAATAAAATACTTTGAAGTACCCTGGATAATTGTATATAAAAATAATATTCAATAAAATATTAATAAAATATACACCATTAAATTATTTAAAAAATAACTTTATAATTGAGAAAAAACAATTTTTAAAAAGTCCTATAAAATTTTAGAGTAGTAGAAAAACTATGATCAGCGTATATTTAACTAAAAAATACTTGTATTATTGAAAATTTATTGATAAAACCCTTTAAAACCTTATAAAAATTAAAAAAAGAAAGAAAAACAATATAAAGAAGCTACTAAATACAAATAAAATACTTTGAAGCACCCTGGATAATTGTATATAAAAATAAAATATTAATAAAATATTAATAAAATATATACCATTAAATTATTTAAAAAATAACCTTATAATTGAGAAAAAACAATTTTTAAAAGTCCCATAAAATTTTAGAGTAGTAGAAAAACTATGATCAGCGTATATTTAACTAAAAAATACTTGTATTATTGAAAATTTATTGATAAAACCCTTTAAAACCTTATAAAAATTAAAAAAGAAAGAAAAACAATATAAAGAAGCTACTAAATGCGTATAAAATACTTTGAAGCACCCTGGATTAATTGTATATAAAAATAAAATATTAATAAAATATTAATAAAATATATATCATTAAATTATTTAAAAAATAACCTTATAATTGAGAAAAAACAATTTTTAAAAAGTCCTATAAAATTTTAAAACTAATGTAAAATATTGCAAGTTAATATTATATAAATTAGGCTTTCTAAATACCTTGTAGTAAAACACAAACAAGCACTAAAAACGATGTTGACTGTTCGAAGATACTGATTATAATGAAATTAAAGATGTCGATCTACGCATATATAGATACTCATTCGTGACGTATACATCCATCTGCGTCAGGTTCCCACCCCAATTGATATGTTAATCAATTAGAGAAAACCCTTTTTTACCACACGCATGCACATATGCGTGTGAACTGATGCAATTAAGCGCGGCTGCATTCTGTTCCCATGGGTGAGTGTGTGTGGTCTATGTACAGCTGCGACGACCCTTTTTTTCCCCACGCATACGTATATCCGTGTGAACGGGGGCAATTAGCTGAGGCCACATTCCAGTCCCATGGTCGGGCCGTGTTTTAAGGAATGCACTTAAATTTTTCGGTCTCATACCTGCATCGAATGGTTGCGGTCCGGGTGACCCTTTTTAGGGCAGGTGATGGTTAATTAATGGAATTGTATAAAAAATCTCTCGCTTGCATACCTACCTCGGATTGGTGCCGTCTCGGCGGTCCTTTTATACATGTATAGACATGTTTATACGTATACTATTTTGCTATATTATTATTAATATGTATAGGTGGATTGAAATAAAAATAATAAGGTTAAAATAATTCTTTATTTTTTAGATAATTGCATAGAGTTATAATATTATTTTGCGTGCATATACATTCTTCATTAGTTTTATTATTATGATAAAAACAATGATTGACATTTTTAATAAGCTTTGGTACATCATTAAAATATTCCAAGTTAATTATGTCAATATCAACATATTGCTTAAGTAGCTCCTTTTTTTGATGTCCTTTAACATACACTCTATTATATGAGTTACAGATATTTTTTAACAAGTTAATAATGTCCTTAAAATAAACATAACCAGTAGAGTATTCTATATTTAAATAATTATTTTCAAGCCATCGAACGGTCCTCTGGTCTTTCTTCGATAATAGATGGAATTCAATGCTAGGTTTAAATAAAAAATGGATGCTCCTTTCTCCGTCACTTATGCTCATCTCTTTTGGATCGAAATGTTGAATCGCATAACCTTGTATGTCTATAATAAGGAATGATTGAAGTTGATCTCGAGTGTCAATTGCACCTCTTTTAGCCATGATGTCTCGCGATTGACTGAATGTTATATAATTTTCTTAACAGTACCTGTCAGTGCACTATATTCAACGACACAATCTTGTAAAATTAACAATAAACAAGAGGTGTCCTCGCTAAACGTCTCCTGGCACTGCATCTCAAGCTTAACATCGACGGTGGATGATTTTAAGCTCTCATTCTGCTTCGAACAATCTATTACGTAAAGTGCTGAATCGTGGAACTTCTCGTAGCTCATGAGAGGTCCCCGAGTGCTTCCATAATAGCTCGATTGAAATTTTGTGTACATTAGATATGCTTGGGCATATAGTTTTTTACTCATATCTATATTCATATCGCTATATGGGTAATATTCTGAATTTAAATGCAATTTAATATTTGTGATTGAAGCGTGATCAAAGCCTGATGCATCTTGCTGAAAATTATCTTTTCTGTTGCGTTGAAACGCTATAATAGCATATCTGGGCTTCTCTAGATTAGTGCTAGTTTTAACAGGCCAAATGTCAGTTTTCGTTGCACGCAAAGCTGGAAGTTCATATAATTCCCATTTACGAAATGTTAGATATATCGGTTTATTGGTTTTAAGGGTGTTTAAGAACTTTAAGCGTGTCTGATCATTTACGCTTACATGTGGCACCCGCCATTCAATCTTTTCAATCTCGATTGAGGCCTTTTTTGTACCATCAGCGGTCTTGTTTTGATAGCAGTTTTCATCCGTTTTACTTCTAATTAGGACTAATTCTTGACTGACGTTAATAATAACCCTCCTGTAATCGGAACAGAAGCCTAAAAGCATGCTCAATGGAAGGCATGCGTTGAACTTGTTATTGGAGAGTGTTGCTTGCCGCTGTGCGAATGGTCCCCACCCAGCAATCGACAACATTCGACTTTCATCTTCATTATATGAAACTAATGCTTTCATCGTAGAACTGATTCCTGGCTTCATTGCGCGATCGATTTCTACACCATTAAGCTCATATCGAATCTGATCAAACAAAAAAGCGTATGCATTGTTTGTTAATTCAGGTAGACCCGTACCATTATCATCAGGTTTAAATTTCCCCTCTATGTATATATAACTCTCGGAAGGTAGTGTGTATATATCTTGATTTTGAATACTTATGCGAACTTCATCATTTAAGTTGAAATTGTGTGTTCTCGGATAATATGTGTGATACTCTTCTTTCGTTATAACTTCGTCAAAATGCACACCTTCAAATATTGATAGCTTTTCCTCCATTTTTTACTCGAAAGCCTAACGATTGTAAAAATATTATATTGGCCGATGTTAACTGCTTGAGTTTAGATGTTGAAGTGATCTTCCGTTGTGGGGGTGAGGAAGTTATATAACGTTTACGAAATGAAAGGCCCATTATGAAACTCTTTTTAATTCTAATCTAACAATGATTTGCTCGCCTCTAAAGTTTACGGCATCACCATCTTGATCGAGCAGTGTTAATGTGATATTATCGATACGCCTAGAATTAATTGGTAGATATATTATATGCTCGGGCGCTATATTAATCGAAAACCCAGCTTCAACTTGTGGAGAAAATTCATAGAGCGTGTGGGATAAACGACTATCGTTGTAGGCTGATGTTGTGATATTGCACTCAATTCTTATTGTCGACACTTTTATAATATTGACAGGTAAATCCGATTCATGTTTTTGATCGGCTGGTAATAGCTTCCCACTAAAACCTAATATGCTTCCTATAGAGTCTCTAGGTCCAAAATTTATTTCATATTTGCTTTTAATTTCACACTTTATTGTATTGTTGTTTGGTTTGAGGGATATTGCACCTCTAGGCATCGCATTCATCAAGAAATCGGCGATATCACTTATCTCATAAGATCCTGTGGGAATTGTAATAACTTTGTCATTATCATAATAAAATTTGTTACAGCCCTCTACAATGTTGGGAATCGAATTGTAGCTATTAAATCCTATTAGACCCAGAACATATTAATAGTGGGGATTCAATTCAATAGGCGGATAATAATCAACAGAAAGCACTGATTTTGTGCCCTTCAGGGTGAAAGTGTACGACATGACTAATATATTGATATATGAACATACGATTATATATTATTTAGTAGGAATTCTAAGCATAAGTGACCACAATTGAATGTATTGAAATTTTGGTATCGTTTATGATTATACATTATTTTATTAGGTCCCTTTCTATTAAAATATTCTATCAATTCCGGTGGAGGCTTTAAATTGCCAAACGAATCATAATAGTATATATTAGAACCTCTCTTCTTATAACAGACCCAATGTGTTCCCGATCCTTTAATGCTATCCAAATTAACGACTGCGCTTTCATTTTTGTTGGGTGATTTTGGTAGAGTATCCCTCATAAATACACCTCTAAAATGGTGAATATATTTCGCATATTTCAAAATATCATGATCGGTTAATGCTCTTTGAGGCAGTCGACTTATTAGTTTTTTGATGGTTTTAGATATAAACCTAAGCCTCGCTTATATGGCTTCAGATATAATCCTTTACCTTTTAATGCGATAGCTTCCATAGTTTTATTATGCCTTTCAGCTTCCCGTAATTGACTTCGAGCCGCTTTCGCTTTGAGTACTGCTTGTGTTATACCACTTACACCGCCTGCCAGTGAGCCGAGAGCGCTTAGCCCGGCGAATATTGGTATGAGTGGCAATACGCCTCCAACTTTCGGTATGGGGATTATTCTGGGGGTTTTAACATGTTTTCGACCTCCAGCCTCTTTGATTGCAACCTTAGCTGCTGCCAATGATGATTTAGCACCCTGTTTAATATCACCCCCGAATCGCTTAAGAGTCTTCTTAACATTGGTGCACACTATTTTTTTAAAAGTTTTTTTCTTTAAGCCCATACCAAATTTTCTTTTGGCCTTCATTGCGTTAGTCACCAACCAGGCTGCTGTCTTTTCACCAACACTTGCGTCTGCTGACTTTACACGATTCCAAGCTTTTTCTTGCAATATCAAATCTGCCTCGTGTCTATCTTTTAAATCTTTATGTTGTGAATATGCGATATCGTGTTCCCGACAAGCCACATCCAATGGATTAATGCCGGGATCACCTCGTGCTAAACGTTTCTGGAGCTTTGTACCAGGACCACAATACATGTACCCACCTGGCAGGTGAAGCTCTATAGGCAACTTGTTGATTATCGAGTTCACGACACCTCCGCCCTCTTTAAAAGTTAGCATCGAAATGAATTAGCTTTATAAACATCCAACAATTTATATATAATTCATTCACCATGAGACTTGTGAAGCAGAAGGATGCACTTGAAATAATCAACTTGGATTTGGACGTTGATGAAAAGGGTAAATTTCGGAAACATAGCAACCTACTACCGAACTCCATTAGAGCGCTACTTTGTGGTGCATCAAACTCTGGGAAAACAAATCTCATGCTATCGTTATTATTCAATGAAAATGGTCTCAAGTTCGAAAACGTATACATTTATTCCAAGTCTTTATATCAAGCTAAATATAAGCTGTTGGAGAATGTTTTAAATAATGTTAAAGATGTGAAATATTTTCCTTGTAAGGAGAATGATGATATAATAGACCCCATGGAGGCTGAGAGAAATTCGATATTCATTTTTGACGATGTGGCGTGCGATAAGCAAAACAATATTAGAAAATATTTTTGTATGGGTAGACATAAGTGTGTTGATAGCTTTTATTTATGTCAAACTTATACTAGTATTCCGAAACAGCTAGTTAGGGATAATGCTAATTTTTTGGTATTATTTAAGCAGGATAATACAAATCTACAACATATTTACAACGATCATGTTGGAGTTGACATGTCATTTGAGCGGTTTAAATCGGTTTGTGGTGAGTGTTGGAAAGATAAATACGGATTCCTGGTGATAGACAAGGATAGTGATTTGCATAATGGTCGTTATAGGAAGGGTTTTGATCGCTATATATGCTGGTGAATTATTCATTTTATTCAGTTAATATATATCTGTCTGCAAATAATCATGCGCAGGCAGGCAGTTAATAGTAGAAAAATGGATTATGAGAAATTGAAGCGTGATATTATTAAGGCAAGTAAAGTTATTAGGAATAAGTATATGCAATTGAAGCTTAATCGTTCCGATGAAGATTATTTAATACGAAAAATGTTTAAGCCCATTACTGAGAACATAGAAGGTTTGAACACAACAATAAAACAGGAAACACAAACAATTAAGGAGCCCATAATGAATATTACAAACACTTTGAAAAATAGAGGAAAGCTGATAAAAAAACAAGAGATAGAAAAGAGTTCTTCGATTAATCCATTCGATGAGCAGTCTAATCCATTGGTGGAAGAGGATCCGCATTCGCATAACGCGTTTTATGGAGATCTTAATCCTTTACCGAGAGAGTTTGTGCGAGGTCTTTTTCAAGATACAAGCAATGTATATGATACAACGTATGGTGTCACATTCGAACCCGAAACAAATAGATTGAAATTGGGTGGGCATACATTATATCTAGATGGTAAAGACATAATAATCAATAATAAGCTGTTTACGGGTTCTCGTGGTCTTTATGAATTAATATTTAAAACTAGCCCAAGTAGATATAATGAGGAGGATTTATCACATTACTATGATATTTTACACGAAACTAATGTGCATCGCAAACTGTTCCAACCCAAAAATAACTTGAGGGGGACTAGAGGCCACAAATGGCGTGAAATAATAAAACCTCTTCTTGCTAAATATTCCAGTTCGACTTCAGAAACATGGTCTGGCGGAGATATAGGCAGCATGCTTGTTTCCAACACCAATGATAGATATCAATATGTCTATTGGGATGACATAAACGAGCTCGTGGATCGTCTTAAACTTTTGAAGGCCTCTCGGGATTCTGGCAATGAAAGTACCCATAATGAAATGCAGTCGATCATCGAGGAGCTTAAAGAATGCGGCGTAATTGAATAAATATTTAATACTATCATTCTTTTCCTCAGTATCGTCATGAGTGTAGACAAATTTGGCCGATATCTTAGCAGCGGTAAAGCTAGCGTTAAACGTCAAAAGCCATCTCTGCCATTAACAGAGGAAGGTGATGTTGATATTGGCGGTAAACGTATTTGTCGTGTAGCAGATCCTATACACGATCAGGATTCTGTTAATAAGCGTCACCTATCTAGAATACTTGGCGTAATAGATCTAAGGATTGATAATGTGGTGAGTGATATTCAAATAAAAATAGACGCCTCGAATTCCAAAGTGGCTGAGGATATTAGTGATATCATACAACATATGCAGACTGCTGTTGAGAATAGAATCGAAAATGAACTAGACAATTTAAGGAACAATCTCGCAACAAACACCTGGGTTAGTGACAAGATCGATAAAATTAAGAGGGAATTGGATGAGAACTTGAATGCATTTAAAACTAATTTAAATAAAACTGTTAATTTGGATATATTTAAGGGTATTGTTAATGTTAGTGTAAATAATGTGCAACAGTCGATTAATGGGAAATTAAACCAGATGCAAGCTAGTGTTGAGAAGAAGATTGATGCTAAATTTGATGTTTTAAGAAAAAACCATGCTACAAATTCTGAAGTTAGTAATAAGATTGAAAAAATTAAAAAGGAATTGGATGGTGAAATACTTGCACTGAAAAATAATTTAAGTAAGGGCGTTAACTTGGATACAATCAAAGGGATTGTCGAAGTTAGTGCAAATACTCTACAAGCTGAAACTAATCAAAAGCTGTATCGAATGGAAAAAAGTGTTGAGAGTAGAATTGAGGTTAAACTCAATGCTAAACTGGAAGCTATAAGAAAAAAACTTGAAAAGAAATCAGGGAATTCCCCACCCCCACAACCACCACCACCACCCCGACCGCTCGCAAGACCATAGAGACGAGACATAATTTTAATTCATTTACCATCGCATTGTTCTACCTACATGATGTATTAACACGCTGAACAATAATTGTTAATTATGAATAGTATTAAGCGTCATTTAGTTGATGAGCTGCATAGACCGGCTCGTAGATTCTTTCCCAGACGTCGCTTCATTATTAGAGGGTTTGACGATGTTTGGCAGATTGACTTGGCTGAATTTATACCTCATGCACGAGAGAATGGCGGGTATAGATATATACTTGTGGTTATAGACTGTTTCTCGAAATTTTTATGGACTCAACCCCTTAAATCGAAAACCGGTCTGGATGTATGTAATGCTATGGAAGGCATTCTACAAGACACTCGACAGCCGAAAAATATACAGTCCGACAATGGTAAAGAGTTTTATAATACTCGATTTCAAAATCTCATGAAGAAATATGGTATAAACCATTATTCAACATATAGTACAATGAAAGCGTCTATTGCCGAACGTGTTATTCGTACGCTAAAGTGTAGATTATATAAGGAATTTACAATGAGAGGTAGCTATAAGTGGATAGATATTTTACCCTCCGTGACTGATACGTATAATAAAACAAAGCATCGAACAATTAAAATGCGACCTTGCGATGTGACTAAAAAGAATGAGAAGCTCCTGCTTTCTACTATCTACAATGATGTGCAAACAGCTGTGAAGCGGAAATATAAAGTTGGTGACATCGTGCGGATAAGTAAATTCAAAAGTGTTTTCTCGAAAGGCTATCTCAGGAACTGGGGTAGTGAATTGTTCAAGATTATTAAAGCTAATGCTACAAATCCGCCAACATATATGCTGGAGGATATGAATGGAGATCCGATTTTGGGTTGTTTCTACGAACATGAATTGCAGAAAACTAAACATAAAGATGTATATCTGATTGAAAAAGTATTACGTGTAAAGGACGGAAAAGCTTATGTAAAATGGTTAGGGTTCGATAATTCACATAATAGCTGGATTGACGAAGATAATGTTTTGTAATTTTATTAAAATTGTATATTATGATTATATAAAAATAAAAAAAGTATTAATTCTATACATGCACGCATTTTTATTTAAGGTGAATTACATATCTGTATCCTAACATCCTGTATAAAGCAATATAAGAAGTTTTTAATCGTGAGAAGGTATAAACGTTCAGCTGCAAAACATTATTCTTATATACTAACATTAAAAAAATATGACTTCTATGTCTACGCATTTCTTTAAGTGAGATGCACTTTATATATAACTAAAAGGGGTATTTTAAGGAAAAAATGTTGGATGTTATATTCTCTTTATTTAATAATGTATATTACATATATTTATTTATAAAATTATATAAAGTGTACAACAAAAGACCTAATCATATATTTTTCCATATTCTCCATTTTATAGCTTTATTTTACTAATATTTGTCACCAACGCATACATTTCTAAATCAGATTTGATTTTTTCAATTTCGGATATAAACCTCATAATTCTAATGTTCAACAAGTCCTTCTTCTGTCTAAGAACCCTCCGCCTGCTTTCAACGGACATTGTCGACTG
Source organism: Amphimallon solstitiale (assembly GCA_963170755.1). Lineage (NCBI taxonomy): Eukaryota > Metazoa > Arthropoda > Insecta > Coleoptera > Scarabaeidae > Amphimallon > Amphimallon solstitiale. The sequence continues at coordinate 59,051,603 of OY720683.1, read as the reverse complement.
ATGTATTTCCAGCAAGTCTAGACATGTTTAGGCGGGTCTGTACATGTTAGCTACTTGCGAAACGCTTCTGACTGGCATATATTATATATCCACCACCAGTCACGGCCAGCTCGTCATTATAGTCCAATTCAGGATGATTATATTGAGGATACCAACTCATTAACATCTTCGGTATGCTCTTATTTAAAGTCAGTACAGTCGATGTTTCTATGTCGAATACGCAAATTTCTGCATGAGGATCTAAATCAGGTTCACATATATATTCATACTCACTATAAATGTGCCACTTCTTAAGTTGGCTCATATTTGGGTTACAATATTCCAAAACGTTCATTAATTCATCGATATCAAAATATTGCATGTTTTGATATGCGAATGCCGCTATGAATAAACAATCACTTTGATTCAATTCCGAGGATAATAACCAATCTCGCACTATGATAGGTATTTCAATACCATTAGCAGACAAAAAGTTATCAAATTTCTCGTATTGCACCGCCATTATACTATATAGAAGGTGCTACACTGCTTTGCAATTGATACTGATGATATTACATTCGAAATTCTTATATATTTAATATTTAGTTGGGCTAGTATCCATCAGGGGGTGCTTTTTATATTTTCTGCGCATGCGGCTATCACAGAAGCAGACAGCCGTTGCGGTTTCCGCTGGAAACATGTTTAGACCTGTTTGAAGTACATTGAGAAGCGCGATAGCAAGCCTGGTAATTTATTCAGGAATTCTCTAGAAGCAAAGACCATCTTGATGGTCCGCCATTTTGTCTGACGTCACCTTAGTTTGGCTAGTGACCGTGAGAGGATGCTGCATTATGGTAATCATGAGAGATGCCATTTCTTGGTTAGTGGCTGTGAGAGGGCGTCACATTGGGTTGGTAATGATGAAATCTGCCATTTCTTAGTTTGGTTAGTGGCCGTCAGAGGGCGCCACATTGGGTTGGTAATGATGAAATCTGCAATTTTTAGTTGGGTTGGTAATGATGAAATCTGCAATTTTTAGTTGGGTTGGTAATGATGAAATCTGCAATTTTTAGTTGGGTTGGTAATGATGAAATCTGCAATTTTCAGTTGGGTTGGAGGCCGCGAGGGGACGCCACATCACTTGGGTTGGTAATGATGAAATCTGCAATTTTAGTTGGGTTGGTAATGATGAAATCTGCAATTTTTAGTTGGGTTGGCGACCGCGAGGGGGCGCCACATCAGTTGGGTTGGCAGAGGGCGCCACTAGGGCGAGGGGGGTGAGGGGGAGCTGGGTGAGAGGGGGAGGAGGCGCCAGAATCGGCGTAAGTACCCTACTGCGTTATCCAATTTCTTTCGAAAATACCCCTCTACACGTCTGAGGTTTTATAAGGGCGAAGCGCATCTAAAATCACCCACTATTACAGCGCCATGGCATAACTATTACAACATTCATTATTGCATTAGTATTACATTCATATCATTTAAAGCTCAGTAAAATTAAACAGCTAGTGGTAGTTGAATATATCGTAACTCCAGTCCCGGCGTTGAGTCGCTAAGCCCTGCGATGAAGATGTCCAAGGGGACGAGATGTTATTGTCCAGTATGGATACACCGGGTAAATTGCAGAATATGGGTGCAATCGAATTTTGGAAAAAAGTGTACCTTATAGAGTACCTCTAATTGAACAACTTTTACTTATAAAGTAATCGGCGCTCACGTACAGGAACGGCGATAATTAATAATTAAGGTGCTCACCGTGTGATTTTTCCATGTCACATTTTTAGTCGTATCTGTTATACACACTGTTAAAATGATGAAAATTGTAATAAATGATGTTTATTTCACTTTACCACACAACAATTACATTTGATTTTTATGGTTTTTGATAACTTTTCTCAATCCAATCATAACAAAAACAAACAAGAAACCTAACCTTAAATCACCTAGTGGAAAAAGCCCATCCCAACTTTCATGCGGATTCGGACCATCATCTGTCATCCATAAAGTTATACAGTAGGTAGATGGTCGAACAAACCACTTGTATTTTTCAATATTTATTTGAAAATTATATGCAAATGAGTAACAAAAGACGTTATAAAGTCTATATTATTTATAAATTTGTAGTTTATTTCATTGATTTTTTAACATGCCTTTTAAAATTATATAATATCCAGTAAATAAGTACGGCATGATATAGAAAATGTCTATAGGTGTTTTCTTTCATTTTTTAAAAAATTTATAATTCTCTTTTTACACATTTACATGATTTATACTGCAATCTTTTGCATTGATTGTTCCCTTAATTTATAGATTTTGTTACTTATTTACCATCTCCCTTCCCCGCACCACTAATTCCGTTAATTTATTTTGTACTTTTCGTGTTTGCCGCCCCCTTCACATAAGGGGGCGGCAAGAATATTTGTTTTTGCTTTCTGGACCCCATTCCTTGTCCGCGCGCGCGGGCGTGGGGGGAAGGGGCAGAAAAACATAAAAAAAATTGGTATAGATCGACCGAAATACGAGTGCGGACAAGGAATGGCGTACAGAAATTGCTATTAATTATTACCGTAAACAAGTTCGTAATCACATTGAATTCATTTATTGTTGAATGTTTACATTGCATTTTTCGTTCATTTCTATTTTTGCTATCCCCCTTTCCCCACCATCTCGCGGTGCGAAAACTAAATTCATATGAACAATAATTTTTAATTTTTTTATTTCATACTGTTGCACTATTGGTACTACTAATTCACCTAAAAACTTGGTCAAGAAATTGATAAGTGTAATATACAGCCTTTATATCTGTATTTATTCAACATTGACTTGCAAAATGAGCTTTATGCTTCATTAGGTTCTTATAGAAGTCACATGAAATTTATGTTTTTCTTTAATGTTTACAAAATACATGTCTTACTTTCTTATGAATTTCTCTGAAATAAATGTTCTTACTTGGCAAATTTAATTTGTGTTTTTCTTTAATGTTTTAAAAATATAAGTTTTACTTTCTTGAGATTTCCTCTAAAATTCATGCACTTACATTGCAAATTATAGACCACTTATTAACAGTATACTTAGTAAGGACACTTAATTCTCCGAACAACTCACATTAGGCGTTTTCGGAAAATGTATAGCATTAACCTGACCCGGTTAGAAAGTACCTAACAGGTTCAGTAACTTTACCCGGTTAAATGAAACATTTCCGAACGCAATTGCGGTGCCGTTGAGTAACGTAACGTAAACGTCTGCATATACCTTATAAATACCTATCTTCATAACATAGTTTAGCTGTACTGGCAATACGGCAGAAGAAATTGACCGGGGAGGGAGTAAAACAACCTGCATTACCCTACTCACTGACCAGGGTTATGAAAATCGAACCGGGTTGTTGAACCCGGTTACTTTTTCGATTTTACGAACACGGTTGTTTTTACCCGACTGAATTAACGAACGCATTCGTGCTAACCGTGCTGTAACCTCAATGACCGGGTTTAATTTCCGAAAACACCTATTGTGTCAGTATTTTCAACTTCATTATCTATTTTCCAATATTTTCTCTATATCATTCCGTACTTATTTACTGGATATTATATAATTTTAAAAGGCATGTTAAAAAATCAATGAAATAAACTACAAATTTATAAATAATATACACTTTATAACGTCTTTTGTTACTGATTTGCATATAATTTTCAAATAAATATTGAAAAATACAAGTGGTTTGTTCGACCATATACCTACTATATAATGGATGACAGTCGTTGGTCCGAATCCGCATGAAAGTTGGGATGGGCTTTTTCCACTAGGTGGTTTAAGGTTAGGTTTCTTGTTTGTTTTTGTTATGATTGGGTTGAGAAAAGTTATTAAAAAACATAAAAATCAAATGTAATTGTTGTGTGGTAAAGTGAAATAAACATCATTTATTACAATTTTCATAATTTCAACTGTGTGTATAACAGATACGACTAAAAATGTGACAAGGAAAAATCACTCGGTGAGCACCTTTATTATTAATTATCTCCTTTCCTGTACGTGAGCGCCGATTAATTTATAAGTAAAAGTTGTTCAATTAGAGGTCCTCTATAAGGTACACTAGTTTTTTTTTCAAAAATCGGTGCACCCATATTCTGCAATTTTTCCGATACACCGATCAGGGTGATTTAATTCTCGATTTCCCAATAAAATTGTTGGAGTATTTATCGACATTCAATTTACGGCGTACTTCCGGATCTAGGGGACATCTTATCGATACCATCAACATAGGGCCCACTAAACACCAGCGGTAGCAGAGATTTGCGTCAGGGAACAATCTTTGTCGAAGTACGGAAACACTACTTTTCCAGGTATTTGACGTTTTATTCTTGTACTACATGTGACAAGATATTTGTACAACTACCAGGCTGTTAGAAATTTTTGTAGTTATATGTTTGTTTAATAAAGTTATGAATTAATGTGCACAAGGCACAGTCTTTGTATCTGTCTAAATTTGTTATGTTCATTAAATCTTTGTTTTTGTCTAAATTAGTATATGTTCCTTTAAATCTGTGTGTGTTGTAATAGTCACTATTATTTTCTTTTATTTTATCGTATTGATGGTCAAATTATTTTGAAGTATTAAATATTTGTAGAGTTTTTAATATTTGTAATTTCCAGTTTATAGAAATTTTAAGGTAAATGGTGCACCATATCTGATCAATTAGACTTATTATGTTTGATAATTAGTTTTTCCGAATTTGACCAATTAATTTTATTAAAATTATTTATCTGTTGAACCTGTTCTTATTGTTTGGTCTGTACCGTCTCTGTAAAATTTGGTTTTCTCTGTTTTTGTATTAAATTTGTAATTATTAAATTTAAATGAAACTTAATGTAAATTGAGTCACTTTTTTAACAACTAAGGTTATATTTGTTTATTCAAGTCATTTATATTTCAACTCAATATTTCGGTTGTGTAATTAATACTTGAATTAATATTATAATAGTAATGTATCCAATTTTCTATATCCATTTTCTCTTATTTTTATTAAATAAATTGTTATTGTTTTTATTAATTTGTTTTCTTGAGGTAGGCCTAGTATTAGTTAGTACAATTTCCCATTTTAATTGTGCAATACTTTAACAGTGGTCTTATTATTTTAAAATGGGTGGCGCAACGGGCATTAGTTAACATCTTTGAGTAATTCCATGCTCTTAATAATAATCTGAGCTAGATATACAGGGTGGGTCACAGATAGAAATAACATCGACAGTCTACTTCAAGGTTAACATCTAGAAATTGGAAACTTAGATATTAATCATAAGCGATTAATAATTATTTTAAAGGTAAGTGAATGTACTGTTCTGACACATAATCCTCTTGCACCCTGAATTTAATTTATTTCTATTAGGGGTTTTCTCCCCTAAGTAACAGAGTAGCTGTGAAGAGCTGTCTTTCCAAAAAGGGGAAAATTAAATTTTTGAAATTTGCAACACTTATGACACTTTTGAACCTAACATTCGACACTTTTAAATGTTAATTGACATTTAAAAGTGTCAAATATATGGATGTTTTATTTAATTTAATTTAATGTATTTGTAACATATTATACATAAATTTTACCCATTCTGCACACCTACTCTATATGAACTTCAACTATGCCAAATCTCATACTCCTCTGTGCGCGCAATTAGCTTAAAAAGGGTACACAGTTTTTTCTTCACGTATTAATATACCGTACATTTATTTTAACGCGGAACATAGGGATTTGCGTGCTAAAAATTTCACCCATTCTTGTTGCGGATCAAATTTGAAGAAATTTGCGTTCCATCTAATAAATCAAACATTTTTCTACCAATTGTACATTGTTTTAATAACATGAAGTTGTTCTTTTAAATAATTTTTTCTTTTTCAGTTGTAATTAATTCGCACAAAATTGAGTGACAAAATCAATGTAGCGTAAACATTTTAACATTTTATGCAGATGTCTTCGCTAGTGACAAGTAAATTTACAAAAAAAAATGTCTATGTACACAGTTGCAGAACGAGTAGAAATTGTTACGGGATGTATCCAAGGAATATCCTTCAGAGATTGTTGACAATTTTGCTGCAGTATATCCTGATCGGCCAGTTTTAAGTATTTCGACAATGTCTCGAATTAAGAATGAATTCAAAAGCACAGGCTGCGTAAATTGTGACCACAGGAAACTAATTAGAAGTCCATCTGTAGTTACAGAAGAGACCAAAATAAACAATTGTTTGATGGTTGAAAACGAGGGCTCCACAAGCTTAAATATGCTCGCCGACCAGTTTCAAATTTCAAGAAGCAGTAGCTATAAAGCGTTGAAAATCGAAAAGTACAAATCTTATAAGATAAAAATGTTCACAAATTGTTACCAACACATTTCTTCCCAAGAATGAATTGGAATTTTGCCAATATTGTATGGAAAGAATAAATAATGATCCAAATGTTTTAACAAGGATACTGTTTTCTGACGAGTGTACATACGCTCTGGACGGACGGTACACAAGCAAAAGCAAATAATTTGGACACGACATAATCCTTATAAGATTTGAGAGGCTAACACGCACAACCGTTAAAATTAATGAATTACAATGAAAGTGAAAGTTCAAATGTGCGGCAAATTTATTCTCAAATTACTTGTTTTCAACCCTTTTCAAAATATAGTAGAGCATTTAGAAAATTGGCATAAACCTCCGTTCTTGTTATCAGAGGTAGGTCGGCAGCTGAAACGTTTCGTAGCCTTACAATCTTGATTACATGTGGTCTTAAATAAGTCGCCAACCATCGGAGATACTACTACAATAAAAAAATTAATTAAACTACTGAATTTCAAAAAAGGAGATCTAAATTTTGAGGGAGGTATTAACGTGATACACAAATGCTTAAGTTTACCATTGGTACTTAATTAGCACATTTAGACATATGAAAATAGTATAAAAGTGAAACTATTGAATTTACTGTAAAGAAGTTTTGTTTACAAATGATATTTAATTTAGTTTATTTTAAACATAGGTAAAATAGTATATATAAAAGAATTTACTGAATTTACTGTACAGAATTTATATTTACAAATGAAATTTAATTAGCACAATTTTAGACAAAGGTAAAAATAGTATAGAAAAAGGAAATTATTGAATTCTAATGTAGAGAATTGTTTCCAGCAAATTATTCTGAGTTGTACCTCAGGAAGTTACAAGAGTAGGCAAACAACGAGAGCCCTAACAATAATTCTACTTTGGGGTCACTCGGTATACAACGAAATCAAGTTAAAATATAAGCAAAATTTAAATAGCGGTAATTGTGACCTAACACATGAAATGGTGGTGCAATAGAATCTTGCAAATCACTCGTTAGTTCTTAAAACAGGTAAAATGTCCAGCTTACTGGCACAAAATCCTGACAAATTAGTCGAGATACAAAACGTAGTTTAAAATTAGAGCTGTACTTATCTTGCGATACAGGTGAGAAGAATGGCTCACTGGTTGGTGATGTAGAAACGAAGTCCTTCAAGAGGCACTCCTCGCAGAAGTCACTGTGTCGGTAGCTTCACACCCCTGATTAAGTACAAGCCCCTACGGTAGGTATATCGGACAATTCGACTAAGCAGGATCTGTGTTCCACACAATAATGTTATTCGATAGTGAGTACGTCAGCAAATACCATAAAATCGGTAGCGTACTACTAGTTCCTAGGTACCCAAAAAAAAAAAAATAATAATAAAGAAAAACAGAGATTAAAACTCTGGAAATAAACTTTAAAGAAATTCTCTCAGACTTATTTCGGAGAACACGGTATCTTTACTTCAAAAGGGCACAATTGTGCAAAAAACTTAGAACCCACACACGTGGTCAGCAAAACTTGGGTGACGAAATTCACATAAACGTCCCCTATAATTAGATACGGTAAGGTAACGGAAATATCCACTTATCTCATTAGAGCCGCAAAGCGATATGGTCTACTTTAGACATGAAATAATTTTAAAAAGATAAGCAGCTTTGCACTTGTGCACTTCCCATGAAGAGATGACTAAAAGTGCCCGATAGCGTGCTTCCTTCAACCATGCGTCAGACCTCACGCAGGCTTCTAAAATGCGGAAACTAAAGCCTAAAACGGCGGCAGAATTTGAAATTTTACGAGAACTAAAACCATTCCGCAGGTAAATCAACAGCAACATGAACTTAATAATAAAACACAAACGTCCCTTAGAATTCCAAATAATGTAAGAATGAACTTAAATAAACCGGTAATACACACATTTCAACCCGTTAAATAGTCCGGATAAGGAACCTCACGCCCCATCAGTTGGCACCTATGCAGCTGATAGCGCGATGTTCGTGTTGAGAGATAACCAAACATGTAAACAGAATGCATGATCCCGTCGAACATTATGAGAGAAAATATGTATGATTAGCGGACCAGTTATCAGGTAATTAGTTAGATAACGAGAGTACAATGCTTCAAAACAACGGCGGAAGCATTCCGACATATAATTGCATTTACAGGTAATAAACAACGCCCAAGCATCCTATTCGAGGTTAAGATTATTCGAAGTCGCGGAATTCATCGTAAGACGTGCATTCATAACACCGGCTCATACGTACACGAAAGGAACAAGTATGTTACATTACCTAAACCAAATACATACTCCAAGGAATCCTTTTTTTTCCTTTTAGTGACCCAAGAAGTCAAAAGAAGGACATAAAATCTACGACTGACACGTACAAAAATACTACCAGCCTACAATAAACAAGGCATGGATAGGGTATAACAGAGGATTGTACATATTATGACAGAGTCCTCCTTCACAAGGCATGGTCACGAGGGAAGTATACAAAAAACCAGAATGAATACAAGCAAATGCACGCAGGTATCGTAACTTGTAAGCATAGAATGTCGATGGAAATAACAATGTGTACATCCGATAATTAGAGCAAACGGATAGATACAGGTAGGATAGCCCAAGCATAAGTTTAACGGGCTCGGAAATTGTTCATTATAAAACGTAGACTTAAGTAAACCTAAACGTGTAATAAATTCAACTTGTGAAAGCATGTAGGGACCTAAAATTAAATTTCAATAAATTTAGCTTAAGAAACAGAAATGTGTTCACACAATAGATATAAGGCATGTCAAACTAGATCACTTAACATACCAGGCACGGTCGAAAAGTAAAGTTTAAGGTACCATACACTGCGAAATGCATAAGTAATGCGGAACATAGGCAAGAGTAAACACAAGGCATAACAATGTAAATATACTTACATTCTGTTTCTATTTTACAGCATTAAATTAGCTGTGCCTCCTTTTACAATTGGCTGGTTGACTGCAGTTACACAAATGAATTCGATGGACTCCATGTGAGGAAATATATCTTTAGTGATAAAGATGACTCAGTTAGCTATATTTCGGGCATTTTAAGTGTCGGTTCTATATTTATAGGAAAGGCGAATGTGCAAAACATTAGATAAAATAAGAGAAGACATCATTCTCATATTTTATAATTACACTAATCTCAACCTAAAAGATATCGTTAATAGAAATTTACTACCTGATATTGTTAGTTCATATTGAAATTGTTTTGAATATGTTCTTATTAGGACGCTTTGAAATTAAACAAAATTTTTATTTTGCATCAGGGTATAACTCAATTCATGTACATATATATGTGGAACAAGACATATCTACCCAGTAACATAAATATATTACATTAGGAGCGTTTTTTTCTAATTTAATAAATAATTTAATCGGTTTCGTTTTGCTAACTTCTTCAGAGAGTCTCTTGATGCAAGTTAATTTTAGTTTTGTCTTTAGTAGCATTCATGTAATGAGAGGAAGACGTTTTGATCTGACATAAGTGAACCTTCATTAAATGGTAAGTACTTAATGTAAGCATTAGCCATCATGAATCACTTGAGCACAATCCATTCAATCACATTTTCTTTGCACAAAATTGTTTGTCATTTGTACATAAACTTAAATTGTAACATTTCGTCATTCTATTATTCATATTATTTCTGTAACAGGCTCCACGTAATTATAAGAGAAAACAATAAGATCCCAATGGGTAAAGACGATCTTGAGAGGGCTTTGGATGCTATTTCAAACGAAGCACATATTCGTCACGCTTCTCGTAATCATGGTATTCTGCTACCTTGCAATCCAGAACCAAGAAAGAAAAACCCATTTCTAATCCAAAAATTTTAGCAATGTCAAAACTAAAATTAGAAAATACAAGCATCAATCATAAGACCCTTTTAATATGAAAGATGTGGAGGTTTCTTAAAAACTTGGTGCCGTGATGGAAAAATTTCAATGTATATAACATGGACGAAGGGCATCAGTACCGTTACGAAGCCAGACAACATTTTGGCAGAAAGAAGAAAAAAAATCGGGACAGTGGCAAATGGAGAGTAAGAACAATTAGTTACAGCTATATGCACAATGAGCAATGCGCAGGTTCTTTTATACCTCCATTATTTATCTTTCCGGACACCTCACCTATTAAAGGGAGTGACGAATGATGCTGCTTACCATTTTTTAAAAACGGATTGACCAATACCTTTTTATTCAGTGGCTGAAGCATTTACAAACTTTGTAAAACCAAGCAAAGAAAATGGAATAATCATACTTTCTTCACTACCGCACAGGTCGCAACTTATACAATCCTCGACGTGAAGTTCTTGTTTTGTTAGTTTGGAACAGATCTGTATATTCAGAAATTTTGTTTCCTTTATTTATATTCGTAGAATTGTTGCTATGTTTCCTGATGTTTTGGCGTTAGCAATTTTTGCTTGATTTATTTTTATCCATATCATATTTAGTAGTAAAGCATTTCTGTATTCTTAATTTAAATAAGAATTACTTTGAATTCTAAGTTATTGGGTAGTTCCGCCATCTTCTGGCAAGCTCGGTCTTTAACGTAGAGTAGACGTATAAGATATACAATAGATATCTACTACGCAGCTCTGTTACCGCAAATCATAGTCAACTCAGGCATATGCCACTTTTACTACGTTTGATTTATTTGCTGTTTATTCTACTAATAGATCTGCAGTCTTAGTTACGATAATCTGGTGGCGTCGAATTTATATAGTAATTAATTAGTTTTTACTTTTGTTCTATCTTATAGAATTTTTCCTTTAATTTTGCCTTCCTTTCCTAGTAATTAGTAGGCTTCCTTTTTGGTTTACAAATGTGGTCAATATATTTATACATGTTGATATCAGTGTAATTTTATAGTTCTCGTTTTATCCGTGGAGTGTGATATCGTAGTTATTAGATGTCTTCTCAGCAGATTGGTTTCGATCGATATTCACCGATAATTTTTGTAATTTAATTTATACCGATACCGTTCCGTAGTAATTACGCTGTTTGCGGGTAATGAGGCAGTGATTACTTCATATATTTTGTTTTTTTTCGACTTTATGTCGGTTGAATTTTTACGATCGATTTCCTCCATATTTGATAAGTTTCTTTTCTTAGTTTCCCGTTGTGCAGATTTGTTTTGAATGTTTGTCGTTTTCCTTTGTCTTTTAGCTTCTTATTTTATGCAGAAATTCTCACATATTCCGTCATAGGTGACGAAGGGCACATGGTGACCTCCAGCTTGAATCTTTGAAACTTTTATATAATTGTCTTGGAAAGGAGAATTTATCTACCGAATCCGAAGTGCTAAGAAATTTGGCTGTTCTTGCACGAAGTTGCTTTTCCTGGAATACCGATTAGAAGAGTAATTTCCACTACCCCACTTCGTAGATTAGAAGAGTAATTTCCAGTACCCCACTTCATAGCTCTTAGGCCACGTCTACTTGTTAAATAAGGTAAGTCTTTTACTTTGTTTTTCCTAATTATTTGTGTGCTAATCTGTAAGTTACCGTTAGCTTAATTTGTTGTTTAATTTTAAAATTAATTTCTATATATCATAAGGTTCTTACGCTCTGAAATTTAATATTTCTTTCCGATGCCAACTTTGTGCTCGGAATTGAATTGGGTGTTTTAATTGATTGTAAGTTTTGCGTTGATCAGAGCTATAGAACGTAGTTTAAATTCTTATTTAAGTTTCAATATAAGCTTTTTTAGAATCTATTGCCAGTTCTTGACCGATTTGGTAAAAGAATATTTTCAGTTTACGAGGGTTTTCGTATAAATTGTCATTTAATTGTTACTTCATTTTAAAGTTTATAGGCCTTAAGCCGAAATTTCATTATATTGTTTTCCTTTACAACCATTTGTCATGGTTTAATTTAATTTTAAGTACATTTATATTCATACACCGAGTTTTCACGTATTGGCACATTTGTAAAATTCTTTGAAAAGCTAAGATCTCGTGCTAACAATAAATATCAAACTTGAAACTGCTATTCACACTACATGTACGATATACAGGTGCCCAGAAGTAGGGGACCTCACTTTATTTTACATTGTCACTTATTCTTTCTTTTTAATAGATTAATACCACTCGTAAGTTTATGTAAATTTTGTTTTTATTTTATAAATATTTAACTTCCCAATTAGAAACTTTATAATTAATTTTATAACTTGAGCAATTTTAATATCATAAAATTGTTTGTTGATGGGAATGTGTGGTTTTGTCTTATCTTTTGCTGCTAAGTATTTAAATTGATTTTTCTCCTGGATCAAAGATCATTTTGGGGTAGGGAATATTACACATAGGGAGATGGCGTCCGTAAATTCATCCATCTGAGATTCTGTGTAAATCTACGAGTTGAGTTGGAGGCAGTTCCCTTCACCATCATTATCATCTGTAGGCAAGGGTAGTGACAGATAAGGCATTTCAGAAGGTGTAAGCATAAACATTCCGAAACTTTAGTGATTTAGTAAGCGGCGATATAATTATTTTAGCTTGGTCATCACTTTGCTATCAGTATCGTAGGATGAGTAATTTTTAGTTTCCGTCGACGCAATTTTTCTGCGCCTTTGTTTGATTTTGACAATTAATTTTCATTTTAACTTTTGAAGGGCGTAGCATTCTTTAGCCCCCCTTAACGCAGTCTTTCAAGCAAAATTCAGTTTATGCATATAATTTAATGATTTAAAGAAAATAAGGAAATTTGCTTTGGCTTCAGTTTTAAACAGCGCATTTTCTAAAGTTGCTACAATTAATAAAGGAGTGTCTGGATTTTCCTCCACCGGAAAATTTAAAATGAATGCTAGCGTTTCTTTTCGATGCCGGATTTTTTGCATCAGGAACCGTCTACATCAACACCTATTTCAGCAGATTTAGAAATAGAAGCTCCAAGAATGAAGCTTCTATTTCAGGAGTCATTTTCCAACTTCCTCCTCATCTTCCAGATGATAATAATAAAATTGTAACACTAGCAGCCATGTGTCCAAACTGCAACATTTTCAAATAAACTCGCTCATATTAGAAAGAACAATTGGTGCTAAAACAAACAAAAATTAGTAAAAAACGAAACAAATAAAATTACAAAAGGGGAAAAGTGTTAAAAATTGAAAAACCAAAAACCAAACATTGGATTAAACCAGCAGACTCCTCATCGCCTAGGAAGACGATGCAATTAAAGATATTCACGACGACAATAACAGAGGCTGTGTATCAGGTGTTGAAGAAAAATGCGTAATACGGTGTTATTTTGAGAAAGATGAGAAGTATCGATGTGTTTTTTGTGACCTTTGGGTCCATGCAGAATGGAGCGGCGCCGATACTTCTAAAAATTAGAAATGCGACTTATGCTTGCAAAATGAAAAGAATCCATGATCGCTATTTCCCCTGTGTTTTATTTGTAACACAACATATGTGAGCTTGAAAACAAGTGTTTGTACTTATAATTCGAGTAGTACAAAAACCTTGTCTCTATCTCGGTTGTGCAATAGTAAATTAAATCATATCAAAATGTAGTAATTTTGGTGGTGGTTGGCAATATGTTATGACATTTGATGTAAATACAAAATTTGAATTAGTGATCGTGATTTCTATATTCAATATTTGATACTTCTTAAATTTAATATAAAATTATTGCAAATATTTCACGTACACCACCTGAAATTCGAGAAATTGCTGAAAATGCCGTGAATAATTTATTTCCCACTAAATCTCGTAGCAATTATGAAAAGCAGTATATGAAATTTGAAGAATGGTGTAAGGAAAAATAACTTCATGTTCATATCAGAAAACGTTTTAATTGCCTATTTTCAATTACAATATACTAAATATAAACCATCTACTTTATGGACAATTTATTCTGGTCTTGTTTTACTATATACCAGGATGTTGATACATCGCAGTTGTTGCATTTAAAAAGACGCGGCCATGATTTAATTCATTCATCCCTGTATATTACATGTTAAATATTTTTAAATCAGTATTAATTCAAATTATATTTCAAGTTCTAGATAAATTACGTTTTAAAATTTTCACAATTAAAATCTGCGTCGTATATATTTCGTTTAAAATATTCAATTTAAAATATTTAGTTCATGAAAAACTTTTTGCTCAAATTTAAGATTGGCGACATATGCATTTTTGTCCGTGTAGAGCATAGGTTCCCAAAGTGGGCGATAACGCCCCCTTGTGGGCGCTGCAGGTCTAAAGGGGGGCGGTAAGAGACCCAGAAAAAAAATGGGGGCGTTGTGTAAAGGCTTAGGGGGCGATTTGTAATTTCATCTAGAATCTAGGAGGACTCTTAGACACCGACTGAGCTCTCGACTCTCGACTAGGGATGGGCGATAAACATCGATGTTCATTGAACATCGATATTTTAGGATCGATGTTCGATGTTTTTGCATCGATGTTTGCAATTTAGATTTATCGATAAACTATCGATGTTAGAAGAAATATAGTGAACATCGAACTTTTAAGCTTGACAAAATGTATTTGCACTAATCACAAAATAAAACAGCGTCCTCTGTTGACAAATACAAAAATGTTTCCAAATTAACAGCTCACATACAGGCTACGAGGATGTAAAATTGTCTACGAATAAAAGAAGTATTTAAATTACACAGTGCTATATCATATAAATTCGAATATTTCATTTTAGGCTCTTTTAAATATTACTCAGTATAAATATTTAAATAATATATAATTAAATACATAAATTTATAGTACTTTTAATGTGCAGAATAAAAGTTAAATTATGTATGCATGCAGAATAAGTGAAGGAGGTAAACGTATTTTCATAGAAAAAGAAGGGAGATAGACATTACCGATGTATACTTCTTCGGGAAATTCCCTAGTGCGTACAATCATACACGACGATACACGTATTAAATGCAAGATGACACATCAGAAATATAAAACCATATCCATATGTATCTCGGTATTTGCCAGCGTAGTCAAAAAAAAATGCAAGACTATAAAATCCCAAATAAAAATCGTTCTCTTAAAAAGCTTTGATACACGTAAATGTATATATTTTTTAAGTATCAGACGATTTAAGTCATGTGGTTGTTTCATGCGTAATTGCATAATATTGTTTTTTTATATAGTTTTTTTTGAGTAGTTTCTAAAGTTAACTACATATTATAAATGTATATATTTCTTTTATTATTTTTTTTGAATAGTGATATCTTTTATATCATTTTGTTAAGGACGTAAATGAATTAAGTTATAATAAAGTTTTTGTTAAACTGCCAAAAAATAAATCTATAAATATAATTATCGATGTTTAAAAACATCGATGTTTGGTAGTCGATATTTTGCAACCATCGATGTTGATCAACGATGTTAACATCGATGTTTGATATCGATGTTTACCCACCGATGTCCCATCCCTACTCTCGACTACAGCTTGTGAACATCAACTAATATTAATTAAGAGATTGCTCAAACCAA
Organism: Amphimallon solstitiale; assembly: GCA_963170755.1. NCBI lineage: Eukaryota > Metazoa > Arthropoda > Insecta > Coleoptera > Scarabaeidae > Amphimallon > Amphimallon solstitiale. The sequence continues at coordinate 59,035,811 of OY720683.1, read as the reverse complement.
CTCGGTTCGATATTTCTCTCCGAGTAGTTCATATATCTGTCCTGTTTTATTGAATAAATAAAATAAAAAACATATCAATCGGTCGCTCCGTTTCGAAACGAAAAGAGACACAAACAAACAAATAAAAAGGCAACTGTATTAATCGGCTGGTTCATAGAATACCTGTTCTTACTTGTTGAGTACGATTGAGCGTCGAATGAGATAAACGAGTTTATGCATGTTTGTCTTATTCCTGTCGGTGCGTGCTGCTTATGCAATCCTATATAAACAACGTAATATTTATTTTATTTTCATTTGCGGTTTCGCGCGTAATAGATAAGCAGTACTTAAGTTCAACACTTATACTTACGTATTTCTCAAAACAAAACAATGTCGGAAGTAAAAAAGAAGAGACGGCAATACTGTGCGGAATATATTAAATTCGGATTCATTGAAAATCCTACAAACCCATTGTCGCCTTTGTGCCTTCTATGCCTAAAAACATTTTCGAATGAAGCAATGAAGCCTTCAAGACTTCAAGATCATTTGAATAAAATGCATCCAGATAAGAAAGACAAGAATGTAGCATATTTTCAAGACCTAGAGAAGAAGCATAATACTCGGCCAAGTGTAGCAAAACTCTTTTCGGCGGCTGCTAAGCAAGATGACGACGGACTTCGAGCTTCGTACAACATCTCTTTGTTAATTGCTCAAAAAGGCAAACCACACAACATCGGAGAAGTGTTAATTTTGCCAGCAATAAAGGAAGTAATAACTACTGTGCTTCATAAACCGGCCGCAGATATTATCGGAAAAATTCCTTTGATGAAATGGCCGGAAACATAGAAGAATCATTGTGCAATCATCTGAGGACTAGTCAATTCTCAATTCAGCTCGATGAGTCCACTTTACCAACTAATGAAGCATTGTTGCTGTCTTACGTGAGGTTTATTAAAGATGAGAAAATATGTGAAGAAGTATTGTTTGCTAGAAATTTAGAGACCGATACAAAAGGCGAAACCATATTCAATACATTGGAAAAGTTTTGTGATGAGAAAGAGATTCCCTTGAAAAATATTATATCAGTTGCTACGGATGGCGCTCCGGCTATGACAGGGTGCCATAAAGGCTTCATAGCGTACGTAAAAAATAAAATTCCAGATGTCCTTGCTGTACATTGCGTTATTCATAGACAACATTTGGTTGCTAGAAATTTAAGTGAACGACTATTTCAATCACTGCAATATGTCATCAAAGCAGTCAATAAAATCCGTAACTGCTCTTTGAATGATAGATTATTTCATCAGCTTTGTGTTACTAATGACGAAGATTTCAACCGTTTGTTGTTTCATACCGAAGTTCGTTGGCTATCAAGAGGCAATTGTCTGACTCGATTTTACAACCTGTTTGACTCTGTGATAGAGTTTTTGGAAACTAAAGATACAGAATTGCGCAACAAGCTCATTACATCAAAAAATGATATAGCTTACATGACAGACCTGTATAAATTGTTCAACAACATGAATCTCCAACTGCAAGGCGATGAACTAAATTTAATTAAAACAAAAAATGTCGTTGCTGCTTTCGCAGCCAAACTGCTTCTACACAAAAAGAATATGGGCAGACGTGAGTTTCATAATTTTCCGAATTTATCAGTATCCTGCAGTAACGACGACTTGTTTGCCTACTGCCAACATTTGGAAAAGCTCCACATTGACTTCACCGAACGATACCAGGATATTTTGAACTTGGAAATACCAGACTGGATGTTGGATCCGTTTTCAAATGTCAACACAGCAATATCACCACATCTGGAAGAAGAACTTATAGAATTGACAACGAACGAGGAAATAAAAATCAAGTTCAAAAATGGCTACCAAGAATTTTGGCTACAAAAACCGATCCCGCAATTGTACCCTGGATTGTGGTCAATCATTCAACGATTCTTGATAGCATTCCCATCGTCATATTTGTGTGAACGTGGATTTAGTGCTGTAGCAACGCTGCTTACTAAAAAGAGAAATCGTTTGCATGTTACCGAACGTGGTGACTTGCGGCTGTTCTTGAGTAAATTGGAACCTGATATCAACAAACTTATTAAACAGCATCAGATTCATCCTTCACATTAGTTTTTATATTAGAATCGATTATGTTTGTTTTATTTTGAATTTTGAATAAAAGATACTTTGTCTGAATACTATAAAGTTGCGTTTCAATAATCATTCTCATTGGCAGGTGTAGCCCGTAAAAGTTAACTTGAGACCTGAGCGCCGTTGTGTACTACCTACTACGCTCAGGTCTCAAGTTAACTCATTCATTCTAAACGAGACTTTTACTATAACCCATAGTAAAAGTCTCGTTTAGAATGAATGTTTAATCTCCGCTAATATAGCTCACAATAATTAATTTAATTTGAAGTTATAGTGGTTTTTGAGTAGGTGAAAAAATGGGGGCGCTAAAAAATAATTTATTCTCAAAGTGGGCAGTAGGCAAAATAAGTTTGGGAACCACTGGTGTAGAGTTATCTAAATAGTTCCCACAGTTCTTTATGTGCATTGAATTTGTTGCGTAGTTGGCTTTTTCTAGTGGCGTGATCCGTCTTGCTGTCGCCCGATTTTTCTAGAAAATTGTTACCCCCACACACCCGATTCTTTAAAAGGGCCCAGCGCATCTAAAATTATTCATTACACCACATTCATTATTGTATTACACCTCAGGGTCATCATTCATTATATGTCCGATTATTAATTAAATTAACGTTTTCTGACCACATCAGTAGCACTATTTCAACGGCATTGAAAACATTAGAGTTTGTTATTAGAAATACCAGGCAGTTTGCATCAATGGAGGCCATTACTACCCTTTACTATTCCTTTGTTCGCTTTCGCCTCGAATATGCTTCATTTGTTTGGTCGCCAACAAATAAAACTTATTCTGAAGCACTCGAGAGGGTTCAGAGGCGCTTTTTGAAATATCTGTACTTCAAGAGGCATGGTTTGTACCCCGTTCAGGGGACATGCTATGATGTCCTTCTTGAAGAATTTAAATTTGAATCTTTGGAGATACGAAGGCATAAAACAGACATTAAGTTTATTTATGATGTATTGCACAATAATATAGATGTTCCATCTTTTCATCAGATCGTGTTTGCTGTACCTCAGTACCCATGTCGCACAAGGAACGTATTTTATTTTTCAACGGCCAGAACAAATATTTTACTTGCATCGCCGCTCTATAGAGGTTTTAGTCGTTGCAATGCCACTTGTGGGGATGATCTCGATATTAATTTTTCACCATTATCGCAATTAATTAATTAATTAATTAGTAGGGTTACTTATATGTGTGTATATGTGTACATTCTTTTTTTTTAAATTATTTTATTTGATTTTATATTGTGTAGTTATCGATTCATTGCATTTTTTTTCTTGTCCTGTAAATAAATTAGATGTAAAAAATCTGTTGGGCAATAAAGATATATTATATTATTATATATTATTATTATTCATTATTCATTAATCAGTGAGTGGTAGTTATACAATCATAAAAACCGATTCCTATCGTCGACGAGTCCGTCAGGCTCACGGTGACAAAATATCTATTGGGCCGAGGTAGCAATATCCAGAAATACGGATACACGCTGATGCGATTTCTTTACCTCAATACCCAACTTTAAATAATTTTGAAGAATTTAGTGTCTTCCATTCACGGAGTAATCCGGATGTGGGAGATATTATTCCATCAACATCAATAGCCACCGCTAATTAACACAAGTACCGGATCGACAGAACGACGATTGGGACCCCACCCCCTTTGCGAGTGCTAGAAACTTCTACTTGGTAGGTATTTAACATCATTAACCTTATCTAGTGCCGCGAAATAAATAAATTATATAACTACCAAACTGTAGGCGATCTTCCAGTATTAGATATCAATTTAATGTCATTAAATATTATCACGTACAAGGCACGTACATCAGAAAGAAGTCTTGTTTGTGTTTGTCCATACATGTACGTTAAATTTTTTGTGCTACAATACTCTTTCTTAGTAAACGTAGTTAATTTATTATTAATATATTAAATCTAGTAAGTTTTCTATTATATTTGTTAATAATTAGTTCATAGACATTTTTAGGTAAATAGGTGCACCGAATTTAATTGATTTGTTTGATTAATTTGTTTACTTATTAAATTCCTTCCATTTGTCTTGCTTTTGTGTACTTTGTCTCTCTAAAATTTAGTTTATTGTAACAAATTTGGAATTATTAGTTTCAGATGAATGTAGTGTAAAATTGTGTAATTGACAACAAACATTCATTTAGTCAATAATTATTCATATTTTTGCTAAAATATTTTGTGTAATCAATACTTCGATTTTTATTTCTGTAATGTACTATTTTTCTATGTATACCAAATCTCTTTTTAAGTTTAATAAACTGTTATTGTTTCTGTTAATCTGTGTTTCCATTGAGGTAGGACTATATTAGTACAAGTTCGCATTTTAATTGTGTAATACTTTAACAACAGTGATCCCGCCTTTATGTTTTATAAAATAGGTGGCTCAAACGGGCATTCATTATTTAACATCTTAGAGTAAACTCAAGCTCTTAATTAAAAACTGAGCTAGATAGAGGGTGGGTCACAGTTTAACATAAACGGCCTTCTTCGAGGAGAACATCTGATAATTATAGTATAATTAATCATAAGCGATTAATTATTATATATAAAAGGTAAGTGCATGATCGAACTCACTCAATTAATGTGCACCCTAACTTCATTGATCTCGTAAATCGGTGATGCCGCGACGAGCATAGTCTCTGATCACTTAATTTATTTCCAACTTAAAAAGAATCAATTAGTTTAACACCTTTTAAATCTAAACAATTAACATCCCCATAGGGGATTTAACTCTAACACAGTATAACAAATTTCCTGAATTGTTTATCTCAAGGTTAGCTAAGAAAAAATCTAAAATCTTAGGAGAAATAGATATTATTAAATTTATACAAGAAGAAGAAAATAAAATTTGAATAGATTCTTGTTGAAGAATGGATCGTTGCAACTTCATTTTATTTATTTTATATAGTTACTAAATATTTTACTTCGTTCCCTTTTTATACATATTTTACACATCGTACATTGAAAATATAAATTCCAATTTGATTTTTTGACAATAGAAATACAAATTACAAGTAGCCACCCTTGAAAAACTAAATTTAACTAAATAATCTATAAACGCACACTGTACATAAGTTATAAACGTATTATTTTCAATGCGTTAATAGCGTTATTATGGCATCAGATTAGAAAAAATATATAGTAGTGTTGAAAACAAGATTTTTATGAACATATAATTATCAAATTCAGGCAATTTACAATCAAATAAAACTGTATAAAAACACAGGATATGAAACTATATCAATTAGAGATAATTATTAACTTAGTATAATTCATAATCAATATCCTTTCAAATACCATGATAAAATAAGCTTTGTTATCAGTTGTGTATTTTAAACGATAAACATAACAGCGATACAATAAAATTTCGTGGATTCTGTTGATACACTTTCGGAAATGTATGCTAAATAAACAGTACAGAAAATCAAAATTATATTTATTTATTTATTGCAAGCAAATTTTAAGACGTTTGCGCATAATATATTATTGTGATTTATATTTAGCAACAACTGAATTACATTAGATATTCAATACATAAATGAAATATCGTCTAATAATAATAATAATAATTTTATTAATTACCCAACAGAAAATTCCAAATGGGGCAATACCACTACAAGAATGTTCGATAATACAATGTAGATTAAGAAATAATTATGAAATGATGTAACACATGATTATAACAAAAATAACAAGCATATTAAATAAATTGGAAAATTGACACTAAAATCGCAAAAGTTACTCATGTCGATTATTGAAATTTATAGCAGCGTGGTATAAGGGTGCTTTGTATAGAATATTCGTCCTGGGCGTCGGAACCATAATTGCCTTGCTTGCTCTCGACTGACGACGTGGCACCAGAACGTTCACTCTAGAAAGCAACTCCGGAGCATCCAATACACTAAACAGTAAGTTATCATAGCGCTGATGTCAGTTCTTCTTTCGGATAGTGCTCTAAAATTGTGTCTCAAGAGCAATGCGCCGCAGTCAGTATTCGGAATCGGATGGAAGCCCATCTTGTTTGAATGATAGATATTTCAGGAACCTTCTTTGCACCCGCTCAATTGCATATATATATATATTGTAACGAAACGAGTTTACATTAAAAAAAGAAGCAAACCCCTGGGCGACGTATCACACACACATGTGTACTGCGAGGCGACGGACTGGCTGTCGAATGCTCCCGTGCTATCGAGAAAAAGAGAGATGCTTCGGGAGAATTTCTCGATTCTTCGGAAACGGATATATATATATGCCTCGGGAAGAAGAAACTGATTCATTCAATAGTCTCGTGCGAAACAGTGCAGATAAATAAATAAACATAAATAAATAGTTTCTTGAGTGGTAGTCGAAGAGTAAGCATAAATAAGTGAGCGGTGTAGTTGTTACATAAATATTACGGAATATAAATAGAAGTGATATAAATACGGTACAGTGTTACATAAATAATACCGACATAAATAACAGTAGTGAAATAAAGACATGTGATAATTTATTCGTAATAATTTTAAGTGCGTTACATTTATTTTACATTTTTATATTTTGATTAGTTTTATATTTTTATATTGTAATTAATTTTACGTATGTGAATATACAGACTGTTATAAATAAATAAATTGCACGAGTTGTTTATTGCGAACCCGAAAACGCTACAATATGTTCAATATGATATTCTGAACGAATGAAATTTATCTTCCTAGTATAAGTGACGGAGCAGCACTTGTCTATATTGAGATATAGCTTATTGTTCTTGCACCAGGCAAAAATTATATCCAAGTTTCGCTGAAGTATATCGACATCCGAAGAAGTCACTATTCAATGATAAATTTTTATATAGTCAGCATAAGCCAAAACAGGATATTGAATCGTGTTAATAAGATCATTAATAAATAGATTAAATAAGAGAGGACCAAGATTCGAACCCTACACGAGATGATGACACATACTGAAGGGATCTGAAGCCATTATAATAAACGTAATTCTGGCCGTTTGTCAGGTAGGATTTAAAAAAGCAGACTGGTGCGTTATCGCAACCCAAATAGATCAGTTTGCAAAGCAGTGTTGAGTGGTCAATACTGTCAAAGGCTCTCGAGAAATCCGTGTATATTACGTCCAATTGTCCACCCATGTCCAGCGTATCTGCTATTTCTTGGGATAAAGTGGATCAATTGGTGATTGTGGATCTTCCTGATGTAAATCCGTGTTGGTGGAAGAACATACACGATTTAATGAGAAAGGCGACTCGCTCATTAATTATTGATTAAAATATCTTCGCAAAAGCAGGGATAATGGCAATAGGGCGTTAGTTATTGGGGTTGTTAGCGTCACCTATTTTAAAAACTGAACAGATCCTCGCAATCTTCCAATCATCTGGAAAGACGCATGTGCGTAGAGCCAAGTTGAAAATCACACATAAAGGTTCAGCAAAAATTGTAGCACAGTTTCTCACCAAAAAACAAGGAAGGTTGTCATTTCCTGAAGTGGATTTATTTTTAAGCCGTTTAGAATGCCGAATGACTTCTTCAAGGATGATGTCCGAGACATGCACCAACGGATAATTAAACAGCGAATCAGGTAGGTCATTAATCATGCCACCACGCACGAAAGCACCAGAGAAAGCCAATGCGAAAGCATTAACAATGGCAGATGGTGTGTTATATTTTTGATCGGAATCGTTAAGTCTACATGGAATTCTACTAGAACATTTCTTTGATCTAACATAGTCCCAATAGGAACGTGAATCAGTATATAACTTGTGTTGTATATTGTTGTTGTAACACATATAAGGTTCAGAAATACTGGCCTTAACTATTCTGCGTAGTCTCCGTCTAAAACACGTGTCACCGGTTTTCTTCCACTTTACATGATAATACCTCTTAACTGACAACTCATTCTTTATATCAACAGTGAACCATGGCGGTTATTTTAAAGAATTAGAATTTCCAAGTGACTTAGGCACCGACAAGTCGAGAATGCCATAAATTATTCCATAGAACACATGTACTGCCTCGTTAACATCAGTACAACTTTTTAGAATGGACCAGTCAGCATGTAAGAAATCTGAATAAAGCTTATTATAATTGGCTTTATAAAAATTGTATCTTTTGTTATCATTAGATATAAAAGCTCAAAGCAGGATGATAAGTATCTTCTGAGAAAAGTGGTAGTGAGTCACGTTTAATTCCAATTGGATAATACCAAATCAAGCATTCGACAGTATAATCCGCATAATTCGGCAGGTTAAAGTCTCCTACCAGTAAAACAGATTTATCCAAAATAAGTTTCTCAAGTAATTCAAAAAATTCTTCAAATAAATGTAAGTTAAGATCCGGAGGAATATAAACAAGGACAACATGAAGTTGCTTCATGCCCAGAGTAATTCTCAAAACCAATACTTCTACCAGTTATGTGAGCCGTCTAAACACAGTGGTGTCAAGAGATACACAAGTAAGGGATTTCTCAATAGCAGCCAGCACGCCGCCGCTCAACAATCTGCCGGTAATTACTGGATCACGATCACATCTGAAGACATTATAATGTCGGTAAGCCATGTTTCGGTAAGTAGTATTATGTCAAAGTGAGAAGAAAGAATGTCATTTAGAAAAGTATATGTTTTTGTACGTAAGCTGCGAACATTCTGGTAATACAGCTCCAAACAACAGATTCTGTTGGGCTGAGTTAGTTTTTCGAAAAACAACCTTTGGCACTCCATTAATATATTTGATTCTAAGATTCTCCTCTCCTTTAGATTTGCGTTCAGTAAGTTCAGCTTTTACTGCATTGAATAATTTCTGCTGAAATGGAGTACAGTCGGCAGAAATGAAAACGCCAGGATTTTCAGCACAATTTTTTAGTAGTTTAGATTTCTTTAACAGGATAGAAACAGTATCAGAAGACGAAAAGGAGATTTTGTGAGATCCCTTAGAAACAAATTTTGTGGGATCGAATTTGCTCTAATAGTCTTCATATTTTCAGGAACAGCACCACTCACATAAAGAAACACCTCACGCACAGCAGATAGATCTGCGTCCATTCGCTCTTCTCTAGAGTTGGATTTTGATTCAGCTATACCGTAGACAATGATGTTCCTTCGGCGACGTTTGCGCTCAAGTAGCTCCTGTATGATTTCTTCAGAATTAATCAGAGCTTCAGTGGTGGACACAACAGGAGTCGTGGCTGCCAACTTTAAGTTTTTTATATCATCTTGCAAAGTTAGTATAAGAGATCTCAAGTCAAGGCTTCTACAGTCCTTACAAGACCAGAATATACCGGTGGTAGGTCCAAATCTTTACAAATCAGATCTCGTTGCCTCTGTACAGGTGGTTTTAAACATTTTGTTACATACACTGCAATTAATTGAAGGATCATCCTTGGCGATCATAGCATTACAGCACGAGCAATTCATGTTATACAGATCAGTAAATAAATAAATAAATAAATAAACAAGGAAAAAGCACAAGGGATTCTCTTCTGCGTCAGCGGGGTCCGTCGCGACGACTTTAAGACAAACAAGACAGGACCAAACGGTAACAAAAACATGTGTTTACAAAGGATATACAGAAAAAGAAGCAAGAAGTGCCTATTTTTATAACTGACTGAAAGAAGAGAGAGAAAAAAAGAAAACATATTGCTGTGATATGTTGTACTATGGTTGATAACCAATAGTCAAATTAATAAATTAATATTCTTTAATAATCTCAGGGTCTTAAAGGTAAATTTCTTTGTTTTTCATAAAAAGAAATATGTCACAGCTTTTCCTTATTGTGAGTTCTATCTGTGATTGTGATGTTTACTTTCCTAATGTTCTCCTTTGGGATGGGTATAAATAAGTAAATAATGAATGTCAGCACAACCTATATTTATTTACGGTATGAAGATTTACAAAAACATAAAAATATATTGATTATTATACAATACAATACGTTTAATATTGTATATATATATTCATGACTATTTGCAAACTTGTACAGACCTTGTACATCTTTTTTGAGTAAATAAATCAATCAATCAATCAATCAATCAATAGTTTATTTCATTTAGGTATATTATCTTCTCAGTTATGGTACAAGCACCTTGTAAATCTTTTATTGTTTTTTTTAAAAAATTGTAGAAGTCTACTAAATTACCTCTTCATGTATGCTTACTATTCAAAAGAAATTACTAAATTTATTTTCCTTATCCTTTACCTACGTATCCCCATTGGATCATCTCGACCTGAGATTTTCACGTCAAAATCGAGATTTAAACAATGAAGAACCTGTTAGATATTTCTAACAATATTTTGAGACCATTGTTATTCAAGTGAAAACGTTAATACTTCGTTGAATCGCCATAACTTGAGATTTTCACGTCAAGCCAAGACTTATCCAAAGAAGAATTTATTAAATGTTTAAATAATATTTCTAAATTGTTGTTATCCAGATAAATTTGTTAACACTCCGTTGAATCGCCTTAACTTGAGATTTTCACGTCAAGCCAAGACTTATCCAAAGAAGAATTTATTAAATGTTTAAATAATATTTCTAAATTGTTGTTATCCAGGTAAAATTGTTAACACTCCGTTGAATCGCCTTAACTTGAGATTTTCATGTCAAGCCAAGACTTACCCAAAGAAGGATTTATTAAATGTTCAAATAATGTTTTAAAACTATTATTATCCAGTAATTTTATATAACACACATGAAGATTCTTTTATTTATTGACTATAAGATTGCAAGATGAAGCTTTATTAAATAGTGCTTGTACTTACTTTTCTTGACTGTATATCATTTCGAATTCTTCTTGATAATTCTTGCCTTCCATTCCTTTGAAATTTATTATGGCGGGTTTTTATAAAATCGAACAATAATATCCCGCGCTTTACTGTATTTAGCGCGCACTTATTGTTTGAAAAACGAATTACACGTTTTGTTTCACTACGTGCTTAAATCTTAAAAGCGTTTATGCCTTTTTAGATTTTATTTTACTGAAAAACACTTGGAGCACTGATTTAAGGGACTGCTGATCAACTTTTTCTTCTTAGGTATTCAAGATCTTCAGATGAACTCCTCTTTAATTGCAAATGCACGCGCTTATATACCCCTCAACAATTGACAAACGCCTTATTTTGTTTTAAAATGTTTGGATTCTATTTGAATTTTCTTCTACTGCGCCCTCCGTGATTGTTTTGGTAATTATCGATGTCATGTGACATATTATGCATTTGCACATCTAACCAATATCGACTGATTTTTATGGACTGGTAGGTATTTTAAGCTGCTTTATATTATATACTGACTAATGTTTTATTTGTTTTTAGCTTGGAATCTCTTGGAGCATTTTTATATGAAGGAAAATGTACCAATCGCATATTTAAATGTACATTCAATAATATCGTTTTATTCAAGAGATACCAGTGAAAAATGCATACTTAACATAACGTTTTATTTTTAATAGTGATAGTGGCTACGATATTTATATTCTGGGTGTGTTGGTGTATAGAAAATAAATAAATCATACATCTTTATATGCATTTCTATGTCCCATACTGAAGAAAATACAATTGATTTTTATATAGTGATTGAGAAATAAGTGGAATGTATCTATTTATGTATAAAGACCTTTATTTTTACAGTAGTGTTTATTATTATGGCAATATCTCTTTGAACGTAGGCTTCCTATTTGTTGATTATGATCGCTGCAAAAGAATGCCTTACCAGAATGACCTACTTCTGTATTAATTACTAATAATACTGCCCAAATCATTACATATCCTTTTTTAGACTGAGGTCAGTATTTGAACATCATGTTTTGTATGATATTCACTACAATTCTTGTGCTCTAATTTATTCGAAATTGAGGTCAACACTTTTACTTTCCAATGTTCCCATTTCGCCTTCTTTTGACGGGCGTGCAACCCACATTGCATTGATGTGTATTGTATTGTATGTCCATCAGTTCGTATATTTATTGTTATCTAATAATTTAAACAAATATATCTATATATATATATATATATATATATGACAAATTGATATTTTGGGTTATTTGCCGCGTTAATTCAAATCAAGTATGCATATACGAAATAATTCGTATATGCATAAGTGATATGAAATGTAGCTTATTTTTTGATATATATATATATATATATATATATATATATATATATATATATAAATTTGTTCGGATGTTTCCGCGGTCGTAGTATGACGTTGTGGTTTTCCGGGTTTGGAACCGCGTAGTATTTGCTCTATAGTCCCAAGAAGGACTGCTTGGTCGACGTTTCGATGAGATCTCACTCATCTTCTTCTGGACGATCGTGTTCGAGTTGCAATCGGAGAATTCTCCGATTGCAACTCGAACACGATCGTCCAGAAGAAGATGAGTGAGATCTCATCGAAACGTCGACCAAGCAGTCCTTCTTGGGACTATAGAGCAAATACTACGCGGTTCCAAACCCGGAAAACCACAACGTCATATATATATATATATATATATATATTATTTATTTTAGTTTCTTGGCCGTATATTGTATTTACTATTTAAAAGAAACCCATTGAGAATTTCTTTGTTTTAAACAACTTTTCTTGGTGTAGCGGCCTCAATTAAAATTACGAATTGGATTAAAACAACAAAATTTCTTTTACGTTTCGACTTTTATTAAGTCTTTTTCAAAAATATTAAAAAGTTTACATAGATATACATATAATGTCAAAACCACAACTGTAAAAAATAGAGACAAAACAATGAAACTACAGAAAACATTAATTTAATTAATATATTTTTATTATTATAACAATGAGAAAAAACGGTGGACTTACCAAAGTCATTTCGAAATAAATATCCATTTGAGAGGTATTTGATGTTTCCTCTCGTTTTTATTACTATTTCTTTTTTGTTTTCATTACATTTTAGTGTAGTTTCCTAAGTTAGTGGTGGAAACCAAACATTTTATTTTATAATTACTTTTCATAATTGAAATAACTTTAAAATTGTAACCGGTTTTGTAAAATTGTGTGTGTGTCTGGTATATATATATATATATATATATATAAGTTAATGGATTATTCTATATATTTATATCTGATGAAATGTTGAATTATGACTAATGTATCAAATATCTATACTTATGTTTATTTAAAATAAATTGTGCTGGAATTCATTTTGTTGGCATTTTATTTGTTTAATTTTTTATTTTTATATATAAAAGTGTGTTAACCACCTTCACTGATATCTGGTTATGTCCAGTTTTCAAATTATTTTTTTTTATTTTTTTATATTTTTAATATACAGAAAAATACCACAGCAATATGTTGAAAAAGATTATGAGTAAATGTATGCATACGAGTCCATATACATACATATAAACAGATACAAATTATACCAATAAACGGAGAAAAGAGTAGACTATAATTTAATAATAAGTTTACCTAGTTCACACGCCGATAAACCACTCAAAACACCACTCAAAGCAAGAACACTAGGAACCACATGTATTACTGCGCATTGATACGATAAATAAATGTACATACATTTTACAAAAAATTGAAATAATACTTATTAAACAAACTATTGCGGTGTTATTATGAGAAAAACCCGAATTATCTATTATACCTATTTATTATATCAAATAAAAATATTTCTTTGTATCTGCTTTTTACCATTAGAGTTTATTACTATAATTAATAATCTACATTTAAACGAACAGTGGCAAAATACAAATGTATGAAGATGTTTCTTTATTATTTAAAACGATAGAAGAACGGTAACAGTAATAGCACGTAACATACATAGCATAGTTTGGTATCCTATTAATATGATCATTTTGGTAGCTCTATTTAGGATGTAAAGCAATATCATATTTTTGGCATGCAAAGTTCCAGTCTTATGGCCAGTAAATCTTGTAAACATTATTTGCTCGGAATAATATTAGGTGGTCCTAATAGTGACAAAAAATTCTGGCTTTATTAATACGTAGTAGAGAATACTCCAAAGAATTTTTCCATTTTATATTCGTTTTAAATCGTAGATTTTTTACAAAAATTATTCAAAATCCTATTGTAAACACTTCTATTCTCTTAATAAATCTCTATAGAATGCATACTTTGCAAGATATTCGAAAAAAAGTGCTACTCGATAGGAGTAAAAGTGTTACTTCCGGTAATTTCATCTATACAAAGGACATTACAAATCCAGCTCTAAATATTTTTGTACTCTTGATAAACATATATAGAATACATAATTTACGATACATTTGTAAAAATCGCTATTTGATAAAAGTAAAAGTGCTACTTCCGGTCCGAATTTTGAAATTTTTTTTTATACAAAAGATATTTCAAATTATGTTTTAAATACTTTTATACTCGTAATGTACCTGCCTAGAAAGCATGACTTGCGGGATATTTTCGGCATAATTACAGTCATGAGAAATAAAAACTAACCGAGTACTGAAGCTGCCCCCCGATTCCGAACATACGATACGATATTTGAATTCGAAAGGCGAGTGTAATAGAGATGGGCAAGACAAAACAGTAGTCTGTTTAGCCACATTGAAATGTACTCGTACTCATCTAACTTGCCCATCTTTACCACGCTCGCGTTTCGAATTAGAATATCGTATCGTACGTTCAAAATCCGGGGACTGTTTTGCAATATTATCGCGAGCTTGTTCCGATCCTCATAAAAATACAGAGTGACATGGTGTCTCTCTATTCCATCTTCCTTGAGAGTCTTCTATAACTCACCTTTCATTAATGGAGAATCAGACTCATAAGATTTGCTAAATTAAGATAAAAGACGTGTGAGAAAATTATTTGGACTGTATTGTGTAAGCAGCCCGGACACCGATATGCTTTTTATGAATTCTTGAAAGCTACTCTGTCCTCGAGATTGGCAAAGTTCATCTAAAAGAAGGAATTGTCTAATGTAAATAAAACATTATATCTAGTACAAGTAAAACAAGAATATCTACAAGTACTAGTGGCTAATAATATGTCCAAATATGACATATAAAAACATTAAAAATTCAATTCTAAACTTAATTTTTAGCTGGTCAAGGTCCAAAGATTAATTTTATTACTTTAAAATTAAATATATATATATACTATGTTTTATGTTATGTCGCCCTTTCTCTTACTTCAACCGCATACATCTTATAGATTTTCACTTGAGATAATTTAAGAAATAATTATATTTCTATGCCTACAAGGGTAGGATAAATAATTTAAAAGTAAACTAAAATGGTATTTCAAAAAAAGGTGCTTTACGTCAACATCTGTATAACTGAAATATAAAAAAAAACCATAATAATAAAGACTTTTTTCCTCCTTCTTTCATATGAATGGTTGTTTTCAGTATTATTTAGAGTTTATAATAAGTAAATATTAGAAAATACATACTATGTTGATTGGTGAAAAATTAAAATCGGTTTGAAATTTTTACTTGATAACAAAATTGTTTTAATTAATTGGTACTATACAATAAATTTTCAAAGACACAAAAAAGAAAATATTAAATAGGTTCCATCTCTGACATGTGCATGCTGTGAAAGTTAAATAAATATCCCTATTCAATGCATGTTATGTAAGTATTTACAAATGGAAATAAAAACGGTCCTATTTATTTTATTTAAAATGACGTAGCAATCGTTATGCATTATACGATTTTCTTTTATAGTCCGACTTACACTGTAACTTATCAATTATTTTTCATTGCTCATGACCGAACACAACACTTTACTATACACTCTTTAGTTTCATAGGCATATCGCAATACAATGAATAAACAAATCTAGTTACATGAATATCTGATTTGCTTAGGATCATCAGGCTAGAATAGCAAATAAGTATCAGACTATCAGATATTATTAGATTTTTCTAAAGTCCCACCTTACATTTTTGTTATATAAGTACATGTATGGGTATGTTTTGAGATTCTGCCAATAAAGCATGTATGTATACAAACTATGTGTTACTAATTTTGTCGTTAATTAACACTTGCGTGTTATGCACATTTGACAAGTTGGTACCAAGAAACTGGCTGATTTTGTCTTTATTGTCGTCATTTTGATATACAAACTCACTGTAGTGGTAGGTAGAGTGACTTTATAATGAGAGTGGCGACAATAGATAGGCAATACAATAGAAACAAAATCGGCCATTATGTGGGTACAATGTGGGTATCTGTCAAACGATGTAATAACCTATAATTTGTATATAAATAAATTAAAATTACAAAAGCAAGTGTTAATTAACAAGAAAGTTAAACACATGTTTTGCATATAAGCTTTATTTGCGTAATACCAAAGCATATATACAGTGTGCACGCGATCTACCTGCGAATGAATTTACTAGACAAGCTGGTCGACTATAAGTGGGAGAATAAGGGGGTAACCTCTGTTACTAACATTAGAGCCACGTTAAAACGACACCGCAGAAATCGTTACTACGTTAGTCCGTGAAAATTCCTACTGTTACTGTTTATAACAAATTCTTTAACCAAGAATAAAGTCATTTACTGTACTGCTTTAGACAGGAAGGAAATAATATAAAACAATAAATAAATAAGTAGAGACTTGTTGAAGCATCAGATAATCGCACTAAATAATTTTAGTAAGGGATTTCATCACAGCGTCCCAAATTGTATGAGTAAATAAAAGTGATCATCAATTCTAAAAACTTAAAAATAATAATTTTTTTCTTAAAATATCATAGATAAGAAATATAGCTGATATAAAAAACGAAAACGTAACAATAGCAAAACTCATATTAGGATAAAAATGAAATAATTCCGTAGTATTATAAAATAGAAAACGAAACAAATTAAAATTCTGAAAGTAAACAATAAATTTGTATGAAACTAAACAAAATGTTTCAGTAAGCATAAACGCAGAAACAAGGAATTTCATTGGAAGTTAAGAATGGAATTAGTAAAGAAAAATGAAGTTCTACAAGTATTTAATTATTTATTAAATTCTCAAATAAGCCTCCCTCTTGAGCTGAGCAGTAACCCAGCCGACTATAAAAATTTCGTTGGATATTTGTTAACATTTTCGGGGTAACATGATTCGAAAATTCAATAATTTTGGCGCGTAATTGTTCTAAATTAGATGGACGAAACGCGATTTAAAAATGTGCTAGTCGACTAGACATCGACCGTTAACAAAATTCAAATGAAATGCGCAAGTACAGCTACTATCTTTGTTGCACTGATTAAACGCGAGTCAGTCTAGCCTCAGTAAAAATGTACTAGAATTCCCCACTACACTTGCCCAAAAGAACAGTTTGTATATTGCTTTCTCGTACTAACTCATAGAAACTCTCGGTGTAGTCGTTTTATCACACAGTAAATGCATCCGCAACTTGCAGGCAAGCAATTGGTATATGTATGTGTAAAACAAAAATTTATGGCGGAATTCAAGAAAAA
This sequence comes from Amphimallon solstitiale, assembly GCA_963170755.1. Lineage (NCBI taxonomy): Eukaryota > Metazoa > Arthropoda > Insecta > Coleoptera > Scarabaeidae > Amphimallon > Amphimallon solstitiale. Next base: position 59,018,256 of record OY720683.1, on the reverse strand, counting down.
TCCATTTCTAGTTTGATGATATTAAACAAATCAGATATTTTGTGCATTGGTTCATGAAAATGAAATAATTATGAAATCCTTATTATAGCAGACGAGGAATATGAAATATATGCGATAATGGGATTGTTAATGAGAGTGCATTGAAGAACATTATGCATTCACTATTACTGTTAGGCCCGCTTGACAGGGCACAATCTTCTGTACATGTTTCTGCACAGTTTTCGAACAGAATATTCAGTGCAACTTTCTCTGCAGATTTTTTGCCTACTTGGAATGAAACAAAATATTAAACACCGGACATGCGCTGAATGTATTACTAGTTGGCGAGTATCCGAATTTTGTAACCCTAAAATTTCATTTGATTATATTCTTTTGGAAAAATTCCAAATGTATACAAATAAAAGAAAGAATGTATTACGCGCTGCAGTTCTTGTTATTATAACAAACATACTTAACTAAAAAATGAACAAAGCGAACCAAGAAGAAAAATATGGAGAAACTTGGCTTTTAAGGCGGCCATGTAGCCGGGGTGTTTTGTCATTAATTAATAATGAGTTTCGCATTGAGGACCCTGACTTGTATAGGCATTATTTACGGATGATTGATGCTCTGTTTCAAAAAAATTAGAATACATTAGAGCTGATATTACAAAACAAGATACATAGCAACTAAGACATTTTCTTGATATTTAAAAAATACAATATACATCTGATTTTTCAGGTTACTCTCCCACAACCAATAACAAAATAACTTCAAAAATTAGTACTATAACAAACAAAGAATGTCAACTAATTTACAAGTATAAGTGTATACCATTAAAAATAAAAAAGAAATTAAATTTAATCAACAACATGCACATATTCTAACAACTCTAAGTTTTGCTACTTTGATTAAACGGGCGGCCCTGAATTCGTCCCCGAGCAGGTACCAAACGATAATCATACCCTTAAATTCGTCCCCATGCTAAGTGAGCTTCTCTAATTACACAACTAAATACGTCCCCGAACAAGGGATTATATATTCTTAGAAATTATTGTATTAGGTAGGGGCGCAAATTGTTATCAAGTTTTACTTTCCAAATATTTAATTTAAATTTAGTTGTTCTCTAACCATTACTGTAGTAGGTGTTTATGCGAAATAAGATACGACAATTACATTACCGAAGACGCCGTTTTTCCACCAAGTTTGTGGGCCGAACTCAGCGATAGCTTAGAAAGAAGTACAAACGCATGCGAATCTTTCCATACCAAATTCAACGCTAGTTTTTATTCAACACACCCAACAATTTTTACATTTATTGAGATTTTGAAGCAGTTTCAAACAGATTCTTATATAAAAATACAAAGCTTAGGTGAAAATCCAAGAATACGTGATCCAGTCGTACGGCGGCGTAAGCAGTGCATTGGTAATAAAATAGAAGAATATAAAAATGGAACTATGTCAAGGTTTGATTTCGTTAAATGTATTTCATATTTTTACAAACGATAGAATAAGTATGTGTGTTCTAGTTTATAATTCATAATAAAATATTTTTTGTTTTATTGCGTATCTTTTCATTCATTTCATATTTCTATAAACGCTAAAATAATGAAGTGTATTCTACTTTATAATTCATAATAAAATATTTTTTGTTTTATTGCGTATCTTTTCATTTATTTCATATTTCTATAAACGCTAAAATAATGAAGTGTATTCTACTTTATAATTCATAATAAAAAATTTTTTGTTTTATTACGTATCTTTTCATTCATTTCATATTTCTATTTCTATTTTAAGTCTATTTTAAGTTTGGGGACGAGTATAGGTACGTCCTTTTGTCTACCTGCATTACACGGGGACGAATTTATGTATAATCTTTCGGGCAAGAGATTCAGCAATAGATTAATTTTTGGTTTGGGAACGAGTTTAGGTACGTCCGATTAAACTGACTACAGCAGCTACTGGAACAAAAATGATGAAATATTTTAATTATGATCTCTTTTCATAGAACTTCTTTTTTAAATTTTAGGTACATTTGAAAAGGTTTCATGAGGCTTTAACCAATAATTTACATATAATAATATAATGATACAAACATCAAATGTACCTTAACACTGTCATGGCTGTTAATGCGCAACACGTTCATGTACTTTTTGCACAGAATGTCGTATGGAAATCGAACATGTTCTATTTAAAAATATGCATACAAGAATGTGCAGAATCTTGTACAGAAAACTGTGTCCTGTCAAGTGGATCTTACTGGCAGAGCCACATCTCTCAGATATAGAAATGAGTACTCTTGATACAAACAAATAGAAGTATTCGGCAAAGTGAAAGAAAATATACATAAATGCAACAAATTATTTAGATTAGTTCGTGTTTCGAAAGGTGGATAAAATGTCAGATATACGACCGGTAACTTAAGACACAGCAACTCAGCAAAATACTAAAAAGTATTGTAGCATACATTTCAATATGGTAGAATATCAACATTCAAATTATTTATGGTATGGGTTTGGAAATAATATAGTATTATGTAAAGTATTAGAAGTACATGTTCAACTTGAGATAAATCAATTTCTGCTATATAAATTGATTTTTATTAACAATACCTACTAACACTACCAAACATTATTATGTATGTACGAGGTAGGCGCCACAAATTATCGGCCGACAGGCTTATACAGGTTTAAACGTGTTCAAACTCCGTCACGTCATGCATGCACATACGCGAGGTGTACACTATAAATATGACGTTTCGAAGCCTAGTAGTTTTTAGTAACCAGCCAACCAACGTAACTAGCGCACAAAAATTGTGTACCGCGCGGTCATTAAATTTTTAACAAAAGAAGGGCTACACCTTATTACATTAAACAACGTTTAGACGGCGCTTACGGTGATTCATCTCCTTCGTATTCAACTGTAAAAAAGTGGGCAAAATGTTTCCGTTTGGGACAAGAATCTCTGGAAGATGCTGATCGGTCGGGTCGGCCAATTGAAGTGATAACGCGTCAACAAATTTCAATTATTGAACATTCAGTGCTAGAAGATCGCCGTTTGAAAGTGAAAAAATGTGCAGTGATAACATTTCCGCAACAAGTGTTCACCGAATTCTCCATGACCATTTGGGTATGAATAAAATGGTAGATGGGTACCGTGACTTCTTTTGGCTCTCCAACGTGAATGTCGAGTCGAATGTGCGCAGTCGTTTTTAAACATATTGCCGTGATCTCTTGCATATTAAAAATAATAATAATAGCATTAAGAATTAATTTAAGTATAAAAAAATAAAAGAAACAGTAAAGAATCAGATTTTATTGTATTTAAAGATTTCAACATAAGGGTATAATAAGTTGCATACATTTAGGTATAGAAAACACAGACATAAAAATAAATTTATTGTTACAATAAATTAAAAAGTTAGATAAGTATTTACAATTTAAATATTAGATAGGTACAAAATAAAAGACGAGATAAATCTAAGCTATATATATATATATTTCTTTTATAGAAAAGATAAACAGGATGTATGGTTTGCGTATAATGAGAAACAACCTAACTTTTCAAAATGCGTGAAAATTGCACTAAACATTTTGAATAATGGACCGTTGTTAAAAAATAAAAGAGTAATGAAAGCAAACAACCGAGAAAGGGTTATGCTTAAGGACGGAACAGTGAAAAGAATTAGTCATTTAAACGCAGTAAAACTATAAGAACAAGATCAAATACGTTATTCAAGAGAACAAAATATAGTTGAATAAATTATATGAATTTGAAAACGTGCACAATGTAATAAAACTTTATAAAAGGGATTTATATAAATCATACTTAAAGAATAAAATTTACCTTCACTTATAATTATAGAAAAAAAAAGGATATAAATATATCTTGACACGGAACGATCAGCAATAATGTTTTTATATAAAGACAGCTGAACAAACAAAATAAAACGTACATGAATTTGTGTGTGTAGCACTATATTTCATAAACTGTAGAAAGACTCGTATGGTTTGATGACCTACAAAAAGAAAATATGGTATAAACTTTGTGTGTAGTTTTTTACAGATAAATATATCACCATTGGAAAAGACCTGGATCGAAAGCAGCGACGAAATGGCAGGCTGGACGGATCGTAATAGTGCGAGTGGTGTTGGAAGAAGAATACCTGTTATTTATAATATATTTCCAATTTTACCGAATACTGAAATAAATAAAACAAAAGTAAGGATAGTGTTAATTAATGGAAAAAGAAAATATGTGACAAATGATGAAAAAGGCAACAAGTTCATAAACAAATACAAGGAAGAATTGTATTAATAAAACAAATATACCTACCTTCGAAGGTACATAATAGTTTGGGGAATAAGACTTTTAAATAAGAAAACAATTTGCAGTGTGTTGACATTTTACTTAAATGAACTGTCAAAGACAATAAGTGCGTGTGTGTTGGTGTCACGATGGCAACTTGAGAGCAGAGGGTGGCAACCTAAATTTTAGTTCGGTGGTGGCGTAGCAGGCGTTATATGTTTTTTTCCCGGGTATATAAATTCAAAGACAGGAATGAACAAGGGTAGACGAATACTGACTGCGACTTCGAAAGATAAAGACTTTAAAATAGAAAATCGTAGGGTCAGATACACTACGATTAAATGTAAACTCATTCATTTTGTATTAGCATACTAATTTTACCTTATCTAATTTTCATTCATTATAATAAGTTTTCTTTGTTAATATTTCTTTTGTATTTAAAAAATGGAGATGCCTATGGCACAATTTGAAGAGATGTTTAACGATACAAAGTAAGTTTTAAATACAAGGATTTATCAATGCGGCTATGCGTGTATGGAATACAATGTGCAAATGTTTATTCAATATAACGTTGGGCAGCAGGGATAATAGATATTGTCCTGTAGTAATATGAATTCATTAGTTTTTTTTTATACAACACAAATAGGATTATTAATGGTGTTGGGTGTTAAGAGGATATAACGTGCGAATGTATATTTTCTGACACTTTATTGAGCATCATTAATTCTCACAATTCATTTTTTTTTGATTTCAAATTTAAAAAATTAAATTAGAGATTTAGAAAAGGGAAGTGTTTCTGGGTGGCCGATTTTGAGACACTGGTCGCAATGCGTGCGAATGATTGTTGCCAGTGATCAAATTCAAGCTTTTTCTCCGAACATTGACCATTGCGAAGTTCTAAGATTATCAGAGCATTACGTGCGAATATAATGTTTCTGATAGAATAGAATTAGCATAATATTAATAGAATACTGATATTCAATTGAATTTTTCTTTGTTTTAAAACATGATAATATTTTATTTTTGATTAAGCATTATCGATATATTTGTTCTACAAAACATTACAACCGAGAACACGGTATAAATGTTTTCTTTCAATTATATTTTCTTTTATAATTCTTGGGTGAATATAGTATAGCGATGCTATCTATTCTTAAAAATGTTGAATAAAATATACTATAGATTCTGATTTTTCTTTAATATAAGCTATAACCTTATCCCTATAAAAGAAAAAACAAGAGATTTACCGGGAGAAAAGAAGGTTGAATACACTGATAGAACTCACGTATACTTATAAAGTATGTGCTGTTAAGAAAATAAATGAATATATTAAAGATAATAAAAATTATCATTATTTTTATAAATTTTGTTGCTGGAACAGCACACAGCATAATCTATTTGGCAATGCCTAACGCGTGGCAATACTACATTTATTTTATACCAAATAATTATGTTGCCACAGCAATAAGTGGAGACGACCCAAAAACGATGGGCGACACAGGGGATGAAACGATGGTTCTGTTTTACGATCCTCTATCGAAAAGGGAGTCCATGGAATGGCGGCGACCTGATGAACCCGTCCCACAAAGGGGAAAAGTCGTTCAGTTAACGAAAAAGGTGATGGCCACAATATTCTGGGATTGTGAGGGCATTTTGCTAATTGAATTTAAAGAGCGCGTCTTTATTGCATAAATTAAGGGAGATTATTCGTGCAAGACGTCGTGGAAAATTGACAAAAGGTGTGCGATTATTGCACGAAAATGTTCTCGTCCATACTGCCGCCATTTCACAAGCTGCCATCCGTGAATGCGGCTTTCAAGAATTGGAACATCCAACGTATAGCCCGGATATGGCTCCTTGTGAGTTTTTGTTTTCTAACTTAAAAAAAGACATTATGGGACGTAGTTTTAAGGACGACAGTGAGTTGCAAGCGGCTGTTATAGAACATTTTGACGGAAACACTTTAGATTATTTTTACAAGGGTATCGAATTATTAATTAATCGTTGTAATAAATGTATAGAAGTTAGGGGAGATTATATTAAAAAATAAAAATTCTTATATTGTTCCAAGTTTCTTTTTTATATATAAATGCATGGAATGCAATGGCGACACTTTTAATAAGACTTAAGATACATTGATGCTTTCTCTTACTTTCTTGTGAAAGAATAATGCAGCTAATATGTTCTCCTTTAATAAATATCGGATAGTAGATAGACAAAAGTAAGTATATTATACTACATATAGTAAGGTAAGGTTTTATCTTCTGGTAATAAAAAAAATAAACTCTCTTAAGAAAATACCCATTTTCAATGTAATCCAACATATTTAAATCATGACAACTATTAATTTGATTTAAATTTATTGACTTTAGTTAATTCAATTTGGTTTAAGCGAACGGAATATTTACTTAAATATAACTAGCATATGATTTGAAGAAAACTACTAGTCGCCGAACTATTAAATGTTTCCACAAAGTGTCGTAAGTCGTGCATGAAATAGGGGTCACCAGCATACACGCATTATGGAGGGCGAAAACGGCCAACAACTCCAACTGAAGACCGTTTAATGATACTCATTGCAAGAAGAAAGCCGACATACAGGGCTTCAAGGATGAATAGTTCTTTCTGATAAGCCACAGAACGTGTTATTTTTGGACAAACAGTTAGAAGAAGGTTGCATGCACGTAGTTTAAGGGCAAGAACACGTGCTGCACATCTCGGTTGACGAGGGAGCAGCGTGCTTGCAGAAATCATTAAGTGATTGATCACAGTGCCTGGAATCTAATAAGCTGGAGTCCTTGTCTTTTCACGGATAAGTCGAGATTTTGACTGCATACCACTGTTTGGCGAAGGTTAGTCTAGAGAGAAAAAGAACAGCGATGAAATGAAAATTTGATGGTCCCAGTGACTTCTTTCGGCGGAAGGGCTGTTTGTGTTTAGGGTGGGGTATGTTTGCGTGAGCGCACTGACTTATTGGTATTAATGAATGCATCAATGACATCCGTAAGGTTTCACGACATGGTGGTAGAGTCAATCTTTAACCCATTTGTTGGCGCAATTGGTGAAAGATTTGTTCTAATTGATGACAATGCTCGCCCTCATCATGCCAGGATTGTAAATGAACGGATAGAACTTAATGGTATTGAGAGAAAGGATTGACCAGTCTGTTAACCAGACATGAACTACATCGAACACGTCTGGGCAGTGATGTCAAGACAAATCAACCTAGATGCACAGGCGCCCCAGTCATTAGAACAACTAGCCACCCCTTTGCGTCGCCCATTTCAATCTTTGTAATTTCATAAATTCGACAATATCTGGTTGTTTGTACCCCCGCTTTAATTCAAAGTTGTATCGAATCCTCTATTCCCCATCCTGCACCACCGGCTCATATATTTTCCTTAGGATTCGCCTTTCTCATCTTGCTAGTAGCTCCTCTGAGTGCTTAGTGATTGTCCACGTCTCGCTTCCGTATGTCACCACTGGTCATATCATGGCCTTGTAGATTGTAATTTTTGTTTTTCTTGTGGCTGATTTGGACTTGAATATTATGTGCGAGTGAGAAGTAGACTCTGTTTCCAACTAGTATGCGTTGTTGTACTTCCTGTTTGATGTCGTTTTCACTGTTAATTTGGGATCCCAGATATTTAAATCTCTGCCCCACGTCGAAGTTATTATTTCCTATTCTGTAACTCTGGCCAATCCTTCTTCTTGGTTTCACTGCTAGTAGTTTCGTCTTTGTTTCATTGACCTTCAGCCCGATCTTACTGGCTTGTGTTTCTAGTTTGTTAAACACTTCATTGATTTGTCGTTCAGTTCTGACCACTAGATAATATCACCTGCATAGGAGATTATCTGATGTGACTTGCGCATTATTGTGTTGTCATGGTTCTCACTGGCATTTTTTTTATTGCATTCCAGCACAATGTTGAACAGGATCGGTGCAAGTCCATCTCCCTGCCTCACACCTTTGGTGGTTGAAAACTTTTCCGTCATTTGGTCTTGTATTCTCACTACGGCCTTCGAGTCTGTCATTGATGGTCTGGTTAATCTTACCAATTTGCTTAGTACGCCAAAAGCTTCCATTATATCATATAGACTATTCCTGTCTATACTATCGTAGGCCTCCTTGAAGTCAATGAATAACTCATAGATTGGTACATTATATTCCGATGCTTTCTCCAGTATTTGCCGAGTGGTGAAGATTTGGTCAGTGATTGATCGACCCTCTCTGAAACCTGCTTGATGTTCCCCTATGACTTCCTTTCCATACTCTGTTATTCTTTGTCGCAGTACACTTGTGAATATTTTATATGTTATACATAGTAGCGATATTTCTCTGTAGTTCTTACAGTTATGTTTGTCCTCTTTTTTGTAAATGGGGCATATGATCGCCGTGCTCCATTCTCCTGCCATTCTTTCTTCTTTCGATATCTCGGCGATCAGTTTGTGTATTTGTATGGCTAGTGCTTCTCGTCCGTTCTTCATTAATTTTGCCGAGATATTATCTATTCCAGGTGCCTTGTCGTTATTCAACTCTCGTATACTCTTTATTACTTCCTCGTAGGTGGGGTCTGTTACCAGTGGTTATGCTCTCAATATTTCTTCCTTTTTATAGTTGTCCTTTCCCCTCACCGCTTGTTTCATTAGGTTCGCAAAGTGTTGGCGCCAAATTTTCATAACTTCTTCTGTCACTACTATGCATTTTCCATTTGCATTCTTGCAAATAGATGGCCTTGGGTGGAAGTCCTGCTTGGTGTTTCTTAGCACATTATATAGCCTCTTAGTTTATTTCTTTCGATGTGATTGTTCCAGTTCTTGTATTTGGGAGTCCAATAGTGCTCTCTTTTTTCCTCATTAAGTTCTTGGTATTCTTTCTCAGTTCCTGGTATTCTTTCTCAGTTCGTTGTATTCTTCCCTTCTGTTCCTTGTTGGTCTTTGGATTAGTTTACTTCTGGCTTCGTTTCTTTTATCCACTGCCTCTCTGCATTCTTTGTCCCACCATGATGCCCTTGATTTTCTCGTTCTATACCCAACCTTTGTTTCTGCTGTTTTTGTGATACCTTCTTTTATTATTTCCCACCTTCGTTCTACTGTTATATTAGCCTCCGCTACCTCTAACTCTGTTACACGTCCTTAATCATTTGCTTTTCTTTCACTTTTTCATCCTTCAATTTATCCGTGGCAAACATTCTTATTCTCTTCGTGGTTATTGATTTTGCATTGTCGATTCTTTCCCTCAATGTGGCCTTGACTAACATATGATCGGACTCTACTATTGCTCCTCTCATTGTTCTAGTGTCTATTATACTTGAGCTGTGTCTGGCTGACACTAATATGTGGTCTATTTGATTGACGGTTTGTCCGTCCGGCAAGATCCATGTTCCTTTATGGATCTCCTTATGAGGAAACTTCGTACTTTTAATTATCAGTCCTCTCGCTGTGGCAAACTCAATAAGCCTCACCCCACTGTCGGAAGTCCGTTCCTGGAGGCTATGTTGCCCTATAATTGGGGAATATAACGTTTCCTTGCCTTTAGGTCTACCATTATTATTTTGGTATCGTTTATGGGTGTTCCATCCAGTCCACTTTCCAGGTTTGTGTAGAATTCTTCTTTCATCAGGTCATCTTTGTCTTCGGTTGGTGCATGTACCGAAAATATCGATAGGTTAAAGAATTTCATTCTGATTCTGAAATAGCACATTCTTTCATTTATTGGTTTAAATTCTATGATTCTGTTCATTAGGCGGTTCCCTATTATGAACCCTGTTCCGAATTCATTCCTTTCACTGTTTGGTCCACTATAGTATATTTGGTGTTCTACCCCGTGTGAGTCTTCCACTGCCAGGCCATTTCATCTCTTGCACTGCGGTCACATCCACTTTGTATTTGGAGAATCAGTGCGTCCAGGGTCCCTGGCTAATATAGGGTTCTTATATTCCAAGTTCCAATAATCATATCTGTTTCTCACAGTTTCCGTCTTCTTAGCATCCGTCCAGGTTTTGTCCGAGGCTCTAAATAGGTTTTTGTACTCGCTTATCAAAACCTGTCATTTCACAATTCGATTTGCGTGCGTAAAAAGTCACTTTAAACACGAGTGCGTAAAAGTAAAGTTGGTACTTCCTAGAACTTGATTAATTTAGTGACATTTTAAAATCATAAATTCCTAACCTTAATAATATGCTACCCAGTTCGTTGTTTTTCTATGAAAATAAAAGGAAATGAAATAGAATTTTTTGAATTTGATAATTTTAAATTAAATGTCACTTCAAATAATCAATACTGCCAATTCAATTTTTTTTAATTAATATCAAGAGATTAGTAGTGTGTCATAAACGATAACGTATTTAACAATATGTATTATTATTATAGTTTAGAGTAATAAAGTATAATTGTAAAAATGTCCATTTCAAATAAACTTGGTGTATTACAACTTGTAAATTTAATAAAATTAATTAAAAACTTTTAAAAAATCAATGGCTCCATCTATTACATACTTATATTATTAATTGCTGATTACTCCGCCAAGAAAATAGTACCTACGTAAATCTATTATAGTATTTACAAAGTTTCGTTTTTTCAAAAGTATTATGTGGAAATATTTTGCAGAAATATGTTAAAATAGGTATGTATGCAAATTATTTAATACACCTGACAGCAATGAATGACAGTTAGGAGTCCTTCTTTTTTGCATTACTCCACAAAAAAGTAGTACCGATATAATTTATATTAATAAAATTATTGACATTTTGCTCGTTACAAAAAATATTGTACAAACTTCGTGCGTGAAACATTTTGCGAATTCGTGTCCATAAAGCGCTCGCCTTTCGGCTCGCGCTTTAAACTGGTCACTCATTCGCGAAATATGATTTCACGCACTTGGTTCGTAAATAACTATTTCGTAATGGTGAAGTTTTTACAGGGTGGGGTCGTTAGCCCCGTGCCCAACCCTCCTGCTTTACTCGGGCTTGGGATCGGCAACAGCGTCTACTGGGCTACTCAATCCAACCAGCGACCACTGCAGGCGGAGTTATTTTACTATTGCTTGTTTATTACTTTAGTTCTTTTTTGGTAAATTTGAGAAATTGTATTGTTTTGGTTACTTTTATCATTGCTGTGGTTATAAACTTGATACCATTGTGTCGTAATACACAAATTATGCAAGCTGTATATCTGTAGCATCATTTAAATATTAAAATTTTAGAGATTATTACAATATCCACTGCAATTGTTGAGCAGTGTATTAGATAGAAGAATATTATTTAGTTAGCTTAAATAAACGAATTGTTAAACTTAAAAAAATTACACAGTGATATTGAGAAAACTAGTTACTGAAAATAGATAAGTTTCATACTTACTCTTAATAAACAACTTTGTTTAGCTGAACTATAAATATTCTTCACTTCTACTATATACACATACATACTTTTAAATTAGTACAATGAAAAACAAAACACAAAAATTGTATCTTCCACAGTTCTACTTGTTTTAAAAATTGCAAGTGGTATGGAAGTTAAAAGAGCATTTCGAACTGAATAATTAAAAATTTGACATCAATGCTTAAAAAAGAATATATATAATATTTACGTAAGTACTAAATGTCCATTTGTAAAGTTGTAATTGAAGAAAAACACAAAGATAATGATCGATCCTCTTTATTCTTTACAATAGTTTCTAATATACTCTAAGGGACTAGTTTCGACATTATGTCATCATCAACCTAGAGTCTAAGCAAAAATAACCGTTACAAAGCTATAATAATATTTACAAATTTCATTAATAATGTAAAAAAAAAAATTCAAATATAGTTGCAAGACAAACACCATGAAAATTTTTTCATTGTTCATATTTTTAAGTCTATTTCTTTCTTTGCAATAAAAAAGTTAAATAGTTTATGTACAGTATACAAAAGTATATTTTCTGACAAATATTGAGTTAGTAGTTAGTTTCAGCATCTAAAAATGAGGATGTTGTCTATGAAAGTAGCTGCACTGATTTTTAAAGTATAGAGGATTGTGAAAAAAATCTTTCTATCTATCGGCCGATGCGTTCTTGAAAGAATAATCTATCACATGACTACTTCACTAGTAGGTACAGCAGATTATTATTGAATGTTCATAAACGTAAGCCTCGCACTAAGAGTAGTAGGAAAGAAAGTGTTTGGGTGTACTTTCATTAAGATTACAGTAACAGTGCAAATATTTATTGGAAACACAAAAATCCAGTTAGAACTTATGGAAATATTCAATAACAAAATTATACTTGGTTATAGGTATAGTATTATAATATTTATTTAATATGTTGCTACACGCCTAACAACGTCGCTTCGGAATTATAAATAAACAATAGGTAAATTCCGGTATAGGTAGATCACTGTAGCGAGGTGGAAGTATTTGAAAATCGCAGGGCCGAGCTAACTCATGTCGCAGATGGCGTGACGGTTCAAGAAATTATAATTAAAGAAATGAGCGTCGGTCGGCGACGACGCTAGCGACGTTATCCGAGCACCAGGACACTACGCTACCTTAGGAGGTAACCTACCTGCGGTTTCTATATAACGCCACTGGCTGTGTCCCTCCAGCGGGATACACCACTGGATCACCCTGTATGAGGATCAGCTACACAAACCTTATCCAAGTGCTAGTCACGTGGAAAAAAAAGATAAGGATAAGAAAAAAGAAAGAGAAAGATGGACAGTATTCTATATATTAATTAAGTCCTGAGCTTAATACACATTGCCTTTCTGTTAAATTCACACGTCTTATGTTTTATTAAAATTTTACTTCCAAGGAATTAGAATACAAATATCGTACAAATTTTATGAATAATGCAAGATTATTAATAATTTTACTGATATGTCTGGCAATTTATGACAATTAAGTATATTGTTTGAATACTTTCATTAGAAAACAAGTTACAAAAATAAAATCAATGTAATAAAGGATTTACAGAAGAAAATAAGACTTATCAAATTTGCCTCGCCTCGCAGGAAATATTTTCAACAGTTCATCCATAATATAGTAATCAATAATTATAATTATTATTGCTTGCCAAATATTGGTATCAAATCGATACGTTAAAGATCGACCGTTCGATATGGAAATGAAATCGATTTAAGATAAGTAAATACACTTCCTCCACTTCTTAATCAATATCCTTTCAGATATCGCAATAGTTAATTAAAAGGCGCTAATATTTTTTTTCCTTCAATACAGAAGCAGACCTACATTTAATATACTGTTCTAATACCTTGCCGAAACAACTATCTAAGATGAGGTGGTACATTTTACTATTGTTGGTAACGTTATCCTACTTATATGGTTATGAGGCGAAATCAGTCAAAAGCATTAAATTAAGATCTGCTGGAAAAGTATTTCGAAATATCAAAGACATTCCCGGTTTACTGGCGAAAAAAGGCCCGAATTCAGCAAAATCTGTTAGACACGGAGGGGATGATGACTATATAGAATTTAATTGCGACATTTTGGATGACATTGATCCTATTTTGGAATGTCAAGTGCCAAGTAAGGAATTTTACATTTTCTTGTTGTTATTATGATTTTTTCCTATTTACAAGTTAGTTCCTAGATAATCTTTTAATCACTACTTATTATCAGTAAGAAAAAGAAAGTAGTCATTCGCTTTGTCAAAAAATGCTAATTATTTATAAGTACTATGTTTATTTTTGAGTATGTGCAGATAAAGTTACTTATTATAAACAAAGAATTAAATGAACAAGTTATTATAAGGTATAAAAAGTAAAACAATCAAAAATTTAAATAAATTGAAATGTGGTACTAGTTCATTATCAGTTTTAGAATTAGGTTATTTAAATTTTTCAGTATAAATATACTTTTATACCTACATCTGCACCTTTACGTAGAAAAGTGTAGGTAGTGTATTTACTCTAGCATCGAAGTTGTGTGATAAAATTAAAAATAAGTTTGTTTCTTTACAATTTAATTGTACTCTATACATTCAGTTTTAAATAAATATTTGGAAATGGACATAGAATAAAAGAATGCCATAGTAATTGAAATGGTACTTAATATTAAACAAATGTTTTAAGTGGTCCAAATGTACCACTGTTTTAAACGTAGACATTTCCTTTTAGGCTGCAAACATATGTTTTGAAAAATAATAGGATAAGAATGTTTGCGTTTAATTTTTTATATTGAGCAACAAACATCAAATGGCTTTTTAAATTGAAACATTTAATTGAAATATGATCTATTCAAAAATGCTAACATAATAATATTGGAACAGTATAAAACATCGCAGGCAGAATCTGTTGATATATGTTCTTCAATAACTATCAGTAACACATTTATAATTAATTCCTAATAAACTACCTTGCTATTATTTTGATTTACTAGCTTTGTGTGATATATTTTACATTTATTTTGCATAGGAATTCAGGGTCTTTATTATCTTTTGAAGCTGGTAGCAACTATAATAAGGAATCATTACATTTTAAATATCAAATATAAACGTTGAACAGTAAGAAAAATGTGAAATAAAATTATAGAAAAGCTTCAAGAAATGTTTAGGAAATAATTCATATGAGCATTAATGTAAAAGACATGATGATTATAACAACTAGAGGTCGGCAGTCAGGGGTACATAGCAGGACATTATCATTCTTAATGTGCCCAATTTCGAAGTACATTATTCATTTAAATCCAATTGTACCCCTGATTATCGATCCCTCGTTATAACTCAAGTCATAAGAATATTTGAGTCAACAGCTAATGTAACCAACGTCAAAAAAAACAACTCTGTACCCAAACTTTTCATACTAAACATAATGATTTTCGCGACATAAATTTTATGTTAAAATATACCGCGAGAACAAAAATTATATTGATAAAGGTTTCCCATGGAATGTTAAGGTGCAAATCCACAATGAGAATATCACATGAGATTTTTGTCTCATGCAATAAAAATCGCAGGATAACTCCAATTTCATTGGTCTTTCGACCGTTTCCACAATGAAATTGAAGCGATTTTTATTGCGTGAGACAAAAATCTCATGAGATATTCTCATTGTGGATTTGCACCTTTAAACGTCTATCTTAAATTATATAATTAAGTGTCATACTGTCATTAATATTAATGACAGTATGACACTTAATAACTTAAGACAGACGTTTTACATTCCATGGCAAACCTTTATCAATATAGTTTTTGATCTCGCGGTACGATCAGGGTGTAAATTTATAAGCCATGTCCATTAGAATTTAAGAATGGCAGTTCACGCATATCGACAATCATCCAATAGTTGTCTACTCTTTTTAATAGAATTTTTCTCTTTCTAATAAAATTCTTCAGTGGTAGAGTACGTGAAACTTACTCTAATATCGAAGGCGCGTCATCAGAACCTGCGCGTGAGCATATCTCACATACTTGTACCAAGGTTGTAGCATAGAGTTTTCCAAGATGTTGTTATACTAATATCAATATGGTTCCTATATGCCATATACCTACTTGTTGACCCACTATTAAGTAATATTTATAAGTTACAATAACACGAGCACAACAACAACGTGCTATGTTGTAAATTGTTGAAGTACTAGTAATCTGTATGTCATTAAATTATTTAAAAATATGTAGTGAGCTACATTTTCTATATAAAATGGATTTAAATGGATCTTCAAACATAAGAAGGTCAGAAATAATTACAGGAAATAATTGAAAGAAAACATCCTTTACTTATTGAAATTCATCTTTTACAATTACCTATAACACAACTTATATAAATATGATCACAATTCAATATTATATAACACAATACATAGCATAACATAATTGATTCGTCAACAGATTAACTTCATTATATATATGTTCCCCAATAGCGTAAATATAGCATGAACTTCAGAGTGACCAGCTATAATCAACTGAATGTATTGCACATTTTCAGTGTAGTACTATTGTACTGTTTTAGTGTACTACTATTCGTCTGTTACTGGTGTTTTATCTGAAATTAGAATAGAATGTGTAGCTATACATATACAGGCTTAGTAAAAAGTCCCGGAACGGTCGAATAACTTTGTTATTTGAAAATTATGATTTTTGAAATTTGATATGGGGGTATAGTTAATATAAATGCATTTTATGCAATACAGTTAATATTTTTTTCACTTCCGGTTTAATCGGCAATAAGTCCAACTTTTTTTTTTTTAATGGAACGCCCAGATTTTTTTAACACTTTTGAATGCAAAATAAAAAACTACGTTCAGGAAGTATTAAGATGTTTATTTTTATTCACAAGAAAACAGTTAAAAAATTAAAAAAGTGTCCTAATACAGAAAAATCAAGATACCTGTCTATTCAGGTTGCGATTACAATAATTGTTCAAAATGCTCTCCATTTACAATTTGACAAAAATTTCTTATTGAATTTTAATTTGTTCTGGAGTGATGCGATTGGCTTCTTGAACTATTCTCTCTTCCAATTGTTCAAGATTATGGGGACGATTTTTTTATACTTGACATTTCAAGTGACTCCAAAAGAAAAAATGTAATGGCGAGAGATCTGGCGAACGTGCTGGCCATTCGATTGCTCCTCTACGTCCGATCCAACGTCCCGGAAAAATTTCATTCAAATAATCGCGGACATTATGGGCAAAATGGGGGGAGCTCCATCTAGTTGAAACCAAAAATGTGCATTAGGGTGATCACCTATGTTTGCATTTGGAAAGAGGGCCGCAAGTGCTGGAACAACCTCATTTCGCAATAAATTTAAGTAGACGTTGCCAGTTAAATTTCCTCTTATAAAAAATGGTCCTATGATGTTGTTTCCAACAAGACCAGCCCAGACATTCACCTTTTGAGGACACTGTGTATGGACTTCTTCAATCCAATGCGGATTTTCAATTGACCAGTAGCGACAATTATGTCTGTTCACAGTGCCGTTGAGACAAAACGTAGCCTCATCTGAAAAAATGATGTGATCTAAAACATTAGGCTGCTGCTCGATCAATTCCGTCATTGTTTCGCAAAATTGTAGTCTACGATCTGGATCATCTTCAGTTAACTCATGGACGGGATACATTTTATAGGCTTTCATTCTTGCTGATTTAAGAATATTATGAGCAGATTTTTGAGAGATCTCATGAATTTGACCTAATTCTGTTGTGGACACGTGATGATTTTCTTCCACTGTAAGTAACACATTCACACTAGTTTCTTCATCTGTTGCTGTTAATGGACGTCCCCTTCTAGGTAAATCCTTCACCTGACGAAAGACTTCAAACTTTTGAATTGTTCGGCATACCGTACTTTTACTAATGTGACGATCCGGATAAACAGTATTAAACAAAATACGAACCTCTTCAAAAGAACGTTGACGATCACCGTACCCACGCATCATTAATATCTCAATTCGTTCTGATTCAGTAAGTTTTACTGCCATTTTCAAATGTGTCAATGTCTAAAATAAGTAAATTTATAGCGATGCAAAAGTTAAAACGCTTTTAAAATTGTCAAATGTGACGGCAAAAAGAATGCAAACACTAAACAACAACTTTTTTCAAAGGTACCTTGATTTTTCTGCATTAGGACACTTTTTTAATTTTTTAACTGTTTTCTTGTGAATAAAAATAAACATCTTAATACTTCCTGAACGTAGTTTTTTATTTTGCATTCAAAAGTGTTAAAAAAATCTGGGCGTTCCATTTAAAAAAAAAAGTTGGACGTATTGCCGATTAAACCGGAAGTGAAAAAAATATTAACTGTATTGCATAAAATGCATTTATATTAACTATACCCCCATATCAAATTTCAGAAATCATAATTTTCAAATAACAAAGTTATTCGACCGTTCCGGGACTTTTTACTAACACTGTATAAACACTATTTAATACGCTATAGTAGCATTACATTCACATAAAATGCTGAATGAAAAGTTCAACGTGCCGAAGAAGAAAATGCCGGAAGTGATGCCGATTAGCCATCAGCAACTAAAACGACACCGACAAAAATACCAAAAATGAATTATGAAAGCGGAATCATACCGGAAAATTTACGATAATTACAAATAGAATTTTTAAAACGAATATCAATTGGAAACCGCGAAAAAAAAGAAAAATTACCAAACAAATATATTAATTAAATGAACACTAGTGCTGTCTACCTACTTGAACCAACACTAGCAAAAGGTAAGAATAGAAGCCTAGCCGGACGGCGACGAAAAATCTAATTTTAATTGGAAATTCAGAATTAACCGTAACAACTAATACTAATACTTTTGTCATTATGTTCTGTTGCAATGTCTCTATTTTCACATTCAGGGCATAACATAAATATTTGTTTTTATGCAAAGAATAAATAATGTATGATGATCAAATAATATTTGAAAAATGGCAACTGTCTACGCCTGTTTCGAATTGTTCGTAAATTCGGCGCACTTTTCAGAGTCTGTCCAGATTATCTCGTGGGGCTATCATATCTACCAAATACGGAGCATTCCGCAATTTGCAAAATCGGTTACGTATCATATTATCTTTGATCAGCGGAACCCATTTGCCCATACCGATATATTCATACTCTAAAAAATTGTAGGTTGTTTATAATTATGTATATTCGCAAAAAATATGCATTTCTGTATATGCGTTGTAAGGAAGCTTCAAGTTTATAAGCACGCTTCCGGTGAGATCACGTGTCTAGAAAAGTTATCGAAATTGGGCTTTTCCATTACTTGCTTCTGTGTTAATCTCTGTTTCTATTATTTCATCTGCTTCATAAGCACTATTGCCATGATTTTGCTCATTCATTTCACCGGCCTACTTCGACATCTCCGTTTCCGTGTTCTTCAATTACTTCACCTTCCCAGCCGTTATCTCATTGCCTGGTAATATGTACTTCAAATTCAGATAAATCATCCCGATTTTATTAGTTCAAGAAGGTCTTTGTCGATCAGTTTTTCTCTCGGAATATTGAATTGTGCAAAAACAAACAAAAATTACTTTATACAAGAAATGTAATAATTGTATGTCAATGTTATATATCGGAAAAGTCATTTATTTAGTTGAAAATTAACGATATCGAGCGTGGTATGTTGTGTGATACTGTAGATATATTTTAAAATGTTGACAATGCAAATAATTTGTCTCGGAAAACAGAAATTGTGATCGATATTTGAGATATCATTGGTGAATTTGGGAAAACTGTATTACAGTAAGGTTATTATTGTAGACGAACAGTTCCACAATTTCGCAAATTCGATTTCACAAGTACGTAGTATTTACTCATTAACCACTTACTCACTGATCATCAACTCTGGCTAAATCAGAGTTTTCGACTTTGGTACTTTGTTCATTCAAACAATAGATGGAACTAGTATAGCTTATGCCAGTATACAGCATGTGTCAATTTTCATTAGCCATAGGCGATCAATTCATGCAATACGTGACAACGTGGCACCCCTACTTTCCTCTCCAATGCCAGCGCGACCGATACATGCTCGAAAATACAAGTTAGCAGTAACTATTGGACCACTAATTTGGGTGTTTGTAATGCGTTCAGAATCATCAGATCAGAGATCGCGGCGGCCATTTGATGTTTCCCGTTCCAGTAATAAGACGGCTTTTATTGCAGACTAGATCGCAACGTGTTCGCAGCTAACCATTGAATGTAAAATCTGGTGTGGAGAAGTGGGAAGATCGGAGAAAATCGTTGTGATGTCGAATCCCTTAACCTAATGAAAATTGACACATACGGTATATTATGCCATGTAAATAAAAGCACGTGCTTATTTATCTACTGGAAAACACACAATGTTGTAACGTGTCAGTAATTTGAAATTTTTACTTTCTTTTAATTTACAGTTAGTAAAGATCAAGGTATCGTCAAGTAATGACTAAGTGTAATTACAGTCATTGTTACTGTAATCTACTTGCGGCACAAAAGTTGGAATACTTTTGTGTCGCAATACTAGTATCATTCTGTGCATTTTGATTAAACAATTGTAATGTACCTCAGTAGTGATGTTGTGCCTAAAAGGGTTTAGTTCACAAATAAGATCCGTCTATGAATTGGACTCTATATGTAATGTGTACGATAACATTAAAGTTATAATTTTATATGTATTAACATTAAGGCCGTAAGAAGCGGCTGAAGGTCTTAATGTTAATATAATTTTCTTAATTAGTACTTTTAACAAGGCAATTATATAATGTATAACAGACAGACCTGTGTTTATTGTTGTTTTGATGATATTCCTTGTACAATATTGATAATGTATGTTTACCATATGAAATTTACATACCTTCATAAATAATTTGTAAAATATAGAATGATATATTATTATTTACATTTTATGTTCAAGGTTTATATTCTTTCTATTCTATATAAGCAGTTGCTAAATGCCATCAACATTAGTCATTGTTACTGTAACTTGCATCTTACTAATTAGATATAGTAATTATTTAGTAAAATCTTTACATAAATTGCGGCATTCGTGCATATTTATGATTATACATTCACCATGTGTTTTACAGAACATCACATCATTTCTTTGACGCAAGACCTACTTCCCGGAGGTAGTGCTACTAGCCCTAAACCTGAACCTGAAAGTGAAGAGGAATATTCTGATGAAGATTATTATTATTACTATGGCTGGGGCGACTACAAACACTAATTTCCTACTTCTCTTTCTTATAATATCGTTGTCACGTTTAATTTCAAACTAATACTTTTTTCTTGTAATGTGCACTTAAACAATTTTGGAAAATACATTTAATTACTCTTATAGCATTTATACATTCTTTTTCTTACTGATTTCACCCAATATCATATTTCCTGTCCGATGTCGCCCATCCTGGTTTATAATCATTTCTTTCTCAGTACAACTTGAGTTTTTTTTAAAAGAATTAGTTTTAACTATTAGCTTTTGTTTACAATTTTTTTACCTGGTTGCAAACTGAGCTTTCATGTCTGCTTTACTTAGAATTACAGCTCGCAATAAAGTAAGAAAACCTTACATAAATAGCAATTGATATTGAATTGATAAATTACACTCAAAGTACTCGGACTATATAACAGAATCTACAGATCTTATAAGCAGACCATGCTATTAAAACTCTCTCTCACGAGCATTCAGTATTCTGTCCTTGTCTGGCGTGTGACGTGACAAGTACGCACTCTCAATACATGAAACCCGAGCTAAAATAACTTATTACTCATTTAGCAATTAAAAATATAAATAAATTACATATATAAATATATTACTTGGAAACTAATATTTTTTCTATAATATACTTATTGACTAATTGTTCAAATATTTCAAAATTCGTAACATTTCAAAAAACACAATTTAATCGTTAACGAGAGAGAATCAAGCCTACTTACTACCTAATTGCTAGAAGTAGGTATTTAAATTTCGATTTTTGGTTATCTAGTATTCGTTTGTAGTTTATACAGTTTCTGTCAAACGCTGGGTGATTAGTGTCAATATCCACTTTAAATTTATCAATTCGTCTTATAAAATTTATACACATATACACTATTAGGCTATCACATTTTTCTGTTAAATGATTACCAACACAATTACCCCAAGTGTCCATTACTTTTACATTCTTGGCAAAGTGATTATTATATCCTGCGCATTTGTGATTTGATTCATTTGATTCATATGACGAGTATTATCAGAAACTCCTTTCTAATGCAAAACGTTACCACAATACTTACATGCTTAGTACAGCTTGCAATAGAACAAAAATGGAGTGGAATGGAATATACACAGATAAAAAAAATGAGGTGTGGCCACCACACGATTTTCTTATACGTATGAGCGTTTCAAACTATACAATTCTAAAAAATTTTTTATACAAAACTTATTCAAAATCCTATTCTAAGTACTTTCACTATATCAATAAATCGCTATAGAATGCATACTTTGCAAGATATTATCAAAAAAGTGCTACTCGCAAAGAGTAAAATTGCTACTTCCGGTCCGAATTTTGAAATTTCATATATACAATAAATATTGCAAATCCAGTTCCAAATACTTTTGTACTCTTGATAAATATATACAGAATGCATAACTTACGACATATTTGCAAAAAATCGCTATTCCATAAAAGTAAAAGTGGTACTTCCAGTCTGAGTTTTGAAATTTTTTTAATACAAAAGATATTGGAAATTATGTTTTAAATACTTTTATACTCGTAACGTACTTGTATAAAAAGCATGAATTGCGAGATGTTCGCAAAAACCTGATTTTCGATGAAAGTAAAAGACCTACTTCCGGTTGGAATTTCGAAAAACTTTTTCAAGACAATTTGTTTCAAACTTCATTTTAAGTACATATGAATTCTTTATAAATTTGTTTGAACTTGGTAGTTGACGAAATATTGGCAAAATTCAATTTTTTCACTGAACTAACTGCTACTTCCGGTCTACCGATTTTACTGAAAAACTAATCAGATCTCAAGAGGGAGATTATACACGTAAATACAAAATTTGGAATTGATAGCTATAGCGGTTTGACCGCTATCGTGGTCACAGACAGACAGACAGACACACAGACAGACAGACACGCAGACATTTTTTAAAAACCACTTTTTCTGTATCAGGGGACTTCAAAACGTGGACATCTGCAAGAGCCAACATGGTTTTATTAAAAAAAATATATGAGCACGACACCCTGTAAATTTATTAATTTAATTGTACGAGTTTGTGACTGTGGTAGTACCGTGAATTTCACAAAGGCTTTTAATTGGGTCAACTTCTTTTAAAAAAGTTTTACAGATATGGCGTTAAGGGTAGGGTCTTGAGCTGGTTTAAGTCTTAATTAAGTAGCAGGTATCAACTTATAGCTCTAGGTCATAGGTTCCCAAAGTGGGCGATAACGCCCCCTTGTGGGCGCTGCAGGTCTAAAGGGGGGCGGTAAGAGACCCAGAAAAAAAATGGGGGCGTTGTGTAAAGGCTTAGGGGGCGATTTGTAATTTCATCTAGAATCTAGGAGGACTCTTAGACACCGACTGAGCTCTCGACTCTCGACTAGGGATGGGCGATAAACATCGATGTTCATTGAACATCGATATTTTAGGATCGATGTTCGATGTTTTTGCATCGATGTTTGCAATTTAGATTTATCGATAAACTATCGATGTTAGAAGAAATATAGTGAACATCGAACTTTTAAGCTTGACAAAATGTATTTGCACTAATCACAAAATAAAACAGCGTCCTCTGTTGACAAATACAAAAATGTTTCCAAATTAACAGCTCACATACAGGCTACGAGGATGTAAAATTGTCTACGAATAAAAGAAGTATTTAAATTACACAGTGCTATATCATATAAATTCGAATATTTCATTTTAGGCTCTTTTAAATATTACTCAGTATAAATATTTAAATAATATATAATTAAATACATAAATTTATAGTACTTTTAATGTGCAGAATAAAAGTTAAATTATGTATGCATGCAGAATAAGTGAAGGAGGTAAA
The DNA here is from genome assembly GCA_963170755.1 of Amphimallon solstitiale. Lineage (NCBI taxonomy): Eukaryota > Metazoa > Arthropoda > Insecta > Coleoptera > Scarabaeidae > Amphimallon > Amphimallon solstitiale. The sequence continues at coordinate 58,994,512 of OY720683.1, read as the reverse complement.
CGTATTTTCATAGAAAAAGAAGGGAGATAGACATTACCGATGTATACTTCTTCGGGAAATTCCCTAGTGCGTACAATCATACACGACGATACACGTATTAAATGCAAGATGACACATCAGAAATATAAAACCATATCCATATGTATCTCGGTATTTGCCAGCGCAGTCAAAAAAAAATGCAAGACTATAAAATCCCAAATAAAAATCGTTCTCTTAAAAAGCTTTGATACACGTAAATGTATATATTTTTTAAGTATCAGACGATTTAAGTCATGTGGTTGTTTCATGCGTAATTGCATAATATTGTTTTTTTATATAGTTTTTTTTGAGTAGTTTCTAAAGTTAACTACATATTATAAATGTATATATTTCTTTTATTATTTTTTTTGAATAGTGATATCTTTTATATCATTTTGTTAAGGACGTAAATTAATTAAGTTATAATAAAGTTTTTGTTAAACTGCCAAAAAATAAATCTATAAATATAATTATCGATGTTTAAAAACATCGATGTTTGGTAGTCGATATTTTGCAACCATCGATGTTGATCAACGATGTTAACATCGATGTTTGATATCGATGTTTACCCACCGATGTCCCATCCCTACTCTCGACTACAGCTTGTGAACATCAACTAATATTAATTAAGAGATTGCTCAAACCAACTCGGTTCGATATTTCTCTCCGAGTAGTTCATATATCTGTCCTGTTTTATTGAATAAATAAAATAAAAAACATATCAATCGGTCGCTCCGTTTCGAAACGAAAAGAGACACAAACAAACAAATAAAAAGGCAACTGTATCAATCGGCTGGTTCATAGAATACTTGTTCTTACTTGTTGAGTACGATTGAGCGTCGAATGAGATAAACGAGTTTATGCATGTTTGTCTTATTCCTGTCGGTGCGTGCTGCTTATGCAATCCTATATAAACAACGTAATATTTATTTTATTTTCATTTGCGGTTTCGCGCGTAATAGATAAGCAGTACTTAAGTTCAACACTTATACTTACGTATTTCTCAAAACAAAACAATGTCGGAAGTAAAAAAGAAGAGACGGCAATACTGTGCGGAATATATTAAATTCGGATTCATTGAAAATCCTACAAACCCATCGTCGCCTTTGTGCCTTCTATGCCTAAAAACATTTTCGAATGAAGCAATGAAGCCTTCAAGACTTCAAGATCATTTGAATAAAATGCATCCAGATAAGAAAGACAAGAATGTAGCATATTTTCAAGACCTAGAGAAGAAGCATAATACTCGGCCAAGTGTAGCAAAACTCTTTTCGGCGGCTGCTAAGCAAGATGACGACGGACTTCGAGCTTCGTACAACATCTCTTTGTTAATTGCTCAAAAAGGCAAACCACACAACATCGGAGAAGTGTTAATTTTGCCAGCAATAAAGGAAGTAATAACTACTGTGCTTCATAAACCGGCCGCAGATATTATCGGAAAAATTCCTTTGAGTAATAATTCTGTGCAAAGACGAATTGATGAAATGGCCGGAAACATAGAAGAATCATTGTGCAATCATCTGAGGACTAGTCAATTCTCAATTCAGCTCGATGAGTCCACTTTACCAACTAATGAAGCATTGTTGCTGTCTTACGTGAGGTTTATTAAAGATGAGAAAATATGTGAAGAACTATTGTTTGCTAGAAATTTAGAGACCGATACAAAAGGCGAAACCATATTCAATACATTGGAAAAGTTTTGTGATGAGAAAGAGATTCCCTTGAAAAATATTATATCAGTTGCTACGGATGGCGCTCCGGCTATGACAGGGTGCCATAAAGGCTTCATAGCGTACGTAAAAAATAAAATTCCAGATGTCCTTGCTGTACATTGCGTTATTCATAGACAACATTTGGTTGCTAGAAATTTAAGTGAACGACTATTTCAATCACTGCAATATGTCATCAAAGCAGTCAATAAAATCCGTAACTGCTCTTTGAATGATAGATTATTTCATCAGCTTTGTGTTACTAATGACGAAGATTTCAACCGTTTGTTGTTTCATACCGAAGTTCGTTGGCTATCAAGAGGCAATTGTCTGACTCGATTTTACAACCTGTTTGACTCTGTGATAGAGTTTTTGGAAACTAAAGATACAGAATTGCGCAACAAGCTCATTACATCAAAAAATGATATAGCTTACATGACAGACCTGTATAAATTGTTCAACAACATGAATCTCCAACTGCAAGGCGATGAACTAAATTTAATTAAAACAAAAAATGTCGTTGCTGCTTTCACAGCCAAACTGCTTCTACACAAAAAGAATATGGGCAGACGTGAGTTTCATAATTTTCCGAATTTATCAGTATCCTGCAGTAACGACGACTTGTTTGCCTACTGCCAACATTTGGAAAAGCTCCACATTGACTTCACCGAACGATACCAGGATATTTTGAACTTGGAAATACCAGACTGGGTGTTGGATCCGTTTTCAAATGTCAACACAGCAATATCACCACATCTGGAAGAAGAACTTATAGAATTGACAACGAACGAGGAAATAAAAATCAAGTTCAAAAATGGCTACCAAGAATTTTGGCTACAAAAACCGATCCCGCAATTGTACCCTGGATTGTGGTCAATCATTCAACGATTCTTGATAGCATTCCCATCGTCATATTTGTGTGAACGTGGATTTAGTGCTGTAGCAACGCTGCTTACTAAAAAGAGAAATCGTTGGCATGTTACCGAACGTGGTGACTTGCGGCTGTTCTTGAGTAAATTGGAACCTGATATCAACAAACTTATTAAACAGCATCAGATTCATCCTTCACATTAGTTTTTATATTAGAATCGATTATGTTTGTTTTATTTTGAATTTTGAATAAAAGATACTTTGTCTGAATACTATAAAGTTGCGTTTCAATAATCATTCTCATTGGCAGGTGTAGCCCGTAAAAGTTAACTTGAGACCTGAGCGCCGTTGTGTACTACCTACTACGCTCAGGTCTCAAGTTAACTCATTCATTCTAAACGAGACTTTTACTATAACCCATAGTAAAAGTCTCGTTTAGAATGAATGTTTAATCTCCGCTAATATAGCTCACAATAATTAATTTAATTTGAAGTTATAGTGGTTTTTGAGTAGGTGAAAAAATGGGGGCGCTAAAAAATAATTTATTCTCAAAGTGGGCAGTAGGCAAAATAAGTTTGGGAACCACTGCTCTAGGTGATCAAAAGTCAAGATCTTTTCAATTATACAACTTCGGGTTGTACTGTAGTATCTTATGCCGATGACAACTATAAGGCGCAGCTTGTGCAGAGGACCAAGTGAACCCTGTACTGAAATATGATGTTATTCAGCGGGGATGTCCTGTGACGCCGGAGGGGTATTTTGTTTTGCAGTAGCGTGCCATTAGGATAATTGAAAATCTGAAACTATGCGATTCTTGCGAAACTTATCTTATTAAATTAAATATCTGGATTCTGCCTCTAATACTTATCTAAATTTCGTGTATAAGAATACGAACTTGTTTCAACTTCATAAAAAGAGTCATAAACATGATACCAGAAAAAAAGAGTCATTTTTTACCATCTGTCCACTGCTCTGCTCTTTTCCAAAAACATCTGGAATATGTAGGATGTAAACCTTTTAATCACTTACCTTCCCACATTAAAAGTACACATACTTACATAATTTATCTGACTAGAAAATCGTTAAAGCAGCTCCTTTTGTCGAATTGCTTCTATAGCATTGACGAATATTTATGTGATTCATGTATAATGCAGCAGTTATTATATATTATATTGTTGGCTTATATTTACACATATGTAATATCTATGTTTCTGACGTTTTTATTGTGATTTTTTTTACAATAATTAGTAAAATTGAATTTACATTATTTTTAGGAGTTCACACACCTGTTATGCTTAAATACATCTTCAGTTGAACAGGCAATATAATATTTCTATAGTTCTTCTTTTTCTTATCTAAGTATTTCTTTCCGATTATTATTTTAGTTGAGACATCCTTGTTTACATATGTTAAATCATTTTGACTAATAATCTCAGCAAACTATTTTTCATTATTTTCGGCTTTCTAAATTTGGGTTCGAAACTACATACTTATTTCCGATTACCATTATGGCTTTTTCTGTCAATGTTTCTTTACTTTCACTACAGTTAATAGTGCTATACCCCTTCCAAAAGTATTTACTGTTTCAATTCCAACTGCTAATTCACTTAGCATTTGTTTTTGATCACCTCTTTTAGGTTCTACAATTAATAAATCATTTATCTTTTTCTATAAATTGCTATATAAAGTCCGTTCTTCTGTTATATTTTCAGTGTTCGAAATAGACTCTAGTATTTTATGAGTCGATATGTTTTGTTCTTACATTGTTTGGAGGTTTGAACATTATTCCAAATTATATTAAAAGTCTTATGGAATTATCCGAAAATATAGATTTTAGTTTTTTATATGTACTTTGGAATTAAACTGTTGAATCGACGTATTGCAGAAAATTCCAACAGTAGTAAATGGAAGAGTGCAAATATCAGTACTTGAGTGTGTACCTATGGCAGAATTATGTTATTTTTGTACTCAATGCTGCTCGCGGTTGAAAATAAAATACCTACTATAATTATTCTGTTTTCACTTATTGCTCCCACATTTTTATTAAGCACCTTTCTGGTTTAAAGCAGATAGATAAAGGCTCTGCGAAACTGATTTACATTCGTAAGAGCTATGCAATGAGTAAAGAACGTATCCTTTTCTCTCTGGGAAAATTTCCTATAAAAGAGATTAACTAACAATGTGTTAGCGGACCAGAAGTAAAAACAGCAATTTTTTTTAATGCTGAGTTAGAAATACCGCCATGTCCAACAGAGTGAGATTATTTTAATTTACATATAATAGTTTCGATATCGTATTCAATATTGTTTTTATTAATGCTTGAAGATAACAGAACTAAAGCTTTAATAAAATATGACAGCCAACAATTATTATGTGTTTGCTTAGAATAAAATTACTAATTAAATTTTATAATTGTAACTGTGTATTAATTACGGGAAGTCCTGTTTCACCGTTATTAGCAGGAATATTCGTAGACAATTTAAAAAGTAGAATTTTTGAGAATAATATATTAACTAAGAACGTATTGTTTTGGTTCAGATATATTGATGACATTTTGGAAGGATATACGGGTACAAACAGACAATTGAATAATTTCTCTATACCCCCATGTTAAGTTTACGCTAGAACAAGAAGTAAATATCAGTATTACTTTCTTAGATATTACGTTAAAAGGAGCCAAGTGCAACTTTCAATTTACCACAAAGTCACATGCGCACATAACAACACACAATAAATCAAATTATCCATTTTAACACAAATTTACAGCATTAACCATAGATTGATGAACTAAACTAATGTCTACTGTTGACCAGCGGTTCTTAATCTGTGGTCCGCGTACCCCCTGGGGTCGGCAAATATCTTTCAGGGGGTCCGCCGCACAAACAAGACATATTTATTTTAAGGGCGAACTGCCGCCGTCAGTAAGATTACAGAAATCAACAGCTTAGAAATTCAAGTTTTTCTCCGTTATTTTTGCAGCGATTTTATTTAAACAAAAACCAACAAATATTTTAAGGTTTTTCTGAGGTACCTAAAGAATTAAATTTTATAAAACTTATTGAAATATTTAAAGATGGAGTCTAGAAAGTGACACAAGTTTACCATATGTTTTCTATATTATTTTCCCACAAAGGGAAAAAAACGTCCTTTAGGTACCTTCAATAAATCTTACTGTAAACGTACAGCCTTAATTCAACTTAATTTACAAAATAGTTATTGAGAAAAACTTGAATTACAAACATAAGATTTGCTCTATTTCTGAATACACATAGCCTACCTTTCAGGCGTTGCAGTAGCTATGTATCGTTATACAGATCTAGTCGTCATCCGCATTTGCTTTATGTACTTATCTAATAATTTTCTTTCAACCTAACTATGAACAGAAATATAGTGGGAATATTTTTTTGACTCCATATTTTATGACAGTCCCACAGTAGGTGTCAATAAAAGTAATGCTCATATGTATATTAATATACAGTGTGATTTTGTTCCTGATCTGGTAGTCAATGACTTTGTCGACTCTAATATAAAATACAGGGTGTTTCAAATAATTTTCTTCTATTCACCTGTAAAATTTTAAAAAGAAACGCTCTACGGAAAGCGGTGTTACATATATTCAAAAAACACTCGATGCGTAAAGGATAAAACAGACTGTAAAGAGTGTCATTTATTAATTTAAATCTAATCAATAATTTTTAATCTAATTAACGTCAATTGACAATTTACACTTTGTTAACAGAATTAGCTAGTTAAAAAGAAAAGAGTATATGGATTAAAGAAAATTTAAAAATTCCCTACGTATAATGACTATAGTACGAGGGGAACACTGAAAATTTCGGGAAACTCATAAATAAAATAAAATGATAACAGATTGAAGTACTTTATTGTTTTTCGAAATAATCACTCTTAATTTCTACACACTTTTCCATTCGTATAAACCAATTAGAGAGGCATTTATCCCACTCAGAAGTTAGTATGCTTGAAATGTGTGTTTCATACGTCTCAACTGCCTCTTCAGGTGATGAAAATCTTTGTCCACGCATTTGGTTTTTAATTTTGGTGAACGTAAGGAAGTCATTGGGGGATAGGTTGGGGCTGCAGAGACAATAGCAGAGTAATTTAACGTTGTTGTTTGTCAAATAGCCGAGTGTTAGTTTTGCGGTGTGCGAACTCACATTGTCGTGATGAAGTAGGTTCGGATTGCATTTTCGCACCTCTGCAATAATTTTCGACAAACAAATGGTAGTATTCCATTCTGGATTTACAGTTCTACTATTTTCCAAAGGAACCGTGACACACGACCTGTCTTAGATACATAACAAGCAATCATTTGTTTAGAAACACTGCGCGCTCGAACAACTTCCGGTTTTGCTTTACCTTGAAATACCCATACAGAAGATTGTTTTTTTCTTTCATGTTCATATAAGTAGGTCTATGTTTCATCACCACTGGCGATGTTAAAAACAAGTTTTGATGAACATCAGTGGAAGCATTTCAGTGTTTCTTTGCACCACTTCACACGAGCTTCTTTTTGGTTACTGACAGATTATGTGGGATCCACCGCGCACAGAGTATTCTTACATTTAAATGATCATGCAAAATTGTTTGTATTGCAGTGATGCCAGTGCCTAAAGATGCACGATTTTCAGCATCGCAATTTATCGCTGAGACTATCACGTCCAAGTTTCTTGAAATATATTGTAGTTTTAGATAGAGCTTCACTACCAAAAGTAGAATTAATTCGCTGGACACATTCTTATTGACTTAAACCACTTCGGAGATAATAATAAATTATCGCATGAAAGTGTTCTCTTGTTCACCTATTGGTTATGTCACTTGTTTTCGCTTACATAAATGTGAAGTTAGTCAAATTTGCATAATCATGGGTCAGATACCAACTGTATTGCTGCTTCCCGAAATTTTCAGTGTTCCTCTCATAATGAGTCAATCATAAGATATACATAACTTAAAACACACGAATAAATTACTTTGTTTTGTATTTGTTCCACAAAACAGAAAATTACAACTTTCGTCAAGAATCTTACTGACGGCGGCAGTTCGCCCTTAAATCCCTAATTGGTTTTTTCTTTGTATGTTGGGGATCTACTATTTCTGGAAGAAAGCATTTATGAAAGAATGTGGTAAGTTGTTCTTTCATTTTATTTCTCCAGAAAGTTTCATTTCTAAATATTATTTCAACATTCAAACCATGCGGTGTCCAGATAACAAAGTAACAATACCGTCTTTTAGTAATTTCGAATTGTCCCTGCACTTGATAGTAGTACGAGTGACTACGAACCAGTTTTATTGTATCCTTTTCAATTTTTGCAAATTTTATTACTTTGTTTTTCACAGCTTCAAATGTAACAGTTAAGCTGTATTGTTCACAAATTCGGCAAGAGCTAGTTTTTCATGATCTTTGCCCCAACGTGTTGCGGCATTGCCAGAGAACGTTCCATAGAGTAGGTTTTTTACTAGTTTACTACAGTGTGTGGTTTTACGTAGTTTGCAAATTGTGCCGAAATTTGATGCTGTCAGTCTGATGGAACGTTCTTGTTTCCACAACATATTGTCGCTTTGACCAAGAGTATTTATTTGTATATAGTTTCTTTCTTCTGCAGTTTTTGTAAGTGACGCTAAAATTTCAGTTTCACGTATCTTACGCTCTTCTTCTGAAATATCGTCTTCAACCCTCCCATATTCAGAATCTGCAGGAGTTGTGGCGCAAATTTTTTTTTTTTTTTTGGAAATAGTATTTTTCTGCACTTAATCCACTTTCTTCTCTGCACAGAACTTGCCATAAATTTTTTTGTGAACTATCCAGGACTTCGGTTTACAGCTTTTTTGTGAACGTATCTGGGCAGCTGACCAGGTTTTGAACTATAAGCTATCGCTGCAGCTTCGCATCGTGTTTGGTAAGACCTTCTCCCGCTATAATTTATACGCTTCCGCCGCATTATTATGCATATTGATTATCAGGCTTTCGGAATTTCTAGCGACTCTGTCTACAATGACTAACATATCTTTATATAATCCAGAAGTCTTCATATTTAAAATCCAGTTTTTTTCATGAGTTGGTATAGTCCCATCACAAAAATGTGCAGAACATTGTGTATGATCTCCAAGTATGTGGTCAACGCGCCTGAAGATGTCTTTTCTAAGTTGTAATATTTTTTCCGTTTGACACAAATTTCTGTTCTCTATCATATATCTTGCTGCAGATGAAATACTAAACCTATTTTTTTTAATTCTGATATTCAGTGCGTTTCCTTGCAGAACAGGAACTGATATTTTTTTATAACTTACAGTTTTGCATGTGAGATCATGTAATTTACTAAATAAATTACGCAACAAATGATTACGGCACTCAATTTTTTGAACTAGGCGCTCGCCATATGGTCGTCTGTCCGCTAACTTTTTTGTGATGCTACTATCACCATCACCAACAAGGTATCCATATTTCAAATTGTGCATTTCCACACTTTTCATAAATCCTTCTAAAATTATATCGGATTCCATCGCCGTTGATGGCCGATCCCAATTTTTAAAACATTCATGCGCTGGTGGTTCACAGTTTTTGGACTCAGCACGGGAGCATATACAACAGTATTTATTTCTGATTCCCAAAAATAAAACTTTTTTTGTTCTTTGACCAACTAACACTGGAAGATACGTTGTAATTTACTCGGTAAGAACGCTTAGTCCAGGCACCATCAGCTATAACTATAATTAATGGTATATTGTCTGAATTAACTCTACCTTCTTCTATTGCTAGCTTTGCTTCTTCTTTTCCAGCCATCTCCATTAATTCCCAAGCTATTTCATGAATAAATTTCGATATAATTTTTTCATTTTTTGTAAAAACGTGGGGTGCCATCGAAGGTATATCACAGGTTCAAAGAAATTCTTTCAACTGTGTGTAGCCATTTTCAGTGGATATACTTCCCAGAACTGCAGCTTTGTTAATGTCCAGTGCTTCTGAATTATTGTCAGAATCAATAATTTTAGACGTATTACACATTTTACATTTTACCAGAAACTTGCTTCGCAGTCCGATTCTTTGTTCGCATACATTCAAATGTTCATTGCCACAAGAGAAAAGTTCCAAAGTCTTGAAATGTATTACAGCATCGAAAAACATTTTAATATCAACAATTCTTCTTCCGTGTAAGTCCATTGTTGGAAAATTTGTATTACGACTACTTTCGATTGGATCGTAGTTGCTACTTTCTGCTAATTCCACATTCTGGGTATTTTCTTCGGAACCAACGTAAGTTATACTATTTTCATAAATGTTGTTATCGAATTGAAGCTCAGCATTTGAACTTATATGTGAACGGCTAGGTTGTGATGTTGCTTTAATGTTTTCTGCCATTTCGGTAGAAGCCCCACAGCCTTCTCGCATATTTTTCATTTTTCGCCCGATAGGTACTTTTGCTCTTATTCTTGTCATTTTAAGTGAGACGGTAGCTAAATAAGTTAAACAAACATGATAGTATAATTATATTAATTATATTATCAACACAAATTTTATAGTCCAATATTTCAAAATTGGCTTAGCTGACTTTGTAACTCTCTTCATAAAAACGTTATTGCAGCCAACAAAATGAACCAACATGTCTCAAAGTTGGTCAGAACCTCGGGAACCGTATGTGGAAAATTGGGTAAATAAAGAAGTGAATTAGATTTTGTACAATCCTTATATGTTTACGGTATTTTTGTGATTTTAATTCCTCAAGATTTGATTTACAAATATTTTTATGATGTTATAAGTCAGTTATGACTTATAAGACAGTTTTGGTCCTTACTTATCATACATACATACATACATTATAAATACCTGGGAAGTTTAACAAATTCGCTGGATTATAGGAATAAAACACGAAGCGTTTTGTCTGCACATATAAAAAAACGTCGTAAATAAACTCGCATGTGTTTCAGAAAATCTGCAAGTCAAGACGAGCGGCTCCATCCCACTTTAATTTTACCCCTTCCAAGTTCCGTCGGCACATTGAATTTGCCCATGTGTCGCGATCTACTATCCTGCTTCGAACTTTTTGTACTCTCTCGTCGAAACTCTGGCATATCACGGCAGTTCCCCCTTAAGAATAGCTAAGCTCAATTATAATGGTTTGCAAAATGCAAATGTAAAGTGTTAACTAAAATAACTGACAACTATTTGGAAATTTATTATTTATTATAGGATTAAGTTTGTTTAGTAGTACATTTAATAGATTAGTTTCAATTTATTTTACTTTATTATTTTGTTACACGTAGTATAAGGAAGTATTGTGATGATGAAAATTTTCGACCTCGAGATTTTTGCAGATGTCCACGTTTTGAGGTCCCTTGGTACCGAAAAAATGGTTTTTAAAAAATGTCTGTGTGTGTGTCTGTCTGTCTGTGACCAACGATAGCGGTCAAACCGCTGGAGATATCAATTCCAAATTTTGTATTTACGTGTATAATCTCCCTCTTGGGAACTGATTAGATATTCAGCAAATTCGGTCGACCGGAAGTAGTAGTTTACTTCAGTGAAAAACTCGAATTTTGCCATTATTTCGTCAACTACTAAATTTAGACAAATTTATAAACAATTCATATGTACTTAAAATTAAATTCGAGTAGAATTTTATTAAAAAGTTTTTTCGAATTCCTACCGGAAGTAGGCTTTTTACCCTTATCGAAAATCGGTTTTTTGCAAATATGTCGTAAATTATGCATTCTATATATATTTATGAAGAGTACAAAAGTACTTAAAGTTGGATTTGGAATATTTTCTTTTTAATGAAATTTCAAAATTCGGACCGGAAGTAACACTTTCATACGTATAAGAAAGTCGTGTGGTGGCCACACCTCATTTTTTTTTTTGAAATAATATCTTTTTCTGCTTCCAAATAGAAAGGGTAATTTTTGACGAAGAATAATAGTTACACATCGTCAGCCATTTACTAATTATCTACAAATGTTTTAATTACAATTAGTTTTTTCAATCTAATCAATCTAGTATTTTAGTAATCTAGTGAAATTTTTATATTCTTAGATACCTAACTAATAAAATAATGAGTAAAGTTGAATACTTATAATAAAAAATATGTAAACAGGAAGAGTGATGTCAAAACATTGCTTTATAGATACTTTTCGACATATGATATAAAACGGAAAATATCCCAATTCAAATGCGTACGATACTATAGACCGTCTCAACCCCATTAGGTAGTACAGGTTTAATAGCAATATTGCATTTCATACTACTTTTAGTAATCTCTTACTAACTCCATCTTTACATCTGACTACGATGTTGCAAATTCTATCATGCAAAGTACCTATATGGCTATTATGGGTAATCGTTGCTGCCAATTGTCAGTTTTGACAAACCACGAAATTCTCCTTAATATTAGCCGAAGGTGGTGGTTCTTCCTCTTTTGCGGGAGTAAATACAGAACAGAGATAAGACCGTACAACCGGTGATGCTTCTCTAAATTGTGCAACACCCTGTATAGGTAGCACTTTCGGACCGATCGTCGTGTGAAGGGGAATATCCGAGCTAAGTACCGTTAAAATTTGGGCTTTGTAACTCTGTCCGATCGCCAGATATTTACGGACAAAGTTGCGTTTTCGACGTACCGAATTTTCTGAAGGTATCTCCTCATAAGCGAAACAATCTGACGTATAGGGAAGGACTCTGTTAAAAAGCCCGCACTTTCTTCTATTCAACGCGCGCAAATGCATATTTTAATATCGCGTGGCGCGTGAAAAATTAAAATATACGTGTGACCGTGTTCCGTCAAATTTGTCAAAACACACGAAATTGGCACGTGACGTGCCTACAGAAAGCCCATTACGTAAACGAAAAAACAGGACTAGAGACAAAATATTGATATAACGGAAATCTGACAGGCGGTCGGAATATTTCCAAACATTCACTTTTAAGCATAAAATTCCAAGCTTTGACGATTTTTAGGGAGGAAAACGACTCGAAGTCGAAAACAACCTACTTTTAGGAATCGTTTGCATGCTTATTCCAACTTAATTGAGATTATATATAATAAAAGCCCACAGTCCTGTTTTACGCGCTCGCAGTGTTAACACGAGACAAAAGATGGGCAAAAGTAGCGATTTGGGGAGCGAATGATCTGAGAACCTGGCCTATCTACGGTGGGAACGAAGGTACCACGCTACAGAGACGACGGTCCCACGTGCCATAGGCTATTTTTCATGAGTCCGTTGAGAGAAAGAAGCCTCGAAAAGCACTTTTGAAAATTGTTGCACGTGTAGAAAATCAGTTGCCATAGGACCTGTACTGCATAATGGGGTAGAAATTGTCTATAGTAATAAGTTAGTATTAAATGATTTGCTTGGACAAAATAATAGCACTGGTAAAAGGTTCATGAAGTTCCATGTTCTAATTGAAGGGTTTGTTACTACAATCACAAGTAAATGCATTTTGATATTTTAAATATGGTAACTTGATTCACGCGATAATAATATACAAAAGAGTTCTATACAAACTTTTATAACTTACTAGACGCATATATGTCAGTATACCGAACTACACATCTGTATTCCTTTCAGAGAACAGCATTAAAGATTTAATTAACGAAATAATGGAATTGACTGAAGCTCAGCCAGACACAACTACAAGAAAACCTGACGAAATAACTGCAGAAATAGAAGAAGTTGTAACGACAAGAAATCCAGGAGAAGTTTCTGAAGAAATAGAAGCAGCTGCAACCACAGGGAAGCCAGAAGTAACATGTGCTGAATTGGATATTGGTACAACGTCAAAAACACCAGAAGAAGTGTCCGAAGAAATAGGAGAAGGCATAACTACAAAGACACCACCAGTAACATTAGACGAATTAGAAATAAATGTAACAACAGAAAAGCAAGAGGAAGTATCTGAAGAAGTCGAAAAACAAACTACAAACAAAGAAGTAACATCTGATGAATTAGAAATATCTGCATCGACAACAAAATTAGATGAGGTATCTCAGAAAATAGAAGAAAGTACGAAGAATCCAGAAGTAACACACACCGAAATAGAAATAACGGCAACAACAAAAATACCAGAAGGAGTGTCTGAGAAAATAGAAGAAAGCTCAACTACAAAGAATCCAGAAGTATTATCGAATGAAACAGAAGTAGGTGTACAGTCTACAGAGAATCCAGAAACAACAACTGATGAATTAGAAGTAGGTGCAACGACAATCAAACTAGAAGAAGTATCTGAAGAAATAGATTTAGGCGAAAATACAAGGGCACCAGAAGAAGTGTCTGAAGAAATAGAAGAAAGCTCAACTACAAAGAATCCAGAAGTATCATCGAATGAAACAGAAGTAGGTATACAGTCTACAGAGAATCCAGAAACAACAACTGATGAATTAGAAGTAGGTGCAACGACAATCAAACTAGAAGAAGTATCTGAAGAAATAGATTTAGGCGGAAATACAAGGGTACCAGAAGAAGTGTCTGAAGAAATAGATTTAGACGGAAATACAGGGATACCAGAAGAAGTGTCCGAGGAAATAGAAGTAGGCGGAAATACAAAAGCACCAGAAGAAGTGTCTGAAGAAATAGATTTAGACGGAAATACAGGGATACCAGAAGAAGTGTCCGAGGAAATAGAAGTAGGCTCTACTACAAATAGTGCAGAAGAAATATCTGAAGAGCCTTTTAGTGGATCAGGTGCCGGCTCTGGTGACGATGAGGTCGAAGAGGAGGAAGAAGAGGGTGCCGTTGACTATCAATTCAATTATTTTTAAATATTGTTACACTTAAGTCACATAAAACTTATAAATGATTAACAAAAATATCCTAACTTTAGAGGTTATTTATGCAATGATTAGTACATAAATTATGCAAGTATGTACATTATTATATTTACATATATTTTTCTATTAAGCTTTTCTTTCTTCCTATAAGCACATATGTACACATCTGAATTAGAGCATGCTACAAAAAATATAAGTTGAATTTTTTATACATTTACATAAAAGTTAACTACAGGTTGTGATAGAATAGACTAACCGATATAAAAATGGCGCCAGAGACGTACGCGGGTTGATAACGCAGTATTTGTATCGCCTTCAGTTTCTATTTAGGCTTTGGTCTAATAAACATAGTGCTTTTGCTGTTGATGAGTAATTTAGAAAAAAAATGGTGATTTGGCTATTGTAACGCAAACTGAGTTTAGACGTCGTTTTAAAATAAGAAAAAATAGAAGAATCTAAACACGTTATACAAGTTTAAACTGATTACTTAAATTGATAGCCTCTGCATTCGAAACTAATATCACGCATTTTAAACAACATGATCTTATTATAAACGAGCTGGCCCGGCAGACGTTGTTCTGTCCTTGCCTTTTCCGGTAGGGGTTTTTAAAGTTAAATAAAATACAAAATATTTGAGATAAAATCAAAACATTTTCTTTATTTTATAGTACAACTTGTGCAATTATGTTTTGAATAACATATCACTCAAATGTCCACCTCGGCTCCGATTGCAGGATCGAATTCGATGAACCCAATATTCGGTGACTTTTGCAAAAGTCAGGTGTAATATCATTAATGCAGCGATCAATATTCAATTTCAAAGGGTCTATAGTTCGAGCTTTGTTGGCATAGACCAACGACAAATTGCTAACAAAAAAAATCCATAGGTGTTATACCACAACTTCTTGGAGGGTAATTAACAGTCCATTCCTGGAGATTACAGACTCACCAAACTTTTCTCCCAATAACACCATAGTGGCATTGGCAAAATGTGGTGTTGGAAAAACATGCCTTGCAAATCAATTTCATCCAATTTTGGCCACAAAAAGTTTGTTAACATTGATCGATAACGCTCATCATCCATTGTTACTGCGTCTCCATTTGCATCTTCAAAAAAATAATGTCCGGTGATGCCACCAAACAGTAACTTTTTGTGGATGTAATCTTATAAATCTGGTAGCTGTGTGTGTGTGTGAGTGTTTTTACAAAAAGTCTTTCGAAATCTTTTAAAGCCAGTTACTATAGTTTTTGTGAATTTTATTTCATAATTTCAACCCTCTAATACCCGACTATAAAGATTACTGTGGATAGGTCATGTATGCGGTGCAGTTATATTTCGAAACTAGGTAACATTTGTCGTGTATTCTCGCATTTCTGGTTTAAATTTCGCTTTGCCCTTATGGTTATATCAATTTTACTGTGTGAATACATTGAATTGGTTTGATTTGTTAAAGATGTTCTTCAAACAATATTCACATAACTGTTAATAGATAACATTTCATTATTCCAATTATATTAAAACAGTCTATTTATTACAATAAGCAATTATATTACATAAATCAAGGCAAGCATGAAAATAAAGAGTAACCCATATATTTATTCGAAATATAAATTGCTTAACTTAGAACTCGAACACTCCATAATAAGAAATTAATAAAAACCGCAAGACATTTCCTCTTTCGATATGATAAAACTGAACATAGTTTAATAATTCACATCATAAACAGTTTAACTTTAGTGGTTAAAATTTCACTGATATTTTTATTTTACTTACTTAAATAAAATGAAGCTATTAGGAGTGATTATATTGTTTGTGGTCCTATGTACCGTTCTTGGAGGAGAAAATGTTGGAAAGGAAGGCGATAAAGATGGATATATATTCGACGAATTAGGTAATTGGTATATTAAAACACAATTATCTTAATTGAGACTTATTTTATTTGACATTATTAACAAAAAACTAAAAAAAAATATTGGTATAATTGCCCATACGTGCTAAATGATTAAAACGATATTTTCATGGTAAAATGTTGATAAATTTTTAAAAATTTTCTTACTGACAAAGTATTATTTGCTATAGCAATTGTATCACTTAATTAAAATTATTTTCATTGCTTTAGTAGCTTTCAGATGTTCAAACAGAATGTCTATTTAATATATCTATCTATAAATTGTATTACATCTTCGTTCTTTTAATAGAAATTCTGATTCAATAAATGATTAAAACTACCAACGCAATGTAAATAATGTTAATTAAGTGATACAATTTCTGTATCAAATAATACTTTGTCAGTAGGTAAATTTTTAAAAATTATTGACATTATATACATACATATATATAGTTGTAATACAAATATCGACCGTACTTAATAACAATAATAAAATATCAGGGTTATCGGTCTGTGTATCCTAATTAAATAAAACTCAATTCGTTCATTTATTCTCTATATTTCGCTAATGCTTATTAGCTTCATCGGGAGTGCTGTAAAAGTCATTATAAATTAGCTCAAAAGGAAGCATAAGAAGTAGAAATGCTACTTACAACAATGAGTTAGCACTGGCAAAAGATATCAATATATTTGAAATAGAGTGTATCACTGATATTTTAAATATATTGATATCTTTTGCCAGTGCTAAATCATTGTTGTAAGTACCATTTTTACTTCTTATGCTTCCTTTTGAGCTAATTTATAATGATTTTTATAGCACTCCCGATGAAGCTAATAAGCATTAGCGAAATATAGAGAATAAATGAACGAATTGAGTTTTATTTAATTAGGATACACACACCGATCACCCTGATATTTTATTATTGTCATACATATATATATATAATGACAATATCCCAAAAAAAATTATTAGCGGCCGTGATATAAGATTTAATTGAAATTGAAAATGAAACAAATCAGTCTTTATCAAAACTATAAAAAATTTAACTAATCGTATACAATAGCATGTGTACTACCTACAATCATGCTATGCTATTATACAGGTTGAGTATCTCCTTGTGGAAGGCAGAGTGTAGCTTTACGACAATAGTTATTTACGAACCAAATGCGGGAAGACTATTTTCCCGCATGAGCGCACATTGTAAGCACGAGCGACCGCAGGAAGCGAGTGCTTTTAATTGCGCGAATGCGGGGAAGATGTCTTCACGCAAGTGGTTTGTACAATATTTTTTGTACGAACATTAAATTAAAAAAATGTTATTGATTAATGTCATTGGTATCATACCTAACCTAAGATAGATTACCTAATTAATTTAAGCATTTCATGTACGTAACTATTACTTACCTTTCCCTAAAATTAAGTTATTATATTCTTACACATGGCAAACATGAGGTATTTATTCTTATATTTATAAATTTATAGTACATGTATTGCGTTTTTTGGTTTAAATACAAACAATTCCGAACTGCCAATATGAATGTCGATGTGGTTCACATAGATGGCGCATGAATTTGCTTAAGATGTCGCTTAAAATGTTGTCAAATAGGAGGCGCCACAATTTTTTTGGAAGAATTTTTAATTATTACTCCTATTTCCCCAACTTTTAGTGAGGAATAGTGGAGGGAAGTAGTATTTTATAGGCTAAATTTTATTACTACCAAGTTAGATTTTTTTTTAAATGTCCCAAAGTGCCAGTGTTTTTTTCAATTTTTACAGTCGCCTCAACCGGGAAAACGTATTTCCCAGTCGAGCTACACATGCGCCAAATGTCACTTTACAGGCGGTGAGTATACAAAAAAGATATTTCGAAACGGTTTTTACTTTCTTATACGTAGTATAAGGAAGTATTGTGATGACGAAAATTTTCGACCTCGAGATTTTTGCAGATGTCCACGTTTTGAAGTCCCCTGATACCGAAAAAGTGGTTTTTAAAAAATTTCTGTGTGTCTCTGTGTGTGTCTGTCTGTCTGTGTGTGTGTGTGTGTGTGACCACGGTAGCGGTCAAGCCGCTGTAGATATCAATTCCAAATTTTGTATTTACGTGTATAATCTCCCTCTTGAGATCTGATTAGTTTTTCAGTAAAATCGGTAGACCGGAAGTAGCAGTTTACTTCAGCGAAAAAATCGAATTTTGCCAATATTTCGTCAACTACTAAGTTTTAACAAATTTATAAAGAATTCATATATACTTAAAATTAAAATTGAGAACAATTCTATTTAAAAGGTTTTTCGAAATTCCTACCGGAAGTAGGTCTTTTACTCTTATCGAAAATCGGTTTTTTTCGAATATTTCGCAAGTCAAGCTTTTTAGACAGGTACGTTACGGATATAAAAGTATTTAGAACATACTTTTCAATATCTTTTGTATAAAAAAATTTCAAAATTCGGACCAGTTTTCCTCTTACCTAATAGCGATTTTTTGCAAATATGTCGCAAATTATGCATTCTATATATATTTATTAAGAGTACAAAAGTATTTAGAGTTAGATTTGCAATATTTTTTATATACATGAAATTTCAAAATTCGGACTGGAAGTAGCACTTTTACTCTTAGCGAGTAGCCCTTTTTTTCGAATATCTTGCAAAGTATGCTTTCTATAGAGATTTATTAAGAGAATGAAAGTACTTAGAATAGGATTTTGAATAAGTTTTGTATTAAAAAATTCTTGAAATTGTATAGTTTGAAACGCTCATACGTATAAGAAAGTCATGTGGTGGCCACACCTCATTTTTTCCTATAATATCCACTCACTACGAGTAGCTTTTAAATTTATTTTGTATTATACAGTGTTCTATAACTTGGTGGATGACTATAGTTATAGTTTTTTAAATGAAACAGCTCCTATAATTATAATCAAAAACTAGTGATAGTATGTGATGGTATTGTCCTCAAATTTAAAGGTTTCGACTTATTATCATTTTTATGAAAAATTCATAGTTTTTATAAAATTATATTTCTCGAAATCTTCGTATTAAATAGACACACTTATTGGTAGTAATGTTTATAATAAAATGCCCTAATATAAACATGTTTCTTTCAGTTACTATTTGCATGTGCAGAAAGCCGGATTAAAATTACATGACTCGCTTTTGTCTATAGGTAATTATATAGCATGTAAGACGTTACTGCTCTAAAAATGAGCTATTGTCTTTTTTGATATAATTTTGCCAACTATGTTTTTTTTTGTTTGAGTATGGTATTTTTGTACTGGATGAATGTTAAAGAAATTATTTATTAGCCCCGGAGAGTTTACCAGTAGCGTTACCCTTAGTATTATTTATTCAAAATCACGGATGCCTAAATATCTCATAATAATCAAAATCAATTACTAATTCTTATGGCAACAACAGAAAATCTACACGTCAGTACCAAGGAAACAAGTCGTTGGCTGGATATTAGTCAAACCATCGTTGTAAGGACCTTAAAATAAATACATTTAAATATGTAGTTGCGCAACTATCATTTTAAAGTTGAAAGAGTCTTCTGCCAATAGGCAATAACCAAAATTAATTAATTCTTTTTGATAATACGTATGTTATTTACGGATGAAGCTGCTTTCCATAGTAACGGAATAGTTAACCAAAAAAAAAAATATATTCAATTGAAAGCCCCTACTTCACTAATAAATACATGGATAAATAGGTGGATCATACATGTATGGGGAGGTATTCTTAGTGATCAGATAATAGGCCCCCATTTCCTTGAAGGCAGTATTAATGGACAAGCTTATGAGCAACTTTCTATCAAGCAATTTAGTGAAATTTTTGAAGAAGTTCAGTTAAATTTACGAAGACATGAGGATGTATGCATAGGCCCAAAATAATTTAAATGATATGTTTTCAGGGAAGTGGCTAACCCGCGAAGGTTCTACTCACTAGCCTGCTAGGTCTTAGAACGTCACAAAATTAGTTTCTTTAGGGACACGTAAAACAGCAAGTACACAGTACGTAACAACAAAAGTAGCTATGCGGCAACATATTCGACAAGTATTTAGAAATATAAGTACTCAACTCCTTATTAATGTTGATTTATCGTTTCGGAAGCGTGTTCAAAAATGTTTAAATATAAATTGATACTCATTTGAACACTTGTTGAAATAAATTTCACTTATTTTAATGTTATTTTATAATTTTGTTCTACTAATTATTCATGCATTCGCGTAACCTGTTTCTACACATACTAAAATCAAATTATTCATTTGTTTGGTTTTAAATTTTGCTTATTCTTATATTTTATGACATATGAAATATCATCCATTCAATAGTCAATTTCGCGGCAAATATCATTGCTCACCGTATTCAAATAAAAAACATAAACTTGGCAAAATTGTATCACAAAACGACAATAGCTCAGTAATGGCTACTAATAACGTCTTACATGTTGTTGGTGCGAAAATTAGTAAGCAATTCAAAAATAAACCGATGTACAGGCTGTTCCATTTAAAAAATAAAACTTTTAGACAAAAATGTGTCATTTAATACAGTTTTCTGCAAATTCAATCAGTAGTGTTTGTATTAGGCCCTTTTATTATGTATAACGCTAAAAAATGCCTATCTAATACGTCGGTTTCGAAAATTCAAAAATGACCCGATATATTCAATTTGAAAAAAATTACTTTTAGACAAAATTGTTTCAAGTAATTTTAATCCACTTTTTTGTACACGCAATTAGCAATTGAAGAATAAAACAAATTAAGTTTGCATTAGGACCTTTTATTACAAGTAAAACTACCAACAATTGCATTCATCTAATACGCCGCTTTTGAGAAATATAATTTTACAAAAACATTCAGAAAGATTGTAATAAGTCGTAAACTTTTAATTTTAGATCTGTAATGTCTTATAACTTTTTTACCAAGAATTATACGGGGAATACAAAGATGTGAGAATATACGTGGTGTTTCATTTAAGAAGCTATTATTATGGTCAGCCACCAAGTTATGGAACACTCAACAATTAAAAAAATAAAAGGTTCTCCTAACGCGTGGTTGTCACAAGAAAAAAAAATGAGGTGTGGCCACCACACGACTTTCTTATACGTATGAGCGTTTCAAACTATACAATTTTAAGAATTTTTTTATACAAAACTTATTCAAAATCCTATTATAAGTACTTTCATTTTCTTAATAAATCGCTATAGAATGCATACTTTGCAAGATATTCGAAAAAAAGTGCTACTCGCTAAAGTAAAAGTGCTACTTCCGGTCCGAATTTTGAAATTTCATGTATACAAAAAATATTGCAAATCCAACTCTAAATACTTTTGTACTCTTAATAAATATATATAGAATGCATAATTTACGACATATTTGCAAAAAATCGCTATTCGGTAAGAGTAAAAGTGTTACTTCCGGTCCGAATTTTGAAATTTTTTTTATACAAAAGATATTGAAAACTATGTTTTAAATACTTTTATATCCGTAACGTACCTGTCTAAAAAGCTTGACTTGCGAAATATTCGCAAAAAACCGATTTTCGATAAGAGTAAAAGACCTACTTCCGGTAGGAATTTCGAAAAACTTTTTAAATAAAATTGTTCTCAATTTTAATTTTAAGTACATATGAATTCTTTATAAATTTGTTTAAACTTAATAGTTGACGAAATATTGTCAAAATTCGATTTTTTCGCTGAAGTAAACTGCTACTTCCGGTCTACCGATTTTACTGAAAAACTAATCAGATCTCAAGAGGGAGATTATACACGTAAATACAAATTTGGAATTGATATCTACAGCGGTTTGACCGCTATCGTGGTCACACACACACACACAGCCACACACACACACACACACACACACACACACACACACACACACACAGAGACATTTTTTAAAAACCATTTTTTTGGTATCAGGGGACTTCAAAACGTGGACATCTGCAAAAATCTCGAGGTCGAAAATTTTCATCATCACAATACTTCCTTATACTACGTATAAGAAAGTAAAATCATTTCGAAATATCTTTACTCATAAAGGCATAGTCTGCCTTCCCCAAAGAGACGACTCACCCTGTATATACCCAAATTATAAAAATAAAAGTCAACCATCATGAAGTTTATGTAAATAAAAATAAAATAAAGGGATCCGAAATCGAATATTATATACAACACCGAAACGTCATGCTAAATTGTATTTTGTTGGTAATTTTTAAACCCTAATTCTGTCATCTTTGAACTATCAGGGACGACTTCTAACTTCACCACACTGCAAACAATATCAACTTATGTGTTAAATGTCACATGAGTGACAACAAATTAAGATGATAACTTGGAATAGTGCAAGTCAAAAGTAAAAAAGTAAGCTATGTTATATACACGTGTGTTTCAGACTTATTTGTTTTCTTCAATACGACAGAGCCAAGAGATTGTGTGTTGAATAATTAAATATAAAGCATTACCACATGAATTCCATTTCAAAGAAACCCATATATATCCACAGTAATCAGTAACTGTAATTAACCCAGAATAAATTATCACTATGTTGGCATGTTAATTGCTATTTTATGTTGTCTGTTGTGTTATATATAATTGAATTGCTCTCGCTACCGACATGCGCCACTAAATTAAAATGGCGTCAAATTTGAGATGTTGCAAAATTTTACGTGTAATGCAATATAACCTACAAAAGCCATTTTCCGACTGTCATAGGTAATAACATTCATACACCTTTTGACATTTGTCATAAATATCTTTTGACGTTTGTTATAATTGTTATCTAAACATTTTACATTTGTCAACAATGCTTGCCTCCTAAACAGTATAGCCGAATTTTATATAAAATATAGTTGTAGAACCAATAATATTTAATAGCTTTATTTATGATATTTTTTTTTAACTGGCTTTCATGTAATAGTATTTTACTATGGGAAGGTATATATCTTGAAATATTAATAATTACTTTAATATTATTATTTTGAAATTGTTCCGGCCGATCATAATTTGTAGTGGTATTGAAGTGTCATCTTAAGTTCGTACTTTGGCAGTGTCGTTTGCCAAAACGATTCGACTATAGAAATAAATTTTGAAAATCTAATTATGAGTTATGTTATAATAAATTAGTAGTAAAGATTGATTCTTTTCAATTGTTACATGTTCTTATTTCTCATCTTTTTGTTTTTGATGGTTCATTTAAATCTACTTTATATGGAAAATGTGCCTCTCTACATATTTTAAATAATTTAATAACATGGAGATTACTGGTACTTCCACAATTTACAACACAGCACGGTGTAGGCAACTTTTCCTAAGAAACGCTTATAAAAAAAACAAAATAGGTAAAAACATGTTTAGTTACGAAATCCTATAGTAAACCACAATTTATTGAATTAATAATATTCACGTAGAACAGAAATATTACTTAAAAGTGGATCAGCAAGTATATAGAAACTTTTACATCATCGCTCCAGGCGGCCATTTTGATTACACATTGACAGTATCTTGGATAACTTTATTGGAATTGAGGTTAACACCAAATGAAGTTTTTTTTCTTGCGCAACCGGTATTTAAAATACGTGCGATTATTTTTAAAGTTTCTGTTTTGCAATCTTTGCAAACTTTATACTCTCTCAAGCACAAATGATTTTAATTACCTAATAATCAAGATTTCTCGTCTTTTCGCATATTCTAATTTAATAAGATAGAAAATTTAATGAATCACCTAAAATGTCGCAATTATTTAGATCTACATTAAGTACTATATTTACACAACAGGATGATACTAAGCCACAGATAATTAATGTCACCTTCATTGGAAATCATAATTAATACCACAGAAAAGGACGTAGATTTACCGACAGCATGATGTAAGATTTCCATATGCAGATAATACTTACATAAATATATTTTGAGTTAAACAATGTTTATACTATTTCATAGCTTATAGGTGGGTAGCAGTGGCGGCTCGTGGTCGGAAGCGCAGGGTGTTCACAAACTCAAGAACATGCACATTTTTAACTAAAATCGTATAAAAAACTTACATGTCATGTAGTAGGTAGCTATCCTTTATTACAGTCACTTTTCAGGCTTAAGGCTCCTCGATACTGAAACGGCAATCGCAATATTGGTTGCATAGCACATACTTTAATAACCGAAGGATTTCCGGGTACCTATTACACATAGGGAATATATAACAAATATTTCAAATAATAACTCAATATCTAAACGAATAAAAATTCATTTATATACAATTATTTACAAATTTGTAACCGCGGGAAAGATTTTTACCAGAATAACATTTATTGTAATGTGGGTTGCCTAATTTTAATTTATTTTACATTCATTTAAAACAAAGTAAAGAATAGCTGAATGAAAAATAAATAGAGAGCTGGGTAGCTTTTTATTCAATTTTTAACATGAACTAAAGCAAACAAGTCTGCTGCAAAGGATTTCTGAGAAAACTTGTTTTACATATTTTGACTATTAATTAATTTTCTTTAATCAGATAATTTTTTTCTAAGTTTGATTATTCAGCGGAGTAGATTACTAAATTCTTCATAAGTTGATGATGATAGATTTTCTCCAAATTTAAAATCAACAAAAATATCTTGCATCAAAAATCTGCTATTTTTCAACTATTCACAGATCCACTATCGAGGACCCTTAATGTCTAAACTATATTACACTGCTTGAAAGTAAATTCCATTCTTCTGGTTTTGTTCTCAGCAAACTTATTTATAAAAGCTTCGTTGAAGTCGGGCAAATCTTTTATAATTGCTTTTCCATAGATAACATTGCTAAGGCTGTCAGTCTTCCTTGATTCATAGAACTTCGCAAGAATGTTTTCATTCGCTTTAATGTTGAAAACCTTCATTTCGCTTCAGCTGTGGTCATTGGAATAGTTATTAAAAAGAGAGCAATGGTGGCAGAAAATATATCTTGAAGGTTATTATCTGAATTTCAACAGATGAATAGCACCACTTATGGTCCTAAAATCAGGTCTTCTATAAATTAATTCTAACTCTGTCTGCAGGCGAACTTTATCAAGAAATGGGTATGTCTCTATTGTAGCTTCTAAGTGTTCAATATGAATTTTTTCTCCATATGTGGAAATCTGTCTGCCGCAAACAGAATGGAGGCATTCAAATGTTTGGTAAATGAAAATCTTTCTTTTACATGGGTGATTATAGTATCAAAAACTTCCTTGGCTGCAACAGTTTTTGAAATATATGGATTTTTATGTATACGGCGCCTTTTAGTCTGAACATTTCTTTCTTTGGTAAATAGCATTCCCAAAACATGTTATGGCTGCGTGTATTTGTACCGGGTCGGTTACTGTTTTTTGTAGTTGATTATACAAAATATCATCATGCGGCATTATGCGATCAAAGACTACCAAAACACAAACTTTGAATCCTGCAACATACGACAAGTGGCAGTTGCTTGATTAATCGTTACAGTTTGTTTTGAAGTGACTTCTATCTTTTTCATACATTCTATCAACGATTCACAATGTTCATACACCGTACTTACAGTTCTGCTTTTAAAATTCCATCGAGTGGCAGAGGAACGAGGAACTCTTTGACCGACTATTTGATCTAAAGTTACTACTCTTTGCGGCGAATGAAAAAAAAATTTGCGATGCCACTTAAATTAGAAAAAAATACTCGCATAATCAAGTTGAGTTGATGGGCGAAACAGCGAACAAATTTTGTTGATAAAATTGTTGGAATTTCTTAAGCCTTCAATAAAAAATAATTTGCTGTCTGCATATAACGAATGAGAGCAAATGAATAGTTTCTCAATCATTCGCTTATTTTAGCGGGTATTGCATAAATTCGCTTGCTTATTTTTTTTATCATCAAATCAGTATTTAATTATTGCATGTGCGTCGTATAAAATCTTTTTCTTTAAAATAGGCAAAATTCTTAGAAAGAAGTAAATCTTGACCAGGGATACTTTTCATTAACGTCGCCAACATCAAAGAAAAATACATGTTTTTTTCATTCCTAAAACCTGGAAATAAGGAACGGTTGAAGTATATAGATAAAGCTAATATGGTAAGTCATACAACGTAAGCATTTTTATCCCAATGTTCTTTGGATGTGTAGCCGTGCAGCCGCTTAGAAAAATGCTTGAGGTTTATTCTGCTATTGGTATTCTGATGTCGAACCTTTATTGATAAGAACACTTATAAGGGAGCGTTTTTAAGTTTGCGGTATATGGGAAAGAGAGAACGTTACAAAATTATTTTTCTTTTTCAATATATTCAACTGTAATCTTAAGACATTTTCAGATATTTCAATTAGCTTCAGTATGCCTTCATTAAAAATGTCTTTTCTTGGTCTGAAAAATACGTGGAAACTGCATATCCATTTTACGCCGGCACTAGTCATGCAAAATGATCATGAAAAAATTTAAAACAGTTGTATCAGATACTTTAGTGATACTTGCGAGTTGTGTCTTCTTTAGCCGAGTATCTTCCATTATTAATTTTTTGACACTTCTAACAAGTTCTGGAAGGGTCACTTCGATAGGCCCGCCTCGCCGTGGGTCGTCTTCAAGCGCTTCCTTACCTTGCTTAAAGAGACTGTGACACTTAAAAACCATAGTTTTTTCCGGACAAAAATCCAAGTAAACCTAAGATATCTCTTCCATTATGGTACGAACACACTTTTCTTGCTTTGTAAGGGATTGGTTGGTCGACCACAGTTTAAAAACTACAGATGCGACTGTGTTAAAACATTATATTTATACTAATAATAAATTGCTGGACACTTTACGAAGAGTTCTCTCACTAATATCCAACCCCCCATTCCATAAACTTAAAAACGCTCCTTCGTGTATGTACTAAGGTCGGGAATTCTCCAAATTTCAGTATTCAAATATTCATTTTGACAAATAATTAAATATTCGGGTAGGTACATATCATACTACATATTAAATACTTCTGAGGGTGTCGAAGTGGCGGGGACGCAGAGGTATCTTTCCGCATATTTTGATAGCTTCGTAGTATATTGCATTCATTGTTCCTCCACTATTGTACCGGGCCCTTTTGTTTTAAGCAGAATTCCAAAAAATCTTTCTTTTTTTTAAACCTTGAAACTAGAAATGTACTAATGTTAAAATTTCTATTGGTGAACCACTGTTAAACGAAATATTACTAGAAAAAACTTCTGTCAACCTTGGTTGGAATGACCGTTGCAAAACAGATTACATTTCTTCTGGTTCATCCCTATCAATCTTTGAAATGAAATTATTCATCGTAGATTGGAAAATGGGCATCACCGTTGAAATCGTCAGTTGAGAGTCTGATAAGAATAAAGTTGTAGTCAATTCAAAGGGTTCCAATAGTTTAACAATATTTTCAATGATCGTTCATTCATCATCAGTTAACACTAAATGTCCTGCCTGAGCTCTTGTGATTATTGTCTTGTCAGATAATGCGCTGATCAATGCTAGACGTCCAGTATCCATTTCAACATAAAAAAAATGAGGTGTGGCCACGACACGACTTTCTTATACGTATAAGCGTTTCAAACTATACAATTTTAAGAATTTTTTTATACAAAAATTATTCAAAATCCTATTCCAAGTACTTCCACTCTCTTAATAAATCACTATATGTAGAATGCATACTAGTCCGAATTTTGAAATTTTTTTTATACAAAAGATATTTAAAATTATCATTTAAATACCTTTATCCTCGTAACGTACCTATCTCAAAAGCATGACTTGCAAAAAATTGGCAAAAACCTGATTTTCGATAAGAGTAAAAGACCTACTTCCGGTAGGAATTTAGAAAAACTTTCATAATAAAATTGTTCTCAAAATTAATTTTGAGTACATATGAATTCTATGAAAATTAGTAGTTGACGAAATATTGGAAAAATTCGATTCTTTTACTGAAGTAAGCTACTACTTCCGGTCCGCCGATTTTATTGAAAATCTAATCAGTTCTCAACAGGGAGATTATACTCGTAAATACAAAATTTGGAATTGATAGCTTTAGCGGTTCGACCGCTATCGTGGTCACACACACGCGGACACACAGACAGACACACAAACAGATACACACAGAGAGACATTTTTTAAAAACCACTTTTTCGGTATCAGGGGAGTTCAAAACGTGGAAATCTGCAAAAATCTCGAGGTCGAAAATTTTTATCATCACAATACTTCCTTATACTACGTATAAGAAAGTAAAAAATGAGGTGTGGCCACCACACGACTTCCTTATACACATGAAAGTGTTACTTCCGGTCCGAATTTTGAAATTTCATTTATATAAAAAATATTCCAAATCCAACTTTAAGTACTTTTGTACTCTTCATAAATATATATAGAATGCATAATTTACGACATATTTGCAAAAAACCGATTTTCGATAAGAGTAAAAAGCCTACTTCCGGCAGGAATTTCGAAAAAAATTTTTAATAAAATTCTTCTTAAATTTAATTATAAGTACATATAAATTCTTTATAAATTTGTCTAAACTTAGTAGTTGACGAAATATTGGCAAAATTCGAGTTTTTCACTGAAGTAAACTACTACTTCCGGTCGACCTAATTTGCTGAAAATCTAATCAGTTCCCAAGAGGGAGATTACACACGTAAATACAAAATTTGGAATTGATATCTCCAGCGATTTGACCGCTATCGTGGTCAAAGACAGACACACACACACACACAGACATTTTTTAAAAACCACTATTTCGGTATCAGGGGACCTCAAAACGTGGACATCTGCAAAAATCTCGAGGTCGAAAATTTTCATCATCACAATACTTCCTTATACTACGTATAAGAAAGTAAAAAATGAGGTGTGGCCACCACACGACTTTCTTATACGTACGAGCGTTTCAAACAATACAATTTTAAAAAAAATTTTTTACAGAACTTATTCAAAATCCTCTTCTTAGTACTTTCATTCTCTTAATAAATCGCTATAGAATGCATACTTTGCAAGATATTCGAAAAAAATGAGGTGTGGCCACCACACGACTTTCTTATACGTGTAAGCGTTTCAAACTATACAATTTTAAGAATTTTTTTATACAAAAATTATTCAAAATCCTATTCTAAGTACTTTCATTCTCTTAATAAATCGCTATAGAATGCATCCTTTGCAAGATATTCGAAAAAAAGTGCTACTAGCTAAGAGTAAAAGTGCTACTTCCGGTCCGAATTTTGAAATTTCATGTATACAAAAAATATTGCAAATTCAACTCTATATACTTTTGTACTCTTAATAAATATATATAGAATGCATAATTTACGACATATTTGCAAAAAACCGCTATTCGGTAAGAGTAAAAGTGGTACTTCCGGTCCAAATTTTGAAATTTTTTTTATACGAAAGATATTTAAAATTTTCATTTAAATACTTTTATACTGGTAATGTACCTGCCTAGAAAGCATGACTTGCGAGAAATTCGCAAAAAACTGATTTTCGATAGGAGTAAAAGACCTACTTCCGGTAGGAATTTCAAAAAACTTTTTTAATACAATTTGTCTCAAATTTAATTTTGAGTACATTTGATTTCTTTATAAATTTGTTTAAACTTAGTAATTGACGAAATATTTGCAAAATTCAATTTTTTCACTGAAGTAAACTACTACTTCCGGTCTACCGATTTTACTGAAAAACTAATCAGATCTCAAGAGGGAGATTATATACGTAAATACAAAATTTGGAATAAATATCTACAGCGGTTTGACCGCTATCGTGGTCACACACAGCCAGACACACAGACACACAGACACAGACACACACACAGACATTTTTTAAAAACCACTTTTTTGGTATCAGGGGACTTCAAAACGTGGACATCTGCAAAAATCTCGAGGTCGAAAATTTTCATCATCACAATACTTCCTTATACTACGTATAAGAAAGTAAAAAGTGCTACTCGCTAAGAGTAAAAGTGCCACTTCCGGTTCGAATTTTGAAATTTCATTTATACAAAAAATATTCCAAATTCAACTCTAAATACTTTTGTACTCTTAATAAATATATATATAATGCATAACTTACGATATATTTGCAAAAAATCGCTATTCGATAAAAGTAAAAGTGGTACTTCCGGTCTAAATTTTGAAATTTTTTTTATACAAAAGATATTGAAAAGTATGTTCTAGATACTTTTATACTCGTAACGTACTTCTCTAAAAAGCATGACTTGCGAAATATTCGCAAAAAACTGATTTTCGATAAGAATGGAACACCTACTTCCAGTTGGAATTTCGAAAAACTTTTTTAAGACAATTTGTCTCAAACTTAATTTTAAGTACATATGAATTCTTTATAAATTTGTTTAAACTTAGTAGTTGACGAATAATTGGCAAAATTCGATTTTTTCACTGAAGTAAACTACTACTTCCGGTTTTACTGAAAATCTAGTCAGATCTCAAGAGGGAGATCATATTCGTAAATATAAAATTTGGAATTGATACCTATAGCGGTTTGACCGCTATCGTGGTCACACACACACAGAGAGACACACAGACATTTTTTAAAAACCACTTTTTCGGTATCAGGGGACATCAAAACGTGGACATCTGCAAAAATCTCGAGGTCGAAAATTTTCATCATCACAATACTTCCTTATACTACGTATAAGAAAGTAAAATGGTTAATTCCAACTGGACTTAACTGACTGAATAAGTTGTGTGTCTTTCTAAACCCAACTGAGTTTGTGAGCTTAAGTAGTTGTCGCGATGTTTGAGTACTTAGAATGACCACCAACATCGCTGCATTTTCCAATAATGGGGCTATTCCTCAAATAATTTGCTCAAAATCAATTGCAATGGGTGTGCAATGCAACAAATTGAATCGAACGGCAGCTGCCGCACTGCTCCCACAATATTTATGACATTGACATGTACCACTGCAAGTTGCAAGCAGTGAATCAATTCTTAACAGAATTGTTCTTTTTGAAGTGTAAACTTCTTTAGGCGCGTTGCGCCGATTGTAGGCAGTGAACAAGACTGACCTGCAAGGCTAGGATATGTAACGCTCGGATATGTGTAACGCTCGTTCGGGTAAAGTCGGCTAAGGGAACAAGATAAATATATCATATAGAGGTATTTAATTTCAATTAAATTGAATTTTAAATGAATAAATAAATTCATATCCCCTAGCAGATTCGAACCCGAGCCGAACGGGTATGACCAATGTATGACGCTGGCACGTTGCATCAGACCAACGCGGGACACGTAATCGATTATTCATATCGTGTATTTATACATATACATACGTCACTGCTATACTCGTTCGGGGACCGTTACATGGGAGAGCATGACGCATCAGCCGTATAATATGTTTCTGAATATTATACGCGTGTGTACATGTGTAAATGTAATAAATGTGCGAATACGTTTTATTTAATACGTTACTGAATATTATACGCGTGTATTTCGTATTATTAACCTCGCCTTGATGAAGTTTACACTTCTGCTGTGTGGTTTTAAACACACCCATTTTCTTGTTTTATTGGAATTTTGTATGTGGGCGCAATATTTGACTTGAGATTTTTGAACCTTTATTTTCGACAAATGATATCGGTAATGTATCAATCCAAATCATTGCAGTTATCAACTGCGTAAGAACTACTACTTAGGAAACATACAAAAATTCAGTGATTGAACCACAAAAACAATCTAAACCATAATAATATATGTAATTAGCTTCTAGTGAATGAAGCTGCTGTTTTTATGTGCTCTTACTGTAAATCTACGTGAATATTAAAATAATTATTAATTAAACAGTTTTAAACACAATAAATCTAAATTTAGCAACAAAAATTCTTGGTTGTCTTTTATTTGTATTAAATTTCGTTTCTCTATTAAAAACATTAGGAGAAAATTAAGGGAGAGACCATTTTTAT
The DNA here is from genome assembly GCA_963170755.1 of Amphimallon solstitiale. Classification (NCBI taxonomy): domain Eukaryota; kingdom Metazoa; phylum Arthropoda; class Insecta; order Coleoptera; family Scarabaeidae; genus Amphimallon; species Amphimallon solstitiale. Next base: position 58,962,370 of record OY720683.1, on the reverse strand, counting down.
TACAGCGAATATACTTAACTAAAATAAGTAAATAGTAGGTACAGATCGAAAAGAAGGAAAGTTGATAATAAATAAGTATATTATACATCCAATATACACGCGCTTCTTAGGTGATTCCATAAAATGCTGTTATTAGACAAAACTGGAAGTGCTACTTCCGGCCCAAATTTTGAAAATCTTTTTATACAAAAATTATTAAAAATCTATCTCTAAACACTTTCATACTCTTAACTATACTCCATTCAGTCTAAGAATAAAGCATTGGGAAAGATAGGGCTTAAAATAAACGTTTGTGATTGGTTGAAATCGAGTGTGCATTTACACCGGCAAAATAATCGCATTTAGCTCGTTCTGTCAAAAATTTGTTTACTGACAGTTTTGTTCAAAGATTTTGTCGATTTCCGTATTTTACATAGTTATTTGTTGTTAATATTCTTAAAAAATAGTTCTTCTTAGAACTCGCAAGTGAAATATTCATTTGTTAAGGTATTTTATCAATTTCGTTAACTTTCTTTTCGTAATCGCTAATATTCTATAGTACGGCGGAAGCATTTTACCAGGTCCTTCAAAAAATCGTAAAGGGAAACACATAAGATCTGGACAAAGGCAAATGGCTTATAATGTGTACATTAAGCATAAAGACAATATGTCTAAAACAGCTGCAGTCAATCAAACAGCAGAGGAAGTGGGTATTAATAGGAATACAATGTACTGCATTATTAAAGAAATGGAATTATATGGAGTTCCAATTTCTCCTCCAAGAAAAAGAAATTATCGTCATACTTACAATAAATTGGATGAAGCACAAAAAAGTACAATTAGACGACATGTGCATTCCTTTTTCTTGAGGAATGAGTTACCAACTTGTATAAAAATGTACGTAAATGTCAAAATATAATGATATCAGATATGTATATCCCTGCTATCCATCTGACAGTAAACATATGTTTTACTTGTTTTCAAAATACAAAGTTCATCGTGTGTAAACTGTGCTCAAATTGTAGCGCCATCTACTTTATTCTTAGACTGAATGGAGTATAGTCTTAATATGTCTGTATAGAACGTATGACTTGCGAGATATTCGCATAAAAATATTTTTCGATAAGACTAAAAGACCCACTTCCGGTAGAAATTTCGAAAAATGCTTTTTATGATAATTTTGATTTCTGCAGAAATCTCGAGGTCGAACTTTTTTTTCATCGCAATACTTTCTTTTACTATGTATAAGAAAGTAATAGCTATTTGTTACATTTGGAAATTGGATACAACTTTATTTAAATTCCAATATTCAGATTCGAATACGAATAATTCTACAGAATTATTCGTATTCGATCCCCGGCCTTAAATGCACATGTAAATAAGATGAATGACAAATATGATTCTGTAGTAGATATTAAAACATATAACATAATATAAAAATATTAAATTACTGAATCACATTTGAAACATTATACCTACGAGGGGAGTTTTTTATGTTTTCTACTTAGCTATGAATGGAACGAATTAGAAAACTAAAGAAATTTTGTTTTTCAACGTAAGAACTATTAACACTAACACACTTATTCTAGCGTCCCTTTAATAACGCTATGCCTATGCGAAAAAGAATTGATTTGGTAATTCCACAAAATACGATACAGCATTTTCCACGTGTTCATTTCATAAAAATCGATGCCCTCTCAAGTGTTTTTTGAGTTTTGGAGAAAGATAATAATCACAGGGGGAGAGGTCGGGCTGTAGGGTGATTGTTGTAATTTTTTAAAACTACATTCATTGACTATTGCTTGAACAATTCGTAGCTTTTACCATGCAGTTGTCGTGCAGAAGCAGAGTTTTCTGAACAAAATTGTGGGGTCTTTTTGCGCATATAGCCATGATGAATTTCTTAATTATGTCTGCCGATATTTGCCTTTATTGTAGTTCCTCTTGGCATATACTAAATTAAGAGAATTTCCTCCGCTTCCGAAAAGACTGTGGCTTTACTTTCCCCCCAGAAAATTGCGTTTCTGCCTTCTTGGGCGGCGAAGAGCCCTTATGAACCCATTGTATGGAGTCTTGTTTTGTAGGAGGGTCCTAGTTTGAGACCGAGCAGCCTCGGAATTCATCGTGAGGACACTTTGCTCATTCCCAAATCTTCGTGTAGAATTTTAAAAACACTCTTTTCTGATATTCCTATTTCTCTAGTAATAACCGAAAACTTTTTTCGGCGGCCAGTCAACACCAAATCTTCAATTTTTCTGATATTTATTAAGTTCTTGCTTCTAGATATCTCCACACTTTGGGTCATCATGAATGGATTCTCTACCCCATTTTAACTAGTTACATCAAAATTTGACGTGGAAATAGGGCGGGCTATTTTCTCAATATATACTCACCATTCTGTCATGGATATTCTTCGGGCTAATGCCTTCTTTTGATAAAAATTGCACTTTTGAGATAAAGTTTCAATTCACTCATTTTCTTCAGACAAATGTAAAAGTAACAAATGTGAAGCGATTAGAACCAAACTTCGAGATGAGACTATAAAATGTCACAGAAGCGTCATATAGGAACATTATCGCGATAGCATATTATTTTCATAGCTAGGTAGACAACATAACAAGAAAATGGGTGTGCTTAAAACCACACGGCAGAAGTGAAAACTTCATCAAGGCGAGGTTAATAATACGAAATCCAACTTTTTTTCGTTCTATATTACATTAGGGTCATCCTGCATCGACGAATTCAGTTGCTGAGATTTAGTGTGCTTCTTTTGACGATATTTCTTGCCGCGCGCATTAGACAATACCCTTTTTCGTTCTAATTTGTCATCGATTTGATTTTCTTCATCCATCCTGTGTAACAGAAAAGAATTAAATGCTTATAAATTCGTATATAATGAGCAATTAAAGCAATGCTCTATTCTCAGCGTTTCTGTTTTGCATTGGTATACAAATTATAGTAAATGCGTGTGGACGTTATTTAACACCCGAAATATACTGATCAGTTTCCGAGTCATCCATATCATTTTAATAAACACGCTAAAACTTACCTGAGCGTGAAATATTATATTATATTATTATAGAGATAATGTCTCATACACACACAACAAATTTTTTGGTTAACCGTCCGCGAAGTTACCAATTAGCGAACGCAACACAGTCCGCGAAATACAATTTTTGCGGCCGTTTCTAGGGCAGCGGCCGCGATATATAATCGCGTTAGTGTACGGACAACTTTAAAGGGTTCCTCGACGGAGAGATTTTCCGATATGCTTCTGGATCGGTTCGGACGCATGTATATATATATATATAGATATGGAAGGAAACCATATTAATATACAAGGTCACTGAAAAGAAAAATACCCTCATATATATATATATATATATACATATATAATTATTATTCCGAAGTGTAAACTTCAGTTTCTTTTTCTTGGCCGTGTTAATATGATTATAAATCCAATTATTAATAATAATTTCTTGGGTTAGCGGCCTGGTATTTATTTTATATAAATGTGAATAAAAACGAAAACATTTAACGTTTCGATAATCTGTTTATTGTTTTTTTCAAAAAATTATCTGTTTAAGAATACTCTTACATTTCATCAGAAACAATTTAAAAGGTTTTTTTTTGTATGTAAAACATCACTAATCCCTGCAAATAGGTTTCACAAAGTATAAAGCAACAACATTGAAGTGTATATCTGTATGTATATTTGCGAATAAACGCACAAGTTTCTAATAGCAGTGAAATATATAGAAAATAAGAACTAATAAACAAATGCAACGCAAAATAAATTTAATATGAAGAATATAATATCAAATACCGACAAGAAAAGAAATGTAAAAGGGATTGTTGACGAATCCTATTTATTAAAAAAAGGATTATTCAATTGAAACCTGTTTGCAGGGATTAGTGATGTTTTACATACAAAAAAAAACTTTTTAAATTGTTTGTGATGAAATGTAAGTGTATTTTTAAACAGATAATTTTTTGAAAAAGACAATAAACAGATTGTCGAAACGTTAAATGTTTTCGTTTTTATTCACATTTGTATAAAATAAATACCAGGCCGCTAACCCAAGAAATTATTATTAATAATTGGATTTATAATTATATATATATATAGACAATATGTATACTCGCTAACGAGTCCCGTGCTGGTCTGATGCTAACGTGCCGGCTTCTCACCCGTGCAGCTCGGGATCGAATCTGCTCGGGGACATGAATTTATTTATTCATTTAAATTTCAATTTAATTGAAATTAAATACCTCTATATGATATATTTCTCTCGTTCCCTTAGTCGACTCGAGCCGACTTTACCCGAACGAGCGTTACATAGTCGAGAGTGACGGCTCAGTCATGTTCAGTGCCCACAATCAACGCAACGCGCCCAAAGAAGTTTACACTTCAAAAAAAAACTCTCCTCGTAGTTTTCAACAAGGTCAATCTATGTACACAAGATTTACGAATATTACTTACAAATGCTCCCTTAGGTTCATACCCTATAATTCCAATATGGTAGATTATTTAGATTTGGAACCTTGGTTGCTCTTAATTCTGGCTTCAGAGAATTGGCGTATTGTTTTAAAATATGTTGTGAACTACACTTTTCATATCAAGTAAAGTTTGAATGTTCTTTCAAAAACGTAAAAATCCGAAATAAATGCAAGCAATAATTGGAAAGATTTAGTCTTTATTTACTGAAACATTTTTTCTTTTAATTGCAAATTATACCTTAGCTAAAAGTAATAACCGGTTTATTAATTTAACTTATTGCGCATGACAAATGATATTAGAGATAGTAATGGTGCTAATTTCATTTGTAATTTTAATATTTAATTATCTACTTTTTAATATGGGCAGGAAATATTAATTTAAACATTTCCATATATTCTCCATTTATTAAATAGTCTAAAAATACTGTTTATTACAGATGATAAGGAATGGTCTGACGGAAAAGATCCCACACGCTGGGATGAAGAATCTAAAAATGATAACTCAGAGGGATCTGCATACGGCGGCCAATATAATCCCTACTTTGTGGATGAGAAGGAGAAACCAATAAATTATATATATGCTTAGACAGTTACATATTTATATTTCATGTATTTTAAGAGGTTATATGACATTATATTTTTGTGGTAAATTTAAATTTAAATGTAACTTTTAAGTACAGAATGAAACTTACATATGAAAATGCCTAGAACATAAATAATATCCAAAATAAAAATATTGTTGATTTCTTTTTTTTATTAGTTCTTGTTCAGAATGTCTTGCAAATGAAATTTCATAACGATTAGGCAGATCATCGAGCATTTATATGACAAAAATGTTGAAATAAATATAAAATTATTAATTCACGGTAGCACTGTACAGAATATCACTTCCAGAAATGACATATAGGCACAACTTGTTTATCACGTCATTGGCTATAGCGGCAATTTGATCCCAGGAATTATCTATAGTAGACAACCTAAAAAACATTGCATACAACGGCATCAAATTCATGATAAACTTCGGGTTTAACGTCAATTGAAATACATATACCATGTGCTTGCAGGCGACCTGCGGATACAGCTTACTATAAGATAAAACGACGACACCGAGAGTTTGTATGAGTTAGTACGAGAAAGCAATATACAAACTGCAGTACAGCTGCTATCTATCCTTGTTGCCCTGATAAAACGAGAGTCAGTCAAGCCCTGTTTAGCCTCAGCGTAAATGTACTTCAATCCCCTCTTTTCCAACACTACACTCGACCAAAAAGCAGTTTGTATATTGCTTTCTCGTACTAACTCATACAAACCCTCGGTGTCGTCGTTTTATCTTATAGTAAGCTGTATCCGCAGGTCGTCGGTATGCTCATGGTATGCAGCATGTATCAATTTTCATTAGCCATAGGCGATCAATCCATACAATACGTGGCAACGTGGCCCCCTACTTTCCTTTCCAATGCCAACGACGCGACAACCGATACAGGCTGACAAATACAAGTTCGCAGTAAGCATTGGACCACCGACTCGGGTGTTTCTAAGGCGTTCAGAAATAATATTTACGAGTTGCAAGGATTTGTTTTTCTTTTTGCTCTCAGTAAATGCAGAGAATTACTAAGCTGCGTTCACGCTGCATGACACAAACAAAAGCGTTATTCTAATAAAATTAAAAAATAACTTTAATAAAATAAATAAAAAAGGATTCCTTCCTGCACAGCAAGACATTTGATGTTTCCCGTGTCAGTAATAAGACGGCCACGGACCGCAACGTGTTCCCTGCTAAACATTGAATGTAAAATCTGGGTCGGGATCGGAGAATATCGTCGTGATGTCGGTTGTCGTAGGCATTGGTGACGGACAGTAGGGGTACCACGTTGTCACGTATTACATTCATACGTATAGATCGCACGTAAACATTGAATCCCTATACCTAATGATATTTGACACATGCGGTATGTACTTTACTATTCTTTGTATTCACGTGGTTGCTCTTAACTGGATGTAAAGGTTCTTTTCAATTTTCAATTCATTTATCTTTTATACTTTTAATATGTACCAAAATAAATTGAAAATCACTGTATAAACATTCTATTTTAAAATATTTTGGCTACGTTGAGATTCTATTTTTTTTTAATTCAATTGCAGTCAATTTTGCTCCGCACTAGTTCTTTAATAATGTTATAAATATTTAAAACCTCAGGTTAAGTTCATCCAAATATTTAATTACGAATATTTAATTTAAATTGAACACAAAATAAGTATAATATTTACTTATGAACAAACACTTTATTAAGTCTATGTAACAGATGTTCTCGTTGACTCAACACTCTATAAAGAAAAATCCAGTATTCGAAGAATATAAGTATAATTATTGTTTTGAAATTGGGTGCATAAGTTATGTTGTAAAATGTTAGAATTCAGCATATAACTTCAAAGGTAAGTAAACATTACTATTATTTAGAGATTTCCATATATTTTTCATATAAATACAAACTAATGAAATATAAATAAAAAAAAATGGGTGTGCTTAAGACCACACGGCAGAAGTGAAAAATTCATCAAGGCGAGGTTAATAATACCATTTTCCATTTTTGTTCAAAATTGTTGCAAAATTGACTGCAATTGAATTAAAAAAAAATAGAATCTCAACGTAGCCAAAATATTTTAAAATAGAATGTTTATACAGTGATTTTCAATTTATTTTGGTACATATTAAAAGTATAAAAGATAAATGAATTGAAAATTGAAAAGAACCTTTACATACAGTTAAGAGCAACCACGTGAATACAAAGAATAGTAAAGTACATACCGCATGTGTCAAATATCATTAGGTATAGGGATTCAATGTTTACGTGCGATCTATACGTATGAATGTAATACGTGACAACGTGGTACCCCTACTGTCCGTCACCAATGCCTACGACAACCGACATCACGACGATATTCTCCGATCCCGACCCAGATTTTACATTCAATGTTTAGCAGGGAACACGTTGCGGTCCGTGGCCGTCTTATTACTGACACGGGAAACATCAAATGTCTTGCTGTGCAGGAAGGAATCCTTTTTTATTTATTTTATTAAAGTTATTTTTTAATTTTATTAGAATAACGCTTTTGTTTGTGTCATGCAGCGTGAACGCAGCTTAGTAATTCTCTGCATTTACTGAGAGCAAAAAGAAAAACAAATCCTTGCAACTCGTAAATATTATTTCTGAACGCCTTAGAAACACCCGAGTCGGTGGTCCAATGCTTACTGCGAACTTGTATTTGTCAGCCTGTATCGGTTGTCGCGTCGTTGGCATTGGAAAGGAAAGTAGGGGGCCACGTTGCCACGTATTGTATGGAGTGTTATCCCACTGGTGATTTGGTGAAGAGCATATCTTCTAAGGTTACACCTTAGCCAAAAATACCACGTTTAACACTCTTTTTTGTTTTATACAGATATCTACTGAAGATGGCAACTTAGTTGCCGAAATACGTATTTAGATTTTTTGATATATATTTTTTGTGGTAAGGGATTTTCCTTTTGCATTTTATTTCACATTTTTAGCCACAGTCTCCACCCATTATTGGATCATTTTTGTTCTATGTTATATTTAAAAAATATATATTTATTATTATTGTGTATACATTATTCTAGTACATTTCGCTCGGTCTGATCAAGTTTTCACTTCAAAAATTCATACGTACGCATGTATATATTGAAGTAGGGGGGGGGCGTCTAATTTAATCGCGAATACTAGCGTTGGAAATTGATTCAACTGATTATGAAACACCACTATCAAAGCCACACGTTGCGGGGCCAGAATGAAGTAGCGCGTGCAATAAATGTTAATAATTTGAATGATAAATGTTTTTATAAAAATTCTAATACATTGGGCAATGTTAAATCTACCGGCTAGCTCAAGTGGGTTATATTTTACAAGTTCTGAATTAACGATATTCTAAATTCATGGGTATATGTATATCAATAGATCGCCATAAGTTGAAAAGTAAATTGAAATTAATGTTTCAAATTTCGCGGCACTTGGCGTACAAATTATAAGTTTCGTTTAGAAATAATTCAAGTGGGAGAAAGCCACGCTTTACCGTTACCGGGAAACTGCAAGAAAACTCGTGTGTGCAACTTGTTACAGTGAAAGTGAAGGTAATTTGTGATATTGGTGTTATTTAAGTGGTGGGTGCTCTAAAATGGACTCTAAATATTTCTCTCGGGCCGTTAAAGGGATTCAAATTTACCTTAATCCTTCAATTCAGCCTTCCTCCAACGTTGCGAAGATCTCGGAGTTTATAACCTAGAAAGATTGATTTGCGGCACAGCGCTAATGCTAATGCACAAAATAGAATACGTGTACCTCTGCTTTAGGGTGAAACAGAATTGATCGATGGTAGAAACAAACACATCATTTACAAAACAAACAAACTTCGATTTATTTAAAATGGTAAAATTATACAGGGTCGGGCAAAAAGAGCGGAACACCGAATTTATGGCTTAACTAGCACTTTTTCGAAAATTTAACCTAAATTAAAGTTTTTGTATACTTTATGTATTATTTATTGGTGTTTGCAGATTTTCCGTTTTTGTCACATTTTTGAAGATATGATGTCACCGGATAGTATTTTAAATGAATCACTCTGTATTTATATTTTTTTTTGAGTAGATATTTTTTTCCTGAATTCACTAATACCAGGTTTAGTGGGTCTCTGACTTATGGTTTCATAAGAAAAAAATAAAATGTAATGGCACCTAAATATTTATTTAATAAAAAACGAACGACAATAACTAAAGATTCTATTCATTAACGTCCATTAACTTTAACAAATGATTATGAAATTCATTTCTCGCTTAAAGGTGACATGAACTTTTAATGCAGCATTAACTTTTTTTAGAATCTTTAGTTATTGTCGTTCGTTTTTTATTAAATAAATATTTAGGTGTCATTACATTTTATTTTTTTCTTATGAAACCATAAGTCAGAGACCCACTAAACCTGGTATTAGTGAATTCAGGAAAAAATATCTACTCAAAAAAATATAAATACAGGGTGATTCATTTAAAATACTATCCGGTGACATCATATCTCCAAAAATGTGACAAAAACGGAAAATCTGCAAACACCAATAAATAATACATAAAGTATACAAAAACTTTAATTTAGGTTAAATTTTCGAAAAAGTGCTAGTTAAGCCATAAATTCGGTGTTCCGCTCTTTTTGCCCGACCCTGTATAACAGTATACAACAATGATCTGATATGGATATTTGACGAATAATAAACACAATAATTAATAATATGGACGTGGATCTATCCAATAAACTTCGTATTTTATACCAACAACACAACTATAGGCAAAGGTTCTACTCATAAAAGCATCAATCAATCCTTTACTATATAAATATACATCGAATTCCACGCCTATTGTTAGAAAGTCTGTAATCAAGGATTTAGGAGTTTTCTTCGATGATAAACTAACTTTCACGCAACACATATCGACAATTTGTTCTTTAGCCTCTAAATCTCTGGGATTTCTTTTGAGATCATGTCGTTCATTTAGTAACTTAAACAGTGTGAAAGTATTATATTACTCCCTAGTGCGTAGCAAGTTGGAATATGCATCCGTAGTCTGGTATCCATATTAATTACATCAGCAGATTTCGATAGAACGCGTTCAAAGGAGGTTCTTAAAATATCTGTCATATAAAATAGATGGCATCTACCCTGATCATGACATTGATTATATAAATTTATTATCATACCATGGTTTTCAATCTCTGTCGTGTCGCCGTGACTGTTCCAGTGCGAAACTTCTCTTAAACTTGCTAACAAATAGAACTGAGTTTATTTGAGCAAGTATTGAAGGGGTTCAATACTTGCTCAAATAAACTTTAACGTGCCAGCTCGAGATACTCGCCATTTCACTTTCATTGCTACTCCAAGAGCTAGGACCAACATACTAGTTAAGTCTCCTGTTTCTCACATGTCAGCTAATTATAATAAATTATATAGAGATATGTTTTAAATGTTTAATATTTAACTATTTTTGTAATACTTCTTATTTTATATGTCCTATAAATGGTTTGTACTGTTGGACAATAAAGATTATTATTATTATTATTATTATTATTATTATTATTATTATTATTATTATCATATGGCAACTGTAAGCGATTTTAAACCATATTGGTGTGAACTAAATTTAAAGTGAACCTATTAATGGATTAGAACGATATTGATTGTAAGTAAATCCTGATATTTTACTAATAATAGATTAATGTAATTGTAATAGCACAATGACCTAAATGTTTTTGTATGTGTACTTTAAGAGTTGAATTTTATTTAAGACCGAGAATCAGATGAGATTGAAAGATGTTACATTCATTATGTTTGACATAGTTTTAGCACTGATTGTTAATTCAACAGTAATTAGACTTTGTACCTTAATGAGTTTCTAACACCTTGATTGTTCGAGCAGGTATCCGGCTTACTGGTAGTGGCTTTGAACAGGTGAGCGGCTATGTCCTCCGTATGATACCCTTCTGCGGTTGGGATGTATCTCCAAAATGTGGACTAACAGGTGGCAGGTTAGTATATTTCTTATTTATTTTCCACTTCGCTTTGTTGAGTGATATTGGTAGTAACTCCTTTGGCTTCGGTTTTATTTCGGTGTGGCTGTTTTTGATTGCATATAATATTAGTATTTAGAAATCTAACCTCCAATATTTCTCCTTTCAGTGTCAAGATAAATTGGTTCGACCTTGACCCACTTCTCGGCGCGAACGTGTCCAATTGGGCGTTCTTCTTGCGTCACTTTGAAGGTCGCACAACGTAACCTTTTAATCGCACGTGAAAATTAATTCGTCTATGAATGATCAGTACTACACCATCCACGTATGACAAAAGACAAATTTTTAAGAACTCGGCTGTACGCCGTATGTGCATTTTTATATACATTTGGTGTTGTCATTGTTGTTTCCATGGCAACATATACAGTAATTATTTACAAAGTCTTATTATGGACAAATTTACTTTGGTTTATCAGTGAAATGATGTTTTTTAACAATTAAATTTTCTCATCTTTCATTTAGTGCAATAAAATTATTTTAATTAGTTTTCTTTTAGAAAATCACATTTTTTAAAGATTAAAAGGCCAATTTAGCGTTTCGACTGCATATGTTCGATGACGTAATGGACGCTAATAAAAATAATTAAAATATCAACATTTTGGATTAATATGCCTTACCAGTAGAACCTATCCTTCACAAAATATGCATTTAAATACATTTAATAATTTTTCAGCTTTCAATTCTTCCAAATTTCTTCATTTATATGTAAAATTAGTGGGGTTAGTTTTTGAATTGCTATTTCTAAATGGTCTTTTAATTTATTTATGATTTATTGCTATTACATGAAACTATGAACTGTTCTTAATATTCAACACCTTTTTATATCATCTACATGGCTTGTAATTTGTATATTAAGCGGTTTTGTAACTCATGTTGACAACTGTCAAACTATCCAATGTACTTATTTAAATAGTTGGATTTAAATTGTAAATATGTCGCTGAGGAATATTCCAACGTAAACAGACCTTAATAAACTTTGTATCTGTTTGGTTTTATATAAAATTAGCTTTAACTAGATCTTAGATTAATTATGTGAATCTAACAGACTTAATGCTCAATACAATAATTGTAAATTGACAATTGGTTCATGAGGTAAATGTTTCTGGTACTCAACATTAGTTCATTTTGGTTTTTCAATGAGCAGTTTTAATTCGAAATCAGCCATGCATGTGCTATAATTTTATATTATTTGAAATGATGCTTTCGTAGAATTCAAACTTGCCTTAAGTTATGACCTGTGACTATTTTGTGACTTTTGTTCATAAAAGTCCAAACTTTAAAATGGTAATAATTTCCATTGATACAGTGTGTTTGGTAATTGTTAAAAATTGAAATCAAAATTCATTCGTAATGGTTGTCAAATTCTTTTTAAATTATTTATTTGCCTAAATCAATTGTATTTATCATGGTTGTACTGTAAAAATATTCGTATTATGAATATAAAAATTATACTAATTTGTTTAGTAAGCTAATTAAGTATGTAATTCTAGTTTTATGTATCTATAAAGGGGGTATCAGTTGGGGTTCCTGAAAAGAGTAATCATGGGTTTGTTTTTTCTAATTGGGGGAGTAATTTGCTTTGTAGCATTCAATATTTAATTGGGGTATCAGAATATACTAGTTTTGTTAGCATTTTTGAATTGTTATTCAGGGACTTTTACCTATACTCTTATTATACAAGGGTTGTGTGCTAAGAATCGCTGATGTATGCCTGGTTGCATGTAGTGAGGGGGTTATTGGGTGAATTATTATTTGTAATTGTATTTGACTGGTCTTGGCTCATATTCAAGACCAGTTCAATATACAAATACACGATATGATAATTCTCATACGAGTACCCGCGCTGGTCTATAGGTAACGTGCCGGCCTTACACCCGGACGCCTCGGGATCGCATCTGCACGCGGACAAGAATTTTTCAGAAAATAAAAATACAATTCTAAATAATATATATATATATGTTCTCTTTCAGGTTTCCGCGGGTAGTAGTATGTGTTGTCACTGGATTCCGGGTTTTCTTCCGCGTTTCCACTGCTTGGTCTTTGGAAAGACCGATGCTGGTTTCTTGACGACGTTTCGGCAAAATCACACTTGCCATCTTCAGGTCTGCGATAACTGTCTGCTTCTGCTTCTTGTTATTCGTAAACTGACGTTTTCGGGATTCGGATGGTGGTTATATACTTCGTTAGCGTTTCGGTTGGTTGCCCTTGGACGAGTGTGTGCATGGTTCCGTGTCGTTGGGTTCGTGTTTGGAGTGTGACGGCTGGTTTGCGATGTAGAAGTATTAGTTTGGTGTTCTTTGTTGGTATCTGTTCTTGTTAGTGCTGGTTTCCATGCTGTTGGTAACCTCTGGGTATCATCTCGTGAATTCAGATTGTTCGGATGTTTTTCAATTTCGATGGCTTCCCTGATGATTCTTGTTTTAGTATATTCGATGTTCGCTAATAGCTTGGTGTTACTGAAGTCTATCGTGTGGGATGTTTCTTTTACATGTTGAGCCAGAGATGAAGTTTTCTCGCCTTTTCTTACGGAATTTTTGTGTTCGTCTCTTCTTGCGTTTACCCTTCTGTTCGTTTGTCCAATGTAAGTTTTTTCACAGTTGAGGCACGGAATTTCATAAACTCCTTGGTTTTCTAAAGGTATTTTTGTTTTAGGGTTTCGAAGGACTGTACTGATTTTTCTGTCTGCTTTGAATGTTGTTTCAATGTTGTGTCTTCGTAGGATTTTGGATATTCTATCGGTGGTGCCTTTAACATAGGGTAAGTAGGTTTTGGCAGTTGGTGTTTCTTTTTCCTCTTGTGTTGTTGGTTTCGGCTTGGATGCTCTTTTGATAGCAGATTCACTGAAACCATTCTGCTGGAGTGCCTTGTGGAGTTTGTCCATTTCTTGGATGATGTTATCTTCGTCTGCTAATCTCTGCGATCTTGTCACTAGGGTTTTCACTACTGATTGTAACTGAGCTGGGTGGTGGTGACTCTGAGCGTTCAGATATCTGTCTGATTTTTTTAAGGCACCACCGATAGAATATCCAAAATCCTACGAAGACACAACATTGAAACAACATTCAAAGCAGACAGAAAAATCAGTACAGTCCTTCGAAACCCTAAAACAAAAATACCTTTAGAAAACCAAGGAGTTTATGAAATTCCGTGCCTCAACTGTGAAAAAACTTACATTGGACAAACGAACAGAAGGGTAAACGCAAGAAGAGACGAACACAAAAATTCCGTAAGAAAAGACGAGAAAACTTCATCTCTGGCTCAACATGTAAAAGAAACATCCCACACGATAGACTTCAGTAACACCAAGCTATTAGCGAACATCGAATATACTAAAACTAGAATCATCAGGGAAGCCATCGAAATTGAAAAACATCCGAACAATCTGAATTCACGAGATGATACCCAGAGGTTACCAACAGCATGGAAACCAGCACTAACAAGAACAGATACCAACAAAGAACACCAAACTAATACTTCTACATCGCAAACCAGCCGTCACACTCCAAACACGAACCCAACGACACGGAACCATGCACACACTCGTCCAAGGGCAACCAACCGAAACGCTAACGAAGTATATAACCACCATCCGAATCCCGAAAACGTCAGTTTACGAATAACAAGAAGCAGAAGCAGACAGTTATCGCAGACCTGAAGATGGCAAGTGTGATTTTGCCGAAACGTCGTCAAGAAACCAGCATCGGTCTTTCCAAAGACCAAGCAGTGGAAACGCGGAAGAAAACCCGGAATCCAGTGACAACATATATATATATATATATAAAGTAAAGAATTTCATGGGGTAACTCCGCTCAAAATGCAACTGCGGACACGTGTTTCGAACTACTTGGTTCTCGTCAGCGCAGTGTAGCCAAGGAATAGGATGGGATAACCTTGGAGCTGAAAAACATCAATCAGAGACATACACAAGGGACAGCCTACCAATTGAGGCTTCAGCTAGAGTGTCCTCGATCTGAGAATGAATCTAACGTCGCCGCGAGGTAGACATTGTCCACCTGCAAGCCATCTGAACCCACAGGATAACAATAAAGAAAAGAAATATTGCGGATTATAGAATAATAAAGTAAAGAATTTCATGGGGTAACTCCGCTCAAAATGCAACTGCGGACACGTGTTTCGAACTACTTGGTTCTCGTCAGCGCAGTGTAGCCAAGGAATAGGATGACGAGAACCAAGTAGTTCGAAACACGTGTCCGCAGTTGCATTTTGAGCGGAGTTACCCCATGAAATTCTTTACTTTATTATTCTATAATCCGCAATATTTCTTTTCTTTATTGTTATCCTGTGGGTTCAGATGGCTTGCAGGTGGACAATGTCTACCTCGCGGCGACGTTAGATTCATTCTCAGATCGAGGACACTCTAGCTGAAGCCTCAATTGGTAGGCTGTCCCTTGTGTATGTCTCTGATTGATGTTTTTCAGCTCCAAGGTTATCCCATCCTATTCCTTGGCTACACTGCGCTGACGAGAACCAAGTAGTTCGAAACACGTGTCCGCAGTTGCATTTTGAGCGGAGTTACCCCATGAAATTCTTTACTTTATTATTCTATAATCCGCAATATTTCTTTTCTTTATATATATATATATATGTTACGAGTAAAGTTAGATTAGCGGTTAAACTTGGTTTACCCGGGTAAACTGCGAAATACCTAGGAAACGTGGGTAAAGTACGAAATATAACTGAAATTAGACATGTTTCGCGCTTTACCCGGGTAAACCGCGTTCCACCCATTTTCACTTGGTTAAAGTTGTGTGTAACAAAAACAACAAGGTCATAAATGTTTGAAAAACATATTTATTTATAAACACATTTTACGAATAAAAGTAAAAACTAAAACTGTCTCCTGTCCAAGTAAAGAATTCTATAATCTATTTGTTCAAGCAATACAAACTGCCATGACATTTCGAGTTACAAAGATTTCCAATAGCTTTACATTTACATTTGTTGGTCATGCATTTAGCTTTACAGTTGCAACGTTTATAACCTTGACCTCCTAAAAGTGACTGTTCATTTGCAAGTTGTCGTAAACTATTCTTTTCCGGTAATACACTTTCCAGATCTACAAGTTTCTCACTACACACAGAAAATTGATTCCTGGAAAACATTTCCTCGATAGTTCCTGTCTTGTTAGCTAGTCTATAAAAATTGTCGTCGGTTTTTTCGATAACTGTCATGAGAATGTTTCCAAAATCGCCCCTCCCTCGATCAACGTCTGGAACTTTCACTCTGACTGTATCTCCAACGAAACATGGAATGAATTTTAAATTAGATAAGGTTTTCATCTTCTTTGCTTGATTTTTTAAATTTCTTTATGCGTCTAGTCTGCTTGAAAGTATATTTTTTTGGCACAAGCAAAGTTCACACCTTATACTGGCTGATGTACATGGCTCACCACATTCTGCACATTTGGTTTGATTTTCTAAAGTTTCTATATTATTGGCGTTTTCTCTATAATCATTGTCCATATTTTCTTCTCTATTGCCACCTTCAGTAATATCTTTTTGCAAGTTGTCACTTTCAGTATTATCTTCTTCTTGCGGGATATCTATTTCTGGGTCACTATCCATAGGCTGGTCCTTGTTTTGTTCTTGTTGAGGCTCTTCACCCGCACCAAATTCCCTGACGACTCTCGCAAGCTCTTCTTCGGTTTGTAGACAGTTTCTTTTGGAAAAGCGGCCGACTTTAATATCGTGCCTAAACATGGCGACATAAGGAGCTCGTTTAATTTCAACATGGTATAACCTGTTTTTCATTATCTGGACAAATCTCAGACCTTCTGACCATCGTTTGCAATTTTCATCATCCATCCACATCATAAGCATATTTTGTATATCTTGATTTGCTCTTTCCACGCTGCTTTGTGACTGACTGGCTGGGTTTGCCACGTACTGTTTTAAGGCCACTCCACATGGAACATAACTCTTCAATAACACGGTTTGGAAATTCCCGGCCGTTGTCCGGTTGTAGTATAGATGGGGCGCCATAAATGCAAAATATGTCTATCAGACTCTTAGCAACTTCCTCAGCCCTTTTCGATTTTAATGCACGTATTTGAACAAATTTTGTTAAGTGGTCTTGATACACCACAATAAATTTGTATTCTCCATCTGCATGGGATTGCATGTCACTCAGGTCCACTTGGCACGGCTGCTCATCTCCGAAAACACCATTGGTTTAACCACAAGTCCTTTCTTGGCAGATTTTAGTTTCTTTTGGCAACCTTCACACAAACGGATATATAATTTTATAACATCTTGAGTTATATTCTTGTACTTTTTCTTGCATTCACTTTCCATACGATGTTTACCACCATGTCCAATGGCCAAATGTGCATCATGCAAAATATCAAACATTTCATCGTTTGTAACGTAATACTTTATACTAGATTCACCCGATGCTACACGAGAAATAAGCTTTTCAAGACACCTAAGCGAACATATGTCAAACAGCTGCAAACTTCGATATTGTGGAGTGGTTTGGGTTTTAGCATTTTTTGCCAACTTGACTGATTCTAACATTTCTTGGTATTGTTCACTACTAAAATAAAAGCTTTTTGCACTTTTCGAAGACACCAACTCATTGAAAACTTAATTAAAACGCTGTCTTAAACGCGCACCTCCTCTCTCTTCGGTTGCTATTTTCGAACTAACTGCACGTGGTGAAAGAAGACGCTATAATAATTCCTACATCCAACTTTAACCACACAAAATCGGATAGAACGCGATTTACCCGGGTAAAGCAAGAAATAGCCATAATGTCAGTGATATTTCGTACTTTACCTATGTTTCTTGGGTATTTCGCAGTTTACCCGGGTAAACCTAAGTTTAATCGTTAATCTACCTTTACCCGTAACATATACATAAAAAAATAATATATCTAGGGGATATTAATACATTATGGGTTAGAGTCTATATATGTATAAATAACTTTAATATATTTTGGTTTATGATAAAATAATTTTTTATTATTGTATCCGTATTAGTGTCTTGATCATAAAAGAAAGCAAATTCTAAAATTGTCAGAGTATTTGGCATATACATAGAATGCGAGTAAAAAGCCCAAAACATCTCAAATAAAAACCGAATAACTTATGATGTTTACATTAAGTGTATTTTCATGAACGTATATTTCTATTCATCCTATATTTTACGTAGAAACTGGATCGTTGAAAAGATTGACTATTTCATTCATAATACAGTTATAGCACGACTTACAAATATTAGACAGAATTTACACTTTAATTTGGCAACCTTATTGTTGAGAGGACTGTACCTAAGTTTAATCACCACTTAAAACTATATATTTATATAAACATTATGCATTCGCATGAATAACAAAGATATAAAAAGAAACATATGAACTGAAAAAAAAATTTTTAAAACAAAATTCTTGTTTAACAATTATCTGTAAAAACAGTCATCTATAAATATACAAAATGTAATTCACAATAAAATATTATTTATTTAAAAACGTAAAATGTCTGCATTATTTGTTAAGTACCTCAAACAAAAGTTAGATAATAGCTTTAAATAAAATAAAAATTGATTCACCATAAATTAAGTATTAAGTACCGCTACATATGGTATAAAACCACTGTTAATCGTTGTCTACGTTATCCATAAGAAAAATAAACTATACGAAAACATAATTAGATTCAGGAAAAATCAACGAAAAGTTAAAATAGTTAATGAAATTATTCTCCTTTTAATATAAAATATTTGGGAAAATTGTCTGTTAAAGTATAAAATATCGAAAAGACGATACTGATGAATTTTTATTTGTGTTTTCACTTGTACCGCTGTAATTACGTGACGAAAGTGGTAACATTACATGGCAGAATCCTCGACCATCGTCGACTATGTATTGTCGTCCAATTAAGTTTATTTTCTACAAAGAAACTACTGAATTTACTGTGTCTGAGACAAATAGAGTTTTGGAGGAAATAAACGGGTTGCTGCCGACAATGTCTAATGTTGATGGTTATGAGGTATCTGTGAGGCATGAATTACTTTTAACAATGATTGAGGGTAAACTGTGCAATGCTTTGACTAAAACTTCTTGGACACAAAAGTGTTATATTTGTGAAGCTACTCCAGAATTAATTAATGATGAGTCCAGGGAGTACGTTGGGAATAAATATAACCTTGGATTTGGTTTATCAATATTGCACGCCTGGATTCGTTGTTTCGAATACTTGCTTCCTGTAAGTTATCGTCTAGAATTTAAAAAATGGCAGCTGCGAGATTCGGCTGCTAAAAGTACTGTGAAGCAACGTTCCGTCAATATTCAGAAACGATTCAAAAATGAGATGGGTTTAATTGTAGACAAACCCAAAGCAGGGTATGGCAACACCAATGACGGAAATACTGCTCGCAGATTTTTTGGAAATCCCGAGCTCAGTGCAAAGATTACAGGTTTGGATGTAAACCTTATAAAAAAAATTGACACTTTACTTAGAGCTTTAGCATCGGGCTATGACATAAATATAGACAAATTTATAAATATAGCACAAGACACGAAAAAATTGTATTTGAGTCTCTACTCGTGGTATTACATGCCAGTTACTGTGCACAAAATTCTTGTGCATAGTGCCGAAATGATCAAATTCACTCTTCTGCCAATCGGGCAGCTATCTGAGGAAGCTCAGGAAGCTCGAAATAAAGATTGCAGAAGATTTCCAGAACGTCGTACACAGAAGCGATCACGTAAGGCTACGAATAGAGATTTACTAAATATGTTATTGATCACATCTGATCCTGTAATTAACAGTTTGAGAGAAGTTCCTAAAAAAAGACTAGTAATCTCCCTTCCGAAGTTTTAGAATTAATAATACCTCCACCTGAAAATATATGTAGAAATATAGCCACTGCCAATAAAGATATTATATTACAGGACTATGTTACAGATGATTCATCAGAGGAAGAATTTAATGATAGTGATTAGTTAAGATTCACCTAGTATTAGTAGTAGGTATTTTAAAATTATGTTTATAATTAGGTTTAATTTTGAATTTTCTGGTTACTTTTTTTTATCTTTCATAGACACAATAAATTTTTATTTACCCAATAAACGCATTTTTATTTAATAACATCAGTTAAATATATGTAGAGCTTTACGTTTACAGTTTAGAGTGAACAAAATCTTAAAATCAATATTAAATAACTGCATTAGGAACAGAAAATTTACTTAAATAATTTTGTCCAGCTAA
Source organism: Amphimallon solstitiale (assembly GCA_963170755.1). Taxonomy (NCBI): domain Eukaryota; kingdom Metazoa; phylum Arthropoda; class Insecta; order Coleoptera; family Scarabaeidae; genus Amphimallon; species Amphimallon solstitiale. Next base: position 58,942,045 of record OY720683.1, on the reverse strand, counting down.
CTTGTACTGATCGAAACACTGTGCGGCGCAGTGTTTCATTTATTGCTTACTTGTTGACGCGGTCTGGCATGAGACAAACGAAATGTCACTAAACTGTCACTTAGTTAAAAATGTTTGAGGCTGTTTTCCACAAGTTGTGTTTCGTGTAATTTTCAAGAATGGAAAACCGCGCAAGAGGCTGTAAAAATTTTCCGGGGAGTTTTTGTTATGTTTGTGGATTATTAATAGCAAAAGAAGCCTTTAAGTGAGTTAATTGAAAGATGTTATGAACAATATTTTGGTTTCAAAATAAAAAATCAAGACAAAACATGGCTACCACATATGTATATGCTGTATTTAGTGTTATGTAGAATTAACTCAGTGGAAGAAAAACAAGAATTCTTCTGAAGTTATGCCAGAAAGGCCAATGATTTGGCGTGAACCAGCAGATCACGTCACGGACTGTTACTTCTGTCTTGTAAAAATTGAAGGGTTTTCAAAAAGGATAAAACAAAGCAATGTATCCAGACATACCATCTATAAGCAAACCGATGAAAAAAAATTACTGTGAGGTTCCATCTCCAATGCATTAAAATTCTTCTGCAAATTCCATGGACGAGAAAGATACTATCCGTCAATCGGATCTTTTGAGTCACGTGATTAATTGCGTGTGTTATCAAGGACATCCGCACCTAGAATGTATATTACTCATTTCTTTCCAATCTCAATGACTAAATAAGGATAGAAATTTTAAACTTGAAGGTGGGGTTGTCTTCGCCATAAGAGTAATAAGAAAGACAGAGAAGATATACCGCCATGACATCTTACTGCGTTAGTCAATTTATTAAATTTTGACAACTGTTCTGTGTTTTGGTTTATTTTCGTTATATTGCTTTTCTAATTCGTTTTTGTTCTATCTTCAAATAATTGTTCTATTCAGAACAAAAAAAACTGTATTTAATACATTTTCTGTAAGTATTCTAATCACTAAATTTATTGGTTATAGGTTAAGAATTTATATTTATTACAGAGGCATGCCTGGAAAACGTCTGAATTCTGAATTCACAATCTCAACAACTTGTATTAAATGTCCTGGACTTTTTTGAAAGAGAAAAACAAAGTCGTGCACCTCTCATAAATATAAATGCACATATTGAAGTAAGAATCATATACATATATTTTTTGAAATCATAATAAAGGTTTGAATATTGCAGAGAACAGCCGCTGCCCTTAAAATCTCCACACAAACTATCAGAAATATAAAACAACGTAAAGGACAAAACCAAATACTTTCTTCACCCGGTAAGAAAAGACCTCGTGTCAAAGCCAAAACAGAAGATTTGCGAGAATCTACAAAGATGAAAGTACGAAACACTATTTATAACATGTATAAAGAGAGTATGTTATTAGGTATTTCATTTATGTTTCACAATTTTAATATATTTGAAATTATTTCAGAGAAACATGTTACTCTGCTTACATTGAAAAATGAATTACACACCAAAGTAGTAATCGATATTGGAAAATCTTCTTTGTCCCATTTATTAAAAGATATTGGATTTAAATTCAAAAAGGAAGACAACAGACGAGCATTGGTGGAAAAGCATGATATAGCCCTTTACCGAAGCACTTTTTTGAGGAAGTATACAGATAATTTAAAGTCAAATTCTCCAAGACCGGTGATATTCCTTGATGAAACATGGATATATTCAAAAGATAATTGAGGAAGATCCTGGCATGATACATCTACAAAAAGTGTTCGAAAGCCAGAAGGTTATGATGGCAAAAGGTTTATAGTTTTATATGCCGGAGGTGAATCAGGGTTTATTGAAGGTGCAAGTTTGATATTTGCATCGAAAACCAAAGCAAAAGACTATCATGCTGAAATGAACAGTAATAAGTTTGAGGAATGGATTAAAATACAATTCATGCCACATTTACCAAACAATTCACTTGTGATAATGGACAATACACCATATCATAGTGTAGTATTAAATAAAATCCCAAATTCTGCATCGAGAAAACAGGAAATAATAGACTGGCTGTCCAGCAATAATAAGTTTTTCTGGTGAATTCACAAAATATGAATTGTTGGATTTAGTTAGGAGAAACAAACCTGAGAAACTGTATTTAATCATAATGAAACATCCTGTTCAGATTCAGATTTAGAATCTAAGTGACGTTTTTGTAATATAAAACAATGTGTGTTTTGAGTTTATAAACATGATAATGCAGAGTGATTAACTGCAGAAGTTCTTATCTGAAAATCCATTTATTAACAACTTCTTTATTTTATGTGGAAATATACGTGTTTTTGTTTCGGTGAAACATTTATAAGACGTTAATTTTAAACCAATGGATGTGTAGTGCATTATTATGAAATATGAATCAATACTTTTGACTCACTCTACATGCATGGCTGGTAACAGCCGAACATTGTAGTTATGTTGGTGCATTATTATTTCTAGTATACGAAGAAAAAGAAAGCCACTTATGCACTGATTAAGGATTAATTATTTAAACTTGTCTTTAGATTTACAATACCTAACAAAATAATCAGAGGATTGTTTAAAAAGATTTATTTATTAAAATAGTTTCATTTAAATTATAATAAAAGCAATAGTTAAAAAATAGCAATAAGAAAATAAGTTTAATCATATAGAAATATTATGTATGAGATTATAAAAGTTTATTATAGATATTTAGCATACAATATATAACAGTTTAAAATAATGTAAATAGATTTCAAATATATTAATAAATAAATTTAACTTATTATTAAAGTTTTGTGTTTTGTCTGTAATGAAATGCCTATTTAAATTCTAAGATAATGGCCACGTTGTACAGGAATAAATTAATATTGTATAGTGCCATAAATAATTATAAATACAAAATTATTTACAACTTACATATGTTAATTATTAACTACAATCACAATTTTATCTACACTGTTTAATTTTTGCATATTCTTACACTTTTTTAACACATACTGAAATGAGATATTTTAAGGTGCTAACAAGTTCTTCTTTTAGAATAACTAAAATTCACTTGAAGAATTCCTAGTGCTTCCTTTATTAAAAATGCTCTTTCTCCTAGAACAACATATCCTGGGTTAAGATTGTTGCAAAAATTACTTCTTCCATTCATTTTTGAGATGTATGTCAAGCTTCACTAATGTAACATATACTTCACTGAGGAGTTACTGCTATTAAAATTTCTATCGGGCTTATAAATAGAACAGTATTACTGCTGAGCTAAATTATTATCTGGTTTTCCATTGATAATTACTCACAAATTGTAAAAATAGCCATAAAACAAAAATTATTTTGAACTGAACCGATTTTCCACAAAATAATTCCATTAAAAAATTGTCACTAGAAAATAGGTAGAGGTGCATTTAAACATTTTATGTGGTCTATATTCAGAATGACATGATTTGTTGTTAAATATTTTGAGATATTATTCCACTATTATGTTTTTTTTAATAAATACATACAAGGAACTGTACATAACCCGTATGTTGTAAGATGAATGAATGACAGATCGGTAAAACTTGTTCATAACCCCAACGGTTATTATTTTTTACACTGTTTTATTAAATTTCATTATGATATTATAGATATAGTTAATTTTAAGCAATGAATAAAACATGATATAAAATATAAAAAATATTATATATAAGCATTATAAGCTCTTTATTTTTAATGTTTAATTCTATTTTGTAAGTAATGAATTTGAGCCAGAAGTGTTGATTTAATTCATATGGATCAAAATTAATCACGTGACTCAAAAGATCCGATGGACGGATAGTATAAACGATGTTTTCAATGTGTCATTTTCAAGTGATCTGACGTATGTTCCTTCTGACGAACCACATTTCATTACTCAATCAGATCTGAATGATTTGATACGGGTAAAGCAAAGAAAAGTCACAAATTTTGGGATCTCGATTAAAAGAATGGAATCTTTTACATTATACCACAATAATCTCTGTATTGAAGAATTGTCACGTAAAATTCAGTTCATTTTACAAAGTTGAAAGAAATTTCTGTTACTGTACTGATGTAAATCAACTTTTATATGAAATGAGTATTGAATATATCTACGCAGAATGGCGATTGTTTAACGACTCGTCGAAAACAAGTCTCAAAACCGTTTTACTTCTTTTTTAAATTCCAATAGCTCATTCTACAAACACAAGAGAAACGTATGACAGTATGTCAACTATATTAAATCTCATTCAATATTCAAATTATCTTTGGCAAATCTGTGGTGACCTTAAGGTTATTTTCTTATTACTTGGAGTGCAACTTTACCAACTATTGTTGTTTTTTGTGTCTGTGGGATAGCCGAGCAGTTCAGCATCGTTACCGAATAAAAGAATAGCAGCCACGAAGCAGCATTGTTCTTGAAGAATTTAATATAAAATTTGAGCCGTTAGTGGATTCTAGTTTGGTGATTCTACCTCCTTTACATAATAGATTAGGATTGATTAAATGGTTTGTTAAAGCACTAGAAAAAGAAGGTAACTTTTTTAAATACTTAAGGGATAAGTTTCCAAAGCTGCCTGATGCGAAAATTTGCGAACGAATATTTATTGGTCCACAAGTTAGGAAGCTGTTCAAAGATGAGCTGCCAGCATGGACTTCTTGCAAATATTTTGTGGGAAATCAAAGGAGCGAAAACTTCCAAGATATCGTGGCTAATTTGCTAAAAAACTATATAAATTTAGGGTACCGAATGTCACTCAATGTTCATTTTTTTGCATCTATATCTTTTTATAACTTCTGTATAACAAATTTTCTAAATACAATATTATTGTTTATCTGCTAGCGGAGTATGATTATAACTCTAAAACTGGACGTGTTGGAAAGAATTGGTTTTTGGTTATGCCTTCAGTTAAAGACTCACAACTGTACACCCATTTTTACAACAATTATTAAAAAAAAAATTGTCTGCTAGTGTAATTTATAATTAAATAAAACATTTCATATATGTGGCTACAAGGTCGTATTATTAAAAACGCAAGGAACAAATTTTGATAATGACTAAAAAATACAATTTAGAAATGTGGATTAATTTTTATTTAATGTACGAATATCTGTGCGTCACAATAATACCTCTGTTTGATAACTCAGCTATTTGTTTATTTATTTATAGATTATGTACATCAACAATGAAACGTATCTCCAAAAAGATTATTTAAAAATTAATTACATATGAACGGAACTAGTCATGCTTATTGCAGTAAATTTAAAACGAGATACTATAAATTTCATAAGTAATATCCTGTATGAGACAAGTATGAATTCCAAATCATTTTTTTTATGTTCCTCGCTATAGTATTTAGCAATACGTAAAGTGAGAAGTTACAGTATATCATGAATATAACATAGATATGCATTCTACATTGTATATGCAGAGAAACAACATACTACAATAAATATCTCGTTGGTATCGCGCTCCGTTAATAGAAGCTGCCGTTGATAATCTCATAGACATTTATTATCTAAGTTGCTAAGTCATCTTAGCTATCTGCATTGTCAATATGCACACGTCGCACGCTGACGAGGCTATAGTAGGCCGGAACACGAGGCCGTGTGATGAAGAGTTATACAGTATGTTTACTAAACATGCAGCTAAAATTCAGTCAGATTATTCTTTGGCCTATTCTATGATTTTCTTGTCTATTGATAATTTTTGAAAATAACCTTCATTTTGAAGATGCAGGGCGATAAAAGCTTTACCAAAAGAAAACAATGTTTATATTATTTTTATATTTTTGCTGTTACATGTACCGAATTTTCATCTACAAAAATTGCTAAAACTGATTAACATCAACTAGAATGAGTAAATTTAATCTTATTTATGTCTGGCGATCGAGCAGGCTATAAGTGGGGTAATCCTCAACCAAGCCAGCTATCTTCAAATATGACGTTTAGAAATTCACGAACAACCACACTGAAATGTGCTAATGCACCATTATCGATAAACCAAATTACAGTACAATTCTCCTTGCCATTGGTAAATCCTCCAGCAACGCAGATACTGCTTCTTTCAAAAAATGTTGATATACCTCACCGACAGCTCACTTTGGTAGAAGCACAGATTCAATTAGCCAGTCACCAGCAATTCTAACCAAATGCTTAAGAAAAATTAACGTTCAATGTGATCTTCTTTTACATCAAGTAGATTTTAATTAGTCCAGACATGGTTATTGCGCAATATCCTACTTGCATTTCTTGAAAAATGTATTTTGTCAGTAAAAGATCAGTGCCAGTATTTGATGGATTTGAGCCAATTTATGCAGAAGCCATTGTAGGATTTAGTGTCTGAATATGATGAATATGGTGAAATACAGGCACGGCCACTTATTTTTTTAAGGGCCTATAACTAGCATTCAAAGCTTTTGCTCCTTTAATATTGATGAATGCTTTGGGAAGTTTTTCCCAACAGGATCATGCCATGCCTTCAATGAATTTCAATTGACAAGACCCTACATAAAATGCATATCAGTCATCAAAGTATTTGTATAGGGAGTCATATTAAAGAGCTTCAATAATAAACAACAAATTATCAAACGAAAATACGAGAAGCAATCAATTTTTACAACTTTACAATAGAGAACATGACAAGTCACAACGGAGGCGTAACCACCAACGTATCACGGTTTAAATAATGGTGTTTATTGATATTTAGACTATCCTCCTCTGCAGTGCCATTCCTAACCCCTTTGGCGCCCCCCGTCGCTTTCTCTTTTCCTATCCTGCCCTCAACAATTGTTTTATTTGAAGGCACAAAATGTACTTAATAACAAGTTTGTACCTTAAAGTATAGGAAAATAAATCAAAATAAGTACATATAGTATTTTCATCGTAAGATTAGGTGCACGTCATCAATGACGTTTGCACAATGTTGTCAAGCTGATACATATAAAATATAAAAATGATATAAACAACTGTCAAATTAGAAGTATAGGTTACGAAAACCAATTAGTCTATTGCAAGTTTTTATTGAGGCTGATGCATTAATTACTAAAACAAACTAAACGATTAAAAAATATGATTGTATTACATAAACAAAAATCAGTTCATAAAATGATTCACTAATTTTCGATTTTCAATGGCAATTTTATCGCAAACTGTATTTATTTCTAAGCATAAAAATCGATATCTAAAAAAAGTATGATCTTAATAATGCTTTAAAGATTTGTCAGAAATATGTGAAAAATGAACTTTAATATTAAGTAATAAATAATCAAACGCAGGAAGTAGACTTTATTATTATATTAGTGACAGATATTAAATACAAAAGCATAAAAAAAGTAATATTCAATCTGACAATTCATCTTCACTTGAACTGTCCATATTCACATTAATAATAAATTCCCCAGGATCTTCATGATCAACTGCAACTTCCCTCTCCCACCATTTGTATATTTCACTCTCTCTGTGTTGTATTGTTTTTCTCCAAGTCTCGGGTGTGACAGATTTTAAGGAATTTTGCCATGTTTGTTGTACACTTTCTATACCTACATCGTCCATGCTCTCCAATATGTCTAGCATAATAACGTTTTGTTATACCCCAAATGTGCTCGATGGGGTTAAAATGCAGTGCTATGGTGGAAGACGGAGTATCATATGACCATACTGTTGTGCAAGTTGATCTACTTCATAAACAGCGTAAGGTTTATTTCTGTAGAAAATTAAACTTTATAGATGAAGATATATGAAAACAGTTTGATGCTACTCACTTGTCAACTAATTGAAGCAGTTGAATTTTCAATAAACTTTCATCATAATCAATATTGTTTTCCGTTAACCACTGTTGAATGGCAGCTTTGATTGATGCAGCTGTGGGTGGCTTATTTAATATTGTAGTATGGTAACTAGCATTATCTAAAACTATTGCAGATGGCCTTTCAAGATGGCGAAGCAGTTGGTGCTCAAACCACCGCAAATAGTTAGTTCGGTTCATCACTCCATGATAGTCATCAGAGGTACTTGCAGATGGAAATACAAGGTCTGCACCATCAATAAAACCATCTGAGTTTCCAGCATGCAATACAATAAATCTAGAATATATGCATATGTTAGTAATTAAGTAACTAATATAATCAGTTTGTTACCTTTTTCCACAATTTTTGATTTGCGATCGCTTCTTACATCCTCATCTTGCCCTGATCGTGCCACCGTGCCATCTTGAAATATCCATGTTTCATCAGTAAAAACAAACTGATAATCTCCAGACTGTTTTATACGACTATATTCTGATAAAAAGTTTACACGTTTCAAAGCAATATGTGGTCTTTCCATTAGTGCTCGTTTTGGATCATCCGTTTTGTAATAAAAGCCTATATTTTGGAGGACTTTCAACAATGAAGTTTGTCCACCTGTGAAAATATCCTTCTCACGAAGTACAATACCCAAGGATTTGAGAGTAATATTTTGCTCTGTAATTATTCATAAATTAAGTGCATTTTAGTACAATACATATTTTAGAAAACATACTGTTTCTGTGCATATCATACACAGCATTTCTTATAGCGCACTCAGCAAAGTTGTCAACATCAACAACAGGCTTCCCTTTGTCACGCTTGCGTTTGGAACTGACAAGCACATTTCCTTTTTTGACCTCGGATGAAATTTTACTTACAGTTGCCAAGCTTACACCCAAAGTTATAGATGCTCGCTGTAAATATATAAATAATTGTAGTACAGTATATGACAAAAATGTGTGCTGTTTACCTCTCGTACTGAAGATAAAGGTAATACAAGTTCACCATGGTCACGTTCTGATTCAAACTGTGCAACTGTAGATGCAATCATTGATTTGCAACGACTACAACACGCTTTTGGCACAATTGTATATGAATAAACGTTTTTTAGTTATGAAAGTAACTGTTTTGTAAAAAGCAGGATTCAAAAACGGCAAAAATTAATAAAGAACACGTCTGAAAATATTTGGTGCGCTATAACCTAAATGACAGAACGGTATTTGACAACACTGCCCTGCTTACTTTCAGTAGTGACAACTGTTAAAAGTGCGGTAGAGTTGGGTAGAGTATTAAGGTTGCATTTATAAGAGATGGCGTTATAGGTACTTAGTATTTGGTATATTTGTCATTCCGAAAGTTCTGTTGATGACGTGCACCTATTCTTACGATGAAAATACTATATCATGAAAATTCTATTAATTTTTATTAGTACTAATAACTTTAATAAAATACAGATACATTTCATTAAAGATGTAAACTTCCTATACAGGGTTATGATAAAGTAACGCACAAAATTCATAAAACGTACAATGTTCATTTTTGAAAAAAATGCAAAAATACGTCAAATTTGTCAAAGTTATGACGTCATCAATATTTTTTTTAAATATGAAGCTTGTTTTTTTTTACTTTATTTGATAAAGCTTGTTTTTCTGCATTATAAAGAAATAATTGAAGTAGGGGTTTAATAAGTCTCTCTCTCTCTCTCTCTCTCTCTCTCTCTCTCTCTCTCTCTCTCTCTCTCTCTCTCTGTGTGTGTGTGTGTGTGTGTGTGTGACCACGATAGCGGTCAAACCGCTATAGATATCTATTCCAAATTTCGTATTTACGTGTATAATCTCCCTCTTGAGAGCTGGTTAGTTTTTCAGTAAAATCGGTAGACCGGAAGTAGTAGTTTACTTCAGTAAAAGAATCGAATTTTGTGAATATTTCGTCAATTACTAAGTTTAAACAAATTTATAAAGAATTCACATGTACTCAAAATTAAATTTGAGAAAAACTGTATTAAAAATTTTTTTCGAAATTCCTACCGGAAGTAGGACTTTTACTCTTATTAAAAATCAGTTTTTTGCGAATATCCCGCAAATCATGCTTTCTAGACAGGCACATTACGAGTATAAAAGTATTTAAAACATAATTTTAAATATCTTTTGTATAAAAAAAATTTAAAAATTCGGGTACCGGAAGTAACATTTTTACTCTTACCGAATAGCGAATTTTTGCAAATATGTCGTAAATTATGCATTTTGTATATATTTATCAAGAGTGCAAAAGTATTTAGAGTTAGATTTGCAATGTTTTTTGTATAAATGAAATTTCAAAATACGGACCGGAAGTAGCACTTTTACTCTTAGCGAGTAGCACTTTTTTTATAATATCTTGCAAAGTATGCATTCTATAGTGATTTATTAAGAGAATAGAAGTACTTAAAATAGGATTTTGAATAATTTTTATAAAAAAAATCTAAATATTCTATAATTCGAAACGCTCATACGTATAAGAAAGCATGCCGCCCCTCTGATTTTGCCGCTCCGTGCAAGTGCACATTCTGTCCCCCCGCACGGAACGGCCCTGCTCCTCTGACTACAAATATTCTGTTCCTTCTAATCGGATTAGTATTGTCTCTTTCTTGAAAAGTGTAGAGCTTGTATTGATGGCTGTAATAAAACGCAAAAATAATAATCCTTAAAGGTGAAAATATACGACTTCCATTTGTCGTACTTTTATTACTTTATCATAAGATTATAAATATATGATTTTTTTAATATAAAAGTTCTGTACAATACCTGCGAATGCGTACTGGGAAGATTATATATTTGTAAATTACCGAGCAAGAATAATTTGATTTGATTAATTTTAAGATCCAGCGTTGCAAAATATTTATTCTAGATTACTGCGTGTTAAGCCTACGATCTTACTGGAATCATTAAGGCTGAAGGGAGATAAAATCGCTAATTTTGTATATCGGGGATTACACAACGTATAATTCCTACATAATGCCATATTTCCCAATGTTCGACAACAATTTTGCAAACGCAGATAACGCTTTGCGTTGTCCGTAATGGATAATCTTATGAGTATCTATTTAAACTTCTTCATTTACATCCCTGAACTAATTCTTCGTTTATATTATATATACTCATTCTGGGCTTGGAAATGAAAGGGATGAATTTCTTTTAATTTGGAGATATGAGCATGTATCAAAATTTTATGTTTTGACTGCTTTTTTACTTAGATAATATTAATGCACAGACGATACACGTAAATACATGCAGAGGAATTATTTGCATTAAATCATGGAAATAGCCTGTCTCTCCAGAACAAGAAAAATATTGTTTTGTAGATGAAGGTTTTCTTAAAGTACTCTTTATTTTAAGAATAATAATAATAATAAACGTCTTTATTACGTATGAGGAAATGTACAAAGTACAAATAATGAAAATACAATGATAGGTAGAAACGCAATCGCAAGGCGAACCCCTGTAGAAACTGCTTACTTGACCTTGGTAAAAGAAATAAGAGCAATATGCACCAAAAAAGAAGATCCTGCTTAAAACTAACATAGCCTAAAATTCGATGATGAGCACCATAAACTAAAATGAATAATATAATAATAAAACATAAAAGTCACTTGCAAGTGAACGTCCATATCGCTAACCAGCAAGCAGCATGCGTCAACCAACTACCGCGATAAAAGGTGTGACTTAAGTCTAGATTTGAACTTGGATACTGTGAGGGGCTTAAACACAGATGGTAGGGGATTGTAATTGCAGCATACCTGATACGTAAAAGATCGTTCATATAGGGAAGTCTTATGGGGCGTGGGAGAGATTAATCCACGAAATCTGGTGGTCACACTGTGTACATCTGATCTAAATCTAATCCTATTATACAAATATGGTGGAGACCTATGCAAAAGTATACTATGACAGAGACACAATGCTTGCAACCTCCTACGTCCCGCCATGCACAACTAGCCCGCATCACTCAACTTGTGAGAGATGTGATCAAATTTTCGTATATTGTAAATGTATCGTTGGCAAGCATTTTGTAATGTTTGAATTCTAAAGCTGGTAAAGAAATCCAATGACCCATGATACATTGTTGGAGTAAGAAAAATGCGACAAAACAAAAGCCTCACACAACATTTTCTTCACTGATTCATGAAGAGTACGCCAGTAAGGGTATAGTTTCTTCAAATTAATATAATCAGTGGCAATATATTTGGATATCTGATCCTTATATCTGAATGTATTGTCAATGTAGAGACCAAGACTCCTCACTCTATTCACAACCAGTAAATGTATATTATCAATAACAATCTCTAAAGTTCTGCCAATGTTGAAGCAAGTCTTTTTAGGACCGAACAGGACGACTTGCGATTTCTCCGGATTTATATGAAGGCTGTGATTGACAGATGCATCAAATAGATTTGAAAAATCGGTTTTAATTCTGTGCATAGCAGCTTGCCATTCAGATGTGGGAAAGGAGTAATAGAGCTGAGTATTATCAGCATACATATGTGATTTGCAGTGCTCAATCAAATATACATACTCGTAGTTTTCCTTCAAACCATTGGCTAGTTAAAATTATGTAGTTATTCCATTTGTTTAAACCAAATTAAATAACTAAAGTCAGAAGTTATGGAAAGTTATACCAGGTGAATCGTTGTCGTAACTTAAATAACATGTAGAATGTGTACTTTCTTAAGAAAATTCTCTCCGCATTAATTTTTTATGGATTATTAATGCAATTGAATTTATGGTAAGCGTTTAGAATGATGCCCACTGTAATGAAAATGCCTTTACTACTCTAGGCTTTAATCCAGTGAAAGAATCAAATAAACAAACTGACAGTGTAACGTAACTATGAAAGCATAATCATAACATCCCCCCCCCCCCGCCCCATTAATGTTCATTGGAATGGTATCTTTGGGTGGTCGGCGAACTCTTGAGCTCCGTTGGAAATTCTGTATCTTTCGGGTAGTCGGCGTAGTCTTGAGCTCCGTCGAGGAAATTCTTGCATTGTTTCATCGGACACCACACCATTGTTATTTTGTTCTGTCTGGTCTTCTTGAACGTTCACTTCTTCAGTATTATCTTCACTAATATCATTGACTTCTTCAGCATATACATTGTCTTCAGAAATTAAGTATAGATTACCTCTCGGTGCTAAGTGCTTTAAAGATACAGTCATTTTTCTTCCATCATGATTCCAGACCAAAGCATATTCTGGATTTGTATCTACTATTTGTACTTCTTCAACCAATGGATCATACTTGCTTTTCCGAACGTGCTTCTTTAATAGAACAGTATTATTTGGAAAAAGCCATGTCGGTAAGGAAGTACTGTAAGTAGCACGGCGTTGATGATTAAACACATGTTCATGTGGAGTACAGTTTATAGCTGTACAAAGTAACGATCTAATAGAATGAAGTGCATCTGGCAAAACAGTTTCCCACTTTTCAACACTGATATTTCGAGTCTTGAGTGCCAAATTTACAGTTTTCCAAATAATTCCATTGTAACTTTCCACTTGACCGTTGCCTTCGGGGTTGTACGGTGTCGTTCTACTTGTGGCTACCCCTCGAGAATGAAGATAAGTAGTTAGTTCCTGAGATAATAATGATGTCCCACGATCTTAGTGAATATATGCAGGTAAACCAAAGATCGAAAATAGTTGATCCATACACTCGATTACTGTTGGAGAGTTCATATTCGCACATGGAAATGCGAATAGAAATCTAGAGAATTCGTCGATAATCACAAGAAGATATTTATTTCTAGAAGAGCTTGGAATAGGTCCCTCAAAATCAATGTTCAGTCCTTCAAAAACTGAAGTAGCCTTTATTAAATGGGAATTATTACTTTTGAAGAATCTTGGCTTTATTTCCGCACAGATGGGACAAGATGAAGTCATCTTATGAACATCTTCTAAAGAGTAGGACAAATTTCGGCATCTTCTTAAATGATACATTCTTCTTACTCCCGAATGAAACACTGATGATTGGAGTTCAAACAATTTATTGGTACCATTGCTTGCTGCGCAGATATGAGAAAAAGCATCAGGAACTGTATTGTCAGCTCCTGGACGGTATGTTATATCGTAACTGTATGAAGCTAATTCTAACCGCCATCTCATAATCTTCTCGTTTTTGATTTTACTGGAATGTTTATTAAACATAAACGACACTGATTTCTGGTCAGTGATGAGCTTAAAATGACGCCCGATCAAAAAATGTCGCCATTTTCGTAATGCTTCTACAATTACGTATGCTTCCTTTTCAACTGAAGAGTGTCGGCGTTCAGATTGTGTTAAAGTTCTGGAGAAAAAAGCCACAGGTCTACTTGCTTGACTAAAAGTCGCTGCAATTGCAAATTCAGAGGTATCAGTCTCGACCATCAATGGTACGTCATCAATGACTGTCCGTAAAAGAAAATTTGCAATATCATTTTTAAGCTGTTCAAAATTATTCACAGTTTTTCCCATTGGAGGAAATTCCTTTGCAATTACTAGTCTACGTATTTTACTTGAAAATTTTGGTATTCATTCCGAATAGTGCGCAAACATTCCAATATCTCGTTTTAATGCGGGCGCGTTTTCAGGTACAGGTTTAAAAGCGGCTTCAATCTTTCCGGGTCTGGTTTTAAAGTTTTATGTTCAATAAGATATCCTAATAAATTTATAGATGTTTTAGAATATTGACATTTGTTCTCGTTCAGTGTCAAACCATATTTGTTTACTGCATTTAGAAATTGATTTAAGTTGTCATCATGTTTCAGTTTATTTTCTCCACAAACGGTAACGCCGTCCAGATAAGCAAATGCCTCCTTAAAATATTCTTTTCTAATTATATCGTCTATTACCCGCTGAAAACATGATACGCCGTTAGTAACGCCAAAGGGTATGCGAGCAAACTGGTACAATCGCCCCCCGGCTTCAAATACTGTCAAAGGTTTCTCGCTTTCCCGGATCGGTATCTGATGATATGCACTCTTGAGATCAATGGTACTAAAAACTTCATATTTTACAATTTTTGATACAAGTGAATTTGTTGACAGTGTGAAGACTCTATCACCATACGTCTTTTATAATTTTTGTTTCTTGAAATTAATACCTGTGCAGGCTAAGGTGAACCACTCTCTTCAATTATTCCATCATTTAGCAGCTTCTCGATTTCTTCACGAATAAACTTTTCATCGTCTTCAGAATATCGTTTAGATTTTGTAGCGATTGGCTTACAGTTGGTTGTCAAATTTCCAAAAAGTGATGGAGGATCAATTCTAGCTGAGATCAAAGAACATATCGATAGTGGAGGTTTGGACCCTCCAAAAATAATATCAACTTGCGAATGATGTCATGTATCTATATAATCCCATGTATCTATTTAAACCAAATTAAATAACTAAAGTCAGAAGTTATGGAAAGTTATACCAGGTGAATGGTTGTCGTAACTTAAATAATATGTTGAATTACATTGAAAATGTGTATTTTCTTAAGAAAACTCTCTCCGCATTAATTTTTTTATGGATTATTAATGTAATTGAATTTATAGTAAGGGTTTATAATGATGCCCACATAACAATATTAAAATATACATCATTTTCTTCTATATGTTAATATTGATTTTTTTTCCGACAATAAGATGAAACTTTACTTTACAATAGATTTAATATATTGATACAACGTTGGTTTACATGTATACTAATTTATCCCTATTTATTAAAGAAAAATATTTTAATATAAAAGAGAATATGCTTGCATCCATAAGAAAGAATCCATGCATCTTGTGTTGTTAATTAATAGCTTCTCTATTGCATAAATCCCATGTATCTATATAGAACAAATGCAGGGACCATATAATTATTTTATTTCTACAAATAGATATATGATTGATACTTGCAGTAAACACTTTTTAGTTTAAATTAAATGAATCATATCAAAACAATATTTATTATCAAATTAAAATGTATTTCTCTCGGTGCAACTGCAAAATATTGCAGTTGAAATTACAGTTAACATACCTTGTTACGAGCACTTATCTAATAATTCGGCAGTGTATTCTTTAGGCAACCTATAATATTATACATATCATTCCTTTTCTGATACTTTGGAGAAAACTGGAAAGCACAATATAATAAAACTTTTTTCCCTGTAGCTATGCTTTTTGTTAAAAACGATGTTCTTCTAATTGTAGAATGTTGAAAGTGGGCGTTAAGTTTGAAAGTTACGGGAATTTCAACAAGCAGTTACAAAAATACAAAAATGAAATGTTCAATGATTACTGGATTAGAGATTCTAGAACCATCAAGACGCAGGCTAAAAGATATCCTGAAAGTGTGGCAGCTCAAGCAAAACAAGACTTAATTTACCATTATGTAAGAATAGCTTGCATTAAAGGTGGCAGAATGCACACTCCTAGGAATAAAACAAAAAACACATTTACATTTAGGCAGAAGTGTCCAGCCGGTATGTTTTTAAAATTAACTTCCTGTGGGATATTTGTAGAGATAAAGGTACTGAATGAAGATCACACTCATCCGGTATCACTAACTTTATTTAAAAGTTTACCCCAGCAAAGACTGAACATTTCAAATCAGCTTAAGGTTAATTCAGTACCAGCATTGCAGGCTCGCGCCAACAAAAAAATCGTACAAAATGATATGATTAATGAATCCGGGTGCCTTGTGACTTTGAAAGACTTAACAAATCTAAACAGAAAACCACATAACAGAATGAAGTTTGATGAATGTATATCAATTTTACGAAATACTTACAAATGTGACGTTCATATTAACGTTGATGTGGAAGCAAATTTAAAATACTTCTATTTTCAAGATCCTGAGATGAAACATATGTTTGACTCTTATCCAGAAATAATTTGTCAGCGGAAGATTTGTATTCTAGACTTTTAAGGAATTTCGCCTTTAAAAAGGTTCAACAACAACTTGAATCTATGACTAAATGCAAAGATTTTCAATTTATTGAAGAAGAAAAATATCCTGCTCCTACTATTGAAGGTCTTCTAGAGGTAAAACACCTTATAGTTGTCAGTGCATGTTTTGGACCTCCGTCCAGTTACCTTGTCTCCACATCCTCAAACCTCGATCTATGTGCAGCCACTCTTTATTTGATGAAAAACATTTGCTTGCAACGATGGAAGAGAACCTCAGATGCTTACACCACGCGCTGTCGCTCATGGTGCATGTCATCTTCGTGGTTTATAGCCATAACACGCGAATCGAATATTATATGTACTTTATCTACAACTTTCACGGAAAGAAACTGATATTGACATAACGATTGAGTTATAACCATAACTCAATCGCTGTCATTATTATTCAACTGACTGAATAATCACTGTTATAACTTGCCAAAATTATCTTAGTATTCATAGATTATGCGACAGTTGTAGATAACATTTCAAAATTAGTTGGAAATTTTTAGTTATAAGTGTTGTAAAAGGGGGTGGAGATTCAATCACATATGCACATAACCGCCGGTAGCGATACGATATGCCGGTGCCGGCAACCATACTTAAAACCGGCGCCGGCTACGGAGGCACTTCCATTTAAAAAACGTATCAATTTTTATAGTCGAACAATTAATGTTCCTCATTATTTTCTTACCTTTAGCAAGGGAACGGTGACTTTGCATAACGAAAACTAAAATACATATTTTTAACATGTTCAAAATATCTGTAGAAATTGAACTGGGATATGATAATTCTTAATGTAAATTAAATGTGAAGTTATCGTCAGATATAAAAGGAAAATCAATGCAAATGATGCGTTGTGAAACGCATGCAAAAGTAGCAACGTCAAAGAGTGATTACGATAAATGAAATCTATTGCAATGATTTGCTTAATACTACTTAATAGGCATTTTCATCATGATTAAAAGCCATTCCAAGTATTGAATAATATTTCTCGATTAGATACCATATAATACAGGAATTTACTATATTCGTAGAAAAAATATGGCATAATTACTTCTATTTCTTATCTATAAATTAAATTAAAATAATATAATTCAATAACATGACAAATCGACAAATTGATGTTTATCACGTCATTTTACCGAAGTAGTAGAGCGTATTATAAAATGTAAATGATGTAAATTTGCGTTACATATAAGGTATGAACTGATCAGCAACCGACATTTAACTAATTCTAGTAAAAAAGAATCACTTGAGATGAGAAATTTACCGGCTAATCAGAACAGCCAATCTGCCTGCATATCATACTATGGCAAATTTAAAGTTTAGAATCAGAACCTAATGTCGCCATATGCGCTGTTATCATTCTAGAATATTCCAGCTTCATTTATTATTAATCATATTTCATAATTGTATATACGGTTGTCTTTCTTTTCAATACTCTACACAGTAAAGAATTTAACAAAGTAAATAAGGACGTGATCTTGTTTTAGTATCCAAAGTAATGATGGCCGATTGCAGCATCGCTACTTAATATCATGTTTAGTTAAGTGCCACTTAAATTAAAGCTCGGCTTAAAGACGAATGCATTGCACCAACGGTTAATTTCGCTACTTAGTTAAGCTTGCGAAAGTATTTGGCAACATCGAATTTTAATGAAACTTTTAGTTGTTATAATAATAATAATAGTTTATTCGTTGTAATTACCATTACAAGAATGTCAGTAAATTAATTATAAATGCACAGTTAGCTGTATATGACAATAAAATAAACAACAACAACAAAACAATAATGTGTATATAATGCACATTTCTAAGCCATTAATGTTCTAAGTCACACTTTAAGAGCTCTTCTATTGAATAAAAACTGTGATAACTTAAAATATCCTCCACTTCCTTTTATGAATAATGTGTCCCTCTGTTCAAGATGGTTCTTGATTTTGTTATACAGTTTGGGCCCCCAGTAGTCTACATAGCGTTGTTTCGTTTGCAGGCGGTGATATGGAATTTGGAACTCTTTTCTGTGGCGGGTTTCGGAATTATGATGCCCTCCATTCAATATATACTTTTCTTGATTTTTTCCTAACGTATTTTATCTATGTAAGTATAAATAGGCAAGGCAAGGTCAGTATTCCTTCTTGTTTAAAATGTTCCTTACAACTATCCGTGTATTTCAAATTATAATGAGCTCTAATCGCTTTTTTTGTAAGTAGAAGATTCTTGTTGCTGCAGGTGATGTGCCCCAAAACAAAATTCCGTAGCTTATTCTACTGTGAAAGTTCGCAAAATAGGTAGATTTTGAAGCGGCATGGGTAGCAATAGTCTTCAGTCTTCTTATGGTATATACGTATAGCTATCGTTAGCGAGTTAGCTAATTCTGATATGTGCATGTTAGGTGAGTTTATTGTCAATCGTGAGCCCCAGATATCGAATGGCGTGGGATGACTGTTCATTTCTTGCTGAGAAACAGAGATGCTGAGTTTTCTCTTCATTTAATTTTAGTTCATTATCTTGGAACCATTTTGTTATTTCTTCCATTACCCGTTTGTTCTCCTTTCCAATTTCGTCAATCGACTCTCCAGTTACTACGTAAGATGTATCATCAGCATAGAAACAATTTTGTTTAGGTGTTATATTTTTTAGGAGATCATTAACATACATCACAAATAAAATTGGTCTCAATATCGATCCTTGTGGTAATCCATTATGAATTGGTTTGGTATTTGGTATAGATTGACCATCCCGTAAATTTAAATGCGTTTTGCCATATTCGGTTCATGTTTTAGATGTGTTTTACTGCTTTGTAAGTTTTTCCAAAGGTTAATTACGAATGCATGGTGATAGTAATATATTTTATTGTTATACCTACTTTGGCACTTTGCCGTGATCGTTCAATGTGAATACTATTGCTGTTACTATTTTGTTCAATAAAAATTTCCAATAAAATATTAAAATGTCTAATGAACCAGGAATAAAAAGAATCAGATCAGTAAATTTTTCTACATAACATACAACACTTGAGCTTCATGTGATGTATTATGTTGTTTTTTTTCCCAGGCCTGTCTGACTAACGTCTCCAGTTTGCACCGCAGCCAATAAGGCTTATTGTGTTCAACCTGTGTTATTTATGTTATCCACTCCAGTGAGGTTGTATCATGTACAACTCTGTACAGGTCCTATACTGGGTGTCTCTTGAGCATCTCTGGATCTACGTTCAGTTGCCCAAAGATGCGCTGCCTCCTGTGATCCAGTGCCTTACAGTTTACCCGGATATGCCCAACTGTTTCTGGTTCCTTGCTGCAGAGTCTACAACTAAGGGCTCCATACATTATTATGTTAAACAGACGGCTTTTTCTTCATGTCATGAAGCATATTGTAGAAAATAAGAAACCAGATGCTGTCAGTAGTAAAGAAAAGGAAGCAGCCTGGCTAGACATTGAAAAATTATTTAATGCACAATCTCCAAGTGCAATTTATAGAAATGCAGACAATTTAATGAAATTCTTTGAGAATTCGAAAAAAATAATACATAATAAGGCAGTTGCAAAAGAAAATGAAGACATATTAAAAAGAGGTGTTGGATTTAGCGATAGGTATCCTGATGATCCAAATAAAGATCTATTACAGTCGATTATGAATCAGAAAATGGACAACAAAATTCATACGACAAAGGTAAAGGTATGTAACTGAATAAATAAAATTCGTAAACTTGGTTTCAAAAATTATTTAATAATATCACTACAATATCGTTTCGTCAAACTTTGGCTTCATCAGGTGATGAGTAACTGAATAAACAAAATTATGACAACATAATATATAGGTTCACAAAAGCATGGGATATGAGTGGGGGTATTTTATAAACTATAGCATTGTAACAACGGGGAATAATTGAACTGAGTCTGAACGTTTAAAGCACGACCTAATTTACTGTATCTATTAATTTCTAAGGTTTCTAATAAATTAAGTTTCTGTCCTTTGTCTTGTACATGTAAAACTTTGAAATCTCTATTGAATTCGTGTTTTTCATCTATACAATGCGTTGCGAAAGTAGAGTCCGTTTTTTACGCATATAACTTTTTTCATGTTCCCCGGTCCTTTGTTCAAAAGTACGGCCTGTCTGACCCACATATACCTTATCACACTCACAAGTCAACATATAGACCCCCGATTTCAACCTTTTATCCGTTTTATTTTCATCGTTTCTAATATATTTTTGAACTGAATTATTAGTTTTAAATGCGATTGACTCGTTTTTAACGTTTTTAATTAGTTTACCTATTTTTATTGATGTATGTCCTATATAGGTGAAAGCATTATATTTGTTATCTGAATTTTCTTGTATTTTTGGATAAATTAACGAAGAAGCCCGCTTTTTTCGTTTTCGTGCAAGAATATTGTCTACTAAATTTACTGTATAGCCGTTATTGCTAGCTATCGTGTAGATTCTATTTGGTTCTAATTCAAAGTTAGTTTTATTCATCGGTACATTAATTAATCTATGTATCATTGACTCATACGCTTATAACTTCTGTGACCAGGTGAAAAGAACTATTATGTATAGTAGTACCGATGAATAAAACTAACTTTGATTAGAACTAAATAGAATCTACACGATAGCTAGCAATAACGGCTATATCGTAAATTTAGAAGACAATATTCTTGCACGAAAACGAAAAAAGCAGGCTTTTTCGTTAATTTATCCAAAAATACAAGAAAATTCAGATCACAAATATATTGCTTTCACCTATATAGGACATACATCAATAAACTAATTAAAAACGTTAAAAATGAGTCAATAGCATTTAAAACTAATAATTCAGCTCAAAAATATATTAGAAACGATAAAGATAAAACGGATAAAAGGTTGCAATCGGGGGTCTATATGTTGACTTGTGAGTGTGATAAGGTATATGTGGGTCAGACAGGCCGTACTTTTGAACAAATGACCGGGGAACATGAAAAAAGTTATATGGGTAAAAAAACGGATATAGATGAAAAACACGAATTCAATAGAGATTTCAAAGTTTTACATATACAAGACAAAGGACAAAAACTTAATTTACTAGAAACCTTAGAAATTAATAGATACAGTAAATTAGGTCGTGCTTTAAACGATCAGACTCAGTTCAATTACTCCCCGTTGTTACAATGCTATAGTTTATAAAATACCCCCACTCATGTCCCATGCTTTTGTGAACCTATATATTATGTTGTAATAATTTTGTATATTTAGTTATTCATCACCTGATGAAGCCAAAGTTTGGCGAAACGATATTGTAGTGATATTATTAAATAATTTTTGAAACCAAGTTTATTTATTTTATTTATTCAGTTAAATATCGAGTTTCAACATGTATCAGCCTCATCAATTAATTATTTAAAGGTATGTAGATGTTAATAATTTGTAAAGTCGTACCTTTAATCCTTTTGTTGCAGTAGTACACAGTAATAATAAAAATGACAATGAAGAGGCAATTATTATTAGAGTAGAAGCTGAAGATAACCCACAAAAAGAGGAATTTCTAAATAATTTAATATCTACACCTACTATTGTTGAAGGAAAACAGGCAAAGAATGCATCTTGGAGTGCTCGCCACAGAATAATAGCTAATTCTTTAGCAAGTTCACTCAAAATTAATGGAAATTTATAAAGAATTAGCTAATCTAAAAGTGGAATTAGTTAATTTAGAAACCTTAAAAAAGAAAATAAGAGCAAGAAATGAAAAAGGAAGAGCACCAATTAGAAAAAGAAGGCCTAGAAATAGATATTCAAATGAAGATATTAGAACTTGAAAAAAGGACAATTAGAAATACAATTACTCAAGAAGCAATTGTAATATTTGTATAGTTCTTACATAAATATTTGTACATTTTTGATTTTGGGTTTGAATTTTTCATTGCCTTCCTATCCTTCGTTTTAAGTTTAGTTTTAATTAACATTGTTTTTGTTTTATTTATTGCTTTTGAGAAATTCATATGAAAGTGTGGATGTAAATAACATGATTTTATCCATTATGAAATTTTAAAATATCACAAAAACAAATTTATATGTAAAATATCTGTGAAATATGTTTTGGAATACATAAGGAAATGTATTACAATAGTAAATAATGAGGCGTGGCCACCACACGACTTTCTTATACGTATGATATGAGCGTTTCAAACTATACAATCTTAAGAATTTTTTTATACAAAACTTATTCAAAATCCTATTCTAAGTACTTTTATTCTCTTAATAAATCGCTATAGAATGCATACTTTGTAAGATATTCGAAAAAAAGTGCTACTCGCTAAGAGTAAAAGTGCTACTTCCGGTCCGAATTTTGAAATTTATTGTATACAAAAAATATTGTAAATCCAGTTCTAAATACTTTTGTACTCTTGATAAATATATATAGAATGCATAGCTTACGACATATTTGCAAAAAATCGTTATTCGATAAGAGTAAAAGTGGTACTTCCGGTCTGAATTTTGAAATTTCTTTTATACAAAAGATATTGAAAATTATGTTTTAAATACTTTTATACCCGTAACGTACTTGTCTAAAAAGCATGACTTGCGAAATATTCGCAAAAAACTGATATTCGATAAGAGTAAAAGACCTACTTCCGGTAGGAATTTCGAAAAACTTTTTAAATAAAATTATTTTCAATTTAAATTTTAGGTATATATGAATTCTTTATAAATTTGTTTAAACATAGTAGTTGACGTAATATTGTCAAAATTCGATTTTTTCGCTGAAGTAAACTGCTACTTCCGGTCTACCGATTTTACTGAAAAACTAATCAGATCTCAAGAGGGAGATTATACATGTAAATACAAAATTTGGAATTGATATCTACAGCGGTTTGACCGCTATCGTGGTCACACACACACACACACACAGCCAGACACACACAGAGACACAGAGACATTTTTTAAAAACCACTTTTTTGGTATCAGGGGACTTCAAAACGTGGACATCTGCAAAAATCTCGAGGTCGAAAATTTTCATCATCACAATACTTCCTTATACTACGTATAAGAAAGTAAAAAGGTATACCTATATATTTAATAATGTGCCTAAATTACATTCGATTAAAATATTGATTAATAAATGTGTCTAGTATTATTTAAATTTTCTAGTCTTCCTGGAAGTGGAACTTCAGGGATATTATCCGAATTAAATCTCTTTAAAAAAGTATTCGTCTAAAATATCAAAGTAATCAGCTCTTTGATGTACATGACGCGATATTCCTACATTTATTCATTCCAATACTTCCATACCATCATCATAGGCATCAAACCCAACATCCATTATAGTGTAGTAATTAAACTCACGTAGTATCAATTTCTTCCGTTACCGGACTAATCGCACATAACCATAAATTACGTGTTTAAGCGTGACTTAAAATCTATAAGCCACAATTTTGCTGGCTTAACTTTAAGGAAAGCTTAGTGCTTAAGCTAAGATTAAATCAATGGTGCAATGAAAGTAAACTACACTTAAGCATTTAAGGTGAGCTTAGAGTTAAACCTTCATGGTGCAATCGGCAATGAGAGAGTTACGGAGAACATTAAACATAACATCAGTACTTAATGTGATAAATTTATATATTTTTTTAAAATACCATTCAAAATTTAAATTAAAAATAGTAAGAAAAACACTAATGAAATGCTGGACAACACCAAGCAACCAAACAAACAAATTCAAACCCAAAAAAATCAAAATGATCGACAACGATCACAGACTGCAAGTACTGTTAGAACAAACTGGCATTCAAAGTCAGCCACTATTAAAAACTTTCAAACAGTTATAGAAAAGCACAAAATTTTGTCAAGAAGCACACGTTGGGTGCTAAATTTGCTGTCCGCAGTTTTAGGCTCGATTCACACTGTGATACCGTTCACGGGTCAATCTCGCTCCGGTCTCGGTCCGATCAAATCTTGCTGTGTCCGCACTACTAGTCTCATATTAGTCTGGCTCGATCCTTGGACGACATAGGATGTTTTTTGAAATAATCAGATCAATTTGACTCGCCAAAAATGGCATTTAATTTTTCAGTTGAAGAATTAACAATAATAGCTATTATTTTGGATGAAGAGGATACAAATAAAAAAAATTGCAACGTAAAATTAAAAGAAGAAGATACATCCTAGTTTAATAAAGAGAAAAGAAGAAGGCGAATATCACACTTTATATCGCCATTTGATAGACGACGAAGAAAAATGTTTACAATATTGTCGAATGAACTCAGGAACATTTGAAATGATTTTGAAAAATCCGCATTTTGTTACTAGCCATAATAATAAAAAATAATGTAACGTCTCCCTGTACGATCGATGAAAGACGAGTTGAAGCAAAAGCGTATTCACACTGTCGGTACAAGCCATGATAAGTCCGATCTCGCTTCAGTCAAATATTCTTGTCGACGAACCGGTACTGGCGCGATATCGGATCGGAACTAGAGCGAGACGATAGTGTGAATTCTCTGATTCTTTCTTGTTTAAGAATGTTTGACCGAACCGGGAACGGAGCGAGATTGAACCGTGAATGGCATCACAGTGTGAATCGACCTTTATAGTAATGAAATATGGCACTACACAAAAATAACCATGTAATTTAATTATATAATAAATAATTTCGATGACTGATTAAATGTATCAAAACTTCTTCTGTATCCATATTTTAATTAATACTTAGCTATTCTGTTTAGTAGACAAAATGTAACTACGACGCATGTCAAAAAGTCTATGAATATTATTATTACAGTCTTAATATTGCTTTCGTAGGTTATATTACTTGACAGATAAAATTTTACACCATTTTGATTTATTAGCGCATGTCGTTAGCTGAAACAATTGTACTACATCTCGCAAATTATTAATTCTATACACACTAGTATTAAAGTATAAATTCTGATATATCTACGCACTCATTTGGTCTCAGTAGGAGACTGGCAAGTCAATGGAAAGAATTAATTTAATTTATCGGGATTTGGTAATTTACCAATACACATCAGAGGTAGGCTGAATAATAACTGCATGCAATAACGGTCTTTGTTGGCAACATTTTACATTTAAGCCTAGTTTCACCGGAGCTGAAGCACATTTCTCTTTCCCCAGAATTTTTCTTATAACTTTCCTCAAATTTTTTACTAATGTGTTACGTGGTGATACTTCTTTACAACAAATTTTCAGTTAGCGGATGCCATGTGTATTCTTTCCATCTTATCAGCTAACCTTCACTAGGAATGAAGGTGTCAGGTGCTTCAATTACTGGAAGCTTTTCGCTTACATACGAGTAGATAAACATGATATATACCTATACAATTATGTCTTTCCTTTTGAGTATATGAGAAAGCGTGTCTTTACTTTCTTCGTAAAAGGATTATAGAGACAGAAAACAGCACATGTTAATACAAATTGTCTTTGCTGATCATAATAACTTGCACAAAAGTGTTATGTTGTTATGACAGTGTGTACCTACACCTATTTTTAATTGTGATGATAGTCAATGTAATGGTTGATATTGTTTTCCAGTTGCTTGTCTCTCTTAGCCCATCTCAAGTTATTATTCTTTTTGTTACTCACATACATAAGTGTGTAGTGATACTGATTGGGTGTTGAAACACATATTGCTATAGCTATGTCTCAAATTAAAAATAATAATCTTATACTAACAGTAATTAATCAAAACAAAGTTAATACAAAGCAGCATAATATATAACAAATGCAGAGATTGCGTTGACATAAAAAAAACTACTTCAATAAATTTATAAATTCAATCCCTATAAACATTTGTATTATTTTTGTGAGTTCAAGCAGTGTTTTCTCCTCTATTTGCCGGCAACATTTCTTACTTAAATTAAATGGATAGGGTTACACAAAAAAAACTAAATCTCATAAAATATTTGTATTTTATTCAATACTAAATAGCGTCGATAAATAAATTCCTTTGCCACATGTGGCTGTAAAAGAAATTATCCTTTTACTTTCCAATCACAAAACAACAAAAAATTTCATATTTATACATGTACAAAAACACATCGCTATATAAATGCGCATAACACATTGCTTTTTAAATATATCATACAGATTCTTAAAATATAATATTACTCTTTGCTCCGTTTAAATTTTCTAATATTGTATAGTTTCAAAGAAATAAATTTTTCCCTTTACGACGCAGAAATTTCATTTCAACAAAGACATTCATTCTGACGAAATGCCCCTGAATATACAAAATCTCTAAAAGCAAAAAACACCTTGATAAGACTGTCACCAATCATCATATGCAAATATTTACACGTTGTACATATCACAAATTGGCTATTGTCCATCAAAAATGTTCGTACCTTTTACGTAATTAAATATACTTGAAATCCTTACTAAGATTTTATTTAATAACTTGTTAATAATGTATAGTTAACATTACTGACAAACATTCCCACGTTGTGCCATCAATGCCCTTTTAACATTATTAACAATACTCCCATGACTTGTTAAATTAATCTACTTATAGCAAAGTAAATAATATTTCTATTCAAATTATTAACAATGTTAATCGCTTTGCTAAAGATGAATATTTTCACATAGCATCTTTAACATAATTTATTTCAAGAAAAACTTACTTATAATGTTCATACATTTCATCAAATTCTTCTTGATATTGATCTATCATATTCATGATAATAAGAAAAAATGAAATTAAACTAAATGACAATAAACTAATTATAATATGATAAAATACTTATTGAAAATCAAAAATAACTTAATACATTTACTACAAATGATTTCTATGCAGTGTATCTGTACGCTTGCAATCATCAAACAGAGCAATTTAAAAGATTAGTAACTTCTCCCGAAGATCAGCGACTTCTCTAATATCGGCGACTTCTCTCCTCTCGGCGACTTCTCTTATATTTCCGTCGTTCCCGGTCTTTTATTCGTTCTCGGTCATCGGAAAAAACATTCTTCATCTGCAGCGCCACAATTCACGCACTAATGTTTGTGTTGGCATTGTCCTGCTCATATTTATTTTCTTCACGTTTTCCCTAGGCTGACATGTACCCATATCATTTTGACATTTAGAAATTACACAAAAATACACGCACATAAATTATTTATTATTGTTAATGTCTGTGCACATTTGCGATTTTCTTATCTTGGGTAGGTACATTCTTTTTTCCATTAACGCCATCCCTTATTATGTTTATAGATGAATTCGTTACCACTTTCATCATTGTTTAAATACTTTCTTTTTCCATTGTTTAACACTATTCGTATTTTCTTTTGCAGCCATCTCCTTTAGTAATAATAGGAAATACATTGCATATTACTGGAATACTTCCTTCTTTAATTACATCGATAGGAGCCTGGACCTTGACAACTCCATTCCTGTCTTCAAACCATCCTCTCTCGTCTTCGTGTAGGTTAATTTGCAAGCAGCTGTTAACAATATTAAACATCGTTTTTCCTTGTAGATTTATTCAGATTAAACCAATTTTAATCTGTTATTTCTGGAATTTTTCCTGGATTAAACTGGATTTGACCTGCTATTACTGAAGTTTTTGCTTTATTACATTGTGTCGAATAAAAAATATACCTTTTTACATATTCCTTTTTAAAATTATGCTTAGATATAAGTGTCAGGTATTTATCATATTATTAAGTGTGACCATAGAATGTCTAACAAATAACAATCTTTATAAACTTATTTTATTTCTTACGTCTACTCATGATGAAAGATGTTTTCACGTCGTGAATGTCTAATTTCACCCTTTTCATACAACTTTACGGGATTCAAACGACTAACTCTTTTGACTATTCCATCCTTCATCATTACTCTCTTTCTGTTATTTATTTTTAACACATTATTAAGTTTGAATAGTGGTTTACTACTCAATATATTTAATGCCACTCCTACACAATGCATAAAATTTGGTTCGGCCTTTGTATACTGAAATTGCATCTTGTGCTCCTCGTTTCTATAAATATAGAATACATGAATTTTATTTTTGTGTTTATTTTTGTACCTTTCAAATAAATTTTGTTTCAATTTTAATTATCATATACCTAACATAATAACATTACGCCGTTGCGGTTATGCAACTCATAATTCATGTATCAATAATTATGCTTACTACTAAAAATTGTTTCCTTATCCTATTACTTAATTATTTATTTATCTTATAATGCCTAACCAATATAGGGGTCACGCAATATGTCAATCCATCCTTTGGGTAGCTTGCTTTCTGTTGCCGATGCTTTCCACATGACCCCTCAAGTGTTCCTGGCTCTGACTCGAAACCATTTTTTTAGCCTTACTAAAGATTCTTGGAGTCTATCTATAATACCTATAATAGATAATAACAGGGTACTGGGTATCTATTTGTCTCCAAAACGAAGAGAGGTGAACATTTTCATTTGCGTTGTCCGAGAACTTCGGATTTTGCTGACATGTTTCTAAAGACATCATCATGAGTAGGACCCAGCAGAACTATCTGGTAAGTCGAATAGAGAAGAATCATACATGTGCGCTATATACATGAGCATATACAAACTGTTCGTATTTCTAGAATTATGATGCTGCAATTTGCTTTGCTTATATAAATTTATTAAAGTACACACTTGATTCTCACAGATATATGGCATCTACATAATCATAAGCAATACTAAAATAAATTAAAAGTGGTATTGTTTTTTTCACTATTAGCGTAACACTTATTTTTGTTTTCTAGTCCTAATGATAATGTTGAAAATTAGTACGCATAATGAATAATTTATTACAACTATAACTATAACATACTAACTATATTAATTCCTGCGTCGTATAATTAGCCAGGTCTGCATAAACAGAAATGACGCTATGGTCTGTTTAAATGGACAAAAATATTCACAATCAAAGTGTACAGCTATAATTTTTTTGGGCGATCTATCATGGTTGACTTCAGTCTCTGGCAATTTAAAAAAATATTTTTTTTCGTATTTGCTTTACACTCTGAATAATACATATAATTTCTAAAACCTGTAATGATAGTTTCCATAAAACTGAAGAAAATATTTTTACATAATGAATTATGCAAATTAGTATACTTTTGCATACACTACATACACAGATACATCACGGATTTCTCACAAAGTAAAATTGCAAAGGATTTTCAAATTAATCTAGTATTACATTTACAAATCCACTTTTTTATTGGGAACATTCAATTATTATTTTAAAGCCTTTGCTTGTTTTACACCGCTGTTTGCATATGTGTATGTGTCAATTTTCATTAGGTATAGGGATTCAATGTTTACGTGCGATTTATACGTATACAAATAATATGTGGCAACGTGTGTCACCCCTACTCTCCGTCACCAATCCCGGCAACAATCGACATTACAACGATTTTCTCCGATCTTCCCACCAGATTTTACATTCAATCTTTAGCTGCGAACACGTTGCGATCTAGTCTGCCATAAAAGCCGTCTTATTACTGGAACGGGAAACATCAAATGGCCGCCGCGATCTCCAGATCTACTAGTTTATTATTATTTTCAGAATCCTTTTTTATTTACCTTATTTTTAATTTTATTAGAATTACGCTTTTGTGTGTGTCATGCAGCGTGAACGCAGCTTAATAATTCTCTGCATTTACTGAAAGGAAAAAGAAAAACAAATCCTTGCAACGCGTAAATATTATTTCTGAACGCATTACAAACACCCAAGTCAATGGTCCAAGAGTTACTGCTATAACTTGAGCTTGTATCGGTCGCACTCGCATTGGAAAGGAAAGTAGGGGTGCCATGTTGTTACGTATTGCATGAATTAATCGCCTATGGCTAATGAAAATTGACACATGCTGTATACAGGGTTATCGCTAAATAGGTACCAGGCTATGCAAATCTGAAGAATACGTATAAATGTCTAACTGGAAATCAAAAAAGAAATTTATTTGTAACTCATCAAAAATTTCCCAATTTTTAGGGCCAAAATTAAAGTTAAAAGGAACGTAGGTCCATAACTTTGTTTATCCTATACGCATTTTCGTAAATACCACTAGTAATTCTAGTTTAAGGTTCTTCCAAAAAAACGATAAAATGCAAATAGTTACAACCTTTGTTATGAATGTCAATTGAAAAGATTTTCTATGGCGATGTTTTTTTTGAGAATAGCACGCCTTTATGTGGAAAAGGTGCATTACCATGTTTTTTTTTTCGTTCAATAGGAGTATATTATTCTTAAATTCCTTTACATGAAAATTATTATGTTTGTATATTAACTGTGACAGGCTCGGACTCGAGGAAAGAAAAATCAATTTCTCGTCACTGCGTGCACATTGGACCGCGATTTTTTTTTACGTGCATTACTCATATTTGTCTTTCACCCCCTTTTTTTAATGACTATTTAAAACTAACCCTGTATATTTCATACATATATTCTAAAAATTAAATTATTGAAATTTAAATTAATGGTTATTTGAAAAACATAATGAGAATGACCAGCATGATCTTTTGAGGCTTCTAAGCTTAGTTCCAAATATATGCAAATTTCTCTACGTCTCTTTTAGTTTTTGAAATACTATATTCGCACATTTTCAAGGAAAATGCTAACTTCTAGGGATGTAGTCTCCCAAGTTGAGAGAGACTATTGGAACATGTGTAAACTTTATTTTCGAGTGATACGGTCACAGCATCAAAATCTAAAAAATGATTGGCTTTCTTAAGCTATTTTGAATAATTTTGGAAGTTCCACTAAATTCGTCCTATTCGAGGTATGGTAATTGCTGAAATTTTCTTGTAAATGAATATAAAATAAAGTGTATCCCAAGAATTGCAATTTTTTTTTAAATTATATACACGTCAAGGATAAATACATAATTAAATACAATTTTAGAACAACGTTTGACTAAAAAACAAGTCTCAAAATTTGGACCGGAAGTAACAACTTATTCTTCTAGAAAATCAGTTTTCTTTCGAGTATTTTAATAGTTACTAGGTATATTTATGAAGACTAGAAATATGTATATAATACTTAATTTAGTAAAACCTTTGACTGATTTCTTTTTTCAAATTCAGACCGTACGTATAAGAAACACGACTTTTCCTCCATACTAATTTATTTAATTGAAACTCATCTTAGTAAATTTTATTTTTCTTTAATTTGTAACCCATATACTAGTTACAATAACTTCCATTTTTAATAATTACACCTAGTATTAATCAAAACTGATAAAGATCGTAAAAGTGTTGACACAAAAAATCTTCCCGAAATTTTATATTATATATTTAATATTGTACATGTTCTAAGCTAATCATAAATACCTGGATTTAGATATTTTATATAGGTATCGTCTGAAAAGGGGAATATTATTGAATCAGTTTCATAGCTACTTTGAAGTGCACAAGTGGTATAGTATGATATCAATAGGAGTTGTGAAAATTGGTATGTTATTAGTTCTTATTTGGCAATATTTAAAAGTAGTTCTCTTATCAACTGTGCATCCATTGTAGTTATTTTCCTAATTCTTTATAATAATAATAATTGGCACATCTGAAAATATGTATCATTTAATCAACATGAATTTCAATATTTACCTACGAAAAAATCCAAAAGTAATATCATATCTAAACTGAAATAAAAGCGAAAAGTAACTTAAGAAGATCGAGTTGTAGTTTAACAGTACCACAAATATAAATTTAAATAAATAATATTACTAAATTAAAATAATGTATATTCGGAATCGGAGAGCTGATTAAGTCAGCACGGTTCACCAAATTTTTTCGAAAACCAACCCAAAATTAAAATAATAACCTACGACTACAGTTTCTGAGCAAGTATTTCTCAAACTGTTTATTTCATACAAACTTATTAAGAATATAACAGTATCTCAATTAAAAAAAAAACATTTTTATTAAAGATGGGGAACTTGGTAACATCAACGGTTAACTTGATACAAAAAAAATGGTAGAAGTTAAGAAAAATGGTTGTTACCTTTATATGCAGAACTGTTAAATATATTACACCTGCTATTTAAAAAAATATAACACTCTATTTATATATAATAATATTCCCATACTCATATATGGAAACAAATATAACCAAATAAAATAGCAGTTATACTAAAGAATATAGTATAGATAATAATAGTGAAGGAAAAATTCAAATAGATTGAATATTTTTTAAATGTTGTTGTTTAAACAAATGCGTCCAACATTAATTGATTTGCAGTGTTTGAAATCCTCCACTGGCGAATTTATAGTTACTGATTCTGAAACATGTGTCGGCGATGCAAACTTGCAAGAAATAGAATTCGTTTTCTATTGCTTGACTGATGTTGACATAAATACATATAATATGTACCGTTGAAGACACCATATAATCATTATTTCCTTATTATACGTATATGAATACAAGTATAATTTTAAGAATTTTCGGCAAAATATAAACTAAATAGAATAATAATGGTAGCCAAAAGTCTTTAATATAAAAATATTAGATAATTATGAGCTGTACAATTTATAAGTATTTTTATTAATACAGAATATCCGAGAACGACTAACCTACATAAACTTATATTTTTTTAACGGAACGCTTTATATTTTATTGCATTTCAGGAGAGACATTTAAAAGCTAAATAAAATAACATGTGTATTACCCGATTGCAATTTAGCTGCCATTATTTGCATAACTATATGCACTTACAAATTAAATATTAGAAATAAAGTCATATTTTATTTAATATATAACTATTTTATTCAGTAGACAAGGATTCTAAACTTTTTTTGTTTGGATGACAATTATAACAAATGTCAAAAGGCAATTATGACAAATATCAAAAGATGTGTGAATATTACAATTTACGACAATCCTGAAATGGTTTTTGTAGGTTATATTACTTGACAGGTAAAATTTGATGCCTATTATAATTTTTGGGCTCATGTCGGTTGCCAATGCCATTCAATTATTTAATTTTCGTTAATTTTTAAAACTTTTAAAGAGGAAAACTTGAAAAATCAGAAATAACGAATAGTTTGAAAAGTTGAGAAATATTATATAAAGGTATAAACATATGTTTTTGCCCTTACATAATATTTTCTATTTACAAATATATAACTTTTTCAAAACTTAAAATGCATTAAGTGACAAACATTTAATTGAAAGAGAACATCATCATTACAAGTACTAGAATTTACTTTACGGTAAAAAATGAAGTACTTAAAGTAGTAATTAATGAATATGTTATAGTTTGGCGGAAAAGCGATTGACATTATTTAGTGGCATAGAGAATAGACAGGCATACAGTTCTCACACTGAAACTGGACTTCAAATGTATACAAAAGAAGAATGCCGACTTTTGAACTTTTATTTGTATTGGTTTTCATCATTTACGTTAAACGTATTTGTTTTATGTTTCATATATTTTAAATACTAAATTATCCGCACAAAGTAAACTAAACTAATGTTATTTACGTCTTGCATCTTTTACTTTTTTTTTCATTTGTTGCATGATGACATTAATGACATAATACCATTTTTGTCAAGATAGCTGTTCTTTAGTAAAGTAAATTTGAATATTTGTACTGACGCTTCTGTTTTTTTATCAAAACTTATGCAGTGCTCATGAGGAAGATATGTGAAAGATGATAACAAAAAGGACTTACTAACAAAAAGTGCTCTTTTACATTACAATTGTTCATGGCATGTTCATTTGAAAAAATCCTTGCTTGCTAATATTTCTCAAATTTGATTTTTACTTTGAAATGCAGTTTGCTTTTAATATTTTGAAGCAACAAGACTGCTATACAACATATATTTATTCAGTCTTGTGTTTGTCACTTTTGTCTCGCGCTTTTGTATGTAAAGTTTTTCTTGGGTCTCAACGGGAATAGTATTTTTAACTACTGTGACTTACATATATACCTTTATACGTAAAACGTATATGCATATATGCATGTGTTTGAGATACACATATACGTTTTACGTATAAAGGTATATATGTAAGTCACAGTAATTATTTACTGCTTGATGTTAGTTTTAACATCCATGTGTTCACACTTTTCATTTTAGTATTTTTAACATTTAATTTTGTTATATTTTGATCTTTTTTATTTTTTCCATGTATTTCGTCATATTGTTAATAGGTAACATTTTAGCTATGAATATCGAGTAAGAGAACACTCTTTCAATGAATTTAAAGACAATTTTATTTGAAATGATATAGCTTTGAAATTTTATTTCTGTTAGTTTCTCCTATGACTGCTTTTTTCATTAAGTTTTCTAAGGTTTGTACTCTTTCATCTGCATTTTCGTTACTATTTTCTAGAATATTCTTTATTTCGTCGTTTTTCTTTTGCAATTGATCAAATTCAAGTGATATGAAATCGTTTTCTACACTTCATTAATTTGTTTGAGTAGATCAGCGTTTGCGTAACCGAGTTTCTCTTATTATTTAGGTTTTCGTTGCTTTACTTATTGATTTCGTTATCTTAAGTAATTTAATATAATACTACTGACCTTGCCTTGCCCATTTATATTTACATGTACCCGCCGCAGAAAAGAGTTCCAAATTCCATATCACCGCCTGCAAACGACACAACCCTATGTAGACTATTGGGGACCCAAACTGTATAACAAAATCAAGAACCATCTTGAAGAGAGGGACAAATTATTCATAAAAATGTGGAGGATGTTTTAAGTTATCACAGTTTTTATTCAATAGAAGTGTTCTTAATGTGTGTCTTAGAACATTAATGGCTTTTAAATACTTAGAAAGGTGCGTTATATACACATTATTGTTTTGTTGTTTGTTTTATTGTCATATACAGCTAACTCTACATTTTTAATTAATTTACTGACTTTCTTGTAATGGTAATTACAACGAATAAACTATTACTATTATTAATGTAACCTCAATACGAATGTTACTGTTAATATTGTATAAATATCAAATAACAGAAAATACAGAGTATTAAAGAATTAACCTCATTTTATACCCAACAACCCTAATATTAATTACTTTATCAATAATATTTTAACCGCGTTTTCCACATATACTTTCATAGATTTTAAAAGATATGTAAAAAAAAGTATAAGCATGCTTAGAAAGAAGACATATCTAATTTTTACTGCATGTGATCTGCTGTATTTTTGTGGTGGAATCCTGAAAAAGAATTTACTCTGCACAACATATACAATAACATGATAAAACAAATAGTTATTTAAAATAAGTGGCATCCCGTTTCTTCCTGTCAGTGTGTGTTTGTGGAAGGTTGTGGCAATTCTTTCGTAACACGTTTATTACGAAGGAATTGCCACAACCTATGTAGTATGTACTAGAAGCATGCGTGCATGCTGATATAATTTTAAGAAATATATACCTGCAGACAAATGTCGTTCAAGTTGATACATCTGAATTGTATTATTTTAGCAAACTATATTTTTCTACGGGTATATATGGTCATAAATGATTGACAAAGATCTGTAAAATCAGCTATTCACTAGGATAAACGAAGTGCAAATAAAAGTTTTATAGAATATGAGATTACTGACTGAATATTTTTTACTACCGGTTAATAAAAAGTATTTATTATCATCTATTTGATAATATTGCTAACTGTTTTTATTGCTAAAGGCAATTAATTTGGTTATCTGTGCCGTATGCAACTATGCAACCTCCGTATATATATATTTTTTATTTATTCCCTATTTGCATACAACCTGCCTAATATCAGACATTAAGTATTTTTTGGATTTCATTGGTCATGGAGGGAAATAATTCGAATGAATTCCTTCTCCCTATTTATCAACTAGACAAATATCCTATATGACTAACCAACATAATATTTTTTCTGACCACTAAGCTATATTCACTAACTACATCTAGAGAGCAACTTGTGGGTCCAAACATCTTGTTCAGTGGCTTCGTCCATAATTGATTTGATAAGAACGCTGAGATGCATTTTGACCCGCTCTCTGTATTTCTGATAATACTTTGAAATTTCTCTCTTCACTTATGGTATTTGTAGATCTCGTTGAATAGCCAAGCTTGGAACACTAAGCATTAACCGCAGCACTTTGTTTTGATAGCGTTGGAGTATTTTGCTTGCTGTTCCCCAAAGTTGTATACCGTACGTCCATGTAGTTTTAGTATGGCTTTGTAAGCTAGGAGTTTGTTGCTAATTATAATTTTTATTTTCTACCTAACATCCAGTAATACTTACTGAGTTGTATTTCAAGTTGTTTTCGTTTTGTAAATAAATGCTTTCGCAGTTTAACTTCGTGTCCAGGTGCATGTGGATGCATTATTGGATGTAACTCTAACTAAATAAGACTTTAAAAAATCGTATATCTGATGCGGCAATACTTTTTTAAATTTATAACACAGACCCTCATGCCACACTTTATCAAATACCTGTGTAAATTCTAAAAACACAGCTAAGCAATATCTATTTATATCCAAATCATTGTTTACTTAATTGACCACAATGTGAACCTGTTCTATAGTTCCATGATTTAGTTTTTCAAACCGAAGTGATGATCAGGGTTATTTTATGTTCGTCAAGGATAACTTTCATATTTTGTAAGAGTATTTTTTCGAACAGCTTAGGCAATTGGCAAAAGACTAATCGGCCTGTAGGAGGTAACTTCCTCTACCGGTTTTCGATGTTTTGGCATCAGAATTATTTATACAGTTTTCAACAGACTTGGAATGTGTCCGATTCTCATAATTGCATTAAATATCTGAGTGATCGCTTTTTATGGCAATTCTTGTACGACCTTTCCTGTAATTAGGTCGAAACAGGTTGTTTTATTAGGGCTAATTCCGTTTTTTATAGTTTGTTTAACTTCTTGCTGGGTGATATTATTTTAGAGGTAAAGTTGTCTGGAGTGGTGCGTCAAGGCGTTCCTTAACTGTCCTTTCTAGTTCTATATTTGCTTGCTAGAAAAAGGTTTGAAGACTTTAGAAAATGTATTATCTTTTTTATTTGTTTTTGCTCACTCTCGATTATACTACTTAATTTGTAGAATTTCTATTTGAAATGTTCTTGTTTTCTTGGTCGCTTTCTATAGTGAATAATCATTTACTTCTGTTCTAGGTAGGTTTGTATTGTTTTATTTTTGTGTTCTAGCATTAGTTTTCTCAGATCTTTGGTTACTTTATTGATTATTCCTTTCTTATATATCCGTATATAAAAATACTAAATATTTCTCTCACTGCTGTTGCTGAATTGTAGAATTAATGTAATTTCGAATACATTTGAGTACAAAGATTTCTGATAATTGCAATTGTATAATCATATATTGGTCAAGTAGAAAAGAGAAAACTGATAAACCCAGAAATGGACCTATTAGTGATAGGGAAAGATATAGTGAGACATACTCGTATATAAAATCCCAAAGAAGAAGATGGTTTGAACACTTCAACAGAGCAGACCCAAGAGTAACAATGCACAGTATTGGCCAGTGGATACCAATGGGTGAAAAAAGAAGAAGAAGGCCACGAATTATATGGGAGCACGAGAAACGGAAAATAATGGACATACATTGTAAAATAGGCAAGATCACACAAAAATTATAGAACTATAGAATGTATTGGTTGAAATGTGGAGTGATCTTCACAAAGAAAAAGATCAGGGAGCCCAGGAGGACGACTTCTACTCCACAGGGGTGTATATATAAGGATTGAGATTATTTTCAAAAATGGAAATTATATCTTGACCCATCAAAGTCAGAAAATACTTGTTTTAAACTAACAAACATTGAAGGGCATAAGCAACTTGAAGTATCATTTAAAGACAGCCTATTAAAACATATTTCGACTAACTGGATATGAAATAAAACAAAGCACAATATTCTAGAAAATCTTAATATGTTTTTAATTACTCAATATCTTCAGAATTAGGTTAAAATCGCAAAACAAATTGGAAACAATATTACCTCAATGACAATTTTCAATTAAATTTTTTTGATAATCAAATTGGTTACGTTGTGATGTGTTTAATAAACAGCTAATAAATAATACTGTTGTATGTATTCTACAAACACTTGGTGCATGATCAATCGTGGCAGTCCAGTAGAATGATGGATTTGAATTGCTAAATATATTCTTGAAAAAATGGCTCTTTTAATTAAATTGAATTTGGAATTAGAGAGTTGCATAGTTTAACTCCAGAAGATTTGAGTTTTAATGCTTCAGCACTGTAAATAAGCACTGTAATAAGCTTGCAATTTTTCCTTATATGGAGAAACTAAATGGTGCAGTGCAGTGCAACGATAAGAGGAAGAGAACTG
Source organism: Amphimallon solstitiale (assembly GCA_963170755.1). Taxonomy (NCBI): domain Eukaryota; kingdom Metazoa; phylum Arthropoda; class Insecta; order Coleoptera; family Scarabaeidae; genus Amphimallon; species Amphimallon solstitiale. Next base: position 58,903,093 of record OY720683.1, on the reverse strand, counting down.
CAAATGCGGCCCATTCCTTTCAAGGAACAATATCCAAATACAAATTTCGATCAACCTTCGGCCCCGAGCAGATGAGAAATATTAGTTTGTCAATATTGGTTCTACAAATAAATAGGATATGAAATACTTGAATGTGTAACGTACATTAACGGTTACATGTGATAATATTGGTTCTATTTTTCGTGTTATCTTATATTGGCAATATTGGACTGCTATAATGAGTGATATCGTCGCTAGAAAAATAATATAATTTCATTCAAAACGTTTTGTTTTTGTATAGGAACTTATAAAAAACGCAGGGATAGGATAGCAAAGTTGATTCCATTTTTTTTTTACATTTGCGGTTACTATATGTCTGGAAAAGCTGGTAAACTAATGACAAATACGCTCAGAGATGCTACTTGCCGTATAAAACGCATAGTTATATAAATTTTTAAATTAATTAATCATTCTTTCTATAAATTACTTGAATAATTTTTGTTAATGTAGCATTTTAATAAATAAATAAATAAAATTTCAATTTATGTTAATAGTTCCTTGCAAACGTAAATATCTTTTGACAAAAACTAACATTTGAGTGCACGATAACCTATAACATTGATTATTAGTTAAATCAAGTTACGATATTACGTTTCCAAGCAATTGTAACATCGCGCATCGATTAAAAATTGCGTATCGTTCTATCGTACTCTTATCTCAGACAATTTCAACTTTGCATGGATTATTTTCTCTTCAGATTCTTCTGAAATCGCGGTAATAATATAGGTTTATAAGTACAGTCAGTAAAATAAAATCCTTAGCTGTTGGCGGCTCAACTTTTTGTGACATTATTTTGGAACCAAAAACCAACACTTATCCGTGGCACTTCTCACATCACAAAACTTAATATACATACGCGAATGCACACCTTTTTAAGTCGTTTTTTTAATTATAATATTAAATTATGTATATACATATTTAGAAACACAAAACTGACACCTCACCATCGTCTTGTCTTCTACTGACTCCCTCTGAACAGAATCCTGAAAAAAGGGAGATTGTAAATAGCATACAACAAATCATTATATTTTTGCACAAGATGTTCCTACCTAATAAAAATATTTGTGCCTATGATAGGACCAACATCTGTAGAATTCACGTAAGTAATTGTAGGCGTCGGCTTCTTATGGACTACTGCAGAATTTGGAGCCATGAGATTCGTTTAAATTTGTATGCACAATCAGATATAATAAATTTAAAACAAACATTTCGTGCAAAATTAGAATTTACAAATGTTAGATTTCCATACATACAATTTTCAACTTACTGATTACTTATACATTTTAGTATATACAAGATATTAATTTCCTATCTCCCCGTATGGGTATCTTTCCTATTACAGAAAATACGGAATCGGTTAAAGTAGCAAAGTAGATTTTCATTTATTCTTAATTTTTGAAGATATTTAAAAAAAGTCGTGAAGTTTTAAGTTTTACACATCTTTGTACCGGCTGACGATACAACAAAACTAAAAGTAGCATCTGGAAGTAATTTTTGCGTATAATTTAATAATCTTAATTAAAAATTCATGATGCTTTGTTTAATTGTACAACACAATAAATATTGGTTATTTAAACACAATGCTAGTAATACCCAAGATCAAGAAGAAAGACCGTTTTTGCTTCTTGGTTTATGGTAAGTAAGTAACAATAATCTACATATTTTGTACACTATCCTGAAACAGGCGAAACAAAATTAACCAATAATGGTATGGGAAAAATAATGTTTTCTCTCTCAGGATAATCTTCACCTTAGGTACGGTGGAAAAGCGAGATCAACGTGTTCTGTGAATATGTTGTATAGAATTTTTGATATGAAAATAATTAGACCATATTTTTATGACAATTTGAATGAGAACTGGAAGATACGCTAGAAGAGTTATCACTCAATTTAATTCAGTATCTCAGATACTTTCAAGACAAAGGTGCAACTGCTCATAATGTTCGTCTCTGAGTATCTTTCAGAACATTTTCATAACTATCGATTGATAATGCAGGTACCGTCCTTTGGCTGGCCAAATATTAAGTCACTAAACTTTTTCTTATTGGGCGTCGTAAAGAATAACATGAGCAAAAACAAACCCAAGAACGTGAATGAACATTACGACAGTCGTAGAAAGTATCCGCCCACGGACCCTGCGAATGTTAATTTCAAAATGGTGAGTAGTTGTGAAATGTGCATCCGGAATAGTGGTTCTGATTTTGGGTATTTACTGAACTAATATCAGCTACTGCTTGCTCACTAGTTTGTTAATTTCCTTTATTTTACTTTCGTTACTATTTGTAGTCATTTAATAGTTTTCTTCTCTTCATAAATATGCCGTATCATTTGTATTCAATTACTGTTCTTTTCTTTTTTGCATTATTTCATTCATTATTTCCTCAAAAAGTAATAGTACCTAATTGTATTACTTCCGCTATAATAAAAATTTTATAATGACAACCATACCAAACCTTAAAAATCAATAAAGACGCATTTTAGTGAATTCAAGGCCAACAGTGTTTGATAATTAAGAAAACCTAATATTACGTCACATGTGGATAATTAAGTGTGCCATGAATTTTTAATTAAGATTATTAAATTCTACCTAAAAATTATTATCTATTTATCTTAATTTTTTATGAAGATATGTATAACTGAGAATTTTGAAAATTTTCTATTTATTATTAGATATCTCCAAAAATTAATAATAAATGATAAATCTGAAAATGCTATCAAATACTCCTCAAACAAGTAAGAAAGTTACCCATATAGGGAGATAGAAAATGGGAACTATGTACAGCGCGCGTTAAAAGTTAGCCCGGAGATACTCGAACGTGTCCTGACGCGTTGAAAGCATGTCCTAATATGCTTTCAGCGCGTCACGACACACCAGGACACATTGGTGTGTCTTCGGCCTAACGCATACATTAATTAATAATTTACGTATAAGATTTACAGGAAAATCCTTGACGGGGATAGCGATTTTGTAAAAAAGTAAATATTTGACGATAAAGATTTACTTTTGCGATTCCTTTTTCATGGCCAATTAAACTGAATTAAACTTTTTGTTTAAACCACATACCACGTTTTTTTATGGCTTATTCGGGTAGATCAAAAAATTATCTTTTTAACAACATATCATGTTATTGAGGTTTTTTAAGAGAATTTGAATTGTTTCGTCATCGATAACTTTTCTTCGACCAGATTTTGGTGCATCTTTCACAGACCCCGTCCACCTAAACATTCTTTCAATTCTGCTCACAGTAGATGCTGTTATCGGAGACCGTTCAGTATGCTCTTGACTAAAAAGGCCAAAACACAAACAAACAAATGTTATGTGTTCAAAAAGAGAAATAAAATGTAATGTTTTTTAAAAAAAAATTAAATCCAGTTGGCCATGAAACTAAATCTTTGTCGTCACATAATAACTTTTTTACAAAATCGCTATACCCCTTGGAAGATTTTTCTGCAAATCCTTTATGTAAGTCGAGAAAGATATCTCATGACTGATCACGACCGACGCCGACAACGGTAAATATTTGTCAAATTTTCTTGCAAAACCCCATAACATGATATGTTGTTAAAAAGAGATTTTTTGATCTACCCGAATATGCCATAAAAAATGTGTTATGTGATTTAGAAAAAAAAAGTTTAACCCAGTTGGCATGAAAATGAAATCGCAAAAGTAAATATCCATCGTCACACTTTCCTGTAAATATCTATGTAAACTATAAATGAATGTTCGCCCGACAACTAATGATCCGCAAGCGCAGACTTTAAATGTTTATGTTTTCAAATAATTCGTAATTAAATTAATGTGAATGAGTAAAGGCGATGTCTTAAGGGGGCTTACGTAGAGGTATCGACTAACTGCTGTGTGCTAGGACATAAGGGGTGGCAAATTCCGCCGTTGTAAGGTATTGGTTCAAGTAAAACAAATAGCAGAAATTTTTGTTTTTCTTATTTTTTTTTGCATTAAATTGAATGCAAATCCTTAATTAAGATTTATTTATAATTAAAATTATTTACTCCTATATTTCACCCTTGAAGTTGGCAAAGTTATAACATCGTAACACAATTTCAGAAACTTTTCTGTATTTTAAATTTCGTTTTGATATTTCGTTATTGAAAGCTGTACTATTGCTTGAATGAAATCTTCTAATATCCAGAATTTGCATTAGCGCATATGACGCCATCCCCTTACGTTCTGCCTCACATCAGTTATTCGGCACCTCTGCGTAAGCCTCCTTAAGACAACAATTATTAATTTATTATAATAACTTAAAAAAATACATAAAAATCAATAATTGTTAAATATTTCGTACCGTATTTTAAACAAAAAGTGTCTATCACCCTCTAATAGCCACTATGAATAAAAGTTGATATGACACTTCCTGTAATGACATCATTTTTCTGAACAATAGTTGTAAGTTTGAAAGTTCTGTCTAGTACTTAATTTATAATGTACACAAATGTTGAGTAATCCTTCGATTTAAAGTAACTGTTAACATATTATTAAGCATTCTCAAAGAAATGAAAACATGCTTTTTTAATGAATTGCAACAATTAAAAATTAAATGCAGATTTTTATCTGCCTAGACGTGAATATTGCGATAATTAGTCAGTTTCTTGTAAAGCATTGTTCATGAGTGACGAAATTGTAATTAAAAATTAAAGATCCCATATATGCTTTTAAAATTACCAACGTTAAAGAACGAAAATATGCACAATTGGAAAGATTTTGCAGCAATAGGTGTTTACTACAAATGTCATCCTAAGATAAAGATAATCTTAAAATACACCATGGACTAATCGTATTGATTTTTGCCGCATCTTTACACGTACAGTGTGTATACAATTGTTCTTTTCATTCTCCATACATCATGATTATTTTCTGACTCTTATAGAAGCAGATAGGTCAATATTATCAAGAACTAGTCTAGGACTTTGCAAGACAAGTCTGTCTACTATGATATCGCTATAGTTTTAAGTTTATCTACGCCACTCTAACTATTGTTTTCCGATCTGACAATCCTTTGTGAATTTTTCGGCGTTTTTGTAGCTACAGAATATCAGTATATCGGTTACCTCAATAAAATAAACGAATATATACTATCAATCATAACGTAAAATATTACATAATTCGAGATTTGATGTACATATTTACATAAGATTATATCGAAGAATGCTTTGAAATGAGTTAGTTTATATATGATAAGTATACAGTGTGAGTCATCCCCTGTAAAGGCAATATGTGACTTTAAGAGAAAATATATTTCCTATTATAGCCACTAGTTAAGAGTGTCTTTTAGATTCATTTTGTATTATATAGAGTGTTCCATAACTTGGTGGCTGACCATGGTTATAATTTTTAAACGGAACACCTGTGTGTTTTTAGTCAAAAAGTAATAAGATAGTTTAGGCCCAAAATTTAAATTTTAACAATTTTTCTGAAAAATTTAATACTTATATAAAATTATATTTCTCGGAAACGACAGATTAGATGGACACAATTTTTGGTGGTGTTGTTCATAATAAGAGATTCTAATACAAGTATCTTTTTTTTCTTCAATTACTAATTGCATGTATAGAAAACAGGATTACATCAAACATTTCTGTCTAAAAATCAATTTCTTTTAAATAAAACAGCCTGTAGAGTAAGGTGGGGCAAAAGCACGCGGCGGGTAAAAGAACGCATTCGCAATTTTTTGTTTCTCGAGAAACCTAGAGAGACATCTGTAGGCGGAGGTATTAGTCCATCATACACATACCATAACGTGCATGTTGGTGTTTGGTGTTTGCATCGCAAAAACCTGAATAATGAGGTAAGTTGCTTTATATGTGCAACTAAAGTAGTTTTCGGATGGAATATATTTGCCTGGGATTCATCATAAGACATAATAAATGACAAAAAGTTAATAGGTAGTGAAAGAGCAATGATTCTATTTCATGAAAGTCATGGATGTAAACATCAGTGTTTCCCTGTTGGCAAAAATTATGCGGCAGTAATTTTAAAATACCAATCGGGGTAAAAGTTCGCATTCACTGTGGGGCAAAAAGACGCGCGTACTTTTACCCCACTGAATTTTTCAGTTAGTCTTTTAATTTTGTGTTTATTATATTTTATAGAACGTACAAACGCAAATCTGAGCGTAATCACATTACACCTGAGACCCTTGAGAGAGCCAAGGAATTGCTACAGACAGGTTTGTCTCAACGTCGTGTAGCCAGCGACTTAGGATTCTCAGAGGGTGGGTTACGAAAACGTCTGAAATTAGACTATGGAGTTAATCAGCTAGGTCGATTTAAATCGGTTTTTTCTGCTGAGCAAGAGTTGGAATTAGTTGAACATGCCATACACTTAGAGAAAATGTTGTACGGTTTAACACTGAAGTCTTTAAGACAATTGGCATATCAATATGCCAAAGCTAATAATATGCCCAATCCTTTTTCGGAAGAAAAAAAAATGGCTGGGAAAGACTGGGCCTACAGTTTCTTAAAAAAACATAAGCTTTCATTAAGAACGCCTTCAAAAACTAGTGTTGCAAGAGCGATGGGTTTCAACAAGCCGCAAGTGGACTTATATTTCAACAATCTGCAAACGCTAATGCAAAAACATCAATTTTTGAGTTCTAGAATATATAACATGGACGAAAGTGGCCTCTCTAGTGTACCTAATAAGACACCCAAAGTTGTTTCGATTAGAGGACAAAAACTTGTCGGAAAAATTTCCTCAGCAGAAAGAGGTCAAACTGTAACAGTAGTCTGTTGTATGTCAGCGGCTGGAGCTTACGTGCCACCAGCGATCATTTTTCCTAGGAAAAGACGAAAGCAAGAACTTATTGATGGTGCACCTCCAGATTCTATTCTTTTCGTATCAGATTCAGGATACATTAACACTGATTTATTTTTCGAGAGGATACAACATTTCCAACATCATGTAAAGTCATCGGCAGCTGATCCAACATTATTAATCTTGGATAACCACACATCGAATACGTCTTTGGAAGCAGTTTTGTTTGCTCGAGAACACAGTATTCATATGTTATCTTTACCGCCACACAGCAGCCATAAAACTCAACCACTCGATCGATGCTTTTTCAAACCGCTAAAAGATTTTTACTCTCAGGCCTGCGAACAATGGCTAGTTACAAACCCAGGCAGAACCATTACGCAATACCAAGTGGCTGCGTTGTTCTCGCAAGCATACAAGAGAGCTGCATCTGTTGGAAAAGCAGTGAATAGTTTCCAAACTTGCGGGATTTGGCCATTTAACCCGTCCGTATTTACCGAAGAAGACTTTTTAGCTTCTTCGGTAACTGATCAAGATAGGTTTCATGACAGTGCAATACTAAATCAGTCATCGGAGACGATAAATAATATAGATATTGAAACAAGAAACCAGGACTTTGCAAGACCCTGCACTCCAGTAACTTCTACATCAGCGGGACCTTCCACATCAGCGGGACCTTCTATATCAGCGGGACCTTCCACATCAGCGGGACCTTCCACATCAGCGGGACCTTCCACATCAGCGGGACCTTCCGCATCAGCGGGACCTTCCACATCAGCGGTACTGGAATATGTTTCACCAAAAATAATTATCCCTCTTCCGAAAAGAAAACATAACCAATTAAGAAAGGGTAGGGGCAAAAAATCTGCAATTTTAACTAGCACTCCAGTCAAAAATGAATTAGAGGAAATAGCAAAAGCTAAAGAAGAAAAAACTAAAGACAAAGCCAAAAGATATGTGTTTGGTACTAACCAAAAGTCAAACAAAGGGAAATCTGACAAAGGGAAAAACCATAACCAAGTTCAAAAAACCTCGTTTGAGAAAAAAATTGAAGTCGCGCAAACACTGAAAGATTCAGAAGAAAATGTAATTTGCCCCGGTTGTGAAGAAAACTTTGTAGAAACACCAAACGACGACTGGGTGCAATGCAATCAATGTCAGCATTGGTGGCACGAGGATTGCTCGCCATATGAAGGTGAAGGGCAATTCATATGCGACTATTGTGTTTAATGTTCTTACCCACTACACATTTTGTAATTTTTAATAAAGAATTTGCATATTTCGTTTTACTGCGAACTTTTACCCCACCATGTGCGTACTTTTTCCCCACCAGTGGGGCAAAAGCACGATTCTGCAATTACACATTCTTTACTTGACATGGAAAATTTGGATAAAACATTTGCAATGTCCTTTGTCTCAAGCTGTTTAGTATGGTTAAAAGAAGGTATTTAATAGTTTATAATATACCCACTACTTGTTTTTGAGAGAATATAGATTTTTAAACGTTAGGTGCGTACTTCTGCCCCACCCTACTCTATATCGGTTCATTTCTAAATTATGTGCTAAATTTTGCACCAAAAATAAGAAAAACGATATTACTTTAAAAGGACCATTACTTAGCTACTATAATTTTTTGATATAGGTATGCCAACTTTATATTTTTATTTAGATACGGTACTTTTTTATTTATAAAAAAATTATTTATTCTCCCAGAGAGTTTACCAGCAGCGTTATTCTGGAGAAGATGTCTCAGAACAGATGCCTTTAGAAGAGTAATGGATACTTTTATTACTACTGGCAGTATTGTTTATTTAAAATCACGGAAACTTAAATATGTGGTAAATGATGAAAATCAATTATGAATTACGACAGCAACAGAAAATTCACACTTCAGTACCTATCAAAAAAGTCGTTTGCTGGATATTAGGCGACCATCGTTGCAAAGATTTTAAAATAAAATAAATTTCATCCGTAATAAATACATGTGTTCTGCCAATGGGTAAAAACCAAAATTAATGTGTGGGCAATTTTTTTTTATAATATATTATTTACGGATGAAGCTGCTTTCCATAGTAAAGAAAATGTTAGCAAAAGAAACATTCATTATTACTCAAATGAAAACTTTAACTTCACAAATAAATAGATTATCAGCATAGGTGAAGCATTGCTACGCCGTTCCAAGGTTAAAATTAAAATTAAACATTCACTGTCAAAATCAAATAAGGCGCCGACAAAAACTAAAATGATTCATCCGTTCGGCACTGATAGCAAAACGTTTTGGCCAAACACAGCAAAATAATTCACCAAAGTTTCGGAAAGTTTTGTGTTTACACCTTCAGGAATGCCTTACCTGTCACTACCCTTGCGTACCGATGTTAAAGATAGAGAAGGAAACTGTCTCTAACTCAATCGTCTTGGTAGGCCGTGGGTTTATATAAAAACTCAGATGGATGAATTTACGGACGCCATCTCCTTATATGTAATATTCCCTACCCCAAAATGCTCATTGATCCAGGAGAAAAATCAGTAGCAAAAGACAAGACAAAACCACAAATTCCAGACAACAAAAAATTTAATATTTCTAAACCATTGCCTAATTATAAAATTTAAATATAAATTGAAATTGAAGTTAACTGATCATAAAAAAACAAATAAAAATTATGAAAGGTTATGAGATAATAATCTATTAAATAACAAAAAAAAAAAAGGTGACAATGCAAAATTAATTGACAGAGGTCCCTACTTCTGGAACAGCTTACAACTTACAATTGAAAGACAACTCTACGATAACGCACGTAAACTGACAATTATCCCTTTGCCAAATCGGTTAAGAACTGGCAATAGGTTCTAAAAGGGCTTAAATGAAACTTGATGTGAATTTAAATTACTTACTACAACACTGATCAACACAAAACTGACAAATAATTAAAACACATAATTCAATCCCGAGCTCAAGTTGGCATCGGAGAGAAAAGTTAAATTTTAGAGTGTATGAACTTATTATTATATATATATATATATAAATTAATTTTAAAATTAAATTACAATATAAGCTAACGGTACTTACAGTTTCACCCAAATAATTAAAAAAAAACAACGATAAGACTTATCTTACTAACGAGTAGGTGTGGTCTGACTCCTACGAACAGGGATATTGGAAATGACTCTGTAATCGGTATTCTAGGAAAAATAACTTTGTGCAAGAACAACCAAAATTCTTAGCACTTCGGATTCGGTTGATAAATTCTCTTTTCCAGGACACTACCTACTTTAAAAATGTCCGGCTTCAAAATGGAGGTTAAACGTGCTCTCAACTTCCGATTACTTATAACGGAATATACGAAGTTTCTGCGTAAAATAAGAAGCTAAAAGACAAAGGAAAACGACAAACATTAAAACATTACTACACGATGGAAAACTAATGAAGAATCTTACCAGATTTAAAGGAATTCTTTTACTTTACTTACTACCAAAACGCACTAAACTGTGAAAATGGAAACTACGTACTAGTACTATACCGGTTGTGTAATGCAACACTTGATATAGCAAGTCCAAAGTATATCAGAATTGCAACGTTGCGGACTGTATCCCCGCTCTCGCTACATGTAACGGTGAAGCATCGAGTGGCAATATAACAGGTATCTCTACTCTCTCCTATCTTTCGCCGCGCTCCCAGTGCGGCCAAAGAATACGACGTTGCAATATTTACCTGGTAATATCAAGTGTTTCATTACACAAGCTGTATAAAGCGAGCGTAATAAAAGTTGCATATACCTGAGTTAACTATGATGTGCGGTAACGAGCCGAAGAGAAGAGAACTATATAACGTTAAGACGGTTCTTCGACTCGCCAGTCAACTTAATAACTAATTCTTGTTTAAATTAAAATACAGAAATGCATTATTACTGAATATGATAACGTGATGGATAAAAAAAAATCAAACGAAAATTGCTAACGTCAACGTCAGGAAACATAACAATAATCCTAGGAACATAAATAAAGGAAACAAAATTCCGGAGTATACAGATCTGTCCAAAAATTTAACGTAACAGCATACTCGTGAATGTATTGGGAGGCATTCTTGCTAATCGGATGATAGGCCTGCATTTCTTTGAAGGCAGTATTAACGAAGAAGCTTATGAGCAATCTGTCAAGAAATGTAGTGGAATTATTGGAAGATGTCCCCGTATATTTACGAAGAGATGTGGATACAACAAGACGAAGCCTGCTAGGTTTTCGGATATCATAAAATTAGTTTTTTTCAAGGGGATATGTAAAAGAGCAGATATACAGTATACCTGTAACAACAAAAGAAGCTATGCGAGAACATATTCGACACATATTTAGAAACCAATGTTTAAAAGTAAATAAATGTTCATTTGAACACTTAAAATAATTGTTACTTATTTTAACGTTCATATTCATTGATATTTTATAATTTCTGTTCAATTATTTACTCATCCATTCACATAACAGTTCCTATTTCTACACCTACTAAAATCAAGATATTATTTCGTTTGGTTTTAAAATTTGTTGTGCTAAATTGTACATATTTTATAAAATATATTGCTGATATAGTGAGTATTATAAATGAGATCTAGTCCTCGTGTAAATACTGTTAGGTGTAGAAATTATACACTTACTAAGACTATATAACTAAAAGAAAAGAAGAATGGTATATCATATATTTTTGAATGCAATTTTATAAACAATTTAAACTCTATAGTTAGTAAAAAATTTTTTTTGTAGTTTCCCCAATAAATACAAAAACCATATCTCTAAGCTCGTTTTTAGAGAAATTCATGCTTGTCAACTAAGAAGCAATTTATTAAATATCATCCGTTCAAGTCAATTTCACAGTATGGCTGACTATACCACATTCAACTAAAAAACATACAGTGGACAACACTATATCAAAAAATGAGGTGTGGCCACCACACGACTTTCTTATACGTATGAAAGTGTTACTTCCGGTCCGAATTTTGAAATTTCATTTATACAAAAAATATTCCGAATCCAACTCTAAATACTTTTGTACTCTTCATAAATATATATAGAATGCATAATTTATGACATATTTGCAAAAAATCGCTGTTCGATAAGAGTAAAAGTGGTACTTCCGGTCTGAATTTTGAAATTTTTTTTATACAAAAGATATTTAAAAGTATGTTCTAAATACTTTTGTACTCATAATGCACCTGCCTAGAAAGCATGACTTGCGAGATATTCGCAAAAAACTGATTTTCGATAAGAGTAAAACACCTACTTCCGGTAGGAATTTCGAAAAACTTTATTAAAAGAATTTTTCTCAAATTTAATTTTGAGTACATTTGAATTCTTTATAAATTTGTTTAAACTTAGTAATTGACGAAATATTTGCAAAATTCGATTTTTTCACTGAAGTAAACTACTACTTCCGGTCGGCCGATTTTGCTCAAAATCTAATCAGTTCTCCAGAGGGAGATTATATTCGTAAATACAAAATTTGGAATTGATATCTACAGTGGTTTGACCGTTATCGTGGTCACAGACAGACACACAGACAGACACACGGACAGACACACAGACAGACACACACACACACACAGACATTTTTTTAAAAACCACTTTTTTGGTATCAGGGGACCTCAAAACGTGGACATCTGCAAAAATCTCGAGGTCGAAAATTTTCATCATCACAATACTTCCTTATACTACGTATAAGAAAGTAAAAACGACAAGAGCTCAGTTATAGTAACTTTTAAAATAATAACGTCGTACATGTTGTTGGTGCAAAATTTAGTAAGAAATTCAAAACTGAACCCTTTCGAAAAATGGACTTTTAGACTAAAACGTGTCATGTAAATTTAATCCAGTTTTCTGCATACGCAATTCGCAATTGAAAAAATAAACTTATATTAGGACCTTTTATAATAAACACTTTCTACAATTTTCCGAAAAATGGTAATAAGTAGAAAACTTTAAATTTTAGGCGTATAACTTTTTGACTAAGAATTACACAGAAAATGTAATAATATATCCTGTATATCTATTAAAAAAATGAGGTGTGGTCACCACACGACTTTCTTATACGTATGAGCGTTTCAAATTACAGAATTTTAAGAATTTTTTTTACAGAAATTATTCAAAATCCTATTCTAAGTACTTCTATTCTCTTAATAAATTTCTATAGAATGCATACTTTGCAAGATATTATCAAAAAATTGCTCCTCGCTAAGAGTAAAAGTGCTACTTCCGGTCCGAATTTTGAAATTTCATATATACAAAAAATATTGCAAATCTATTTCTAAATACTTTTGTACTCTTGATAAATTTATATAGAATGCATAACTTACGACATATTTGCAAAAAATCGCTATTCGATAAGAGTAAAAGTGGTACTTCCGGTCAGAATTTTGAAATTTTTTTATACAAAAGATATTGAAAATTATGTTTTAAATACTTTTATATTCGCAACGTACTAGCCAAAAAGGCATGACTTGTGAAATATTCGCAAAAAACTGATTTTTGATAAGAGTAAAAGACCTACTTCCGGTAGGAATTTCGAAAAACTTTTTGGATAAAATCATACTCAATATTAATTTTAAGTATATATGAATTCTTAATAAATTTGTTAAAACTTAGTAGTTGACGAAATATTGGCAAAATTCGATTTTTTCGCTGAAGTAAACTGCTACTTCCGGTATACCGATTTTACTGAAAAACTAATCAGATCTCAAGAGGGAGATTATACACGTAAATATAAAATTTGGAATTGATATCTACAGCGGCTTGACCGCTATCGTGGTCACACACAGACAGACACACACACAGACGCACACACACAGAGACACACAGACATTTTTTAAAAACCACTTTTTTGGTATCAGGGGACTTCAAAACGTGGACATCTGCAAAAATCTCGAGGTCGAAAATTTTCATCATCACAATACTTCCTTATACTATGTATAAGAAAGTAAAAACTATAAGTAAGGTCAGCCATCAAGTTAAAGTACAAAATAAATTTAAAATGTACTCCTAGTGAGGTGTTATCATAGCAAAAAAGCCACATCAAAATAGGGATATGCATTTACCTTCTATATAATTTTTGGTTTTGTCTTAGAGTAGCGCTTTTATGTTTGTCAGATGGAATTTTGGAATATAATGTATATTACAAACGCAGATAATTTAAAATTATAATAAATATTTTTTTCTACTCTATAAACAATTTGTTTTGATTGGCAATTAAATCTAATTATTCTGGTGGCAAAGGGTTGTTTAATGCAATTAAATCTTTATATTCAAAATTTCTCAGAAAGTGTGCGCAAGGTTACATCCCGAAAACTACGACATTGCGAAAACATTGCATATCAAAATTGTATACAAAAGTTATAGACTGGATTAACATTAATCTCCCTAATCGATATGTCTGGATTAGTTGGCAGGAAACCGTTGAGTACGGCCTTAAGTTTCTAATTCCATTTATATAATAAAAACAAAAACATGTACCATTAATCAGAGTCCACCTAACTTAAATATAATATAAATACCAATATGGAATATATATCGTGATTTTGAAAAAGTCTAGAATAAACGATATGAGCTTGCCATCTTCAAAACAAGAATATAACTTACAGGGCTTAGTTAAAATAATAATCATGTATATCTAGGGCATGGATATTCGATGTCTTTAATACTACTGTAAGTATGTATAACGAATAGAGTGCGAGTTAAAAGGAAGCACCAAACATCAGAAATATAGGTATTCAACACGTAAAAATGATCTTGGCAAATGTTCTTATTTGAGTGTTATTTCTCTTAAAATATCTGCCTTTACAATTAATATCATTGTGTCAATATAGACGTTAAATATTAGAAACAGTGATTTTGTCAACTTATTACAAAATCTCAAATACTTACCTATTAATATTTTCAGTTGCAATATATATTTCATGGCCTTGAACAAGCGCATTATGCACTTGTATTTAAATACTTAAAAATAAACTATGTACTTCCTTGTAATTACATAAAATAAGAACATTCAAGAAAAATTAGCTGCTGCGCCAGGTGGATTGCATTTATTGAGACAAAAAATAATCATTAAACAAATACTATTTGAAAAATGAGTAATGTAGTCCTATAGGTTTGCATGAATATTATAGAAATAAAAATTCCTCAACAATTAGCAAATACAAATTTTATAAATGTTCAATCATCTTCCAAATTTCGTAATCCATTTACCATCCCTTTTAGACTATTGCCTAATTAATAGAAGCACTTTTTTAGTTTAAAAATATAATATAAAAGTACAAGTTAATACATACTTGATAAGTTAAACAATACATTGCCAACAGAATTGTCTTTTCACGTTCTTTCACTGACTAACAGCACGCTACCTATCATAATATACCTACCTAATACATACGTAAACGAGAAAAAACGACTAGTGATTTTTTGCGAGTACTAACTACATTTATATCGCCTATGGGCGATATAAATGTTTGGTACTAGAATTTTCGTTTAAAATTCAATACTCTCTGGAAAATAAGTTTTACTGCAATATAAATGGACGAGTATAGGCTGTATTACACTTATCAATTTCTTGACCAAGTTATTGACCAAGAACTTTTTCAAGTTAAAATTGACAAGTCGTGTATTACACTTGTCAAATCGACTTCAATTTCTTGACCAAGAACTTGTTGAATTAGAACATGTTCTATTTTTCTTCTCAACTTGATCAAGTTTTTAGTGATTTCTAGTAAAATTCATGTTGTAAAGTTTTTTGCCAACGGTGTAAAATGTAAACACAAATTCCTCTTTAGAATATCGTTAAAAATGACATGTTAATTTGATACTTCTTGAAAGAATTGTGTGCGTAAATTATTTATTTTCTTTTGCATCAATTGTGCAGTTATTTTTACATTCAATATCAAATACAAATTTTCGGTAATTTCTTTTTTATTTCGTATTGTTGTACTATTGGTACTACTAATTCACCTAAAAACTTGGTGAAGAAATTGATATGTGTAATACAGGCTTATGATTCATAGGTAAGGGTTATTTGTTTTAATAAAATATTCTTGAAATTTACATAATTATTAATCATGTCATGTCTTGTAGATTGCAGGGGATGTATAAGGTTATCGAAAGATAATAATAATAATAAATTATGACAACTTTTATAAATATATTCAAAAGTTTCAATATTTTATACAAAATATCCAATTTTATATAGCGTTAATCTAATTATTTCAGTGTAGAGCAGATATATTCAAAATATTGGGTTGATATTTTTAATACTAAAAAAGTTTTTTTTTTTATATATAAAATTCGAACTTATATGGCTGAACACATAATAATATTTTGTGTCTTTATAGTAGGTTTAGATAGTATTCCATATCAACGATTAAAATCAGATTTTATAACATTGGTTAATGAATAATTTATGACAGCTAGATTAAAGGCCAAATATTCCAAATTGTTTAAAGATTATTGTAAAACTGTTTTTAAAGTAAATTTAAGATAAATAAAATAATTAAACTAAGGCAGTATTAGTAAAACAAATGCATAGGTTAGGTTTAAAATAGTGAAACAAAAAGGAGTGAGTATGTAGTATTATCATTATAATCCAGATGTATAAATATTTAGAGAGACAAATAAAACGATATACATATAATATTTATTGATATTTATCAGGCTTAAATTACAAGGCAAATCTATTAAATAACTGTAAAATTTACTTAATTTGAGCAAAAAGCCGGTATCATGAACAATGAATAAAAAATAATATCTAAGTTTGCAATTGTCTTTTCTTGTTCGTCGTCGTATTGTCCAAATTATCAGGGAAACAATTGAGATGGAAATGCAGTAAATAAATCTTGAGAGATATTCGAGCTTCATTCCTGCGGCAATTGTGCAACAAATTGCGCGAAATCCAGGGACAAACTGGCAATGGATCATTGCTTGTACATACGTGAAAATGGCTTGGACACTGATGATACATCAGGATATTTATACTGTACTAATTTCGGCACCCACGGCTTGTGAGTGTGTGCTACAAAGCAACCAAAAAATAAAAAAAACACGTTTCTGAGCGTGTTTGTCATTATTTTGTCACATTTTCCGTATATATAACATCCGCAAACCTAAGAAAAATATTTTGAATCCACTATTTAATGCTGTCTCTCGATTGTCACACGTTCCTAAACAAAAACGAAATGTTTCGCATACAATCGAAATGATTTATATAGAGCATGGTAAACTGGATTTCGCTATTGCTGCGCGATATAAGGTCGTCACATAACGAGATCTTTCTGAGTCTGCTAATCTCAAAATATCGATCCTTATGTAACGCCAGCTATACAAAGCATTATACAACTGCTTGGTAATCGCTGAGCATTTTTAAAATCACGTGCTTAAAATATGCAATATGATTGGATTATATCGAGCCTACTGTTATTGACATTTGATTGATTTGACATTTATTTTGTCTATTCTATATTCTTGTTTACCTATGTTCTTCTAATACACATTCAGCCGTTTCATTTAATGTGTGCTACATATTCACTAATATATACACTGCTCAACAATTGAAGTGGATGTCATTATAATTTCGAAAATGTACTCATGAAAATAATTTTACTGCATATGTTCTTGAACATATGAACTGCTATAATGCTTAGTGGCAATTTTTTGTTTACTCCCATGTTTGTCAATGTGTCTGTGTCTGTATGAGTAGGATTTTGATAAATGGGGTATCAATAAGCGATTCTCTGGAACAAATAAACGTACTCGTGTTAGTTTCATTGCAGTAGTTGTTAGGGAAACATCAAGTGAGCGCATTACTACAATGACTTTAAGACGGTTAAAAACCGTACAACTCGATCAATTATTACGTTAGGTAAATGCAGCTAGGCTTATCACAACAAGTCGCCGAACGATTAAATGTTTCCACAAAGTGTCATAAGTCGTGCATGGAATAGGTACATATCTACTAGGTCTGTAGCATACACGCATTATGATACTCATTGCAAGAAGAAAGCCGACATACACGGGTTCAAGGATTAACAGTTTTTCCTGACAAGCCACAGAACGTGTTATTTTTGGACAAACGGTTAGAAGAAGCTTGCATGTACGTAGTTTAAGGGCATGAACACGTGCTACACATCCCCGGTTGACGAGGGAGCAGCGCGTGCATGCAGAAATCATTGGGTGATAGATCACAGTGCCTGGAATCTGCCCAAGCAGCAAAATCACAATTTTAGAGAAGGATGAAAATATAAATTTGCTAATGTAGAATAAGAGTGCTTATAGTGATTTTGCTTCTAGGGTGGTAAGCTGGAGTCGTTGTCTTTTCAGGGAGAAGTGGAGATTTTGACTGCATACTACTGATGGGCGAGGGTTAGTCTGGAGAGAAAGAGAACAGCGATGAAATGAAAATTTGATGGTCCCAGCAACTTCTTTCGGCGGAAAGGCTGTTTGTGTCTGGTCTGGAATATGTTTGTGTGAGCGCACTGACTTATTGGTATTAATGAATGCATCGATGACATCCGTAAGGTTTCGCGACATGGTTGTAGAGTTAATCTTTGTGCCATTTGCTGGTGCAATTGGTGAAAGATTTGTTCGAGTTGCTGACAATACTCGCCCTCGCCGTGCTAGGATTGTAAATGAACGGATTGAACTTCATGGTATTGAGAGAAAGGATTGGCCAGTCTGTTTACCAGACATCAACTGCATCGAACATGTCTGGACAGAGATGTCAAGACAAATCAACCTACTTGAACATGCGCCCCAGTCATTAGAACAACTAGCCACTCCTTTGCGTCGTAGTTGGCGTAACATACCTCAGCCTTTTATCGATAATTTAATAAGAAGTATGCCTACTAGTGTGAGGCCACTAAGATGTGGCAGAGGTGATCCAACAAAACACTAAAATTAGTTTTTAATAGTCGACAGAACAGTTATTTTACTATTGCTAGTTTATTACTTTAATCCTTTTTTTGGTAAATTTGACAAATTTTATTGTTTTAGTTACTTTATCATTTCTGTGGTTGTAAATTTGATGTGATTGTCATAATAAGCAAACTATGCAAACTGTATATCTATAGCATCATGTAAATATTAGAATTTTAGAAATTATTACAATATCCACTTCAATTGTTGAGCAGTGTATTTTGGAAGTTACGGCAAGTTCCATTAGAAACTGTATCAAGTCTTTCCACGAAAAAAACGTGGCCGTTGTGGGTCATTTAGTTCTTACCAAATAGTACGTGCTAAAGGGCAAGTAATTCTCAAGATACGTCGGAAAATGAGAATTGATTATCCAAAATGTAGTAAATATAAGGAAAATTCTAAATAGCTATAATTTTTTGCATTTTCAAGTTAAATTTATATGTTAATATTTGTAGATGTGTAAAGAGAATTTTTTTGGAAAATTTACCAGGCTGAAGTGAAGCGGCTTTGGTAGGCGTTCTTGGGTCACTAATATTAACAATAAGTCTCAATATGTGAACCCTAAGGTATTTGAGGGCTGATTTGGTACAATTTGAAAAAGCATAGAAGTGGGTTTATTATAAATATTTCAACATTGTCAATTTTTGTTCTGTAATTAGACTCTGTTCGATAAATAAGGATGCTATACTAATTATTAAAATGCTGTAATTGTACCAGTAGTGCACCTTGTTATCATCGTAAATGCCAACAAGAAAGTGATTAGTGTACGTACAATAGATTTCGTATACGCAGCACCGAAGAGTGGCGTCACTGTACTAACTAAATTAGCAAATTGTAATAGTAGCAAAATGGGAAAAAGCACATCAAATATGTACCGAAATACACAGAAAAAATGAGTTAAGTGAATATTACATTTTTAACAATGTTATTTGAAAATATTCGATTATTCTTTTAATAAGTGTACATGCATGTATATCAGTTCATTGTAATATTTGAGTATACTGCACAATAAACTTATTTTGTCTTAACACGATCATTTAGTTCCGATTCTGTAGATGAAATGTTTCCACATGTTAGATATAAAAGAGGTGCAAATGATGCTAACGATGCCATAGTGGCAGAGTATTTTATGAGGCAAATATTGCGATGTGGAATAGTAAAAGCTTCAAAATCTTCCAGTACAGTTGAAAGTGACGACTGCGTTAGTACCGCAACATTTTTGAAAATACATGAAGTCATATACAAAATTCAAACAAACACTTTACAATATAATTGATTCCCAATTAGTTTTACCTTTTGAACTATTAGAAAAAATGTAAGTAAAGTTGTTATTCTTGAAACTACTCAACAACGTAATTTTCATCAAAACTTTTTTAATTTTATTTCGTTCTATTTCATTATTTTGAATTATTCATATTAATTATTGTAAAGTTAACGTTTAAAGTACTATTTTAAAGTTTATGTGTAAAACTAGAGCTTACGTCGTCTATAAGCTTTATTGGCCCTGTGTATTACCAACGGCACCAAGACAGGGCGGGACGTCCAAATCATTTTAACGTTTTAAATTATATTAAGCAACATATAGATATAGTGTGCATCTGATACACGTTATTTCATTAAAAAAAACATTTTTTTTAGTGTAAAGGAATTATTGAAATTTATAATCGTCTCACTGGCAACTGATAGGTACAACAGTTAGTTAATAAAATTAAATTGTATAACTTAAAAAATTAAACTGTATAAATTTTGCCTCTTGTAAAATTTGAGCTTACGTCTCAAAAGTTTGCTGGACCTGCATGCTACAAGAAGGAACAAAGACTTATGAGGGGAATGTGTGCTGAGTTTATATAGATGAAAACAAGTAATAAATGCAAGGGGCTGGGAAACAATAACTGTGTGTATAAAGAAAGGTATAGATGTAAATGTGTAAATTATAGACGAATAGCCTTACTAAATGGAAGCCTACATCTATCTCATTAATTATCAAAAAAAAATTGTGAAACTTCATGGAAAAATATAAGTCCGTATTAATTTGGGTGCATTTAAGATGATCAACAATTGATATACAGGGTGTTTAAAAAAGATGCGGCAATATTAAAGGGGTTGATTGTCCAGGTCATTTTATACAAAAAAAGGTTATAATAAACAAGGTCCGCAAACGCTTCGTTACCGATCTACAGCGTGTTGAAGTTTAATTAAAAGAAAATACTTTCACATTTAAATAATTATATATTATTTATACTCACTTAGTATGCAGTTCTATTTTTAAAATTGCTACTATAAAAAGAAGAATAGACAAAAATAAGAAGCTGATTTTAATGAACTGAACTGTGTTTCCTAGGCAACCCAATGAACGACACTGAGATATAGGTGGTAAACTTTCTGATGTTCTCAATTCAGAGTCGACAATTCCAAATTCAATCAAATAATAGATTACACTATCTTTATTGGCTATTAATGACTCACTATCATATTATTTATATTGAAAGATTACAGCTCTATTATTAATAATGTTTATTGCCATTTTTAAGATTACCGGTTATTTGCAATATAATTTTCCTAAATAATAATGAAAAAACTTTTTATTTTAATTTTTCACTGATGCAATTCAAAGGAAAACATAGATAATAAAGACACTGGTTTTCAATAAGTCTTATTCCACTTCCAATTTTGAAACTTTTTTATGCAAAAATTGTTTCAAATCAAGCTTTAAATACGTTTATACTAATATGTCTGGCTGGTATGTATTCTTCAGAAGTTTGTCTAAACTTAGTAGTTAACGAGATATTAATCAGTTATAGTTTCTTCTAACCATTTAGCCACTATCGTGATTAAACACACACAAAGAGGGGTTGATGTTTTCAATAAACACTTTCTCGTTATCACGGGACTTCAAAAAGTGAAAATCTACAAAAACATTGAAATCGAATATTTTCATTTTCACAACACTTCCTTATATCGTACTATGAAAAAAAACATAAGGACGCCAAACAGCCTATGACTTTTGAGAGTGAATGATTTTAAAATTAATGGTTTGGATATTAATGGATTGGGCGGGTAAGAATATGACAATGGCGCAAATATGAGAGAGCATAAAGGCTTGCAGACGAATAACCTGATATAAAATCAAGAGCATTTTTTTTGTAATCATTATCTAAATCTTGTGAATGATGCTGCAAAACCAAACAATGGCCAATTCAGAGAACACGTTACAACAGCTTTAAAGTATCAGCAGAACGATAATCTACGAGAAGCAACAAAGACGTTAAAAACCTGTCCTTGTTTGCTTGGTTATCACTACTACGCTGTCATCTGGATGGAATTATGTAAATAAGATTATAATATATGGCTTGATTATTTATTAAACATTCTAATTATGAAGAAGCCAAGAACAGTTTCGGTCATTTGTTTTTGCTAGTATCGCGAATTTATTTATATAATATACACCGTCCAAACTCAAAAGTTCATCTAGTTCATTAAGTGACCTAATATTAGCTATTGCATTTGTTTTGGAACTATGTTAATAAGTATTTTTCGTTCTTTGACTATGATTTTAATCTCTGCCTGCTACTGTTAAGAATTTGCTTTTGTAAATACAATAACGCCTGGCTTCAGTATCTATCATCTCCGTTTTTAAACATGTTTGTGTTTGAGAGCGTTTTTATCTTATGCTACAAATATGACGTCTGGCTTCCCAGAAGTTTCGCTTTCTTGGAGCGAACTGGTCGAGGCGTGCACCGAAATGGTACATATGTGGCATGGAAGTGGCGTGTTGACTACGTGGTATGTGGCAATTTTTAAACGAGTGAAATCATATGCGACAGCGCGCATCGACATGGAGTGGCAGTGGTGAGGTGTTATAGATATGGCGTGATGCCACTCGGTTGCCACTGCTTTCTGACAAGTTTAATCTCTAGTGGCGTGTGGCGTGTGGCAGAATACGGCAGTCAGTATTTTTCCACTCGTGTTAAAGGAAATATATTGGCTCCACTAACAGAACAAGTATGAAAGTATCTGATGTATTTATTGAGGATGGAAGGATAAAAGGAAATCAGAGTGAATTATGATGTAAAAGTATTATTTTAAGAAGAAGACGATCAACATGTGTTTCAGGCAAACTTTGCTACAATTAAGGAGCCCATTGCAAGAAAATAATGAAAGACAACTGGGTAATAGTATAAAAACAAAAGTGATCTAGGATTTACTCGGTGATAGCACAACAGAACAACGTAAAAGCATTCAAAACGGAATTACTTATTATAAAGTAATTAAATCGGTTTTTGAATATTTTGAAAGAAAAAGACAAGGATCATACAACGGTACCTAATGTCTCGATATAGGAGGACGCTGAGGTACACTTTTTCTTAAGTGTACTGCCAGAGTTAAAAAAGGACAGACAGGTAGAAACGATCTTTTAAAATGGGAATTTCGTCCCTTGCCGGACAAATCTTGAGCCTACAACCGATATAAACACAACTCACTCTTTTCCGGCATCTACAAGTAGTAATACACTAACTGCAGTGGACAACACGTCAAGTCGTTCATCTACGACATGTAGCTACTATCCATCTTCAATAGAGGAGACGAGTTCAAACCTTGCTGCGGAGTTATTTTCACGGCAGATACACATACCAAATGTAGTAGCCTTCTATAGGAAATGCATTAAATGTATTATATGAGAATGATCTATGAGCGAAAGTAAAGGACTTTTTAATTGGGAATTATGTTTTGTTATATGTTTATTTCATGTGTTTCGTTTCTTCTGTATTATAGGACCCCTTCTTCAAGTAATCTGCAAAAAGTTGCCTTTTTTTATTCGATAAAAGATTAAACTTTTTGTCGTCCAAGTATAAATCATTGTGGTAAACATTATGAATTCCGTACTATCTATTTTTCTGCCACAGGGGATGAACCCCGTGCGCTTTTCTACGAATACTACAATTACCACTGAGGTTAGTGATTTGAACAAATGCGAAAGCATCGTCATTCTCGGATTACGACATTACGACTGCTAATCGCAATAGTGGAATGGCGTGGCTGGCACTTCGGTGCGCATTAAACCACACTGCAATCATACTACCGCCATTCCACAGCCACACCACGTTCGTGCCACTCCTATATCACTTGCCATTTCAAATCCACGCCATCGCCACGCCACTTTGGTGCGCGCCTTGACTAACAGAAACAGTATATCGATTTTTGCACGAATTAGCAAACTGTTTGATAGCTGCTACCAAGAACCTTCGTATTCTTATTGCAACCAATATTTTTGTGACTCTATTCACGAATTTTTTTCCCTTTTTTAATGTGAAAGTTACGTCGAACTTCTTATCCATAATTTATCTAAAGCATGTACTCATGCGAAAGATGTAGATGAAGAACTTTTTTTTATATACTATTTTCTCATGCAGTTTTTGATATTTGAGTTAATAATACGATATTATAGGGATGGTATGTGCAAATTTTTATACAGCGTGTGTAGAAAAAGTTGCAACAGCTACACGCAGCGACATTCTTCCTTCGGTTCTGAATAAAAAATGTTATTGTTAAAATGTCGTATCATCTTCGTATGCGTTCAGGAACCATTTGAAAGAAACATAAATTTGACAACACTGTCTACGCTATAATTTCCCTATTTTGATCTTTGAAAACATTTTACTCGTTATTAATATCCTCAGATGGTAAATCTGATATTTTAAATTCTACCCGTTAAGTGAGGTATCATTTGCTTTTCAAATTACTTATTGTCAATGTAATACATATAGAAAAATAAATAATTATGAGTCGATTACCCAAACAGACGATACACGTCATAAAGAATAATTTCGGTCCAAGTAACATTAAAGTACAATAATACCTACTAATCCTAATATTATTCTAGCTTCCGGTAACGTTTTATGTTACCAGAACTGTACGCCGTTGCGACATATAAAATGGTAACATTTTATTCTGTCAAATGTCATACTGTCATAGTTGTTTACATTTTTCAGTCACTTCATTATCATACGTATTTCTTCCATTTTTACTATATTTATATGCCGATTTCATTTTTAACAATCAGTTGTTTTCACAACTAAATCATGCCTAAACCGTTAGGTAAGCAAGCGAAAGAAATAATTCTCTCTTTAATCGGGTATTTTGAAAAAGAACGCGATAATAATGCGCACAGCACAGCAATTCGAGAGGTAATATTTTTTGTTATTTATAGTTTATACAATAAACGTTTTAATAATAATATTTTTCATTTAGAGAGTAGCAAGTGCTTTAAATATTCACATTGCAACTGTAAATAAAATATCATCTACATCAAAACAGGGGGTTGGACCATCTAGCCCAAAGGGAAAACGGCCTAGAAGTAAGCCTGTTGTAAATGTTGATGACTTTACTCAGTGTGCAATAAGAAATACAGTATATGACATGTATAGAAACAGTAAGTTCTTAAGGATTTACGTTTATAAAATTAATATTTGAGTTTTTTACAGAACAACATATCACGCTTCATATTAATATTGAATATTACTCTTAAAGAAAAGGAATTTTTTTCTGGTGGCAAGTCATCTTTACGGACAGTATTACACAATATTGGTTTTAATTACAACAGGATTAGTTCATGTTATGGAGTATTTGCAATGGCATCTCGTCAATAACTTGTTCTAATTCATTAAGATACTCACTGGCATCAAGATTATTTGGTAGATAAAGTGCAGATTTATTATGCCCAGCCAAACGTAAATGCAAAACCTCCTTTCCTTACCATACTCTCGAAATGCATGCGGACTTTCATCCGCCCAATGGTGAAAATTATGGGTATTAACTACAGTATCTCTGGTAAACATACTCTCATCGCTCCAAAGAATGCGTCTTAAAAACTAGTCATCTTCTTGAATCCTATTAAAATTGTGATGCAAAAATGTAATCGAAAAATGTTGTCGTTTTTATAAAGGGGCTGAACTTTACATACATGATATGGACAAAGAAGATTTTCTCGTAGAACCAACTGAACGGTTTTATTACTAGAAATCTTTAAGGTTACTAACTAAGGAAACTTCTTGTACTGCTACAATTTGCTCTTCTAGTTTTATTGTACGCCTCTCTTGGTCGACTAGCATTAGCATTTCTTTTAGTAACCGAACCAGTTTCACGTAGATGCTGATCCAACTTTCGAAATATATTTCCACTAGGATGTCTCCGATTTGGGTAATTACCTGATATTTGCGTTCTGCCATATTATATCGGCATATTCATTAAATTTAAAAGCTATTATTAGGGAATAAAATAACAACAAAGAAACGATAATACACAGTAGCACAACAACTAATCAATACAATACAAATAACCACGAAGAAAGAGAGTTTATACAAACACGATAGTCGAATTAAATACACAAGTAAATGTGAAAATTCGACAGTGATGATATTGACTGAAATCACATTGAAATACAAACTCATTGCTCTACAACGATGTCATATGTGTTTTACGTAAAAGTACGTTAATGAAGAAATGTTAAAAACAAACGTTTTAATCAAAACGAAAACGTTAGGAAATAATACTGTTAAAAATTATTTTTTAAACTAAATTGCTGCTACCTCTATTGACAGATATCGAAGAGGAAGCCTTAGTTACGCACTAAAAGTCTGAACTTCAAGAACACCGTGATAACAAACAAAACATGATGTTATACGACATTTTAACATTAAGATTTTTTATTCAGAACCGAACGAAAAATGTCGCTGCGTGTAGCTTTTGCGACAAATTATACATACGTTATATATATCTTGATTGTTGTAATCAAATGTTGTAATTGTTTTTATATAAAATAGTATTGTTTCATAAAACTCAATTCTTAAATAATTATTTGCTACAAATACACAGTGAAATTAAGTTTTTCACACAATCGATTTCTGCAGCAAAACAGCAAAAATAGAAAAGTGGCAAAAACGACAAACCCCTATTTATTATTATTGAGGCCTTGGTTATTGCAAACTGGAAAGGGACGTTTAAATGGAGTTAATAAGAATTTCCAAGAGTACAACACCGTTTTTAAAAAAAATATCTCCCGGGTCACAAACTTATTAAGTTTTACACTAAAATGTTAACATTATTCTCAAAAAAAAAAAAATAATTAAAAATTAGAGAGGGTTCTAATTCGACAATTTATTCATGATTTTATATGATAAGAAGCAACAAAAGGCAAAAACCGATAAAAAAACAACAACAATAACAACAGACAATAATAACAATAAAAATACGTCTTAAAATCAGTAATATTACTTTCTAGGTGGATTGACAGAAGTACAATACATATTAGCCATGTTTTGTCTTGGCGTCATGAATAAGATTTTGTAATATTTTCGAATATATTCCAAGAAATTGAAGAAATACTCGGCAAAAAACGTGGCTATTGAAAGGCTTAATAATAAATAAATATTGATTATTACAAAGAAGATTCTCCTTAATTTCCGAAACCTTTGCGAACACCTAGTATAATTTAAAACAAGTTCTGCGCGTAAATATCACTTGTCACCCTTTCTCTGTATCTCATGCCAAATTAATTTGTGGTCTGTCACGACAGCCTTAAATTATAACTAATTCTTGAATTATAACAATAATAATATTATTCAAAATGTCGAATTATGTACATTATTCATTTAAATCCAGTACTGCAATAAAGCCATGACCGGCGATCTCTAAATAATCACCAATATACCCTAATTTTAATTTATTTTATCGACCTAAATGTTAGGCTGACTAATTACCATTACGTACATATATTATTAAGCTTTTTTGTAATATAAATTTAATACCAGTTTGTCTTTTTCAGTTGTGATTGCTACAGTAATAGCAGCAGTCACTGTAGGGGTCATAGTTGGAATTGTCTATGCCGTAGCACCAATAACCAGTAAACCTGAGGTCCCTGAGGTCCCTGAGGATACGACATGCAAGAGTAAGATTAAATTATAACTCTGTATTGTAGAAATAATCTAAATAGCGTTAAAATATGAATTGCTTTGCTATTCGTAAATAAAGAAATTATTTTGTCACAAAGCTGTGGACAGCTATAATAGACATTCACACAAAAAAATAAATTTGTGTTTATGCGGATATTCAGATTCCACATAATAGGTGTCTAATGTGCCCGTAATCGATGTAAGCCATCGTCATTTTGCATTTTACCGATTTTTATGTTTTGGTATTTCCACCTCTGCTTGAATTTAAAGTATGGAATTGTAAAATTTGTCTTTGATCGACATATACAAATCAACTCTTTTAACATAATATGAATTTCAGGTTATTAATGATATTTCATCATATTGGCAGTGATGTCTGTTTTTTAAATTAAATATATAGACAAGACACTGTCGATGAAACAAACGAAGCAAGACGTTTCCATGTTGCCAATTTAATAAATTAAAAATTTCTAAATCGCGAGGCGTAAGTGAATTCCAGACACCCATTACTTTATTGAATTCGGTTATCATTTTAGCGATTTTAACATTCTTAAATTGCTATCCTGCAGAAATTCCATCATAATTGTCAAAAATTAATTTCTAATAAGCGCAATTTCTGGAGATCATAATTTTATCATTTTGAAGATTTTCAACATAAATTGATCAACTTTGACACATTATTAGTATAAAAGTTCTGGTAATTAATTCTGTTGCATCATATTTTTTTTTATTTTAGAGGATATGGTCAAAGTTATTACAAAGAAGCAATACTGCGATATTTTTCTATAGTCCACCAAAACGTTGCTAATACGACACATACAAATTAATACTTATTTTAGTCTTAAGCGTCTACGGTTGTGGGTTAGTACTTCTTAGTTTCTGGGATGCAACCTTTTCTGCTGCCGACGTTTCTTTTATTATAATCAGAGACACCTTCACAGAGCTCCATGCACGGTTGCCATAGTCGTATTGTTCATTGAGTTTATTTATGTTTTGTAGTTTATATTTATGTATGTGTATATATGTTTTACTATTTGTGTAATATACTTTGTATTGACGAAGTATATATCCAGTGGATCTGAGACTACTAAAGCATTATTATTATTATTATTATTATTAACTCCTAATTAGTAAGGTTTTGAAACTATTGAAAGTTCATTGCTACAAGAGTTACAAAGCAAAAGCGGATATACTTAATTAAATACTAAATTAAACCTCAATTGCTCTACTTTTTTATTTTAGGTATTGCAAATCCGTATAATGTTCAGATGGTACAGGTCGATAACTCTGTTGTTGTAACATGGACTCAGCCAACAATTGCTGAACAATGTGACATAAGTTTTCGTGTATTCTTCTTCATTAACGGTGACCCAGTACTCAATGATACAACTAAAGTGGAAAACTATATATTTAGAGAAGGTTTAGAGTCGTGTTCTACATTGGAAGTCAAAATAAAAACAGTTTCAGAGGATAATGAAGTCAGAAGTGATGTAATTTCAGATGTTATTGATACAGGTAAGGAATGTGTTTTTGACAACATACATAAATAAAATAATAACTTATAATTTATGAGAATGATGAAAGCCCTTACAGCTAATTAAAATTTGATTTATATATTTGTTTCCTCTTTGGTACCAAGGTCAGGGAAGTAGCTTTGAATTATATTAACTTTATTTTTATTTTTTTTTAAATGAAAATGCTTGGCTTGTTATACACGAGGTAGGCGCCATACATTCTCGGCCTGATATACAAAAAGGAAACATGAACAATATAAGAATTTTTATTTTTTTAATGTAGTCCTCCCTAACTTCTATACATTTATTACAACGATTAATTAATAATTCGATACACTTGTAAAAATAACCTGAAGTTTTTCCGTCAAAATGTTCTATAACAGCTGCTTGCAACTCACTGTCGTCCTTATAACTACGTCCCCTAAGGTCTTTTTTTAAATTACAAAACGAACAAAAATCACAAGGAGCCATATCCGGACTATACTGCGGATGTTCCAATTCTTGAAAGTCGCATTCGCGGATGACAGCTTGTGACATGGTGGCAGTATGAACGGGAGCATTGTCGTGCAATATGGACCCCAAAATCGATTTTGGGTTGTCTCCATACATGTTTAAAAACGACTGCGCACATTCGACTCGACGTTCACGTCGGAGATCAGAAAGAAGTCGCGGTACCCATCTAGCACTAAATTTATTTATACCTAAATGGTCATGGAGAATTCGGCGAGCACTTGTTTCGAAAACGTTTGTTATCACTGCTAATTCTTTCACTTCCAAACTGCGATCTTCTAGCACTAAATGTTCAATAATTGAAATTTGTTGAGGCGTTATCACTTTAATTTTTAAAGTCGTGTGGTGGCCACACCTCATTTTTTGATATTATTTCTAATAAAAAGTATTGTTTGATATTCGAACAAAAAAATAAAAATCTGTTGCATGATTCCAGTACAAAGAAAACGAGCTGTCTGAATAATTTGATGTAATAATTTTGCGATAGTAATAAGTACAATCATTTATCCAGTAGATTTAGTTTGCAAATTTTCTGGCTTGTGTCAATAAAAAAATAAAAATAAATAGTAAATAAAATAAGTAAATGACTTATTGTCCAACAGTTTGCTCTGTACACAGGACTATATATATAAATAATATAAAGGTTTACATATTTGCAAAGACAATACTTAATACTGTTTTATAAAAAAGCATGGAAAAAACATGTTACCTATTGAGTTTTATTAAAGGATATCAAAATAGACAGGCATATTCCATTAAATTGTGGATTAAATGATAAATTTTGTTTCTCATAGCTAACATTTCTTTTTGATATTATTTTAAATAAAAAGTATAGTTTAATATTCGAACAAAAAAATAAAAATCTGTTGCATGATTCCAGTACAAAGAAAACGAGCTGTCTGAATAATTTGATGTAATAATTTTGCGATAGTAATAAGTACAATCATTTATCCAGTAGATTTGGTTTGCAAATTTTCTGGCATGTGTCAATAAAAAAATAAAAATAAATAGTAAATAAAATAAGTAAATGATTTATTTTCCAACAGTTTGCTCTGTACATAGGACTACAATATAAACTATAGACAACATTAAGCTTAAAAAAAGCATAAACTAATTAAAGCAGTTACAATAATTTTTAAAAAATAAAAAGAAGGTTTTTTAAAATGACCGATACGCTTTTTAGAAGGTAATAATAAATTATTTAAACAAAAATTCATTTATGTAAACAAATAGAAGCCCCTGCAATCTCCAATTCTCTAGCAATACTACCTACATACCTCACCAACAGAGGTGAAGTTGATATGACATGTGATGCTAAAAGTTAAAACTGGTACACATACAGCAGGAGGATAAATGTAAACGAGCATAAAGTGGATAGAATATGTGATTTTGTCTAGATGATGCCCGAGGAATAAAAAGTGGGAACCGAGATAGTAGTGCTGGGGAATCAGTGGTGTTGTGTAATAAATTATAGACAAATTTAATCAATTGTCAGGGACGATGACGATCTCAAGAGTTTTAGAAGTAAATTCCTCTAGCAATATTTGATAACCATAACCTCGGCAAGGATATGATTCAATCTTTTTAAAGTATAGTTTAGTGATTTCCACCGCTAATCTGTGCGCGGTAAAAAATGGATTCCAAATCATGGAGGAAAATTCTAATTTGTGTCGAACATATGCTAGAAAAAATAATCTAAGTGTGTCTATTTGAAAAAATGCTGTATATTTAATCAAAAACACCACGAAATGGTACCATCTCTATATTAAGTGAATGTTAGAGCCGCGTCAGTGGTATAGCTAAATGCTATGAGTGTGTTTTTCTTGAAAAAGTTACAACTTTGCATTTCGCAAAATTTAAATGTAAATAGCTCAACATACACAATCGAGTGATCATATTTAGGTGATTCCGTAAGTATAAACAATCAGCTTCTGATACTACTGCTGCAAAAAACTTCGTCAGCAATACACTCAATCAAGTCGTTAATAAATATCAGAAATAGCAGTGGGCCCAGATTAAATCCTTGAAGTACCTTTGAAATCGCATGGAAAAGAATTGTAACCGTTGTAGATAACATGATGTCCCCTATTGGATAGATACGACGAAAATGATGATATTACCCGATTACTGAAGCCGCAGACAACCGTATCTTATTCAGCAGCAAAATAATGATTAATAAGATCAAATGCTTTAGATATGTCCTTGTTATGACGCCAACTTGTCGACAAGCATCAAAAGTGTCGTCTCTATGTTAGGTGAAAGTGGTCAACATTGAAACAGTTGATCGTTTTCCCATAAACTCAAATCGTCCCCAATGTAGCGACCAAAACAATCGCTCGTGATTGAAGCTTCAGAATTAAACACATATCCTACACATACAGCTTTGATCTGTTTCTTTACCATTGCTAAAATCAGTTAAAGTCATTGCCGTAAACAATTCTGCCCGTTTAAAATTAAAAGATTTACGGTCTTGATTAGTGATAAAGTTCATAGGTTCTGTACCACTATAGCGAATAGATCCTAATAATGATGGATGATGATGCCTTCATGTAAGAATCCATCCCTAGTTGCTACCAAAGTGCAGATCGAAAGAACTATGTCAAGTAAACGTTCAGTACAGTTTACAATATTGTTCAGTTAACACAATCCATTAAAATTAACATATATAAATATATATACCGGGTGTCTGTTTAAGCTCGGCCACCGGCCATATCTCGGCAACCGTTTATCGTACAACCTGCCGAAAAAAATCCTGATAGTAAAATGAACTATTAGAATTTCAACCAAAATATTTTTACGTTTCCAAAATGATCGCAAGGGGGCGCAATTCTCAATATGAATTAAAAATTCGATAATTTTTCATTAAATTCCAGGTTAAGATAGATTAAAATTTTTACTAGCAACATGTTTAGATGTTTTTATATAATTTTCATTTGAAACTTTTTGATCTAAGTCCCATACGAAGGGGAAGGTGGAGGGGGGTATGTCTGCTTACAAAAGTAGGTCTAATTTCGGTTTGCCCCAACAGATTTGAATGTTTCTACGCTCATTAGATAGAGAATTTTACAAGGAATTGAAGGATATGTAGTTCGAAATTACTTGGTTGTCAAAAAAAGTAACAGGGGCGCTGTACTCAATTTTTGTATATTACTTGTTTTTTCTCTAAAATTTTAAATTGAACGGTATATTTTTAATATCGCTATATTGAAGCACATAAAAAGCTGAAGAGAGTGATGAAAACCGGAAGTTACCACCTCGTTTTTTGACGAAGATGTAGTCATACAAAGACAATCCAGAAAAATAAAAATGTTTAAATATAAATTTATTTATTTATTGGGAGTAATAATGTTATTTTAATTTTAAGAGAGTCTCTAGACCGTATATAGTTCGTTTTCACTTGAACTTTCATCATACTCTTCCATAAATGTATTCATTTCAATCGTCTCACCGATTTTTTCATTGCATATGCTAGATTCTCCTTTTAAATGTTTTCAAATTCTCTAGCTATTTTTAAATTTCACGTCTTGTCTTTTTAGAAATTGATATAAAATAATAACAATAATAATAAAAATTATAATATATCTTTATTACCCAACAGATATTAATGTTATTATAGGTAAACAGCAAAAATAATTTCCCTAACTCATGAACTAAGCAGACAATAACGAGAAAAAACAATATAATATAATGCATTAGTTATAAACAAATCATTTACTTATTAGTAACGAAAGGGTACAAAAATTGATATCTAATTCATCCCTGCCTATAACATGAAAGTAAGTAAAAGAACCTACTATTATTCCTAAACATAAATAAGAAAATATATTGACTAAGCAAACGAAAAAAAAATATATTTAAATCAGAAAGTACAAAAAACAAAACAAAAAAACTTCAACTTAACAAATGCTCAAAGTGTTACCATTATTTTTAATACACATGTTTACTTGTCGATTAGTAGAGAGCACAGTTACGTCAATTTCGGAGGCAGCAATTGTTGTATTCGGCTTTTTGTGATAAACTGTGTCTTTTATTCTGCCCCATAAATAAAAATCAAGACTATCTCGCAAGGCGAAAAAAACTCAATAATGTCTTCTTTCCGGATAATTTAGGGAATATTTCCGGGAAGCAAGAATGCATTTTCGAAGCATTGAAAATACATATTGTCATGCTGATAATGTCATAAGCTTCAACCTTAGAATATGACATTTTACAAACTTAATAATTATGTGCAGGTGTTCAAAAAGGTTTAATTTGGGAAATACGTACAAAAAGTTTAACTACAAGTGACACTAATATTTTTACATTTTGATTTTCATGGCCCACCTTGGAAATCTCATAATAATGTAATTTAGTATCACTGTGCATGCGATGTTGTATGATGAAAATTTAAGAAAAAAAGCAAACTACACTGTTCAGTATTATTACTATTTTATTTCAATGTTGGAAAGAAAAAGAAATGATATTTAAAACAAAATAGCTAGAGAATTTAAAAACATTTAATAGGAGAATCTAACGTTATATATGCAATGAATTAAAAAAACGATAAAAAGATTGAAATGAATACATTTATGGAAGAGTATGATGAAAATTCAAGTGAAAACGGACTATACACTGTCTAGAGACTATCTTAAAATTAAAATAAAATTATTACTCCCAATAAATAAATAAATTTATATTTAAAAATTTTGATTTTTCTGGATTGTCTTCGTATGACTATATCTTCGTCAAGAAAAGAGGCAGCAACTTCCGGTTTTCATCACTGTCTTCAGTTTTTTATGTGCTTCAATATTACGATATTAAAAATATACCGTTCCATTTACAATTTTAGAGAAAAAACAAGTAATATACATTAATTGATAACAGCGCCCCCTGTTACTTTTTTGACAACCATGTAATGTCTTACTCCACATCCTTCAATTCCCTGTAAAATTCTCTATCTAGCGAGCCCAGAAACATTCAAATCCGTTGGGGCAAACCGAAATTATACCTGCTATTGTACGCAGACATACCCCCCTCCCCTCCACCCTCCTCTTAGTATGGGACTCAGATCAAAAAGTTTCTAATGAAAATTGTATAAAATCGTATAAGAATCTTGCTAGTAAAAATTTTAATCTATCTTAATCTAGAATTTAATGAAAAATTATCGAATTTTTAATTCATCTTGAGAATTTCGCCCCCCTTGCGATCATTTTGGAAACTTAAAAATATTTTTGTTGAAATTCTTGTGGTCCATTTTACGATCAAGATTTTTTCCACTAGGTTGTGAGATAAACGGTTGCCGAGATGTGGCCGGTGGCCGGTGACCGGTGGCCGAGCTTAAACAGACACCCGGTATATAGTATATTGGTCACTAATATCAGATTATAGTATGTAATGTTGAAAGATTCCATGAGTAAAATATTTTGAAAGTAGGCAAGGTCATGTTCAAGGGTACCCAAAGTTTTCGAGATATTCAGTAGTTGTATCATGTGGTATGTAAATTATGATATGCATTTAGTAAAAGAGTTATCCACATTATTTAACACCAAAAACGTCAACTAAGTGGGAACAAGATAAATCAAAGACTGTTACATTTATATTATTTTTAACTCCAAGTAATACTCCTCCACTCGTTGACATGTTTACCTCGGCATGTCTTCTATCAAAAAGAAAATCATTCGAACCTTTGGTTACCGCAATGGTGTCACAATTCTCAGAACAGCAAGCAGTATAGAATTCCAAGTGCTTTGCACGCATAATTCTAACGTTTCGATAGTAGCAGTTAAGAGTTGCGACAATCTGTTAGACAATGTTAGCTTCTCATAATTATCTTGGGAATACCACGTACATATTTACTTCGTAAGATTTCCTTACCTCCATGCTGTCGTTTCCGTAATTCCACGAAATTCCACCTTAAATGAGTATAGAATTTCACTTGTTTCGGTGTTCTGTCAAACTAAATCTTAATATTTTTAAATGAATTATAATTCCCTAAACTCTTGGTTCTTGGATACAGCAAATATCTAAAGAAAATAATAAGAAAATACCATGACTGCATTTATACCTCATCTTATGGAATAACAAGGTTATTTTCGTGTTGCTAATGTCTTCAATGTCATGTGTAATCTCCGTTATACTTACATTATTATTATGATAATTATTATTATTTATTCTTGCCCCTTCTCCTATACTTCTAACTATGCGAATTAGAGTGAATTCAAGTCTATTTAGATGGCAAATGGTCGTATGACCCAAAACTGTGATATACTATACCGTATCTGTCAATTTTCATTAGGTATAGGGATTCAATGTTTACGTGCGATTTACACGTATACAAGTAATACGTGGCAACGTGGCACCCCTACTGTCCGTCACCAATCCCGGCAACAATCGACATCACAACGATTTTCTCCGATCTTCCCACTTCTCCCCACCAGCTTTTACATTCAATGTTTAGCTGCGAACACGTTGCGATCTAGTCTGCAATAAAAGCTGTCTTATTACTGGAACGGGAAACATCAAATGGCCGCCGCTATCTCCTGATCTAGTAGTTTATTATTATTTTCAGAATCCTTTTTTATTTACCTTATTTTTAATTTTATTAGAATTACGCTTTTGTTTGTGTCATGCAGAGTGAACGCAGCTTAATAATTCTCTGCATTTACTGAAAGGAAAAAGAAAAACAAATCCTTGCAACTCGTACATATTATTTCTGAACGCATTACAAACACCCAAGTCAGTGGTCCAATAGTTACTGCTAACTTGTATTTTCGAGCATGTATCGGTCGCGCTGGCATTGGAGAGGAAAGTAGGGGTGCCACATTGTCACGTATTGCATGCTTCAATTTATTAATCACAATCGCTAAATCTTTATCTGTAGACAAGATAGACTAACATCAAGATATTGTAATGGTCGCATCCATAAAAGCACAGGTTAATGTCGTTTATGTAAACCAAATATAGAGCAGAAGTTCTAAAATACTGCCTTGGAGAACACCCAAGGATTTTGTTTTCTTATTTATCTTGACAACTAGTTTCCTGTTGTGTAACTAATTGACAAAATGTACCCTTGTATACCAATCTTGTCCAACATTGAAGTTAATACCTAATGATTAATGCTATCAAAGGCCATTTTTACTTTCTTATACGTAGTATAAGGAAGTATTGTGATGATGAAAATTTTCGACCTCGAGATTTTTGCAGATGTCCACGTTTTGAGGTCCCCTGATACCAAAAAAGTGGTTTTTAAAAAATGTCTGTGTGTCTGTGTGTCTGTGTGTGTGTGTGTGTGTGTGTGTGTGTGTCTGTGTGTGACCACGATAGCGGTCAAACCGCTCTAGATATCAATTCCAAATTTTGTATTTACGAATATAATCTCCCTCTTGAGAACTG
The DNA here is from genome assembly GCA_963170755.1 of Amphimallon solstitiale. Taxonomy (NCBI): domain Eukaryota; kingdom Metazoa; phylum Arthropoda; class Insecta; order Coleoptera; family Scarabaeidae; genus Amphimallon; species Amphimallon solstitiale. The sequence continues at coordinate 58,866,005 of OY720683.1, read as the reverse complement.
ATTAGATTTTGAGCAAAATCGGCAGACCGGAAGTAGTAGTTTACTTCAGTGAAAAAATCGAATTTTGCAAATATTTCGTCAATTACTAAGTTTAAACAAATTTATAAAGAATTCAAATGTACTCAAAATTAAATATGAGAAAAATTGTTTTAATAAAGTTTTTCGAAATTCCTACCGGAAGTAGTTCTTTTACTCTTATCGAAAATCAGTTTTTTGCGAATATCTCGCAAGTCATGCTTTCTAGGCAGGTACATTACGAGTATAAAAGTATTTAGAACATACTTTTAAATATCTTTTGTATAAAAAAAATTTCAAAATTCAGACCGGAAGTACCACTTTTACTCTTATCGAATAGCGATTTTTTGCAAATATGTCGTAAATTATGCATTCTATATATATTTATGAAGAGTACAAAAGTATTTAGAGTTGGATTTGGAATATTTTTTGTATAAATGAAATTTCAAAATTCGGACCGGAAGTAACACTTTCATACGTATAAGAAAGTCGTGTGGTGGCCACACCTCATTTTTTAATCTATAACGACAGATATTATTGCATTTTGTCCTAAAATGTGCTATTTACTAAACCTGCAGAGAAATACTTTCAACAACATAATATATCATTTACTCAGAATTTTATTGAAAAATGCTTTTAAAAAACTTCTTAATAACCATTTTGTTTCTGGGTTAAAACCGCGGTTTTCTCTCTGTTTCTGCTGTTGACGTTTCGCTCAGTATCCGAGGGGACACCTTCAGCGCTTCTTCTACTACTGCGTTAACCTGAAAATAATCAGCATAAACTAATCACCTTTAGCATTACCTAATTTAAAATTACATGTTACTAATGCTATTTGATCATATTGCCAATCTTATACTTGCACGTAAGTATGATCATATTATCACGATTTTAAAATTATGTTTATTTTGTTAATTAAATATTTAGGCGCGTCTCTGGGGGTAGAAGAAGCGAAGAAAAACATTTTCAAGTTAATAGCATAAACATTTCCAAATCGCAATGCGTAATTCAATTACAGACACTCTTTATGTACCACTACTGGTTTAAAATACAGTGCAGAAAAGAAAATCTCTTTTCACAAACATGATAATGGTTTTTCATACATTACAGTCTTTTTCTTTTGGTTTTTCTCTTTTGTCAATTGTGTTTCACAATTTGTCAAATGACTTTCTCATTTATTATAATATGGCGGCGATGTGTCAAATAATTTCCTTATTTGTCAAATGTGTTTCACTATATGTCAATTGACTTTCACGAAGCGTGTTAATCATTTTATATTCATCTATTATGGAGAATCGTCGAATTAATAGTAAAATAAGTAATGATTTGAGAGCTTTAGTAATTCGTTCTATGAACAACGGGCTCACAGCAAATAATATTGGAGAGCAATTTGGAATTTTACCCAATACAGTAAGAAAGATTTATTCTACATACCGGAGAACCGCTAATATTCATAAAAGAAGTGCTGGTCACCGACTAAAAAAATTATCTGTGTTACAGATAAATGAAATTTGCAATTGGATTGATGAAGATTGCAGTTTATCACTTCGTCAGTTAAAAGAAAGATGTTTGACGCAGTGGCCACTTCATCAAATATCGCTATCGACGATTAACAGAGCACTTAAAACTTTCCATTATTCGTTTAAGAGAATCTCTTGCGTTCCCGAAAGAAGAAATACACCACAAATCATACAGACTCGCTTTGAATATGCTATCCGGTACAATAGAATCATGTTCGAAAGGGAAAAGATTTTTTTCATTGATGAATATGGAATTCAAGTTAATTCTCGAACTTCATATGGAAGATCAGTTAAAAATCCTCGAGCAAAGAAAATAAAAGCTCAACTAAGAGGGTGTAATTATTCTGTGGCTGCAGCAATGAATATAAATTCACTATATTTGTTCCAAATCCAAGATAGACCATTCAATACAGTTCATTTCTGTGAATTTATTACAACTCTAATTAATCATTTACATAATGATAACATACAAGGCGCCTTTTTTGTTATGGATAATGTTAGATTTCATACAAATGAAGAAGTTGTCAATCTCATTAGAAGTCATGAGGATTTAGAAGTTTTTTTACCTGCTTACAGTCCATTTTTAAATCCTATAGAGGAATTATTTAATCAATGGAAACATAATAAAGAGAACTCAGCCGACAAATGAGGATGAATTATATGCAGCAATACACAATGCTTCTGAACAAATAACTGCAGATAATTGTCTTCATTATGTTCAGCATATGGAAACATATCTGGGTGATTGTTTAGAACAAAATGAAATATTAAATTGATTGTTTCTTCATTTATATATTTCGATAGTTTGTACTGTGCATATTTGTGATATTTGAAAATGTTTTGCATACATGTATTTTTTTATGTATCAATTTCTATGTACAGTTCTGTGCAATAAATTGGCGTACACTTAATATACGCTTATGTAAATATGACTTTTGTTTGAATACCTGTCATGTATGACAAATTGAATTGAGGCTATAATTCCATTTGTCAACTTAACTTAAACCATTTTCACAATGGCAAAATAATGTCAAAATTAGCAATAAGACGTGTACGCCAATTTATTGCACAAAACTGTACATTACACAAGAATAAATTAGATAACTTAAAATTTCAAATGTATACTTTATTTTCAAGGGTACGTCAATAACTAAATGAAAATTATGCACAGCTTGGTAAGTAGTTATTAAGCAAAACATATAATTTACATACATGGGAAAAGTAATTGATATAAAGTGAAAGAGATTTGACAAAAAATAATTTAATTTGACATATATGTCAATATGACAGGAATTGAGAAAGTCATTTGACAAATTGTGAAACACAATTGACAAAAGGGGAAAACCAAAGGAAAAAGACTGTAATATCCCCATCCAGAAAAAACAATTTAGGATGCCTAAATAAAAATATTGTATTTTATATTTTCGTCTTGTATTTATTTTTGAAGTTTTTGTTGTAAATGTTTTTTTACAATAATTAATAAACTTGAAAAGGTATTATATTTATTTTTAAAATTGGATTGATTTTCAGACAAATGTTTCTGAATTCAAACAAAAAATTGCTAAGCAATTAAGACATTCTACATTTATGTTAGTATTGACCATATTTTATTCAAAGCTATAAAGTTTTGTTTAGTTTTTGAATGGAATATGTGTATTGTAAGCTAAGATGCAAGTTGTTCTTATACCATCAAGCTCTGAAGCTAAAAAAATGTATAATATTAATTTAATCGAATTATTTTTTCATTACAGCAATTGACGAAATTTCTAGTGTCAGTATAGTAGATAACACAGCATTTTGGTCTATAAGTACAAGCAGTACAAGGTGTACTTTTCGTCTAGAAGTCAATGAGGACATAGTAGCGGACACAACTGAAATGTCGTATGATATAGAAGATCAGATAGGTCCATGTAGAGATAATGAAATAACAGTCACTCCAATTCATTTTAATGGAAACTTAGGTACACCGTACAAGATATCCCATGAGCCTCGTAAGTTGGTAATGTTAAGATTTATTGTTGTTAGAGCGACTCCTGTTTGCAGTTGAAGGTACACCAGAGGACATACATTTCCGTACAGTTTGTGTTCGTACCACTTTATATCTCCTCAAATTCTACGGAAATTTAATTCCGCTGGTATACTTTATATTCTAGCTTTTCTACTTAAATATATATACAGGCAAAATTGGTACAAATGTCGAATACTAACCTATTTGAACACCTTGAATATAAAGTTACATGATGTTAAACACGCTCGTTTCTTCCGGCATGTAATATCTTCTTAATTGTATGTCTGTCTTATTTTAATATATGCATGGCTCTTACATTCATTTAACATTAATTCAAAACAGTCTCCTTAAAAATAGGTAAAGAAATGCTTTTCCTTCAAAATTGAGATAGTAGTATTGGAATAGCACGAGTTCGATGAAAGAATAGAAAATATTTGCGAGGAGACTTTAAAACATAATACACTCATTCTTCTGGAAGATTTAAATTCAAAGATGGGGAAAGGCAAACAATGGAGCAAGACTGGAAAACCTAGCCACAAAAATGAATATGTTCATAGTCAGCACAAAATATCAACACAAGACACAACATATAGTAACTTGGCTAGTCCCTGGCAGAAGCACAGGAATCAGATAGACTTTTAGACGTTTAACATTAGTATAGAATTCAAAAATTAATTCAAATGTTAATTAACTAGCTGGCTCGCAGACGTTGTTCTGCCGTGTATAAGAAAGTCTGGACAGAAGGTCGTTAGTGTGATTGCAGGATAGGCGTTATTTAAATATAAAATATGTTAATAACTTGATCACAGCGCCACCTATCGTATCGAGTATTTGAGATTTTATTTTTGTCACTAAACCAATAAATATTGTGAATATCATGTTGGTACATAAATATAGAATTGCTTAATAACTTGACTTCAGCGCCACCTATCAAATGATTTGATAGCCTATTTTACGCGCATTGACTATATAAATATAGTGTGAGAGTATCAAGAAGATTGGTTGAGCCATTAAAAAGTTATTGAATAACCTAGTAACTTGATCACAGCGCCAAATTTTGTGATTTTCTTGTTTGTCACTAAACCTACTATATTGTGAATATGTCATGATGGTCTATAATATTGAATTTATTAATAATTATAATTTGACTTCAGCGCCACCTATCGAATATTTTAAGCCATTAAATAGTTGAATAACGAACACAAGCAACCAACGATTATATATATCGTGTCTTGACAATCTCACCTCATTAACGTAGGCTGTTCTTTTAAGTGATTAAGTAATCAATGTTATTGTATAATAATATGCTAAGCTTTTGAAAACTTCAAATTCTGACAGTTGTCATATTTAAATTCAAAGTATAGAAGCATAGGTACATGACATGAAAATTATGCGTTTGCATAGCCGTCTCTAACTAGCAAAGTATTTGAGGGCACGGTATATGGATATGTATATTAATGCACTTGAAAAGAATAACTTTCAATTGCTTTAGCTACTCCAAATTCGATACGGTCATTTGAACCACTTCCAAAAAGAAAAATACTGTATAGTAATACATTATCTTTAAATTAATATTCTAACGTCAGTTTTGTAGGTCTTTTCTAATCTTTAGTTTATTTACAACATGAAGTAGCACTATAATCGCAATTTTTTTTGAAAACAATAAAATATCTTGAAAACTGTACGTATAGGAACAGTTAGGTGTAGTAAGGGTAGTACGAAGTAACCTCAAAATTTAACGTAGATTTCAAAAATATTATCAAACCGGAAGCAACCAGAAGTTGAAAATATTGTAGCACTTATTTTCCCATTTTCCTTGTTTCCTGATATACCATCTATCATATACTACCAAACACATCTAAATGTAGGTATGGAATGGATGAAAATCAAAGAGAGAAAGCTATTTAAATATGTATTTTGTCAGAAAAATATAATCTACAACTACAGCACATATTCGGATAATCAATAATAAGACGATAATAATTATAGTCTATTTTTTAATTCGGAGGAGTAAAATGAAAAGGCGCGTTTACACAATGGAGTTTTGCAAAATTTCGTTTTGGCGGCAGTTTTAAAAAAATAGATAATTTTAATTTGAAATAAAAAGGAATCATCATCGTAAGTGAAATGCTTAAATCAAAAGTTTTAAAGGTGATTATTTACAAGCGAACAAAAATTTAGACAAATATTAATTATAGCGTATACATATAAAACAACTATATAATTATTCACTATTTTTTATTATATACAAGTAAACAACAATTTAGACAAATGTTAATTATAGCATATACATATGAAACAGTAACAATTTATAATTATTCACTATCATTATGTAAGCCTGTAGTCAGTCAGTCCTTCATTAAATGCCTGTCGTCGACTTCTTATATTGCCATCTACCCAAACTTATTGATTGGTATGACCTTTGTTTAGCCATGTTTCATCTAAATAATAAATTGGCCGATTTTGACGATGATAATCTTTAATTGTCATCAAATATCTTCTTCTCCAGCTAATTATATCATCACGTTCTATCAAAACACTCTTTCGATTTCTCTTCATATACCTACAATAATATATCATATTTATTCTAACATATCAAAACATGTGAAATATAAATTTGAGTACTTATATACTCAATTTCTTTTTGCATATTAATTAGAACATTGGCGCTGACCTAAAGTTTATCAATTTCATCAATTTGTATAATGTTGAACGGCTCATCTGTGGCAAATCATCACGCTGTTTGATTTTCATTCAGCACTTTATCAAGTGTAGGAAGCCCATTTTCATAAAAAAAATTGTGAATTATTTGCCTTATAGAATTCTTGACGGTTTCACCATAATCAGCAATTAAAGAGTGTCTTACAGAACTTTGCTTGGGTGGGATAACTTGTACTTTCTTCTTATATTCTTTCATGGTACGATAGACAGTAGACCGTGCCACTCCTAAAACCAAGATAACATAATAATATATACCTAATGATGGTAATGTATTATAATACTAACCTATCATACACGATATTCTTGCGATAATAGCAGTAATCCTCATTGTGGGGTTATCAGCACGTAATTTTTTGAATATATTTACTATATTAAGCTTCTCAACAACATAGATATCCTAAGATCACAAATTTTCGCCTTCTCATCGGGAATATTTGCGTTCCAGAACGTTCCAGTCTCAAAACTGATCTACTGCATCTTCATCAATAAAAATGAAATTGTATTTACAGGTCCGCCCGCATTTCCAAGTTTTGGCGTAAATGAAGACGAAACTGGCGACATAAAAGCCAGTTGGACAGCTTCAGATTTAGGATGCGATGTCAGGATTTCTCGTTCTGGCGAAGTGCTTGTAAATGTTGATTCGGGAAATTCGGTTGTTCTTGACGGCAATGCTTTTGGATATTGCAACGAATACCAAGTGCAGGCACAATATGTACAAATTAGTGGTGAACTTCTGGGAGAAGCTTACCCTGTTACATTTGAAAGACGTAAGCCTTTAAACACTTTCCCGTCACAAAACTGATCTACTGCATCTTCATCAATAAAAATTAAATTTTATTTACAGGTCCGCCCGCATTTCCAAGTTTTGGCGTAAATGAAGACGAAACTGGCGACATAATAGCCAGTTGGACAGCTTCAGATTTAGGATGCGATGTCAGGATTTCTCGTTCTGGCGAAGTGCTTGTAAATGTTGATTCGGGAAATTCGGTTGTTCTTGACGGCAATGCTTTTGGATATTGCAACGAATACCAAGTGCAGGCACAATATGTGCAAATTAGTGGTGAACATCTGGGAGAAGCTTATACTATTACATTTGAAAGACGTAAGCCTTTTAACACGTTCCAGTCTCAAAACTGATCTACTGTATCTTCATCAATAAAAATGAAATTGTATTTACAGGTCCGCCCGCATTTCCAAGTTTTGGCGTAAATGAAGACGAAACTGGCGACATAAAAGCCAGTTGGACAGCTTCAGATTTAGGATGCGATGTCAGGATTTCTCGTTCTGGCGAAGTGCTTGTAAATGTTGATTCGGGAAATTCGGTTGTTCTTGACGGCAATGCTTTTGGATATTGCAACGAATACCAAGTGCAGGCACAATATGTGCAAATTAGTGGTGAACATCTGGGAGAAGCTTATCCTATTACATTTGAAAGACGTAAGCCTTTCAACACTTTCCAGTCTCAAAACTGATCTACTGCATCTTCATCAATAAAAATGAAATTGTATTTACAGGTCCGCCCGCATTTCCAAGTTTTGGCGTAAATGAAGACGAAACTGGCGACATAAAAGCCAGTTGGACAGCTTCAGATTTAGGATGCGATGTCAGGATTTCTCGTTCTGGCGAAGTGCTTGTAAATGTTGATTCGGGAAATTCGGTTGTTCTTGACGGCAATGCTTTTGGATATTGCAACGAATACCAAGTGCAGGCACAATATGTGCAAATTAGTGGTGAACATCTGGGAGAAGCTTATCCTATTACATTTGAAAGACGTAAGCCTTTTAACACGTTTCAGTCTCAAAACTGATCTACTGCATCTTCATCAATAAAAATGAAATTGTATTTACAGGTCCGCCCGTATTTCCAAGTTTTGGCGTAAATGAAGACATTGAAACTGGCGACATAAAAGCCAGTTGGACAGCTTCAGATTTAGGATGCGATGTCAGGATTTCTCTTTCTGGCGAAGTGCTTGTAAATGTTGATTCGGGAAATTCGGTTGTTCTTGACGGCAATGCTTTTGGATATTGCAACGAATACCAAGTGCAGGCACAATATGTGCAAATTAGTGGTGAACATCTGGGAGAAGCTTATCCTATTACATTTGAAAGACGTAAGCCTTTTAACACGTTCCAGTCTCAAAACTGATCTACTGCATCTTCATCAATAAAAATGAAATTGTATTTACAGGTCCGCCCGTATTTCCAAGTTTTGGCGTAAATGAAGACATTGAAACTGGCGACATAAAAGCCAGTTGGACAGCTTCAGATTTAGGATGCGATGTCAGGATTTCTCGTTCTGGCGAAGTGCTTGTAAATGTTGATTCGGGAAATTCGGTTGTTCTTGACGGCAATGCTTTTGGATATTGCAACGAATACCAAGTGCAGGCACAATATGTGCAAATTAGTGGTGAACATCTGGGAGAAGCTTATCCTATTACATTTGAAAGACGTAAGCCTTTTAACACGTTCCAGTCTCAAAACTGATCTACTGCATCTTCATCAATAAAAATGAAATTGTATTTACAGGTCCGCCCGTATTTCCAAGTTTTGACGTAAATGAAGACATTGAAACTGGCGACATAAAAGCCAGTTGGACAGCTTCAGATTTAGGATGCGATGTCAGGATTTCTCTTTCTGGCGAAGTGCTTGTAAATGTTGATTCGGGAAATGTTGTTGTTCTTGACGGCAATGCTTTTGGATATTGCAACGAATACCAAGTGCAGGCACAATATGTACAAATTAGTGGTGAACTTCTGGGAGAAGCTTACCCTGTTACATTTGAAAGACGTAAGCCTTTCAACACTTTCCAGTCTCAAAACTGATCTACTGCATCTTCATCAATAAAAATGAAATTGTATTTACAGGTCCGCCCGCATTTCCAAGTTTTGGCGTAAATGAAGACGAAACTGGCGACATAAAAGCCAGTTGGACAGCTTCAGATTTAGGATGCGATGTCAGGATTTCTCGTTCTGGCGAAGTGCTTGTAAATGTTGATTCGGGAAATTCGGCTGTTCTTGACGGCAATGCTTTTGGATATTGCAACGAATACCAAGTGCAGGCACAATATGTGCAAATTAGTGGTGAACATCTGGGAGAAGCTTATCCTATTACATTTGAAAGACGTAAGCCTTTTAACACGTTCCAGTCTCAAAACTGATCTACTGCATCTTCATCAATAAAAATGAAATTGTATTTACAGGTCCGCCCGTATTTCCAAGTTTTGGCGTAAATGAAGACATTGAAACTGGCGACATAAAAGCCAGTTGGACAGCTTCAGATTTAGGATGCGATGTCAGGATTTCTCTTTCTGGCGAAGTGCTTGTAAATGTTGATTCGGGAAATTCGGTTGTTCTTGACGGCAATGCTTTTGGATATTGCAACGAATACCAAGTGCAGGCACAATATGTACAAATTAGTGGTGAACTTCTGGGAGAAGCTTACCCTGTTACATTTGAAAGACGTAAGCCTTTCAACACTTTCCAGTCTCAAAACTGATCTACTGCATCTTCATCAATAAAAATGAAATTGTATTTACAGGTCCGCCCGCATTTCCAAGTTTTGGCGTAAATGAAGACGAAACTGGCGACATAAAAGCCAGTTGGACAGCTTCAGATTTAGGATGCGATGTCAGGATTTCTCGTTCTGGCGAAGTGCTTGTAAATGTTGATTCGGGAAATTCGGCTGTTCTTGACGGCAATGCTTTTGGATATTGCAACGAATACCAAGTGCAGGCACAATATGTGCAAATTAGTGGTGAACATCTGGGAGAAGCTTATCCTATTACATTTGAAAGACGTAAGCCTTTTAACAAGTTCCAGTCTCAAAACTGATCTACTGCATCTTCATCAATAGAAATGAAATTGTATTTACAGGTCCGCCCGTATTTCCAAGTTTTGGCGTAAATGAAGACATTGAAACTGGCGGCATAAAAGCCAGTTGGACAGCTTCAGATTTAGGATGCGATGTCAGGATTTCTCTTTCTGGCGAAGTGCTTGTAAATGTTGATTCGGGAAATTCGGTTGTTCTTGACGGCAATGCTTTTGGATATTGCAACGAATACCAAGTGCAGGCACAATATGTGCAAATTAGTGGTAACCTCCTGGGAGATCCTCGTCCTGTTCCGTTCGTTAGACGTAAGTCTGGTTGATCTAGAGTTTGAAATTCTGTAACTTTACCAATTTGTTTTCAATTTAAGGGTTTCAACCTGTTAGGGAAATTGATCTCGTTATAAGGGAACAAATTGTGGAAGTATTGTTGACCCTAATAGATGATGATACTACAATGATGCAATGCGGATTTGACAAAATTACTATTGACTGTACACCTAGATACAGCAATGGAGATGCGACATTTTCGATATCTCCTGATAGACTTGTAAATTGTCCCATAGACGAAGACGTCGAGGAATTTACCTTCAAAATAACTCCAGTATTGACAACTGAATTTGAAGTCTCCCCAGTATTATGCGAATATATCGGTAAGATTATACACTTCGTGCTACGGATTTATAACTTATTAGCATTTTCCGGGTTTTCAGTTTTGGGAGATTTTCCGGATGTTCACCTATCAAGAACATCCAGCTCTAATTTTCTTTGTCCAGTCTCGAATACTCCACTGGTTTAGTACTAAATGCTGATTGTATGTATAGATATATAGAAAAGTTACCTCTAAGTAATTCCTATATTTTGTCTTGTTAAGAGGTCCGATAAAATTAAACACTATTTATTTAACTATAAAAATATTTGTTAGCACTAATGAACACTAAATAAACAATAAGGATAAATATTTACTGTCTTTTTTTGTTAGTGTATATGCTGTGACCTTTTGGTTCAGGCTGGCTAAATTTTTCTTCCCTCCGTCCTTTTATACTTCTCCGTCTCTCTTGGGGCAGTTACAATGCTTCTACAACAGATGACTCATGTAATTCTTGGTCACTCTTGGTAGTAGCGGCCTTTGTTTCGTCCATATAATTGTTACCAATTAAATTAATGGTTAAATATGAAATATTTTTAAACGTTTCGACAATTTTATTCTATCGTCTTCTTCAGCATTACACACTCTCAAATATATATTGAAGTAGTATTGCTCTCCTAACAAAAGTAATAACCTCTTCAATTGTAATGTTTGCAAAAACTATTCAAATGATCCCTGTATATGATCTACAGTACAATTATTTTATATTATTACGATATTCAAAATCCATATGTATAATATTTTACCTCTAGCTAGCTCAATCAATCTGTAAATTATACTTACTAGGTATGTTAATTATTAATGAACATGAGACTCATTTTTTATTTATTTTCTTTTTAAAATTTACAATAAGCAGCTTTTTATATACTTTCCTTTAAATTCCTTTAGATGTCTTTAATCCCATTAGTTTGAAAATAATAATGACAGTTTTATTTCAAATTACCTCTTAGGGAAGTGTAAACTGGTTCGATTTAATCTTCAATATCGTTTTGAGAATATTATAAACACTCTTTGACTTACTTCAAATGGGTAAGTAAACAATTTACTTTAAAATAATGACAGTATTAATTATGTTGATTTTTTTAAGGTTAGCGTCCTCTATTTGACAGAACTTATATCTCCCATCCTGTTTAGTATAAACAAATAAAAGAATCGATATATGCATCAATAGATCTAATGCATATACAAGAGCACAATTCTTGAATAAGAAATATTAGAGAATGCCAAAATAAGTAACAGATATTAAACGTAAACTTGTTCAACCAACGTTAGAATTTCTTTTATAATGAGGTGATAATTTTATGACTTCTGTAACTAGATAAGGTTAGTTTTTTTTTATTTACAGTATTTAGAAAATTGTATATTTTTATTCATTGGATTATCTAAATGCTTTAATATTATCTTTCACATACATAAACACTTATGTTAGATAATCGTTTATGCAGTGTCTAATATTGTATATGAATAATAAAAAATGATATCGATAATAACCTTTAAAATAGAGATTTAAATTTTATGTTGTAAATAATTTCGATATATGAATACCTATATTCATGTAAGTATTCATTAATTGTCAATTTACTTGGATTTTAACGATTTCTCAATTTAAATAAGTTACAATCTGATTAAGAAATAAATATCTTCAAGAATAATTTTAATAATATATACGACCTTTTAATATGACTGTTCTATTATCACTCGTTCTTTTTCATGGAATTTATTTGTATTTATTTGTGGACTATCCCTCTATATTATGGATTGGTATTGTGAATCTTGAAAAATCCTCCGATGACTTCTCACAGTCAACGAACTTTGTACTTCTAGAAAATTCAACTCTCTGTGCTCCTCTATGTGCTTCTCAGTATGATCCTATTTAGTTACTTTAAATACTTTCCAAAATTAAGTATACTTATAATTTTAATTCTTTCAATGATTTTAGCACATATCAAAAATTATTTCTATCAAATTTCTAACGAAATGTCAATGAACTGTTAGATTCGTATTATGAAATTTGGCGCGTGCTTTTATCAATTTTTACTATTCATTCAATTAAACACGTTTTTACAAATTAATATTACACATCATAATACAACAATTAATATTCAAATCTCTTCTTTTCAAATTTTGGTGAAATTCAAAGAAAAATGACCATCTAACAACCAATCACTATACAGGTTTATCATAAAATATATGTAAACTATTCTATTAAATTCTAATAAATTATTCAATTATTTCAAATGAATTTTCTTATTAGTTATTTAGTGTTTGTAAAATTGTATATTTGAAAGAGGAAAATATGGATTATTACTCATAGTATAATAGATATATATATATATATACCTACACGTATATATATATATATATATATATATAAGCAAGTAAGTACATTTCAGAAGCTTTTCCGTGTTCATTTATGATTTATTACGAGATAACATTCATGCTCCTACTTTATACGACTTTTTTCTCTTCTTCAATATTCTTGGCGGTTTCAAAATGTGTCTTATTTTTCAAGAGCAAGGTTCGGGCTTTATGGAATTTATACTTATTTTAATGATATTTGCCAGAAAAGAAAGTAGACATTAAGTTTTCTTGGGCAGTAAATATATAGTATTATTATTAATAATTATTAAGTTGCACAACTTCTTACTTATTATTTCTCACCATGATTTGTATTTACCTTAAATATATTATAAATAGGTGTTTCTATACTTCGCTAAATTTCGAATAAATTATTAACTCTACAAAAAATATCTTCCGAATTTTCAACCCTACAGAAAAATGTTATTAAGATTTTCGATAGAACTCTTAGAGTTCTAGCGAGAACTGCAATCAGAACTGTTGCGCGATTATTTTTTTTTCACTATACAATAGCACATGAATTTTAATTTTTCGAATATCTTTCGAATTTTCAACTTTACAAAAAAATGTTATTAGGATTTTCGATAGAACTCTTAGAGTTCTAGCGAGAACTGCAATCAGAACTATTCTGCCATTATTATTATTTTTTACAATACATAGCACCTGAATTCTAATTTTTCGAATATCTTTCGAATTTGCAACTTTACAAAAAAATGTTATTAGGATTTTCGGTAGAACTCTCAGAGTTCTAGCGAGAACTGCAATCAGAACTGTTGTGCGATTATTATTTTTTTTCACTATATATAGCACATGAATTTTAATTTTTCGAATATCTTTCGAATTTTCAACTTTACAAAAAAATGTTATTAGGATTTTCGATAGAACTCTTAGATTTCTAGCGAGAACTGCAATCAGAACTGTTCTGCCATTATTATTATTTTTTACAATACATAGCACCTGAATTCTAATTTTTCGAATATCTTTCGAATTTGCAACTTTACAAAAAAATGTTAATAGGATTTTCGATGGAACTCTTAGAGTTCTAGCGAGAACTGCAATCAGAACTATTGTGCGACTATTATTTTTTTTCACTATATATAGTACATGAATTTTAATTTTTCGAATATCTTTCGAATTTTCAACTTTACAAAAAAATGTTATTAGAATTTTCGATAGAACTCTTAGAGTTCTAGCGAGAACTGCAATCAGAACTGTTCTGCCATTATTATTTTTTACAATACATAGCACCTGAATTCTAATTTTTCGAATATCTTTCGAATTTGCAACTTTACAAAAAAAATGTTAATAGGATTTTCGATGGAACTCTTAGAGTTCTAGCGAGAACTGCAATCAGAACTATTGTGCGACTATTATTTTTTTTCACTATATATAGTACATGAATTTTAATTTTTCGAATATCTTTCGAATTTTCAACTTTACAAAAAAATGTTATTAGAATTTTCGATAGAACTCTTAGAGTTCTAGCGAGAACTGCAATCAGAACTATTCTGCCATTATTATTATTTTTTACAATACATAGCACCTGAATTCTAATTTTTCGAATATCTTTCGAATTTGCAACTTTACAAGAAAATGTTATTATGATTTTCGGTAGAACTCTTAGAGTTCTAGCTAGAACTGCTATCAGAACTGTTGTGTTATTTTCAAAATTTAATTTGAAGAATTTTTATTTCTAAAGAACTTTTTGGAAAATTTTTATTTTTGCAGAACTTTTTGCGAAATTGTTAAAGAACTCTAGAACTATGGTCGAGATAACGAAATATGTCCAAATGCACTGTTTTTCTCAAAAGTGGTTGCCAAGCTCATTATCGGTTTTTGCTATTTTTTCGCTAAATTCTGCAGAACTCTTGAAATTTTGCACAAAGTACTCTAGAACTATTCCATATCTACCGGGAACTCCGATAAAATATAATGTTTTTGCAAATTCGGTTGCTAACTTCACAGAACTGAATTAGATCTAGAACTGTCGGTTATACTCCTGTAATTCGTCACGAATTGTGGTTCTAATGACGTGGCATTTCGTTGGTGGCAGTAATAACTTTTTTAAATGATTTTTGTTTGTATGAATTATTATTGTCAAAACTTTTTTGTTCTTCCGTTAATACTGGTATATTATAATTTCAAAACAATATTTATCTGCTTAATAATTTATTTAATTATTTTCAAAATTACTAAAAAGACCTTTCCATGTAATCTAATGAAAATTCGGAAACTCCGGACTTTCATGAACCGAATCAGACGGACGAAAATCACACACGATCGCCCCTAAAAAGCGCGAACTTCAAACACAAATATCTCGGTAACTAGCCGCGCGATTCACACCAAAAACGATATGGGAGTCCCTACAGGACTCTGTAACCTCAAACATATAGACACCCCTAGCTTTGATTATGTATACTATAGATATACAACTGAAGATTAGTTCGGAACAGTAGCCACCAGAGGGGTTCGGCAGTAGGATGTTCCCATTCATTAATTTTTCCCGCTAATATATTGTAGTAAAAGTTAAAGTTACTACGAAGATACCGTATACAATCGGCTTTTATCAGAGTACAGAGTACACCATTGTATGACCACATCCCTTCGCCTTCCTGTTTACAATTTTCTGTAGGTTGTATAACTATAGTATTATAAACAAGGCCCCTAGTAAGACGCTCCGAAGAGCGTGACACTAGTATACTAGTATGTATGTTGTAAAACGGGCCCCAAGAGACGAGAGGGCAGCAATCCATCACCCGGCCGCTATTCCGTATGAATTGCCTGCAACGCTACAACACGGGTTGTTATCTCTTACGGCCGGGTACAGACAGTTTTTTAAATCGTGACTAACGCCGCTAGATGTCTCTTCGTTGGACATATACGGTTGATCGGTAAAACAGTTAGCGTATATATTTATCAAGTGGTTTTGCATTCTCGTCCATTTGCGTGCTATAGCTTGTACAAGTCATATTTGTGTTCATCATTTATTGTTTTACTTTAATCAATTGTTATATGTTGTTTTTCATTGCTTTTATCATAAAGTTATATTTTACTGTTTGGCAGCTAATAAGGTACCTAAGTAATAATCGTTTTTTATTGTTTACCGTCATGTCATAACAACAATAAAAGCATGAAAATGCGTATGCTTCCAAAGGATGCAAATGTAAGTTATTAAATTAATAGAAATGTAAAATAACTTTTTTATTTAAAATGATATTATATATTTTAGTTATTCAATTTATGGATGCAAGCTATAAAAAATCCGAAGCTAGAATTGCAAGCACCTACTGAAGTTGGAAAGAATTATAGAGTATGTGATATACATTTTGTTGAGCAAGATAGACGCCATGGTGCAAATTTGAAGAAACGTAGTGTTCCATCTCTACATTTACATTTGCCATATACAGAATTGCAAGCGCCTAGTGAAGTCCGAAAGAACTATAGAGTATGTGATATACATTTTGCTGAGCATAATAGATGCCATGGTACAAATTTGAAGAAACATAGTCTTCCAACTCTACATTTGCCATATACCATTGAAGGTATGATTTTATTCTATTGTGTTGCTGTACAAAATAAAATCAGATGTTGATATAAGTAATTTCGAATGTGTGATGACCGGAAAGACTTTTATAAAATTTCTTATTCAATTTCATTTATTTACTTAGACAAAAAACATTAACAAAATATTGAAACGTAAAACACTCACAGTGAATCCAACAGACCCAGTGAAATTACTAGTGCGAGAACAATATATTAAACACAAGTTCTTCATAAAAATTGGAATACTTGATTATGTACATAATTTGTTTTATACTATTATTAGTTATACACATGTATGTATTTGTATATCTATCAGTTATTTGTAATAAAGTAACTTCCTCATTTCTGACATTGTTTTTCTATAAGATTTTCTTTTTTATTATTTCTTTCTAGATCTATTTATCATTACAGTTGTAGAATATAATGAGAAATAATGTTTGAATTCGTATTTCTGTTTGATATAAAAATATATTGTACTATTGTGATGGGTGAAAATAAATTAAAAAGGAGAGTATTCTTGTCTTGCAAACAAATTGAATGTGTTAATTTTCATCCGACTTTAAGATGTGCATTAAAGCGAGGTGAAAATGAACACATTTAATTTGTTCGCATCTGAAAACAATAATTACATATTTCAAAATATGAATAGGTATATGAAAGTAATACGTGACTAGGCCCGCAAGAGGGCAGTACCGTAAGTACTTAATTTTTATACATTATGTTTCCCCATCTCAGGTATTCCTTTATCTATGCGCTACGACTTGTGATCGGAGTTCGACGGCTGCTTGTCTGCCAGCCGTCTTACGTGTGTTTGTATTATCTGTGTTGGGGTTTAATTCACGGTGTTTTCAGGTATAAATTGGGACTTGTTTAAATTTTAATTTTGTTATTCGTTCATACTATTGATAGACAGATTTATTCTTTGCTGGTTTGAATTTTGTCATTTAGTTTTGATTTAATCAATTATTTATATATATTATAATTATGGAAAACACAACTTCCGTGTATTGCCGATGTGACTTTGTGTAATTTGAGTTATTTTAGTCTAATTTTAGTACGTTATTATGCATATACAGGTGATTAACACCGCACCCTCTATTAACACATTATTTAGTTAATGATCTTATGTGCTACTTAATATATCCCCTACGTCTTATTACTCATTAGACCCCATGTCAAGAGTCAATTGATTTTTCAATTCTTTTTGTACTCACCGCCTGTAAAGTGACATTTGGCGCATGTGTAGCTCGACTGGGAAATACGTGTTCCCGGTTGAGGCGACTGTAAAAATTGAAAAAAACAACTTGGTGGGGAAATAGGAGTAATAATTAAAAATTCTTACTAAAAAATTGTGGCGCCATCTATTTGATGACATTTTAAGCGACATCTTAAGCAAGATTCAAGCGCCATCTCTTTGAACCATATCGACATTCATATGATTGGCAGTTAGGAATTGTTTGTATTTAAACCAAAAAACGCAATAAATGTACTATAAATTTATAAATATAAGAATAAATACCTCATGCTTGCCATGTGTAAGAATATAATAACTTAATTTTAAGGAAAGGTGAGTAATAGTTACGTACATGAAATGCTTAAATTAATTAGGTAATCTATTTTAGGTTAGGTATGATACTAATGACATTAATCAATAATATTTCTTTAATTTAATATTCGTACAAAAAATATTGTACAAACCACTTGCGTGAAGACATCTTCCACGCATTCGCGCAATTAAAAGCACTCGCTTCCTGCGGTCGCTCGTGCTTACAATGTGCGCTCATGTGGGAAAACAGGCTTCCCGCACTTGGTTCTTAAATAACTATAACCTGACTTAGTTTATATTTAAATTGATTTCTTAGAGCAGTAACGAGCCTCTGTAGATTATATTTTATCTTTTTTAATTTTATACTTATTATCCAACTGGTTATTATTTGTGCTACTGCTTAAATTGAAAATAAACGTGTTCGCTGGTATATGTTTGTCTTTCTGTGAATTTCTCCTGCTAAGTATCTTTTGCATACCTCCCGATTAGGTATGTTTCCAGGAGCCTGCCTTATTAATTAAGGGGTATTGCGCCTAATTAGTTTATCGCTCGACAGGTTTTGATAGATTTACGCCCGTTTTCACTGGGGCGACAGAGAGCTCCGCGTTTTATCAACCAAAGAGTAGAAGGAACGAATAGGTAGGACAATAAATATTTTATATAAAGTCAAGTTTAGCGTAATAACAAAGAGGTTGCGTAATTGACCCCGCAAGCTTGACGTCACACAGAGGGGTAGATCAGGGACGCGTTCCAAACAAAACAGTTGTTGAATACGTAGCAAGATTTCAAAGAGCTGTATTTCTTAAATAGTACCGTTTATTTATACGATAAGTACACTTACTTTTGAACACAGATATGAACAACTTGTTAACTAAACAAAATTTTGAAGCTGAAGCAGCTTTGTCTTTAAACATTAAAATTAAGTATAGGTAGCTTATGTATACTTTTCCGTTTTTGTGTTTGAAATGGTTTAATTTGTATAAACAAAATATCCGTCAGATTTTATTCAGGTTTTTCTTGTTACAGATAATATTGCTAGTGTATTTTTCTGTGTATTAGCATTAATCTGCACCATGGTAGATGATGGCTGTAAGAAAGTATGCGCTAAAGTTTTGATCTATCGTTAACTTTTTTTCTGGAGCTGATTAAAAGAAAATTAATCGCATGAGGAAAAATGCTGTGGAATCTAAGCACATTAAGGCTTTCTTTTTATAGCATACTTCACGTTTGCGAGATCGACTTTATAATGTTGAAGTAAAATAATTGCTTTTTATTAAGAAAAAATAAAATTATTTTAACCAAATTATATATTGTAGGTAAACCTTGATGAGGATGGCGAAATAAAAGTATATCCTGCAAATGTGCACATTTGCATTGTGTATACCATCATATAGTAGCTGTCTGTATTTATGGTGATTATAATATATTCGTAACTGATGTAGAACATCAGTGGTCTGCAAGAGAATCCAGGCGGGTAACATATTTGTGAAATAAATTGTATCGTAAATATACTTTGTAAAATCCCATGTACAAATAAAAGTATTCTTTTTTTGCAGGTAGATATAAGATTTAAATATAGTAAAATAAAAGAAATAAATAAATTCTGGTACTGTTAGATTTACTTTCCTGTAGCAACCTGAACCAACACTTGATGCCAGTGTTTTTTGATGAAGATGAAAGTTTCCGAAGATACTCATATAAATTTCATAATTGTAATGTGGAATTGCAAAGCTAAGTATATTGTGTGTTGAGTTTATGTAAGATTGTTTTTAGATATTTGTAATATTTTTTACACAAAATAAACGTTTACAATTGAAACAATTTATTTTCAAACTCTATGTACAATATTAATCCTAAATAGATACTGTTTTTAAATATATGTAAAAGTAGTTGGCCCATCTCTGCGATCACCATTTACGATATGATAGCAGCAAATCTGAGAATGCTTGTTCGACTTTCTATCCTTGCGTCTAAAAATGATTACAATTACATGTATTGTAGATATGGCCTTGTGCCATGTACCTATCTACATTCAGTAATTTCTTTAATTTACCTGGTTGATTTAGAAAAACAATTTGCAGTACTTGTCACTATAATGTTTACACAGATTGGAGCAATGGTTCTAAAATAAAAGAAAAGTTTTTAATTACTTAATCACACTCAAAAACCTATTTTCAGTTTAGTATAATAATTATTATCTTTAAAAACAAATTTTTCTTATGATACACATAACCTCATTTCCTTAAATATTTTTTTAAAGTATATAGTAAGTTGCAATTGGGAAGATTGTTTTTGTAGGCAATAGTACACATGTGTACGGAATGTTTAAATATATTTGCCTTCAAAAAACAAATTTATTTATATTAAACAAAAATTAAACTTTCGTAAATGGCTAAATGCACGTTACACTTGGTTTGTTTGGAACGCGAGTTTGAAATATGGCCGACTATGACGACATCACTTGCGGAGTCAATTAGAAGGAACGTAACAAGTTTTAGTAAACTTCATCCACATTATTAACAGCAGAAAAGTATTTTAAACTTCGTTAGAAACAATTTCAAAACACCATTTTATTCTTTTTTAATAATGTACAGAGAAATATGTGCGTTCCGAAACGTGTTTACAGAAATTGTTCCAAATTAAAATTTAAATTTTGTATTCGTAGGATTACCCAACAGATGCAGTAGCAACAGCGTACGAGAAATGCGTCACTTAAACGTCATACGTAAAATAACGCTTACTATTGGTTCGTTTGCAAGGACGCCCACAATAGAATAAATTTAGTATTGTGTTTTAACAGTTTCAATTTTGCATTATTATTATTTTATTCTTTCTCAGTTTCTTTGCTTAATATCTAACAAAAACTATTTCTGAATACTACTGTACATTGTTTTTGTGACAAACGTAAGTAAGCGCATGAAATATAACATCAGAAGATGATTTTGAAATATCTACGTTATAGGCTATAAACTCAATCCTCCGTTTAATCACCTGTGGTATCAGTCTGTCCCTTTGCGTAACATTATGGAGAATTCACATCCTAAGACGAGGCTCTCCAAACATTTTACAATAGAGGACAAGGAGAGGTTTTTGAATATATACAAAACCTTACAAGAACAGCCAGGTACTTCGAAAATAGATAACATTGCGACTACAGCAACAGCAGCAGGTAAATATTAATGTTACTTTTTGAATAATAAAGTCTCATTTTGGTGATTTATATTCAAGAATATCAGAACGTAGTGTTTACAAGGTTTTGCAAGAATATAGTGCTGAGCATAAATTTCAATCACCAAAGAAATACCATAGGAAAAAGGCCATACTGGACAACGTTGATGATGTAATGCGGAATAGCATTCGAGGAATTATTCATTCCTTTTTTTTTAAAAAACGAACCTCCAACTATACAGAAAATTCTTATGGTGATAAATGAAAGAGACGATTTAACAAACTTTAAAATTTCAACTCTCAGAAAATTAATAAGAGAACTGAACTTTCGGAAAAGTATAATGAAAATGTTTGTTTCTTTTTATAAACAGTTTTGCATTTGTAGTTATCAGAAGAGGAATCGTAATAGTATTCTAAAAGAAAAAAATGATATTATTTCTTGGAGGAGACAATACTTACGTAAAATAAGAAAATATCGTGAAGATGGAACACCGATATATTACTTAGACGAAACATGGGTGAACGCTGGGCACACAGTAAAGAAAGTGTGGGCAGACACATCAGTGCTTACTGCGAGACAAGCATTTATAGATGGTTTGTCCTCAGGCCTTAAAAATCCTTCCAGAAAAGGGAAAAGGTTAATAATATTACACATAGGTTCTGACGAGGGATTTGAAGAAGATGGCTTGCTACTTTTTGAATCTAAAAAGACAGGTGATTACCACGAAGACATGAATGCGGAGAGATTTGAAGAGTAGCTTCAACATATTCTGGCCAATTTGAAAGAAAATGCAGTGATTGTTTTGGATAACGCACCATATCACAGTCGCAAAATAAATAAACCACCTACAGCAAACAACCGCAAAGCTGAAATTCAACAATGGCTTGTCAATCAAAACATATGATATGAAGATGACATGGTGAAGGCAGAATTATTAGCAGTAGTTAAGGAAAATGTGACCGGCCTTGTGAAATATGCTGTAGATGAGATAATTGAAGCATCAAATAGAAAGGTATTGCGACTATCTCCATACCATTGTGAACTAAATCCGATAGAGTTGATATGGGCACAAGTAAAGGGGTATGTTGCTAGACACAATGTATCATTCAAACTAGAAGATGTAAAGGAATTATTTCAACAAGGCGTGTTCAATATTTCATGTGAAAATTGGAACAACGCAATTAAACATGTGGTTAATGTGGAAAACAAAATGTGGGAACTTGATAATTTAATGGATTGTCAAGAAGACTCATTAATCATAACAGGTGATGATTCCACTACATCATCTTCAAGTGACGACTAATTATTAGTGAGACTAATTTGGTGCTGTTTTATTTAATATGCTCTTTTTGTAAATCACTGCTTTCTTATACTTTATTTTTCATATGTAAATTCATCTATTGATGAATGAATAAACACATTTTCTTTGTATCATGTAAGTAATCATAGAAACTTAAAATATATTTTCTCCTAATAGTGTATATATTGCATTAAAAAATTTCCGAACCTGTAGTTTTCTTTATTTCTTCCCATTTCTCCCATTTACAAGCGAATTGAAAAAAAATTAAAATTAAATTACTATATATTGATTAAATGTGCATTTATTTAGAAGAAAATTATTCTTTGATTTCACCACTTTAGCTAACTTAAGCTTGCTTTTAATAAATTGTTATACAAATGCCACTATATACAGAATATTAAACAAAGTTCTTTATTATAATGTACTATTCCAAACGTCAAACAAATTATCATATCACATTTCTTGTTTGCATAAACCTAGAGAGGACGGCTCTTGTATTTTATTTTCTTTTCATTTTCCTTTCGATTATACGTAAAATAATCTAAAGTAATCAAAATTATTAGTAACTAGTTGCTTAAACAGAGCTTATATTACGTACCTATATTCCATTAATTTCATCTATTATAATTACATTTATATAGGAGAATGTAGAATACTTGCATCGAAATGTGGGGTTAGAACTACATATTTGTTTATAATGTCTAATGTCAAAATATTTATGGTTTGGGCTATGCGTTAAGCGTTGTGAATTTGCCTTTTTAAGCTATTACGTCAATGCAATGTTGCTACTGCATCTGTTCGGTAATCCTACTATAGCTCAAAGTACTTTTATGCTCTTAATAAATCTCTTTGGAAACATAATTCGAGAAATATTTGCACAAAAACTCTATTCTATAAGGAGAAAGTGTTACTTCTGGTCCGAATTTTGAAATTCTTTATATATAAAAATTGTTCCAACTCGAACTCTGATAAGAATAGAAGTATTACTTCCGGTTCGGTTTTATACTGTATAGAATGCTTAATTTGCTAGATATTTGCAACAAAAACCGTTTTTCGATAAGACAAGAAGGCCTACTTCCGGTAGAAATTTCAAAAAACTTTTTTTATAAAATCTATCTAAAATTCATTTTTTAATACATTTGTATTCTGTAAAAATTTGTTTAAACTGAGGAGTTGACGAGATATTAGTAAACTTTGATTTTTTTACTGAAGTAAACTACTATTTCCGGTCTACCAATTTTACTGAAAGTCAAATCAGATTTCAAGAGGAAGACTATATTCGTCAATATAAAAAAAAAGCTGTGGCCGTTTGGCCACTATCGTGAACAGAGACAGACAGCCAGGCACGTTTGCAAAAAACACTTTTTGTACTCACCGCCTGTAGAGTGACATTTTGCGCATGCATCGCTCGACCAGAAACGACTGTTTCCCGGTCGACTCGACTGTGAAAATTGCAAATTTATCTTTTAGTAATTAAATTTAGTCTATGAAATACTACTTTCCTGGATTCTTCCATAAAATTTGTAAGCGCCATCTATTTGACGATCTCTCAGGCAACATTCACATTGACAGTTAATCATAATCAAACCCAAAAAGCGATAAATTCACTATAAATATAAGAATAAAAACGTCGTATGCAAGAATATAATTACTTAAACTTAAGGGAAATGTGAGTAATAGGTACGTACAACATGAAATGCTTAAATTAAATAGATAATTTATTTGGGGTTATGTGTATTACTGATCACGTTAGTCACCAATATTGTTAATTTAATGTTCGTACAAAAACTTTTACAAACCACTTGCGTGAAGATATCTTCTACGCATTCACGCAATTAAAAGCACTCGATTCTTTCCGTCGCTCGTGCTTTTAAAATGCGCTCATGCGGGAACATAATCTTCCCGTACTTGGTTCGTAAATAAATATTTTGGTATCAGTGGACTTCAAAACGTGCACATCTTCAAAAATATAGAGTTCGAAAATTATCAACATCACAATACTTCCTGCATATATAATACTGTGGCTACACACATGAACAAAACATCGTACCGAACTCCGTCAGGCAACATTCCTTGTTGCGCGACGAAGTCGCGGTGTGATGAAGTTTTGAGGTGCAACAGAACATCGTCGCGTAACATCAACGCGAACATAATGCCGTCCCATCGTTCTAGATCAGTTCATGAATGTTTTATAAGCAAGATGGACATTGCGGCTGCAGCGTATATAATTATGCATTTAGTGGAAAAGAAAAAACGTAGGCCAAGACGTTGGTGGTACATACAATTTTTTTTAACTTTATCTGGGATGCTATGGTATTCCACAAAATTACTTTTCCTCGAAAAATGTCGATCTAGGCAAGAATCACATCCTCCGTTCACTCCATACCGAACCGATATCTAATTCAGCCTAATTAAACTCAATCGGATGTAAATTCCAAAAAGAACGATTTAAAATTATATCCGACAAATTTTATTATTTGAGAAAGTAAGAAAATGCGTTTTCTTCCACAAAATATGACGCAGATGTTTTGAATTATTTTGAGACAAAAAATGAACACAGATGTTTTGAATTATTTGGAAGGAACGTTCCCGCGCCATAAAAACTTTTCCTCAGTAAATTTAAGTGAAATTAAAAATAATCTCGGGCATACATTATTTCTTCGCCAGAATGTTCGCCAGGCCCGTCCAGACATGCAAACATGTGGCGCAACGTGAACGCGTAACATTTCTTTGATGCGACGGCAGAAAACCGACAACTGATGGGACGCCGTTATGTTGCGATGTTGCGCTGTTGCACTGTTGCGTGGTTGCGTTCATACTTGAGACGCGACGGAGTTCGGCACGAGGTTTTTTTGCATGTGTGTAGCCACCTCTATACTACGTATAAGAATGTAAAAAAAAAACATTTTAATGCATTATTTTTGGGGCACATGGTATGTACAGACACGGAATACAATATAGATACAGCACGAGATATCCTAATCTGAACTGATGCTTCGATACACACTTTTTTTCTTTTGACGTGAATCCATTTTCTCTTAAAGCGATGTTACACATTTTATTAAGGCAATAGGCACTTAAATAATATATAAAACTAACCGTACGGTTATAAAAAATCATAATTACATATATGTGAACGCGATCTACCGTCTGTTAGTATTTAATTACATACTTACACACGAAGAAACCTTATAACCCACGCTCCAATAAATTGAAAGCAACAGGCAACAGAGGCTCCCCTCCTCAAACTTCGAACGAGAATTAGCGCGAATAATTTTATTATATGATCACTCCAGAAGTATCAGTTAGCATCATGATTTTTCGAATGATATAGTCGAATAGAATGGAAAAATTCGCTTTTTTGTATATACTGGGCTATTATTGATGTGCATGCGTTTAAAGTTTGAGGACAAATAGTGAATGAAAATTGAATACACTCTGTTTATTATAGAATGTGCGATAATTAATGTTATAAATAGTTTTAGGTATATGTTGAAGCATATAAATATATAACAGAAAACAATATTTATATAATATATTGCATTAACATATTTGAGAAACATCTTTACAATATTTTTAATGTAAACTATGTTGCAAGTACATTATCGGCGTCTGCTATTGTTTTATCTTGTGATAACAAAATTCAATTAATAAACCATTATTTTCGTTAATTAGTAGAGCAGATTATAAGTGTTATTTTGTGTGGGAACAATGTCGCAGGAACATCTTACTGATGGTAAGTTCGATTTAATTTTAACTTGAGTTTAATATTGCTTAAACTGAATTTATTTATTATTAGTATAGTTGCCTTATTAAATTGTAATTTATATTTGATTTGATTTAATACAAAAATATTAAAACTAGAACATAAAATATAAAATTACAAAAGGCAACAATAACAATTAAGATTTATAAAACACTTAGATACTAATATATAAATTCTCTCTTTTTCAATTTACCAATTACCAAATAGAAATTAAAGCAATAGTAAATATACCGTTTCCAGATTTGGTAGAAAGTCCCGTAACCATCGTATAACTTTATTATTTTTTTCTCCTCCCGTGCTTAAAATGTCGTTAATCGCATATGCTTCCATGGCGCTAAGTGACCTTTTAAACACACCTTGACAAGTTGGGGCTTCGTGCACTTTAGTCACTGGCTGAAGTTAGCTCTAGGTTTTTTAAATGCGAAAATCATGTGATGTTGACACCTGTCATCAATCTGTCAAAATAATCCGACATGGTGCGACAACACACAAGTAATTTTGTTTTATATTGATTATTTGTGGTCGTAGAAAAAGTATAGTATGAAACTCCTTTTATAAACTCGTTACTAAAATGACGTTTATAGAACTTGATACATTATTATGGAGAAGTATTTTTTTTTTTAATTTATTGTCGATATACATATGTTAAAAAATGTTGGATTTATTTATGAATTCTCATTTTTACTTTTTGATTTATTCGTTCTTATATAAGGCACTATTACGATGACAAACATTTTTGCAGATATTCACGTTTTAAACTCTCCTGATAACGGAAAAATACTTTTTGCAAATATGTCTGTATGTCTCTCTGTTTATGTGTCTCCGTGTATGGCCGCGATACTGACTAAACGGATAAAGCTATCAATATCAATATCTTTATATTTACGAGTATAAGCTTCCTCTTGAGATCTGATCAGATTTTCAGTGAAATCAAAAAACCGGAGGAGCAGTTTACTTCGGTAAAAATCACAAATCTACCAATATCTGGACAACTACTAAGTTTAGATATATTCCCTAATAGCACAAATGCACTCAAAAATAAATTTTGGGAAGCCGTAAAAATAGTTTTTCGAAATTCCTACCGGAACTAATAGGTATTTTACTGTTGTCGATTTTTTTTATGAAAGTATTTAATGTTTGAATTTGAATAATGTTTGTAAAAGAAAATTCAAAATTCGGCCCGAAAGAAACATTTTTACTGTTACCGTATAGCAGTTTTTGCAAATATGTATCTTGCAAATTACGTATTGTATACAGATTTATTACAGCAAAAATATCTATGCCTGGATTTGTAAACATTTTTGGTTAATAAACGATATTCCAAAATTTGGCCTGGAAGTAATACTTTTATTCTTATTGAATAGCATATTTTTGTATAAAAGAAATTAAAAAACTCAACGAAGTATACTTCTACTCTTATTTTGAGCTGCATTTCGAATAATTTTTGCATAAAGAAATATTGACCGGAAGTAACACTTTTACTCATAGATTTATTTTATTAATATGAAACTATTTAAACTTTAAATTGGGATAACTTTTGTATAAAAAATTTGAAACGCACATATTTATGAGAACATCGTGTGGGGTCTACACCTCATGTTTTCCTCATTTGACTTCAAAACGTTAACATTTGCAAAAATCTTGAGCTCGAAAATTTTCACCCTAACAACACTTCCTTAGACTACGTACAGAAAAGAACGTTCAATCAGAAGCGATAGTATAGTGGGATCCTTTGATATTTCGTGTCCCACTTTATCCTCGTCGTACTTGAGTGATAAACAACAACTAAGTACAGGTACACTCACACACATTTATTTACATTTACAGTGAAAGAAGCGCTCTTGCAATACGTGGGGGAATCTTAAAGTACACAAAACAAATTATTGTAATCATTTTAAATTTTAATTAGTTAGAACACAGTATAGAGCTGTATAGACACAGTAGTTTCTCTCGCCGTCGGCACCTTTGATGTTTGTGTCCGAAAATAGTACTGCGCATTCACGCACGCGCAACCAGAGGCGTAGTAAATTTTTCTATTCAGGAATAAGCCAGTGACGCAGAACCAAATCGTTTATGAGATAATTATGTTAATCTATTTTTAAAATTACGAGAAAGCTATATCAATAATACAAAAAACGATGATAAAACATTGCTTTTTATTAAGTACATATTACACACGCATTTAAAAAGTAATACATTATAGATACAACACAAAAAAAGGCTCCTCTAACCTAAAGATTACTTAAATTTCTTGACACAATTCATCAATGGTGTTGTAAAATTATTATTTTATTTGAATTGCCACTAACTTTGAAATTTCTATTGCAAAATTTCAAAGTATAAAAAATTCTTACACGAATAAATAGCTTTATCAAAAATTCAGTAGGAAAATTTTCGCAGGGATGTTTATATGATATCTCCTCCAACTTCTGTTTTAATTTAAAGCTAACATTTGGTTCGAAGGAAAATGAAGAAAAAAATTCACAGAAGACTTTTTCCTAATGCGGTATTTATATATAGGTATACTGAAATTATAGTCGGGCGTTGCCAAATTAGTAAAGCTGTTTCACAAAGTTAGGACATGCCTTAAAATAAGTGTAAAATTTGAATTCATTCATTTCTTGTGTTTTAAACGTATAATTGTTGGAAAACTATGCTTTTCAAAACATTTGTGTCCCAAATAACCTATAAAATAAGTGAAGGCATTTTGTTCAGTTATATTTTCCCATTGTCGGTAATCAATCTTCGAAAATTAAATTTTGCGTTGGTGGTGGTGAATTTGTCATGAAGTTTGAGTGATTATTCACAACTACAATACACAATATGCACATTTTAACAGTTGAGGACATTTTAATGCGCCTGGGGATCTTACCGCATTGGTTCTTTCGGAAACCTGAAAAAGCTTAATTTAGAATTGTTCGAACTATTCTTGCACCGAGGTGCACAACAATAATGGGGCATTTTTGTTCCAAGTATTCGCGAAACGAAACACTACAATTATTGATAAAACGTTATGCTGCCTGCACACTAATTATAAAAAACAATTTGTTTGTCAAAAATGTTGGAAGTACGTCAGCATCCATTAAATTATATGGAAATGTTTCAAGGAAATGCACAATAATCAAACAAAAATTTTTGACACACATTTTAAACACAAATTCTAAATTAATAATGTGTTAATAAATTTATTTGACGTTAATTATAAATGCCAAAAGAATGTATAATTTAGTTTTACAAATGCCTTGTTTAATCTGTGTACAACTACCCATTAATTTGTAAAATTAGTGTTCATAATAAATTGTTTGTCAAACATTTTGTATAATTGGTGTACAGCATAACTTATATTAACGGCCATTCCAAAATCGCATGCCCAGCAGTCGCATCAAATAATCCCGCCAACTCAACAGCTGATGGCTGACTACTGCGCATTCAGAAATTTTCACGCACGCGTCGGTTCAAGGTCGTCGGTAGGAGGACAATTATTTCCCTCCAGAGAAACTACTGTTTCTATTACATAGCTATATACTGTGGTTAGAATTATAAAAGGTATTATATTTATACACTGAAAATGTATCTTTTATTGTGATCGTTTTTTCATCTCAAAAAAAGTAGTTGTTTGTGAAAAAAATTAAAAAGGTATGTTTGTTTAGAAACATTATTATGTCATATCTTTCAAATCATGCTGTGCTTTTCTATATTATCCGAAAGTCTTAATACTGTTAATTACACAATTTTTAATACCAACAATATATCTATTATTTACTTGGAATACTAGTAAAAACGAATAACCGAAACAGTTTTCTTAGTTCTGATGGAAAATTAACAGAATGCTAGTTAACATTGGTTATAAGTAAGCACATATATTATAATTTTATCTAAGTAAAAACTATTTATATACTATAAAAATAAGATATATATTAGAAAGAATTTTTAGTTTCCTCTCAGTCCTTTCGACCCGTTTTTAATTTTAACTCCCCGTTTGTGATATGAGAGAATGAAAATGTTCATTCTTATGAACAACATCTCGTCTAGAGAGATGACCGCGCAGACAGCCACGCTCGCTTCGTCCACCGAAGAAACAGGGTCATGCTTTTAACGTCTTTGTCGCTTCTCGTTGATCGGTGTTCTCTTTGTACGTATAGGAAAGTAAAGCCAACAATTAAACACCAATTAAATTGTATATAAAAATCAGTATAGATTTAGACAAGGACTATTCGCTGAACCAGCAGCTGTTCATTTTATACAATATATATTTTATGATTTAACCATTGTAACATATCTTAAATTAAAAATTAGGTGGATTTTTTATTACCACTGATAATATCAACGATTAAGGTGATATTTCCTTATTGTCTAAAGATTTATATTATGCCATAAAGTTTCTGTTTAAAATACGATTTCATTAACACGACACGTGACTACTATTGCTGTGGCTATGCGCTGAACATTCTGTCAATTAATTTGCATTGAAACGAGATGTGTAATAATTGTGTAATTTAATTTTACAATGCGCGTTCGACAACAACGTCGTTCTCTAAATGTATGAGGGACAATAGACGTACATACCTACTTATAACTTAAATATGTACATATGTGTTTTAAATAATGTGATAAGCAGATTGTAAATCATCCTTTGTCCGCTATGCATAATCATAACGTTTATTAATAACAAACATTCTAAGTGTGACTAACATCTATTGATAGTGCAGATAGTAGGGTTCCTATCAACACATTTGTAAATACATGCAAGTGCTTATTAGAACACTACCGCTGGAAAGTTTTTCGTATACTTATAGCGGCAACTTTTTTTTTGATGACCGTGTTAAACATAGGTATACTTAAAATATACATAACCAGTTTATAATTATACTTTTGTGTACAATGAAAATATTCAAAATTTACAATCATATTACACAACATAAACGCTTCTTCTTAAAACAAAATTGTAGAAGTAGTGGGATTGATAAAGCACGTGAATGAAATTACAAACATGCGGACAATACATACGCAAAAATTGTTTATTAAATATACGAATTGTCGAAAAGGTGTGAGTAGTAAATATATGTGTATT
Source organism: Amphimallon solstitiale (assembly GCA_963170755.1). NCBI lineage: Eukaryota > Metazoa > Arthropoda > Insecta > Coleoptera > Scarabaeidae > Amphimallon > Amphimallon solstitiale. The sequence continues at coordinate 58,834,516 of OY720683.1, read as the reverse complement.
AATTGAATGAGAATAACATCTAGGAAATGTTTAATAAGTTCACAAACCCGTGCGAATAATTTGTGCAAATTGTCACATACTGAATCATGGTTTGAAGTTTTTGATGGGGGGATACATACAGGTTAAATGACAATCAACAGGTGCTGAAAATCATCGTGGACCAGTAGTACGTGAACAGCTTTTGATGCTATCGCGAGGTAATTCCACAGGTTAGCGTGTTCTTCTAGATTGTGTTCCTAGTTCTTGTTTCTCCAGATGTGATTGACAATGCGACTCATATTAAAGTCGTTCATCCCAAATAGTGATAATACAAATGATAAATGTGAGTAAAATTTTTCAGGGGGCAAATCTTAAGTGTTTTCGTTTTAAAATTACGAAATATTAAAACAAACAGATTGTTTTCGATATTTACGTAATATAGTAGATTATATAAGATGTTTAATATCATTCTGTAGTGCTGTTTAATTTTTTGTTTACAGTCGAACTCCTCTAACACGAACTCCAATTACTCGAATTTTTTTTTAACTGGAATATTTTTGTAGTCCCATATGTTACCTATTAAGTTTACATATACATATTTTAATTCCTTCAACTCGAATTTCTCTAACTCGATTTTGTCTCTAACTAGAAAGAGATCATTTGACATTTTAAATGTAGCATTTCTCTAACACAAAGTTTTCAAGAAAACGAGCCAGTAAAATAAAAAGTAAATGACAAAATTCGGGGAAGTACTTCTATCGGTACTTCCCGGAATTTTATAATCTAATTATTAATACGCGAAGAAAAACTTTGTACCCATTTTTAAGCAAATTACGCGCACAGGAGTATGAGATTTGGCGTAGTTTAAGATCATATGGAAAAGGACTCCAGAATAATAAAATTTATGTATAACACGTGTTACAAATACCTTAAATAAAATAAAATAAAACATCCACATATTAATACGTGGAGAAAAAGAAACTCGTCGGGTGAAATACAAAATGCATCAATGAGAAACACATATTAGTGATATTAGTCTGTGGACTCAGTGGTCTAACAGTCGCATAGAGTAGTGATTGTCTCTAAGGAATTTATTCATATATTCGTATAAAAAAGTACCTATGTATTACTAATACATTAAATAAAATAAAATAAAGCTTTCATTGTTAAATATCTATATATTAACTAGGCCGCGGACACGAGCGAGCCATGACTCGCCCATGAGCGCACTATTGAGATGTTGTATTTTTAAAGAGGTTTTAATTTTATTTATATAATTGGATAACAAGTGGTTGGTGATCTATAAAATACAAAATACCTTATTATTTGTTCATTCTCTCTTCTATAAGACTTGTTCTCTTTGAATTAAGTACATCCATGTAGATAGAAAACGTCCTTTCTACATGCGTTATATGTGCGTACTGGAAATATTCTTTTATTTCAACATATTTAGCATACACAATTGCCGCAATGTTATTAAATCTGGATTTCTATTAAAAACTGCGCCTAACTTTTGCCGAAGGCCACATCCGAAGTCACTTGGAATACTTGTGAAATTATTAATAGCCACATCTAATGTTGTTAATCCATTTTTACTTTCTTACACGTAGTATAAGGAGGTATTGTGATGACCAAAATTTTTGATCTCGAGATTTTTGCAGATGTCCACGTTTTGAAGTCCCCTGAATTTTGTATTTACGTATATAATCTCCCTCTTGAGATCTGATTAGTTTTTCAGTAAAATCGGTAGACCGGAAGTACTAGTTTACTTCAGTGAAAAAATCGAATTTTGCAAATATTTCGTCAATTACTAAGTTTAAACAATTTATAAAGAAGTCAAATGTATTCAAAATTAAATTTGAGAAAAATTGTCTTAAAAAAGTTTTTTGAAATTCCTACCGGAAGTAGGTCTTTTACTCTTATCAAAAATCAGTTTTTTGCGAATATCTGCAAGTCATGCTTTCAGGTACGTTACGGGTATAAACGTATTTAAAACATAATTTTCAATACCTTTAGTATAAAAAAAATTTCAAAATTCGGACCGCAAGTAACACGTTTACTTTTATCGAATAGCGATTTTTGCAAATATTTCGCAAATTATGCGTTCTATATATATTTGTCAAGAGTACATAAGTATTTAGAGTTGGATTTGAAATATTTTTTGTATAAATGAAATTTTAAAATTCGCACGGGAAGTAACGCTTTTACTCTTATCAAATAGCGATTTTTGCAGATATTTCGTAAATTATGCATTCTATATGCATAATTTACGAAGAGTATAAAAGTATTCAGATTTGGATTTGGAATATTTTTTGTATAAATGAAAATTCAAAATTCGGACTGGAAGTAGGTAATGCTTTCACTCATAGCGAGTAGCATTTTTTTTTGCAAATATCTCATAAAGTATGTATCCTGTAGAGATTTATTAAGAGACTGGAAGTACTTAGAATAGGATTTTGAATAATTTTTGTAGAAAATAATTTTTAAAATTGTATGATTTGAAACGCTCATATGTATAAGAAAGTCGTGTGGTGGCCACGCCTCATTTTTTAATTTGAGATTCGATTTTCAAAATATGTTATTAGTTTAGGCAAATTTCCAAAGTGTTCCTGAAGGAATAACAACTGATTTTTTAAATTTGGGATTTGTGTTAGTTCCTTGCACTCAGAACTACTTCGAGCGTCGTCATTTAAACATGTATCGAAATTCTCTGCATAAAAACTAGTAGCTTCCATGTTCCCCATCTAGTTATTATTGGCGAGGGTGGCAGTGACAAAGATGGAAGTTTTTCCCTGTAAAGGGCCACTCTCGATGGTGCTTTTCGGAAAACTTTTTTTAAAAGCGGATACAAGTCTATCATCTTCCGGATAGAAGACTCTCATATATGCACAGATTCTGTGGAGAGCATGTGCTACACAAATAATATGCAACATATAAGGATATGTTTCCTTTAATAGTCTGCCTGTTTTTAACATACGGCACTGTCACTAACAAATAAAAGTATTTTTTCCCTGTACCTGTAGTCCGAATGAAGCATGTTGTTTCTCGTCAATGGTTTTAGCAATTGTTTCCCCGTAAGTTGTATTTATAACTATAGATGCTATTACATATGCGATTTTTGGGTATTCTGTAACGATATTTTAAAGACTTTGCAATAAATATCGGAATCACTGACAATGGACATACAATCAGTATTACCCTCAATCCAACTCGCCATTGTTTCACAATGTATTTATCGACGTTCTTCCATATCATAGTAACATAAACAATGTTCTAGATCTAAATAAGTGATAACTAAAAATGTATGCGTATATTATTGAAACTGAACGAAATCCTTTGCACACTTACGTCTAGATAATTGGGAGAAGTCGATTCAATGAAACGGGATTAAACAGGAACTATTACATAAATTACGAAGTACGTAATTAACAGTCAAAACAATGAAAAAGCGAAACTAATGTAAGTATGAATAGGTATACAGATATATAACTCTATTTATCATGCGAAATATAAGGTAAATACAATAAATTTTAAAAACCTCTGACGTTCCTATATCTCCGCCGATGAAAATAGGATATTGACGACTTAAGTGGACTTTTTTGTGTTGTTTTTCCGTCAACATGTGAGTCAATAAAAGATGTTGCAGTTCACCATATGAATTAGTGCTATTCAGTAAATGTGTGTTGTTTATATTATTTCGTTGCTCCGTTGTAACTTCGTCGTAGTTTAACTCGGTCATGTCCGCGGCCTAATTAATACGTAAAGCAAAACTTTGTACCCTTTTGTAAGCATATTGCGCGCACGGACGAGTGCAAGATTCGGCGTAGTTAAAGTTCATATGAAGGAGTGCGAAAATGTAAAATTTATGTATAAGTGTTGTAAATACATTAAATTAAGAAAATAAAAAGGTCCAATTTCAACCACTGGGCGACTACTAGCATGTATAATGCGGCATTGCAGCGGCGTACGGCTACCCAGTATACTATAAATTCAGTGTTTACTGTTGGGCTTTTATTGAAGTGTCCTCGACGAAAACTTCAAAGTTTAACTAATAAAGAAAAATTTGAAATATTAAAAAATGTGTTTGATGGAATTAAAAAAAAAAATAGCCACAGAATATAATATACCAGCAAGTACACTATCTACTGTAATTAAAAATAAAATGCCTATTCGAAATTTTGGGATTAATCATACAAAATAGACTAATGTCAAACAAAATCAAGATGTTCAATAAAAGTGCAAATTCGGCAATACTTAAATGGTTTACGTCTACAAGAGTTAAAAAAAATGTTCCTCTGTCAGGACCACTTGTACAAACAAAAGCTATGGAATATGGTCAGCATTTAGATGCAACAAATTTTAAGGCTAGCGCTGGTTGGTTTTATAAATTTAAGAAAAGCTAAATTATGCATTACGTACATACACATGCATATTTATACAATATGTATCTTCTTTTTATTTTAATTAGCCACGATATATCATATAAGACCGTTGGCGAGAGTGCTGCTGTCGACGATACTTAAATTAATAATTGGCTTCAATATGTATTTTGGAACAATATGACTTTCGATGGTGACAAATGTTATAGTGGCAAACGTACCAAAGAACGCGTTACGTGTCCCCTTGCAACAAATGTGATAGGCACAGAAAAATTAAATCCTCTAGTAATAGGAAGAAGTGCCAAGCTTATGTGTTTTAAAGGAGCAAAGTGGCTTCCAGTAAATTACGAAAGCAATACAAAGGAGGTTCTTCTGATATCTTTGAAAAATGGATTAGTAAACTAGAAGCACAATTATTTAACAAAGGCAGAAAAATATTAATGTTTATTGATAACCGCCCTGCTCATCCTGCATTACAGTAAAAATTGAAGGCTATCGGTCTGAATTTTTTCCACCAAACACTACTAGTAAATTATGCCCTTAGATCAAACTGTCATAAAAAGTTTTTAAAGGATCACTACAAATGGAGGATGCTCAAAATAATCTTAAACGCTTTAGAGAACGAAATATCGCCTACAATATCATTGTTGGATTGTGTGAAAAAGATTGCTGTGACATGGAATGTAGATGTTAGTCAAAAAACAGTTCAAAATTGTTTTAAGAAGGCTGGCCAGGGAAGATGATGAAGACACAATTCCTCTTGCTCAATTAAGAAAGAGATCACGCGTTGGAAATAAGGAATAACTTTTTGAATTAAGGTAAAATTTTCAAACGTGTACTGAGTTGCTGAATATTTAGAATGTATCGTTGAATGGTTTTCGTGATATAGACAACAATCTATTAACTGCAGACTATCCCACATACCAGGACATACTTGAAAGTGTATTAACTACTGTGAATGATGATGAACAGTAGAAGAAAGTGATGAAGAAATTGTAGAAATCCCGTCACATACACCTTTTATCTAAAAACTTTCCATTAAGATGAAAGTTTGGAGTAATAGTGTTAATAATATATTTGACAAATGTCAGTTATTTCTATAAAATAATTAATGAAGATTAAAGGAAATGCAGATATAGAAGAATTCAAGATTAAAATATTACATTCATGTAAATGTTAAAAATATTGTGGCCACCGCTGCACCGGTTCAATTTTTTTTTTATATAATAAAAGCTTTAAATCCATCTCTAAATATTCTTTTTGCTTAATAAAACCTTATAGAATGCATTTATTCGCAACAAATCGTTTTTTTAAAAGTAAAAGTGTTACTTCTGATTTAAATCTAGATGAAAGTTGTTCCAAATTAGATTCTAAAGTTTTTCATATTTTTTTTAGAAGGCCTAGAATTTTGAAAAAAAATTTTTGTTCTTAAATTATTTTTAGTGTACTTTTGTATTTTTTAAAAAATTGCTCCCTGCAAATATCTAGCATTGTCCCTCCCCCTCAACCATCGCTAAAGCTACAGAGTCACAACAAAATAGAAACTAAAATGTTCAACATTTTTGTAATTTTAATTCTCAGTAAACATACATACAATACATATTTCTAACGTCTAAATTAAGATAAAATAGGAAATTTAACAGATTTTTGTGGCTTTACTAAAAAATAAAAATAAAAATATAAGTATTAAAACGTTGCAGTTCTTGTTTTGGCGATGGCAAATTGATAATAATTTTTTGTGCTATTTGACGGCAAATATCATTTTCAAACGTAATTATTGATAGGACAACTAGTTGTTCTTGTGATAATTTTCATGGAAAATATGTTTCTACAACAACATATCTTTAAGAGAAAGTAAATCCTTAAATAATTCATTAGATATTATATCTTCCTCTTCAGTATCTTTTAAATAAATTTCTAAATTATCACACGAAGTGTTTCATTATTTAAATTTGCTAATTTGCATACATTTTTCAGCAATTTAAAATATTTATTATGTGTTACTAGCTGTTCGTATCTTTCTTATAAGGCGTTAATTGTATTGAAAAGTAGGTTGTAAAACTTTATTTTAAATAAATCTTTTGGATTTTGTGGTGTCATTTTTGTCGCATTTTCCGCAGAGTCAATTTGCTTAATGACGTATATTTAGGATATACGAGTCCTCTTAATGTACCTATTTGCTAATTTTGTAGAAGTTAAATTACATTATACATAGCTGTTACAGCACTTGCACTGCCTGTATTTATATTTTGGAGCATTTTACTAAGAATATTTAGTCGATGGAATAAATCACAAGTACCTACTAAACAATACACAAAATGGAAATTTTTAATTGTGTTGTATAATAATCTGGCCTCATGTCTACTCTGATTATCTCACTATTTTCCTGCAACTCATCATAGGCATCATAAGTTTCACCAGTTTGATATCGCAATGATTTAAGTGCATCAACACGAGATTCCCATCGTGCTATTGATTTTAATGTAAAAGTTTTAATATATTTTTTTAAGGCATTCCGCCGTTAGTTAATGCTGCAAAAATAGTAATGTTTAATATATGTTGTTGTAAACCATTTTGTAATTCTTTTACTTTACGACCTCGAGATTTTTGCAGATGTCCACGTTTTGAAGTCCCCTGATACCGAAAAAGTAGTTTTTAAAAAATGTCTGTGTGTCTGTGTGTCTGTGTGTCTGTGTGTCTGTGTGTCTGTCTGTGTGTGTGTGTGTGTGTGTGACCACGATAGCGGCCAAACCGCTGTAGATATCAATTCCAAATTTTCTATTTACGTGTATAATCTCCCTCTTGAGATCTGATTAGTTTTTCAGTAAAATCGGTAGACCGGAAGTAGCAGTTTACTTCAGCGAAAAAATCGAATTTTGCGAATATTTCGTCAACTACTAAGTTTAAACAAATTTATAAAGAATTCAAATATACTTAAAATTAAAATTGAGAATAATTTTATTTAAAAAGTTTTTCGAAATTCCTACCGGAAGTAGGTCTTTTACTCTTATCGAAAATCAGTTTTTTGCGAATATTTCGCAAGTCATGCTTTTTAGACAAGTACGTTACGGGTATAAAAGTATTTAAAACATAATTTTCAATATCTTTTGTATAAAAAAAATTTCAAAATTCAGACCGGAAGTACCACTTTTACTCTTATCGAATAGCGATTTTTTGCAAATATGTCGTAAGTTATGCATTCTATATATATTTATCAAGAGTACAAAAGTATTTAGAACTGGATTTGCAATATTTTTGTATATATGTAATTTCAAAATTCGGACCGGAAGTAGCACTTTTACTCTTAGCGAGGAGCACTTTTTTGATAATATCTTGCAAAGTATGCATTCTATAGCGATTTATTAAGCGTATGAAAGTACCTACAATAGGATTTTGAATAAGTTTTGTATAAAAAAATTCTTAAAATTGTATAGTTTGAAACGCTCATACGTATAAGAAAGTCGTGTGGTGGCCACACCTCATTTTTTCCTTTCATATAAGCAGCGTTGACCACACAAATTTCTAATATCTAAATTAAATTCTTTGATTAAATAATGTGTTAACCCTCTTCGGTTGATTATGCAATATTGATAAGAGTTAGAAAACTTTTCTGTCTACTTTTTCCTTTTCAGTTCATACATATCTTATAATTACGCTCATTTGCACAATTTCACCAATATAATAGAAACATATTTTTCTTTTCGAAAAGAACACATATTTATTATGATCCTATATAATGGGTGGAGCCTGTGGCCCAAAATTTGAAACAAAATGCAAAAGGAAAAATCACAAAAATTAAAAAGATATAAAATATATATATATACAGGGTGAGTCATTAGTAGCCGCTTCTTCGATTGCTCTTTTGTGTTTTAAACAAAAGAAAAAACAATTAGTGGAAGATGCATGGTTGCTTGTGGTGCATATTGTGAAAATACTTTAAGCTCTGACGCATTTCCGGTGAAACCGGAACTTAATTTTTTTAAACGACTCACCCTATATATTCTTAGATTTTCTTGTACTGATTTAAATTGCGTGTTCAAGTGTTTTTTTTTTTCAAAATTGAGCCAATAGTTTTTGAGTTATTAGTTTTCTTTGAAAATATTTGACCAAAACACGTGTTCAGAAAAAAATAATTTTCACATTGTTGTTAAGCGTAAAAACATTAACTTTGGTGGTGCTTGTAACAAAGAAAATTCTGCATCATTTGGTTTAAGTTTCACTTGACAATACCTCAAAAAACTTTGTTCTTTCAAAGCCTACTTCCTGAAATTTTCACATACCAAAAACTTATTTTTTTTAAATGGAACACCCAGTATTTTATTGATGTGTTTTGTTCCTTTTTTTATTCTCTTTCTATTTTGTTAACAATGTCCTATACCTATCTTTTGTAATCTCTGAGAAAATCACTATATGAGCAATTAGCGGTCAATTAAAGAACTACGAGCGCTGTTGTTCTATGCACCAAAAGATTCGTTCAACCAATGGAAGGCAGGAATGGCGCCCGACTTCCTTAATCAACTGTCAAACAAAGTAAATGTTACATCCAACTATCCCAAAAGTAATAATTTTACAGAATGAAGAGCATCGCATTGTAATATTTTAATACCGGTAATGTCCAGTTACAGTATTTCATTTTTGACACTGTTGGTTAACATCGAAATAAAATAATGGTTATGTTTACTGACATATTTGAAGAAGTCTTCAAAAAGTGTTGAAAATCCGTCCGTACATAGCAAAGATTCTCTCCTCCATTAACATTTTCATCAAAGAAATAAGGTCCTATTATGTAACTACCCACTATGCCTCCCCACAGTTTTAATGACCAACGATTTTGAAAGTTTACAGGTGTGATAAAGTGTGGGGTTTTATGTGTTATAATAACGGAAATTTTGACAATGAACGTATTTATATTAATAGAAGGTGGCTTCGTTGGTAAACAACAAAAAATTGAGAAAGCCAGGATAATTTATCTGCTGCCAATTGACAAAAATGTAAGCGATTCTGAACATTTATTTCATCTAACTCTGTATATGAATATGCTACGGGTGAATTTCATATTTCCTAATTATTCTGGATTCTCAAGTTTGACTTACATCTAACTGACGACTAATTTTCGTTGTACTAGTATGGGAGTGCTGGACTAGACTCGCAAGTACCATAAACGTCTTATCCTCACCAGTTATTGCATTTTCCGCTCTTTCTTTCATATTCAATACTTTCTGTTCACTCAAACCGTCCACTTTATACTTTCGAAGGTTCCTGGCTTCGGTTGACTTCCACCAAGGATTGATGTGCGGAAAGTTTGGATGCCAGCAAAGAGTTTCTTTCAGATTCACCCAAAACGTCAATCATATCTATTAAATCTTCATAAGAATAACTCAGGCAGTCAGTCCCAGTCCAGCCTTTATTGGACGAATATTTGGTTGCTTCGAACAGCGCCCGTAGTTCTTTAATTGACCGCTAATTGCTCCTATATTGATTATCTGAAAAATTATAAAAGATAGCTATAGGACATTTTTAACAAAAATGAAAGAGAATAAAAAAAGGAACAAAATGCCTCAATAAAATACTGGGTGTTCCATTTAAGAAGAATAAGTTTTTGGTATGTGAAAATTTCAGAAAGTAGGCTTTGAAAAAACAATGTTGTTTGAGGTATTGTCGATTGCAACTTTACCAAATGATGCAGAATTTTCTTGGCTACAAGCACTACCAAAGTTAATGTTTTTACTTTTAAAAACAATGTGAAAATGATTTTTTTCTGAACAACTGTTTTGGTCAAATATTTTCAAAAAAAATTAATAATTCAAAAACTATTGGCTCAATTTTGAAAAAGAAAAAAAGAGTTGAACAGAAACTTTAAAGCAGTACAAGAAAATCCAAAAATATATAGGGTGAGTCATTTAAAAAAATTAAGTTTCACAAGCAACCATGTATCTTCCACTAATTGTTTTTCTTTTATGTAAAACACAAAAGAGCAATCGAAGAAGCGGCTACTAATGACTCACCCTGTATATATATACTACTTCGGCAACTACTGAAGATGGCTACTTAGTTGACGAAATACGTATATAGATTTTGTATGTCTTTATAATTTTTGTGGTAAGGGATTTTTCCGTTTGCGTTTTGTTTCAAATGTTTATTGGCTAATAAAGCAATAATTTGTATCTCTGTTCAAATAATGTACATGCTTGTTTTGTAACGCTCTTTGTATGTGAGATGCGATTGTGGCATCAAATTCACAAAAAATTGCAACACCTGCAACCATTATTTTTAGCAAAGAAATTATCGGATTTTCCTCTTAGCGGTAGGCATTGCTTTACTAAGTTTCTTATTATTTCAATAATACGCTCTAAAACAGATCAAAAGATTGTTTTTCTAACTAAAATAATTTTGTTCATGTTCTTTATCTGTAGCGCTTTGTGTAATTCAATCCATGTTTTACAGATACTTAAATACGTTTGAGAAATTTTACGTACATATAAAGTTTTGATAGGTTTTTCCAGTTCGAGTAAGCTGTTGCAGTAAGACGACTTAAACCAATTAAGTTATTATTAATTGGCTTAATATTAATATTTTTGACTGATCGTGAAACAAAAGTGAATAATTTACATCAAAAACAATATACGTTATTAGGTTTTTATAAATAAACCAATTTCTAAGCACATTTTCTGAATTTGGCATTTGACGAAAATAATATATATATTGCCAAATTTTCTACCTACATCATCTAGTGGATAAATTATATCTGCCTTCTTTACCGGTCCAATTTCCAGTGGCGGCTCGTGAGTTATGAAGAGGGTGGGCACAAAAAAACTTACCTATTTTTTGTACATAAAATCCATTCTCCTATTTTTGATGCTGGAAAAGATGTTTATGACTTTGTTGTCAAAATTGGAGATAGACCGGATGAACTTCTTTTCTATTGATAGGACGGCCAAAGCGTTCAGTCGATCTTCTGACATTGTGCTTCTCAGAAAGGTCTGCTGTCGACATGGGCGTTGTACAAATAATATCCAACAGTTTGTATGTTTCCGTCAAAACCCGTTTTATGTTGTTGTTTGTTATGAACACTAAAAGTGGCAAAACACCACCTACGTCACACATGTCATCGCGCCTATAAATTGCTGAAAGTTCACTTTTCAATTTTACACTGTCCAACATAGGATAAGATTTCACAGTTTTATCAACATGTTTTTCTGGAAATGAATGACTATAAGTTTTAAAATTTTGAGAATCAAATAATTTTGCTGCACTTAAGTGATTCATAAAATCAAATCGATGGCTAATTTGGCTTAAAATAGTATCACATACTTCCTTTCCAATAACAGCTGTTATCTACAACTGTCGTTTTTTGTCTTTTCCTTGTAGGTTCTTCATTATTGCGTTCTTGATTGTCATTGTCAGTAGAAATTCTTAAATTTCTAATGTGAAAATTTGCTGTTGGAATTGTTCAATTGTCTTTTGCAATTGAGCACTGTCAATCCCGCGCATTTTAGTCTGATTAAATATTATTTCAACATGTGGCATGATGAAATGAAATATTTTCAACCAGTAGAGAAATTCCAGACAATTTAAATGTTTCACTAATCGTAACTGAATCCATCCCATCTTCGTCAATAATTTCGTTTAAACATTCTTTGAAAGAATCCTGGTGTTCAAATAATGTGTTCACAGTTCGACTTTTGAAAATCCAGCATGTACGAGCAGCGCGAGGTAATCTACGTTTGACTATTTCATTAAGAATTACCGTTCGTTTTGGCAATCCAGAAGAAAAGCTTGAAAATGACTGCAAATAAGCAAAGAAAATGTTTACATTTTTATTGCACTTTGCCGCTCGTTCAATAATTAAATTAAATAGGTGCTCGTAACAGTGAATATAATGTGCATGTGGAAATGTTCTTTTGATAATAACTTGGACACCATTTGTCTTACCATTCATCACTTTGAGGGATTAGTTCATTGTTATAAGACTCAGAAGGAGAATTTAAAATTATTTGCAATTCATTCAGCAATGTTTTTGTTAATACTTCAGCATTATGTCCACCCGGCTTAAAAAAAGACCAAAATCGTTCAAAAATTAGTCCATTAAACACGTATCGAATAATAACAACCATTTGCTGATTATTAGAGGTGTCTGTAGTCTCACCGGCCTCCAAAGCAATGAAATTTAGATTTAATTTCTTTTAATATTTCCTGTTTGTAAATTTGCAACATTGCATCTAGCAATTCGTTCTGAATAGTTTTTGAGGCGCCTCTAAGTACTTGTGAACTTTTTATATGTATTGCAAGCATAACGTCTAATTCAGCTGTAAAGTTGATTAAGCCTACATAAATACCTGGATTTTCCGACGTCACTGTCTCATCATGGCCTCGAAATGCCAATTCAAAAGCTCCGCAACATTTTATACACATAATTAACCGGCGCAAAATATGACGATTTTTTTACACATCTTCGTTGTACTTAATTTTATGTCGCAAATAAGCACTGTCTAACTGCTCACGTATGTCCACTTTGCCTAGAACACTAAAATCCACGCATGCATTCGTGTGAGAAACGGAATTTTCGTGTTTCTTTGCCCTCTCTACGATATGCTTGAAATCAATCAACCCTTGTTTATTCCATGCACTTTCTTAAAATTCAGCAGATAAAACAAAATAGTTCATTTGTTAGTGAACATCCGCACATCCACTCATATTTTTCATATACATATATTTTTATTGAATACTCTATTGTGAGTTCGAGTTTTACTTGTTTAGTTGAAGTTCTGGAATAGGCCTTCCTTTTTTCTTAATTAAGGGTCTTTTCCTCAAATGATTGCGGGTTTTTAAAAGATCTTGCACGCAATTAACTTCCATCATTAATAATAAACGTCACTTCAAGGCTTTGAAATCACACACTCAAGGTTACGCAACGAGAACATGCACTCGCAATGAATGCAAGACGTTAACTGGAGTCTGGAAAATTTATGTCCCAAACCGAAGTTATAAGCACATATGGCGAAGATTAGTGGAGCGAGCCGATTCATACTCGAAAGAGGTACATCTGAAATCGTGCCCCGGAACATAGTTTTAAGCGTTGGCATACCCTAGTGTGTGTGGTGCGGAAGGAAACTTTGATACCATCGTCATAAAAATATGTAAAAATTATAAAATAAAATAATGAACTGATTTACATGCGAATTTCTTTGTGTGTTTATCTTGGTGGTTGGCTTATGCCCTTTAGTACCAGCTGCCACTGGCAATTTCTATTAAAAGTGTTTCAATTTTATAGCCAAGTTTACTGATCATAAATTTTGCTTAAAAGTGTAGTTGACGCTTCATGTGTACAAGGACATTGAAAATTTCACCATATTCTGTTGTAACGGACTCAGCTTCTTAAACTTCATCTAATTCTTCTTGACTTGTTGAAATATCTTCATTTGTGTACACAATTTGGGATGATTGTTGTAAATGATTTTCTGTACTTGTTTCATCTATGTTAAAATCTCTTGAAGACATAATATGTTATCATTTTGATTCCCGCATTTTTGTTCTCTAAGAGGTTTACGCTTGTGATTTTCAGATCTGGATAACGTTTTTAAAACATTACTGAATTATTATAGTAGCTATATAAATTTAAAGCAAAAGTATAAATTATTAAGATTTATAGTTTATATATTTACAGAAAGATATTAAATATATTTAAATTGCTGTCCTGCGAGACTCTAAATCTCATCAAATATAAACAGAAGACAAGTACAACAAAAGAAAAACAATCAAAACACTGTAATGAAGGAAGTTTGCCCAAGGTGAGAATCTCTTATTGCGTGGCATGAGGTACTAGTTTAGTTTTAAGAATTGCGCAAGTCTTGGTTTAATGACTCGTTTCGAACGGACACTGGTGTAAAATGTGGTAGAAATTATTTTGAAAGGTTATGAATATTAAAGTTCTATTGCAAAACTCTTATAATTTTCGTTATATATTCAGATTGAACAAATCCATCTTCAAATATCTTGCGTAATGTAAAATACCAAAGTGGAGTTTATAGGCATTTTTAATACAATTATTTAAATTAGCATCTGCTGTCATTAGGTAATAAATTCTCTTTCAAAACCTACAAAGTGAGGTGATTACGTCACTGATTTCCTTCAAGTTAGCTTCACTTAATATTATTTCTTTCTTACTTCATCCTGCAGCATGTAGCTCATCACTAATAAGTGTAGTATGATTCTAATAACGTTATGTATACCAAAAACACACTTTTAAATTACAACTCATTTTCTTTATTTACTCTAGTAAACAGTCAATGTATTTGCTATACTTTTACTTTTATTACTAATTTACTTTCTTTATACACCTCGGTAGATTTGGTTCAGATTTTTTATGTGGATATATCGCATATCAGATCAAAATAATTTCTTATTTTATATAAGAATTAAAAATATCTTGCCAAATGTAGATATAAGTAGATATACACACATGTTTGACGTATGCAGATAGAAAGTCTAATTTAGAATAATCGGTGTTCAAAAAAAGAAAGTTTACTGAAGACGAATATTGTTCTACAAGCTGGACTAAAAAGTGGTAATTTAATTTTTTATATATTAACGATTGAATGGACCACGCAGTAACTATATATTTTGTGTTGTAGTTGTTTTAGTATATATATATATATATATATGTTCTCTTTCAGGTTTCCGCGGGTAGTAGTATGTGTTGTCACTGGATTCCGGGTTTTCTTCCGCGTTTCCACTGCTTGGTCTTTGGAAAGACCGATGCTGGTTTCTTGACGACGTTTCGGCAAAATCACACTTGCCATCTTCAGGTCTGCGATAACTGTCTGCTTCTGCTTCTTGTTATTCGTAAACTGACGTTTTCGGGATTCGGATGGTGGTTATATACTTCGTTAGCGTGTCGGTTGGTTGCCCTTGGACGAGTGTGTGCATGGTTCCGTGTCGTTGGGCTCGTGTTTGGAGTGTGACGGCTGGTTTGCGATGTAGAAGTATTAGTTTGGTGTTCTTTGTTGGTATCTGTTCTTGTTAGTGCTGGTTTCCATGCTGTTGGTAACCTCTGGGTATCATCTCGTGAATTCAGATTGTTCGGATGTTTTTCAATTTCGATGGCTTCCCTGATGATTCTGGTTTTAGTATGTTCGATGTTCGCTAATAGCTTGGTGTTACTGAAGTCTATCGTGTGGGATGTTTCTTTTACATGTTGAGCCAGAGATGAAGTTTTCTCGTCTCTTCTTACGGAATTTTTGTGTTCGTCTCTTCTTGCGTTTACCCTTCTGTTCGTTTGTCCAATGTAAGTTTTTTCACAGTTGAGGCACGGAATTTCATAAACTCCTTGGTTTTCTAAAGGTATTTTTGTTTTAGGGTTTCGAAGGACTGTACTGATTTTTCTGTCTGCTTTGAATGTTGTTTCAATGTTGTGTCTTCGTAGGATTTTGGATATTCTATCGGTGGTGCCTTTCACATAGGGTAAGTAGGTTTTGGCAGTTGGTGTTTCTTTTTCCTCTTGTGGTGTTGTTGGTTTCGGCTTGGATGCTCTTTTGATAGCAGATTCACTGAAACCATTCTGCTGGAGTGCCTTGTGGAGTTTGTCCATTTCTTGGGTGATGTTATCTTCGTCTGCTAATCTCTGCGATCTTGTCACTAGGGTTTTCACTACTGATTGTAACTGAGCTGGGTGGTGGTGAGACTGAGCGTTCAGATATGTGTCTGTATGGGTGGATTTTCGGTATACCGTGTGACTTAAGTTCCCATTTTCTTTCTTCTTGACCAAAACGTCGAGGAATGGTAATTCGTTGTTCGATTCTATTTCCATCGTAAATTTTATTTTTGGATGGGTTTTGTTTAAATGTTCCAGGAAGATGTCGAGGTGGTCCTTTCCATGTGTCCAGATCACGAAAGTGTCATCGACGTAGCGTAGCCAGAGTTTGGGTTTGTGGGTTGCCGTCCTTAGTGCTGTTTTTTATAAGTTTTCCATAAAAAGGTTTGCTATTACTGGTGATAGTGGAGAACCCATAGGGGCGCCTTCTATTTGTCTATAGCGCTGATCTTCGTAGATAAAGTATGTGTTTGTCAGACAGTGTTTCACCAAGTTCATTATGTGCACTGGGGGTTGGTATATTCGTTCGATGGTCTCTAGAGCTTCGGCAACTGGTATATTGGTAAACAGTGAAATTCCGTGCCTCAACTGTGAAAAAACTTACATTGGACAAACGAACAGAAGGGTAAACGCAAGAAGAGACGAACACAAAAATTCCGTAAGAAGAGACGAGAAAACTTCATCTCTGGCTCAACATGTAAAAGAAACATCCCACACGATAGACTTCAGTAACACCAAGCTATTAGCGAACATCGAACATACTAAAACCAGAATCATCAGGGAAGCCATCGAAATTGAAAAACATCCGAACAATCTGAATTCACGAGATGATACCCAGAGGTTACCAACAGCATGGAAACCAGCACTAACAAGAACAGATACCAACAAAGAACACCAAACTAATACTTCAACATCGCAAACCAGCCGTCACACTCCAAACACGAGCCCAACGACACGGAACCATGCACACACTCGTCCAAGGGCAACCAACCGACACGCTAACGAAGTATATAACCACCATCCGAATCCCGAAAACGTCAGTTTACGAATAACAAGAAGCAGACAGTTATCGCAGACCTGAAGATGGCAAGTGTGATTTTGCCGAAACGTCGTCAAGAAACCAGCATCGGTCTTTCCAAAGACCAAGCAGTGGAAACGCGGAAGAAAACCCGGAATCCAGTGACAACATATATATATATATATATATATATATATATATATATATGTATACCTGTTAAGTTGTGACCTCCGTTATGTTAATGAGGCGACCTAACTTCCGGCTCTACCGATTACGTGAGACTCATAAAATCGATTTATAGATAGTGAGGGGGACCAAAATATTACGTTTGTCAAAAGAGGGGTAACTTTTTGTAATTAAAATTTTTTGGATATAAATAAAACACGAGATGACCTCCGCGTATATGCTTATACAATATTAACAAATGCTACTCAGTCACTTCAAGCAATGTTGCCACTTCGTGGACGCCAGATCGTGCAGCGAGTATCCAGTGTATACTATAATAAATAACGTTCATTATTCCCGATATAGTACTGAGCTCGCATGCTCGACCGAAAATTGGAAGTATAAATACTAATAAATGTGTTTTAATGCACATGTAATTGAAGAAAATCTGTATTTGAAATATGTATTTAAAACACTGTTTTAAATGTCAGCTACTCTAATATGGCGTCTCTTAGCGCTGCCTTTCACTATATATACAAACAGTAGTCAAATAAATAAGTGTTTATTTAATAAAACAAAATATATTTAAATAAGACATATTTAAAACTTTATTTAAGGCAGATTTTACAATATAAACAACAATATAAAAATGCACTGGTAATTATAACAAGCTTTATGTCAGTAATTTTTTATGTAATTTAGTAAGGTGTTGTATCTTTGACCATCGTCACAGACCTATTCATTTTAGTTTTTGAAGAAACGTTTTAATATTTTGACCTGCTGGGTAGGCACCCTTTTTTAATATGCGACCTAAATGTCTTTTCTAACAACCCGACTTCACAATTTGTCCAATCTAAAATAAATTTAAAATATGACCTGTGGGCACCACACAACTTTCTTATACGATATAATATACATCCGAAATGTGCATAAAGAAGTTGTTCCAAATAAAGTTATAAATTCGGTACTTTCTTATTAAAATAAGGCTCTGAGTAAAAGTGTTACTTCCAGTCTAAATTTGGATTTTTTTTATACAGAAATAATCCCAAATGCAGCTGAAACTAATTTCATTGTGTAAATATATCTCTATAGAATGCATAATTTGAGAAATATACACAAAAAAAGCTATTCGATACGAGTAAAAATATTACTTCCGATCCGAATTTGGAATTTTTTATATACAAAAATTGTTCCAATTTGAACTATAAATACTTTTGTATTCTTAATAAGTCTCTATAGAATGCAAGATTTGGTAGATATTTGCAAAAAACTACTATATTTTGCGAAATAATCGCAAAAATCTGCTATTCGATAAAAGTGTTACTTCCGGTCAGAACTTACAACACTTTTGTATTTCAGATGAATCGATATAGAATGCATAATTTGCGAGATATTTGCAAAAAACCGTTTTTCGATAAGACAAAAAGAACTACTTCCGGTGGGAAGTTTGAAAACTGTTTTAATAAAATCTTTTAAAAATAACTTTTTAATACTTTTGTATTCTTTATGATTTTGTTTAAACTTAGTACTTGACGAGATTTTCAGTAAAATCGGTAGACCGAAAGTAGTAGTTTACTTCAGCGAAAAACTCGAATTTTACCAATATTTCGTCAACTACTAATTTTAAACAAACTTATAAAAAATTCAAATGTACTCAAAAGTAGACTCAAGAAAAATGTTATTTACATTTTTTTCGAAATACCTACCATAAGTAGGTTTTTTACTCTTGTCGAAAATCAGTTTTTCGCGAATATTTTGCAAGTTATGTCTTATAGGCAGATATATTATAAGTATAAAAGCATTTAGAACTTGATTTTCAATACCTTTTGAATAAAACTTTTTCAAAATTCCGACCAGAAGTAACACTTTTACTGTCATCAAATACCGATTTTTTACAAGTACTTCATAAATTATGCATTCTATATAAATTTATCAAGAGTACAAAAGTATTTAGAGCTAGATTTTGAATTATTGTTTTATTAAAAAAGTTTCAAAATTCGGACCGGAAGTAACACTTTTATCGAGTTCCACTTTTTTGCAAATATCTAGCAAAGTATGCAGCATTCTGTAGTGATTTATTAAGAGACTGAAAGTACTTAAAACAGGATATTAAATAATGTTGGTATAAAAAATTTTTAAAAATTCGGACTTTAAGTACGATAACACATTTACTCACAGGCTTATTTGTTTAAGAAGATAAAAGTATTTAAAACTTAATTTAGAAGAACTTTTTTGTATAATTTGGAAAACATATAAGAAAGTAGTGTGGTGCCCACACCTCATTTTTTCTTTATTCTCTTTTTCATATTTTGACTAGCCATATTCATCTCATTCTCTTCTAAGAAATATTTAAAATTAAAAAGAATTTCCTCGCTTAGTCATTAGATTGTTTGCACTTTAAATTTTTTTTTGTTCTAAATAAGTGTTATCTGAATATGTGTATACCTGTGTTATCGAGTGTAGTATTTGTGTTGCTGCGTTCACATAGTACATAGTTCTTCATTCGATATACAATCGTTATCTAAAAACAACGCTATCAACTCTGAAGCCTTACTTTTGAATTGCAGCAACTTACCACTTTGATGAGTAATATAATTTCTCGCAAATTATACTTTCGAGTTTTTCATCAACTATAAAAATAATATTAAACTTAGTTAAAATTGGAGTTCAATTTCAAACAAAAATTGGAAATATATGGGAATCGGATTTTGCACTTCTAATATATGTATATAAATGGCGAATTCATTATAGTTCAACTTACATTAACTTTTTCTGATAATAATTGCTAGGCATTTTTGAATTAGAGGAAGATGAGGATACGTCTTTGTCCAATTTAATTGGCTCTTGGTAAGATATTTCTACATCGGAATCTTCATTTACTGAATCGTTTATAATAGTTTCCGAAATAATTGATACACTTTTCGATGAATGGAGGTCTGTTCCAAAAAATGTTGTCATCTGCTTGATGACTTTTTGCTAGATAGTCTGAAGTGTACTTTTTGTATTGTTTAATAAGAATGGTTTGCTAATATCTCCAACTTATGTTTTCTCCGGTGCAGTCTGGGACATGTTCTTAATATTAGTGGATGGTAGTATATTAAAATTAGTATTTTCTTTCCATTCCTATTATCAGTAGTTTAAAAATTGTAATATTTAATATCATATGCAATACAACAAGTTAAATAATGAAATACAAAATAATTAATTATTTAGAACGTAAACTAACTTCATTAGTGATTAGAATAACGTTAAAAATTTTCTATTTAAATTAGGGCACTTATTTTATCTGATTCACAACCGGTTCATTTTCAGTCACATTTCCAGAACAACTTGTACTTATTAATAATAATAAGTACTTTAATATTCTAATAAAACTTAGTAGGTACATATATAAAATATGTCTCCTGGATTTTGTGTTTGAAAATTTTAATATGGCTTCCTTCGCATATATTATTTAAAGTAAAATATTCATATAGAATATTTACATTCCATGTAATTACTTATTTACTTTAATAATTGCTAATAATAAATAAATAGCAGGACACTTCACTTACATATACTTTTTGAAAACTGAAATTATTAGCTTCAAAATATAAATCGTTTTTTTATTTTCAGACAAGTACCAGAACAAATGTTGTCGTTAATTTCACTATCTTGTTGTTTTTTATTTTTTCCTACCAAACAATAAAGGAAAGTTAATATATAATTAACAAATATGTGTATAATACTTATTTGCGGTGACAGCCATTTCAACCATCAAACTACTATTCATTTTTATTACACGTGAGACTGTACGCATTAGGGGAGAACGAATACTATATATTCTAACGTTTAAACTCAATTACAAGCAAAAATAGCGATGTTGCAATTTTCAGAGGAGACAAAATACTCTCTAAATAACGGAGGTAACTACGAGCGAGTCGTGACTATATATGAAATCAACACTAGCGCCAGTGATCTATGCTTGAACTAAAATAAAATTTTGTAGGTAATGGGGGTCAAAATGACCTCAAACAAAATTTTTGAAATTAAGCATCTAGCCCCCTCTAGATTACGTTAGCGTTAAAAACAACGCAATTCGTTATGACCTCCGCAAGTGGAGGACAGTCCGTCATATATGAAGTGTGAAAGTCTAGAGTTTATCCGTTTTTGAGGTGACATAATACCTCGGATACATATATATATATATATATATATATATATATATATATATACAGGATGACATTTAAAAAACGACAATGCTTAGTACCACGCGATCGAGGACCATAAAATACTAGAAAAAGTTCTTATACACTAATCTCTTAAAGTTAATATTAAAGTTTATTAATTTCAAGCGTTACTAGAATATTATCATTGTTAGCTATGTAATTATGGCATCTGTAAAATTAATATTGCATTAATTGATTTAAGTTTGACGTGTTTCTGATAATGTTTGTGTTTGGTTTTGTTGTTTGTTGTTTTTTAAAATTAATTTTAAAAATGGTTCTCTTTACTATTGAAGAATACAGGGACATGATTATGTGTTATGGCGAAGCTCGATCAAATTCTTCCAAAGCCCAAAGTATCTATCGAGAGAAATATCATTTAAGACATGTTCCTAATATTAGAACATTATTGACGTGCACAGACGTTTGGGAGAAGATGGATGCTTCAGAAAATCAAAAGTTAATAGTGGGGGTTACTAGAACTCATCGTACTGTTAAAAATGAAGAAGCTGTTTTGCAAAAAATAGAAAACAATCCGAGAAAAAGCATCAGAAAAATAAGTTTATTTGTACGCAATATTAACCGTGAATCAGTTAGGCAAGTCCTCAAAGAACAGCTTCTTTACCCGTTTCATTTCCAAAAAGCTCATCACCTATTGGAACAGGATTATTTACCCCGTGTACAATATTGCCATGGTTGCTA
Organism: Amphimallon solstitiale; assembly: GCA_963170755.1. Taxonomy (NCBI): domain Eukaryota; kingdom Metazoa; phylum Arthropoda; class Insecta; order Coleoptera; family Scarabaeidae; genus Amphimallon; species Amphimallon solstitiale. The sequence continues at coordinate 58,812,478 of OY720683.1, read as the reverse complement.
AATCAAGGGCAACATTTTCTATCGTTAATTTTCTTAAGCAGGTTTTAGTCGCGAGGGTGTTTTGAACTTACATAACATGCACTATTGGAGTGAAGAAAACCCTCATCAAACCGTAATACGGAATTACCAGTATGTGTGTTGTATTAATGTGTGGGCCGGTATAATCGACATTTATCTAATTGGTCCATTTCGATTGCCCAATCGATTGACAGGCGAGCTCTATCGAATTTTTTTGGAAATTGAACTAAACAATTTCTTAGAAAATGTTGCATTGAACATTATTCAAAGAATGTACTTCATGCATGACGGAGCGCTAGCTTATTTTTCTCGAATAGCAAGAAAACCTTTGAAAGTAATATTTGAAAATAGGTGGATCTGTCGTAGAGGACCTATACCATGCTAACTCGCAGTCCCGACCTTAATCCCCTCGATTTTTCTTTTTGGGGATTTATAAAAACAGAAGTGTATGCCGTAGAAAGAAATAGTGAAGAGCAATTATGAAATAGAATTATGGGGTTTGCAGATAGATTCCGTAATAATCCAGACATTTATGAAAGATGTCGTCAATCATTAACATAAAGATTAGAAAAGTGTATCAGAAAAAGGCCATCAATTCTATCTCTAAAGATGTTCATTTAGAGATATGTACATACCTTAAAAATATTTTTTATATTTTCTTGGCGTTATTTTGTTAAGTTGTGTTGTTACTATTAAAGCTCATGTCGACCAAGTAGCGATTTTTCTTGTTATGAGCTATTGAATAGAAATAACTGTTGTAGTGAAGTAAGTAAGGCTTATTTTTAATCAGCAATACGACAAATTTTGATAAATTATTGGAATAATTAGATTAACAGCTCTGTCATGGGAAAAAGTAAAACAAAATATTGACAAACTTTAAGATCCTGTAGTTTCTCTTGTTATGCAACCAATTATACAATTCATTTGAACGTGTGCAATTTTTAATATAAACAATATCAAGATTTATTTTTAAACTTCGACATGGAATCGTACGATTTTTAAGAAACAAAAATTATTTTCTTGAACCACGAGAAGGAAGCCACGAAAAATTACAGACTATAAATTTAAAAGTGATTTTATGAAGAAATTAAAAGTGTCGCATAAATACATGTAAAATATGTATCTACTTGAAATATTTACTTTATATTTAGAAGTGAAATAATTACGTTTTTGATGGATCCGACATTATTTGACCAACATTCTATCACGTCTAACTTTAAGAAAATAAATCTTCGATGGATTTATACGCGATTTACTAAAATAAATAAATCCATGAATAAATTGTAGTATTAGAACGCGCTCTAATTTTTTGTCAATTTTCTAGGGAAATTAGGTAGCGTTTTAGTTTAAATTTTAGTGCCAACTTTCGCGTTGTGAAGTTTGTGTTTTGGTATTATAAAATGTTGATGAAATTAATAACATCAATAGTATTTGTAAGATATATGCATTAATAATAGTATTGCCGCCTTGCAATTCCTTATTAACTAGATCTAGCTGCCTTTTCTTTTCGCTGTAATTAAGGCCATACTGATAAACGCCGTTTTGCCACTTGTTTCTTCATCTGCTTCAATAAATAATACACAACTATTGCTATTCTATAAAATATTGGAAGATTTTTGCGTTTACACGATCCAATAAATTGAAGAATTTCTTCATGAATAAATTCGTCAATTTATTCATCAATTTATTTGACCACGAAAACACAGCATTACCCAGAGAGAAAATCGTATGTTTCTTTATTAAGCAGTTTTCAACGAATACAGTAGAAAACAATCTCATTTTTCGCGATCTGATGTAGAAGGTTCCTGTTGCAGCTGATATCTGCAGAGTTTCATAGATTCCTGTCCCCATCAAATATATATGTCTCCCGAAGATCAAGAATTCATATTTTCAAGTATTTGTCCTATCACACGAAGACGGAGTTGTGTACGACAAGTACTCAAATCAATATCTATAATTTCTATAATTTTATTGCTGCCTAAAATTAAAAGTATTTGTTTTTATCAACAATTAGAAAGGTTGCTTGTTGTTTTTAAATAAAAATAATTTCAATTTATGTAAAAGAAAGAACTATCCCAAGCAACACAGAATGGTAGATTAAACGTATATATCTAAAATATCCGTATACGGTATATTGGTTATTATACGGTATATGTAAACGGTATAATAAACTGCAAAATGTCCGCGACTTCGACGTTTATTTATGTTATATGAAATCCATTAATAATTGGTAGACGAAATCTGGAAAACAAGTGTTTCTCATATACTGAATTTATACGTAGGTATATTGGTTATTATACGGTATATGTAAACGGTATAATAAACTGCAAAATGTCCGCGACTTCGACGTTTATTTATATTATATGAAATCCATTAATAATTGGTAGACGAAGTCTGGAAAACAAGTGTTTCTCATATACTGAATTTATACGTAGGTAATATGCACTGATTATATTGTGTATTTACGGTATCTAATAAACCGGAATCATTGGCATACGGAATACAAAAAAAACCGTATCTTCTATACATAATTTATACGTATGATGTAAACGTATATTTACACTATACTTTTAACGTTAATTATCCCAATTCATGTATACAGAATTTATACGGGTATGGTATCTCATTTTGCACTTAAATGACGCTATTGATATATACCTATATGAATGTCTGATTTTATACGTAGAAGATCACCAGAAATGAAGCGTGTATTTTATACCGCGAGATCAAAAATTATATTGATAAAGGTTTGCCCATGGAATGTAAAACGCCTGTCTTCAGTTATATCATTAAGTGTCATATTGACAAACAATTAATGACAGTATGACACTTAATGATATAACTTAAGACAGACGTTTTACTTTCCATGGCAAACCTTTATCAATATAATTTTTGATTTCGCGGTACTTGCATCATTATTTGAGTACACGTATACGCTAAAATTAGGTAAAATAATACATATACCCAAATAATTTCATGTACGTAATTAATGTACGATTTATAAGTAAAATGAGGATAGATCCTGCAAGGTTAATCGGAAAGATTACAAATAAAAGTGTGTAAGTGTATTTAGCAAGAGCACATTTTTGCAATGTTAGTTAGTAATACTAAAATTAGAGTTATGTGTGATTAAACAAAATTTTAAGCTATTTTGCTTTTTATCCACACATTTTATATCTTAGATGCATTACATACAATTAGAAAATGTTGGGACAATATGTGAGAATAATAATAGATACAGGAACAAAAGCTTACTCACCTATTTTGTAACTTCTCTGTGTATGTAGATACAAACTTATTGTACCGACGATATTTTTCAAACATTATATCTGACATATTAATATTTTTTTTAATTTTAATTAGATAAATTCCTTCGAGGGTGGAAAAAAATTATGTATACATATATTTTTAATTTTAGTTTATTAAACAGAACTATATATAGATAATACAAAATAAGAATTTGTATGCATAACTAATAAAATAAAATATATATTACGTAATAAACATTAAAGATTACGTGTTCTAGAAACAGAAAAACCTAGTAACATTTTATTCAACTCTTACTTTTTTTGATGAGTAAAGGTATCTGTGTTTGGCTAATTTTAACCAATCTTTAACAGCATTTTTAATACAAGTATCAGTCAAATCTGATGGTTCCCTTCCCGAATAAGACAGTTTTACCGCTTCTAAAAAATAAAAGAATATAAATACTTAATTAAAAGCAGAATTGCTAAAATATTACCATTAACTATCGACATTATTGCGGTATGTTTAAAGGCCCTCTTGTCCCGATGACAAGACCAATTAAACTTCATTGCAACCTCATTGCTGGGGACGAATTTTAAAATGTTCATTACTGTAGACCTTACACTAGAACCCCCGACAGCTGCTAATCTTCGTCTCTAAAAAATATTAAACGTTTCGGATACAGACTCAAAGTAATTGAATAAAAACGTGTAGTCTTACCATGTACAAAGCATTGCTTTCGTCTGTCAAAAATAGCTCCAAATTTTTGTACGCAGCTTTAGAAGAGATGGGTAAAACAGGCATCGTGGAAGGTATCTGTAACTGCTGAATAACGCTGATTTGTTGATATTTTTCTATGTTATTTTCGACGCAAATGGCGTTTACTGACAATTTTATTTAACTTAGACATCTTAACCACATACTTTCCGATTTATTGCAAGCTCAAGAAATTTATTTTTACCCAAACAGTAGAAATTAGAATAAGGAGCATGCAATAACTTCAAGGAGTTAGCAGAACTTGTCACTTGTTGAATAGGCTGCAACAAACAAAATTTTAAAGAAATCTAAGCAAAATTAAAAGCCAGAGTTTTTTAGTTATTCTTATTTCATTCTGATACGATATTGGAAACATTATTGTCAAATATAATGTATATGTTTGTCAAACGCATACACGGAAAAACCGATTTGTTTGAGTCAAGCAAATTTTGTATGACCCAACCAAATTATTTCTTTGTATATAGGCAAACTAATTTTTGGTTGTTGGAATCAAATAATTTTGTTACGTTCATTTTGTTGTTTCTACTAAATAACATTTTTTCCTACTAGATACCTATATAGTTGCGCCAACAAACAATGAGCTCAAGCTAACTAAATAAAATTTAGCTATAAACATATAAATTCATTAACTTAATTATAATACACATTCATTGTAACATAATAACTTGTTATTTTAATTAATATGTATGTTTGAAATTAGGAAAGCATTTAATTAAAACAACAAATATGATTGCTTGATCTACTAAGATGTTTAATTAATTTAAACACATTATTTTTGTTAAATAAAGCTTATAAAATTAGTACGAACGACTCGAATGCAATATAAAACGAAATCGGTATCAATACGCAGCACAAAAATACTTGCAACGTTTGGACAAATATCAGCAAAAAAAACGTAGACAGACAGTCGTCTATTTCCCATATACAGCTTGAGCGCGCGCGGTATGATCACCCGATGCTAGTCGATATTCTTCGGACGTATATTCGGCAAATGATCTCCGCTAGCTGTGTTCGCCAGATATAGATATATAGATTTATTTTTCCAGAGTTGTTACTTCGTTATATTTACTGGAGAGAATCTCTAATTTTAATTTCTATTTCAAGGGTCGTTTTTATGTTATTTTATGGTATTCCTGTTATACTTATTTATAGTTTTTTTTTTACCATGAAATTTCTATTTATTTATTTTTCTCTAGACATCTTAGTTTATTCTGCAGATGTTTCAGGCGGGTTGTTTTTATTTCATTCTAAAACCCAGTTGTACTGCTATAACTTTGTACACAACTACATTATTATTTAATTTCATTAGGATAATCATAATTACGTTATAAGTATTACAATCTTCGCGTTATTATCGACTTAGTTATCTAAGCAATCGTCATCACTTAAAGAGAAAATTTAATTTGTTCTTTTTGTCAATCTGCAAAAAAATAAGCAGATCACTATGAGTTCGAATATGAGCAGGCAATGCTAGTATGTTGTGCCGTTACTCTAATATGTATTATCGGACCACGTTTAGATGCGAGTTTACGTATACCATCGGGTGATCATACCTCGCGCGCTCTTGCTGTATATATATATATATGTCTCTTTTAGGCGGAAAATGCCTTAGGTAATATTAAAATAATTCTTTCTTTTAACATCTCTGTTTTAGTTGAAAATAGATTTACTGAAAGTCAAGAATTTCTTTATTTGAAGCAACAAGACCCTTGATTTAAAATATAATTCGCCAAATAATTTAGTTACATGAAACAAATATTTTAACAAAATTATTTGTTTAAATCAAACAACATTTTATTTTGTATTTTCTTGAAATAAGAGAGACAATATATTGTACAACAAAATCGGTGTGTTTACGGTAAACATCGGTTTTTCTATGTATCTATAGTTAATAAACCGCAGTGAATGCATTACAAAAACATGGCGTATTAATTGCACAGAATTATGTACTAATTGTAGGTTGTTTGGCATGCATTGTATGTAATATACTTACCAAAAGACGGCTAAACCATACAACAATAATTGCACTTCACTTGAAATAAATAATTTGCAATCACTTAAAGTATTTTCCAAACTTTAACAGATAAATGAGATCGTTGATAAGTCCTTAAACTGTTACTCTGTTAGTAGACTGCGACTGCATACCTACTTCTTAAACTCTTACGTTTACCGTTCGATGTGCGCATGAGCAGAGCAATATCTGTAGCAAAATATATGCTCCAGAGTTACCAAGAGAATAGGTATTCATCTATAATACCATATATCTATACTAGAATCGCCGAAGAGATTTGGTAATAAAAGTGCGTGATCAAGGCATTCTATGCACAAAAACGGCCGACGCCAAAGATCAATTAAACACTATGTGTGCATTGGTGTGCATACGAGTTTGGTGTGATCACGTGAACCCCACGTGGTCAATGAATCTGGTCCGGGATTTGAGTATACGTTTAAATACCGTAATTCATAAATGTATTATAAAAGTGGTTGGTAAATGTTTAATATACAGATGTGCACCAAATTTAAAGGTATAGAGCGAATATACTACACATATCTCTACTCTGTTCTAGAAGCTTAAATAGCAAAATATTTCTATTAGATGTATCTCAGATGTAAAATACGTGTAATCGAAGATGTTACACAAAAATAGTTTAATTTTTATATAAGTATTTTGTTTCAATATTCCGTATTAAAAAAAAATACTTACACATACAATAAGAAGCACCAAGTGCAAAACCTAGATATGCGCGTATATACCGCGGCGGTACATATTGACACAAAAGTATAAATTTAATACTTCTAATAATGCATTGATGAAATAAATTAAACATATACATATATATATATATATATATATATATATATTATATATGTATTACCTACATTCATATTTTAATCGATACCATTAGAGTTAGAGTATTCCTCTAATATACTCAATAAATACATATAGTAAATGTATGTATACGTATACTTTAATGGGCGAACTTTTTGAATTTCGCGGCTGTTGTAAGTTGGCTACGAGGACAAGCGAATAGAATCACATTTTATTGCGGAATTACTAGACAAAGCGTGTACCTAAGCAGAAGATTGGTCAAAAAATAGATGTAGAAACACTTATTGATAAAATTACATTTCTATTCACAACTTTTGCAGTGAAATATCATAGAGTACATCTTTGTATATTATTCTATTGCGTCCAGTGTAAACTATTAGAATACCCGCAAAATTCGAAAAATGTTGTTAGGGATATACCAAAACACATTTACTGTATTATGACGCAGCTGCAACATACGTATAATCTATATCTGGTATATGAGAAACGTGTAATTTTTATACGTTTATTTAAATATTCCGTTTAAAAGCAAAATTACGTATATAACACATAATTAAAGTTACCGTATACCGTATACATATAAATCCCGGTATATGTTTATACGTAAATATATTTCGTAATTCGTAAACGAATTATAAACGTTAAGTAGTGGTAAAGGTTTTATGTAAAGGTATCATATACCCGTAATAGACTGAAACAATATTCGTAAAATATATGATAAATGTATACGTATATTGACGGTTTATCCGTACACGGTAGTATAAATACTACATATAAATACCGTATAAAATACGTGTTGGTGAAAACCGGTATATATATAAGAAACGTTTCGGAAATATACCTGCGTTTCCGTACACACATATAAAACGTATACTACGTATAATATACATGTACTAAACCAAGCTGTGTTGCTTGGGATATTGCTGCTTTTATTATGTTATTATTTAACATATTATAATAATCTATAATTTGAATTGATTTGTTTTGATTTAACTTGATTATTACTTAAGCTTATCATATTTGAGATCACATAAGATAACGTTAATTACATTCCATTAAGTTTAGTGTAAACAAAATCTTATTTATAATGATTTTACTTAAAGTTTTACTTTCCTCTTTGATGAAGAGCAAAACTGTTACACGAATATTTATTTTGAAATATATAAATTGTTTAGAATATGTCTAAATAGTGTTTTATTCATAAGTATATAAATGGGGCCCTTGGTGATAGAGCTACTATAAATAACAGACAAAACTGCCTGATTTTTATAATATTTTTCATAGTTCTTAAATTCATTCATAAATATGGGATATTGTGGGCTAAATTCTTTTAAAGTAAACTATTTTTTATTTCAAATATATCTGGTGTAATCCAAGACGTGTTTGATTTTGCACTTTAACTTTTGTTGAAAAAGCTTGTTCAGGACAGCTAGATTCGTAAAGAGTAAACCACAACTCCCTATACAACATACTAAGAGTAGTATTTAATGAATTATTACAGAACTTATGCCCGTAAATCTCTCTTATTATAAAATAGTATTAATAAATTCAATATTTGATTATAATGATCAGAAAGAACTTTATCTACAAAGAGTGCCGAAAAAATCTGTTTGGAATATATTATATACAGGGTGTCCCACCGGGAACCAAATCGATCTATATATGGAAAACCACACATAGGAAAATTTTTAAAATTTGGGGGCGTGCGAAAGTCGATGGGGGCAACTCGGCTAAAATATTTTCAAGATGGCGGCACTTCCGGTTATACAGGAAGTAGATGTCAACTTTCTTATTTCAAATGGAACACCCTGTGTATTATTGCATTTTTGGAATCTACACAAGATTCTAGGCTAATTTTATGTATCACGTCCTATACCTAAGTCTAACTGTTTTTGACTTATTTAATTTTTTACGTGAAAAATGACGTTTGCAGCATCTAAAATAATTAATATTTTTTCCCATAAGGAAGCCCTTATTATTCAATTTGGACTAGAGTCCTTGTTGAGAAAGACCTACTGAAATAGTTTTTTTATAATATTTTGAAAACTTTTAGTACAGGGTGTTTAAAAAATATGATTAAAAATGAAATTGAAAAAAATGCCAAAAATCAATTTTTTCAAATGGAAACCCCCAATTTTTATAATTTTATTTAATTTAGCATTAAAAAATAGTGTAAGTTTGTGTAAGGTTATCTATGCAAAAAATTTTTAGTTTTCGAAATATTGCCAATTTAATATTTCTATTCGGAAATTTTGCTGCGTGAATTTTAAATTCAGTTTCTCTTAGTTGGCTTTGGCGGCATTGACAATCAAATGCTAAAGAAATGTATGACGCTGTCATTATTTGAGAAGTATTATTAATTATTATGCCAGGGCGCTTAAATTACACAAACGAAGATTATTTAAACCTAATTATTATTTATGGAGAATGTAACAAAGTTATATCAAGAACATGTGACACATTTTCTATTCGATATCCGCAAAAACAGAAGCCATCACAATGTACCGTTAAACAAATTATAGAAAATTTCAAGAACTTTGGATCCGTCAAAGCAATGGTGCAAAGAAATAAACCTCTCGTTAATAATGAAAATATCGAAATTGCTATTTTGGGATATTTCGTCGCTAATCCAACAATGTCTGTAAGACAAGCTGCATTGGAGTCAGGATTATCAAAATCAACAGTTCACAGAATATTACGCAAACATAAATTTCGTCCATATGCATTTTCCATAGTCCACCATCTAAAAGAAACTGATTTTCCAAGACGAGTGGCGTTCTGTGAGTTTATTACAACTTGGGCGCAAGGAAACAATTTTTTTTTGGACAATATCATTTGGACAGACGAAGCGAAATTTACAAAAAACGGTGCATTTAATCGACATAATTCCCATTATTGGAGTGATTCGAATATACACGTGTTTAGAGAGCAGAATTTTCAAGATTCCTGGCAATTTAATGTTTATTGTGCGACAAGAAACGATGGCGTCGTGGCACTACACTTTTATCAAGAAAATTTAAATGGTAAGTTAGAAATTTTAGAATATTTCTAGGTAAAAATGTGCTTATTAACTTACAGGTGAGGGCTACTTGAACATTTTACAGAATTTAGAAACCGACTATTTGGACAATTTGCCGCTCGCCGTTCGTAGAAACCTCTTTTACCAACATGATGGCGCACCTCCACATGGCAGCTACCTCATTGACAATTTTTTGCAAAATGCTTTTATTGATCGATGGATAGCCAACAACGGTCCTTTCCTTTGGCCAGCCCGCTCCCCAGATCTTGCAGTGCTCGATTTTTTTATTTGGGGTACAATCAAAAATCGAGTGTATAACACTCCCATAACAACCATGGAAGATTGTATGCAGCGCGTGAGGCATGAATTTGCAAGTTTAACACCCGAGTCAATAAGGAAAGCGACTCATGAACAACTGTTGCTTAGATGCCAAAAGTGTCTGGAAGTTCAAGGACGTCAGTTTGAACATTTATTGAAAAAATAATTATGCTGTTCTCTTTAAATTAAACAATAATAATATTCTGTGAACTGTTGATTTTGATAATCCTGACTCCAATGCAGCTTGTCTTACAGACATTGTTGGATTAGCGACGAAATATCCCAAAATAGCAATTTCGATATTTTCATTATTAACGAGAGGTTTATTTCTTTGCACGATTGCTTTGACGGATCCAAAGTTCTTGAAATTTTCTATAATTTGTTTAACGATACATTGTGATGGCTTCTGTTTTTGCGGATATCGAATAGAAAATGTGTCACATGTTCTTGATATAACTTTGTTACATTCTCCATAAATAATAATTAGGTTTAAATAATCTTCGTTTGTGTAATTTAAGCGCCCTGGTATAATAATTAATAATACTTCTCAAATAATGACAGCGTCATACATTTCTTTAGCATTTGATTGTCAATGCCGCCAAAGCCAACTAAGAGAAACTGAATTTAAAATTCACGCAGCAAAATTTCCGAATAGAAATATTAAATTGGCAATATTTCGAAAACTAAAAATTTTTTGCATAGATAACCTTACACAAACTTACACTATTTTTTAATGCTAAATTAAATAAAATTATAAAAATTGGGGGTTTCCATTTGAAAAAATTGATTTTTGGCATTTTTTTCAATTTCATTTTTAATCATATTTTTTAAACACCCTGTACTAAAAGTTTTCAAAATATTATAAAAAAACTATTTCAGTAGGTCTTTCTCAACAAGGACTCTAGTCCAAATTGAATAATAAGGGCTTCCTTATGGGAAAAAATATTAATTATTTTAGATGCTGCAAACGTCATTTTTCACGTAAAAAATTAAATAAGTCAAAAACAGTTAGACTTAGGTATAGGACGTGATACATAAAATTAGCCTAGAATCTTGTGTAGATTCCAAAAATGCAATAATACACAGGGTGTTCCATTTGAAATAAGAAAGTTGACATCTACTTCCTGTATAACCGGAAGCGCCGCCATCTTGAAAATATTTTAGCCGAGTTGCCCCCATCGACTTTCGCACGCCCCCAAATTTTAAAAATTTTCCTATGTGTGGTTTTCCATATATAGATCGATTTGGTTCCCGGTGGGACACGCTGTATTTTAAAACAAAATAAGGAATTATCGCGGATACATAAAATATCAGAAAAAGAAAAATATTGGATATAATCCGCTGTAGAGCAACATCTCCAAGGTTATCCCACCTTATTCCTTGGCTACACCGTACTGATGACGACCAATTAGTCAGAAACACGTGTCTAGGGTTGCTCTACAGCGGATTATACCCAATATTTTTCTTTTTCTTATATATTTTATATATAATATAGATTTGTCTGGGTGTAAATGCACTATACTAACAATTTGACAGTAAGCTGTCTTCTAAAAAGTTCTTTTTAACATTATTAAGGTAATATTTCACATATTGCTTTAATTACACAAATTTTTGCAATTAACACACACCTTTTTCAGTTGTGTTACACTGAAGAAACTATATAAGGTAGAAACATAAGGCATATTTAACACTATTATTTTCGATTTACACAATTATATCTTTAACATATAGTATTATTTGTGTGAGATGCTCGTCTTTGGTAAACCAGGACCATCTGATTGACGCACATCATTAGTACGCGGCAGCTCTATTCCTATTATTGCATTACCTATTCTTTTAATTTTGCAGTTTGCATCGATATTACTGTGTGGTGTTACTGAATGCCTCCTGAATTAATAAATCAATGCCGTTTAGTGATACTACATTGATAATGGCGATAGCTCTATGCTTAACTGTCAAATTTTTAGTTTTATATTTTCAAATTTTTGCATTACGTCATGATAGTTTTTTGAAACTTCTTAGATGACAACTTGCTGTCAAATTGTCATTATAGTGCCTTTACACCAACAAAAATATTCACTTTTAATACATTAGTTGTAAATTGGCAAAGAATTTTAATATGTTTTATATTTACATATACCGGGTGTATTATGAAAAACCTTTGATGCTGTAACTTCCTTATATTTTATCTGATTTTAATGAATGATATGTCAAACTAAATCGTTTTTAAAACACTGTAACCTGTTATTAAAAAAACAATTTTTTGACATTTCGTTTTTGACAGACAGTAGTTAACTTTTTTTTTTTTAAATTGTACTACATATTTTTTTGTACTTATTCTAATAAAGATTTATTTCCTGAAGACACCTCCATTAAATTGAGTGACAAATTTATTGTTATTAAAAACAAACTACGAAATTTACAGAAATCAAGCTATCATAGCTTTTAACGAATCAAATGTTCGAAATTTTGTTCCAGACACATTTGACACCTTCTATTAACTCCAACTGCTGCGTTTAATATAAGATTGGGTGGTATTTCATGACATACTTGTAATATCCTGCTTAATAAATCATTGAATGCACTTTTATCGTTCAATATGACTGCTTGATTTTTAAATTTTTAAAATAAACACTGTAAATATTGTTGTTGACCCACCGCTCACGGGACGTAACTTCCGTATAAGCCTACTTCTTTTATTTGGTGTCAGTTATACTGAAACTAGGAGTGTTTTCACAATTTTATTTATTTTAATAAAAACACTTAAACCTATTTACACAGTAAATCTCACAATTGTTATTTAACGAGAGATGTTGATTATCTTACTGTCTGTAAAGAAACTGATTCAACACTGATAACATTGGTTTATAATACTTTATGGGCTATACCCCATAATGTAAGTGATTTTAAATGGTAGACACATTTGCTGGTAATAAAATGAAATAGAGTATTTAAAATGCATTTAAGAAATCTCTGTGTTCCGAAAAACCAGAATAAACTGAACTAAAAAGAAAAACCTTCAATTTCTCGTTTTTTTTTTTCATACAAGGGTATCGTTGTTTACAGTTTCATATTAAGAAAAAAAAAATATATTTGAATAAGTAAAAAAAAAAATATAGTACAATTTAAAAAAACACAGTTTGCTGCTGTCTGTCAAAAACAAAGTGTCAAAAAAAAATTCAAAGCGGATCACGTTACAGTGTTTTTAAAACGATTTAGTTCGACGTATAATTTATTACATTCGGATAAAAAATAAAAAAGTTACAGCACGAAAGGTTTTTCATAATACACCTGGTATATATAAAATATAACGTCATTTTTTCTTGTGTAGTTACCATTCTAAGCTACGGTAGTATTATTATTTAACACCAAGGAAACGAAAGATAATAACATATTTCTCCTAAGATACAACTATATAATACTAGAACTGTTAATAATCCACTTTATGAATGCTAAACGATGTCACAAACTTGTGTTATCGTCAAACCGAAGTTATTTCGATTCTCTAGAAATCCATATTTTGTATGATAGAAATTACTGAGAATTCACGTTGTGCTTTCCTAGAGATATTCAACATTCCCGATGTTTGCATCTTGTATTATAGGTGTATTGAGAAGCAAATTATGTAACATGTAATCTACTTTAATTAATGCTTCAGTGTGAAATTAGATATATTCCATGAAATATTTAATCCAGTGTTAATGGAATTAATACTGTTACTATTGATTTGTGTCGATTAGCTTCAAGTTACCTGGAATTGGACGCAAACACTAGCGTGTGGCCACGAGTGCTATTTTAAAATATTAATATATGTTAAGTGACTGTTAACGTACAGAAAATGGATAAATATTCTAGAAAGATTTATAATACTTCTGTTTAAAATGTATATACATTAATATTATACTTTGTGTGTTTGTACAGAGGTATCTGGTAATCTTCTGAATGTTCATCCCGTTTATGTAATCCGTTTAACATTGCAAAGAATACAACTTCCAGATTAGAATAAGCTAATTTTATAACGTAAACTGTTCAAGGAAGTATAATAAGTATAAATACTGCAGAATTCTTCTGTCAAATATTATCTGTACCTATCATCTATAAAAAAAATGACTACTTTTAAAAATAATGTTTGGTATTGACAGCTATAACAGTTTGGTTGCAATCGTGATCAGAGAGAGAGAGAAAGGGATGTTTACACGACCTTTTCGTTATCAGGAGGCTTCCTTATATTACGTATACTAAAGTAAAAAAATGAGGTGTGGCCACCACACGACTTTCTTATACGTATGAGCGTTTCAAACTATACAATCTTAAGAATTTTTATATACAAAACTTATTCAAAATCCTATTCTAAGTACTTTTATCCTCTTAATAAATCGCTATAGAATGCATACTTTGCAAGATATTCGAAAAAAAGTGCTACTCGCTAAGAGTAAAAGTGCTACTTCCGGTCCGAATTTTGAAATTTCATGTATACAAAAAATATTGCAAATATAACTCTAAATACTTTTGTACTCTTAATAAATATATATAGAATGCATAATTTACGACATATTTGCCAAAAATCGCTATTCGGTAAGAGTAAAAGTATTACTTCCGGTCCGAATTTTGAAATCTTTTTTATACAAAAGATATTGAAAACTGTGTTTTAAATACTTTTATACACGTAACGTACCTGTCTAAAAAGCTTGACTTGCGAAATATTCCCAAAAAACCGATTTTCGATAAGAGTAAAAGACCTACTTCCGGTACGAATTTCGAAAAACTTTTTAAATAAAATTGTTCTCAATTTTAATTTTAAGTACATATGAATTCTTTATAAATTTGTATAAACTTAGTATTTGACGAAATATTGGCAAAATTCGATTTTTTCACTGAAGTAAACTGCTACTTCCGGTCTACCGATTTTACTGAAAAACTAATCAGATCTCAAGAGGGAGATTATACACGTAAATACAAAATTTGGAATTGATAGCTACAGCGGTTTGACCGCTATCGTGGTCACACACAGACACACAGACAGACAGACAGACAGACAGACACACACACAGACATTTTTTAAAAACCACTTTTTTGGTATCAGGGGACCTCAAAACGTGGACATCTGCAAAAATCTCGAGGTCGAAAATTTTCATCATCACAATACTTCCTTATACTACGTATAAGAAAGTAAAATGAGATGTGGCCACCACACGACTTTCTTATACGTACGAGCGTTTCAAACTATACAATTTTTAAAAAAAAATTTCAGCATAACTTATTCAAAATCCTCTTCTAAGTACTTTCATTCTCTTAATAAATCGCTATAGAATGCATACTTTGCAAGATATTCGAAAAAAAGTGCTACCCGCTAAGAGTAAAAGTGCCACTTCCGGTTCGAATTTTGAAATTTCATGGATACAGAAAATATTGCAAATTCAACTCAATACTTTTGTACTCTTCATAAATATATATAGAAGGCATAATTTACGACATATCTGCAAAAAATCGCTATTAGGTAAAAGTAAAAGTGGTACTTCCGGTCCGAATTTTGAAATTTCTTTTACACATAAGATGTTTAAAATTTTAATTTAAATACTTTTATACTGGTAATGTACCTGCCTAGAAAGCATGACTTGCGAGATATTCGCAAAAAACTCATTTTCGATAAGAGTAAAAGACCTACTTCCGGTTGGAATTTCGAAAAACTTTTTTAAGATAATTTGTCTCAAATTTAATTTTGAGTACACTTCAATTCTTTATAAATTTGTTTAAACTTAGTAATTGACGAAATATTGGCAAAATTCGAATTTATCACTGAAGTAAACTGTTACTTTCGGTCTACCGATTTTACTGAAAAACTAATCAGATCTCAAGAGGGAGATTATGCACGTAAATACAAAATTTGGAATTGATATCTACAGCGGTTTGACCGCTATCGTGGTCACACACACACACACAGAGACACAGAGACACACAGACACACAGACATACACACACACAGACATTTTTTAAAAATCACTTTTTCGGTATCAGGGGACTTCAAAACGTGGACATCTGCAAAAATCTCGAGGTCGAAAATTTTCATCATCACAATACTTCCTTATACTACTTATAAGAAAGTAAAAAGAAACGAACGTACTGGCGTCGTATTTATCCCACGCATAGAAATTTTAAAATATATTTCATTTCATGGAATAAATATAAAAAAATGAGGTGTGGCCACCACACGACTTTCTTATACACATGAAAATGTTACTTCCGGTCCGAATTTTGAAATTTCATTTATACGAAAATTATTCCATATCTAACTCTAAATACTTTTGTACTCTTGATAAATATATATAGAATGCATAACTTACGACATATTTGCAAAAAATCGCTATTCGATAAGAGTAAAAGTGGTACTTCCGGTCTGAATTTTGAAATTTTTTTTATATAAAAGATATTGAAAATGATGTTTTAAATACTTTTATACTCGTAACGTATTTGTCTTAAAAGCATGACTTGCGAGATATTCGCAAAAAACTGATTTTCGATAAGAGTAAAAGACCTACTTCCGGTTGGAATTTCGAAACACTTTTTTAAGACAATTTTTTCAGACTTAATTCTAAGTACATATGAATTCTTTATAAATTTGTTTAAACTTAGTAATTGACGAAATATTTGCAAATTTCGATTTTTTCACTGAAGTAAACTACTACTTCCGGTCTGCCGATTTTGCTTAAAATATAATCAGTTCTCAAGAGGCAGATTATACAGGTAAATACAAAATTTGGAATTGATATCTACAGCGGTTTGACCGCTATCGTAGTCACACACAGACAGACAGACTTTTTTTAAAAACCACTTTTTTGGTATCAGGGGACCTCGAAACGTGGACATCTGCAAAAATCTCGAGGTCGAAAATTTTCATCATCACAATACTTCCTTATACTACGTATAAGAAAGTAAAAGGGAAAACTGTAACTTTAAAAGAATTAGAAATGTTGTGGATATTTAAGAGCCACAACCATTTTCTTATTTCTAAGCAAATTTATCGTCCTTAGCTGACTTATATGCCAAAAAGTCCGATAGGTAAATCAATTAAATACAATAGGTCGTATGATTTTCCTTTTGTTAAAACATTCATTGACGCTTGTTTACCTAAATTATTGATTTGTTTAAACAATAACTTAACGAAAGGGTTATAATTTCCACTATTTTAGAAATGCATTAACTAAATACCGTCGTTAAGCAAACAAAGTTGGCAATGTTGAAATTTATGAATTATTTAATTTCACATGCGTTGTCAGTTAATCTATGAATTCGATTTTAAAAAGTTGGGTAAGTGATGAAAATGTTTATTATTCTTTACGTGTAACATCAAAATGTGAATACTTATTTGTTAATTATGTCACAAAATATCAAGAGGACTTCTCTGGAGAAGAAAAATACACACTGGTTGATTTTGTCAAAGAAAATAAATATATTTTGGAATCAACAAGTTCAGAACCAAGGACTAAAAAAAGAAAAAAAGAAAGTATTGTGGGAAAGGATGGATGATGCTATGAGAAAAAGTGCTATTGATCAAAGAGATCAACAATTTAAGAAATGCCTACTACAGATTGAAGCACCAAGCCAAATCTGTAATAGACATTTCGAAGAGAAATCCGCTGTACAGCCAACAGAATTAGTTTTTCTCAGTGTTGAAAATTATAATTAGAATGTTCAACACAGAAAAAAATTAAAAACCTGCTTAAGGAATATTTTTAAATTTGCTTGGGATTGTGTATTAAAAGATTTCGATATCTGACATGATATCGTAGAGATAATGCACTAAAATAAATTAAATGATGATTTTTTTATTATATTTAATGCATATTTAGCGGTTTCCCGACGAGTCCTTGCCCTGAAGACATTTCAAAACAATGAGTATGTAGGTACAACATGTAGTATTCAAGACAAGGTTCAAGCGGCAAATACAAACGGAATATAACAAGGACAAGGTCAATAGTGTGTGAGGTCATTATTTATGTAACAGCTGTGGTAGAATAGTGATTACGTGTTACAGCAAATAACAATTTGTATTTTATATTGTTCATAGACTTCACGGAAGGAGTTTTTGTTATTATCATTATATGTAATTTACTGCGGTCTCAGAATGCTAGCTAGCACCTGACACTTAGAAATTAAAGAGTATAATGACATTGACTATCTATAAATTTACTCCGCAAAAATCAGGTTCACAAATAAATAAATTATATAAAAACAACCCTGGAAAAATTTACTGAATTGTATGCAAGTCAAGTATCTACATAATATAAACACATTTTCGATTTAGCGAGGACAATCAACAAACATGTGCACTGCATTTTTTTAATATTTTTTTTACACAGTTTAAATGTGATAGCACGTATTTATTAATTATCAATCGATATAGTTGTTGACCTTAACTGATACCTGTCCAACAACAACATAAAATTGCGTGAAACTAAAGCGTAGTCGATATATTTTGTATTCAGAGAATATAACGCAAATAAAATTTTGCAATCATTTTCTTATTAACCAAGATTTGCCACTGGATTTTCAGCTGACAGCTAATTTATCTTGACTTAGATGACTTATTAAAAAACATAAGTCTTTCTTTTTTGCAGGTTTATACAATGATGAATTGTTTTCCTTTCTTAAAACAACTTATCATTTATACGTTTTCCTTCATTAGAGTAAGGGCTTTATGTTTTGCTGAATAGTCTTATATTAAAGAATGATCGTTTTTGTTAATCTTCAAGATTAGCAGAAGCCACTTGTGTTAACAGTATTTTTTCCTAATAATAATAATAATAATTATTATTATTATTATTAGGAAAAAATACTATCTTGTTCTGTACAGTGTAATTATGTAGACTTATTATTATTATTAATAATAATAATAAGTCTACATAATTACACTGTACAGAACAACTATAATGGGACACTGCTGAAAGTGGAAGAGGTGGGAAACAAAAATGAAAATAAACAGCAGATAATAGAAATATGGAGGGGTAAACCACTGCTTGGAAGATTCCCAGTGCAGATTCACATGGAGGGAATAGGTGTGGACGCTTCTGTGGAGAGGATCAATACTAGTACAATGTACGCTGAAACGGAAGGATTAATGTTTGCGATCCAAGATCGGGTTGTGGCCACCAAATTCCACCGCAAACACATCCAATGAAGACATATATGATAAATGCAAATTTTGCTGGAAAATGGCGAAATAATAGACCATCTTGTTAGCGCATGCCATATACTGGCGCCAATGGATTATACGACAAGGTA
Source organism: Amphimallon solstitiale (assembly GCA_963170755.1). NCBI lineage: Eukaryota > Metazoa > Arthropoda > Insecta > Coleoptera > Scarabaeidae > Amphimallon > Amphimallon solstitiale. The sequence continues at coordinate 58,792,991 of OY720683.1, read as the reverse complement.
TACGATGGTAGCAAAGATTATACACCAGCAACTCTAGCAACAGCGAGTGCATACGGTTGGCAAACAACCATTTTATAAGTACGAGCTAAAGAGTATTGTAGAAAATGAGGAATTTAAACTGTACTGGGCGAGACCCATCATGACCGACAAAACCATACCAAACAATACGACGGACAGTGTTCTTTTCGATAAACAGTCTACGACGACGTAATTAATAGACGTAGCTGTTCTTAATGCAGTTAGTCTAGTGAAGAAACATCAGGAGACAATTAAGAAATACTTACCACCAGCAATAGAAATAAAAACCATATGGAAACAGGAGTAATAATTGGATCATCAGGGTCATCAATCTCTAGAGAAACTTTACATCAAGCGCACCATCTACAAACAAATGCAGAAGGCTGTCGTATTACAAACCTGTACAATAGTAAGAAATATAACAAACAACCTCCAAATAAATACCCTCGAATCGATTCTGCCGTAACCAAACTGTAATCTGATAATTTACTCAATAAACGCATCGAGCCTACTACTTTGGCACTCATCCCCGGGGAGGTGAATGAGTGTAGAAGTCGATAATAATAATAATAATAGAACAAAGAAGTAACGTACATTAACACAATATAAACTAACTAGTCTTGTTTATTAAATAAGTGATTTAATACATCTCGCGCAATATAAGTTGGCGAGCGGTGGGGATGCGCTGTAAACGTAATTAGGAAATATACCACCCACCTGCCTGATTCAGTTACTGCATAGCAGTTACCAATGTCGTACTCAAAACGTAAGTTAGCTTTTTAAATATAAATTTAAATAAGAGTTTTCAGGTACGCCACTTATGCGGCAACGTTATATCTAAAAACGAATGAAACGCAAACTACCCATTTTCTATCTGCGCAAACTTACTCCCACCGTTCCCCAAGATATATTGCGGGAACTGTACACATATATTTATACATAAAGTAGAAAATTTTGAAACAATTCGCTGTATTAGAAATAAAAACAAATCTTCATAATGCAGCTTTGCACCCCGAGACATGGTAATCAATGGCGATCCCCGAGAAGATTAGAGTCCTCGAAAAAGGCAACAAATACTGAAGCATGACAAATTATATAAATTGAAAATATAAACTTCTTAAATAATAGAACAAATCATCAAAACAACGAAACAAAGTTTATTCTATTAAATCTAATAGATAAAATTGATGCCATGGAAATGATTGCACATAAAAATAACATTAAGGCTGAACGCCCGCTTCAAGCTGAGTTCGATTTGAAATACGCGTATAGCTCGGTTAAGACCTGATGGCACTTGCGTGGATGACAATTTTAAGACAAAAAAGGAGAACGCAGCATGAAACGTGAGAGATAGACATAGATTTCGCTACATATGAAGGGTTAAAGACCGACTTGAAAACATTAGTTGGTATTTAATTTTATTGCACTTTGTTTATCGTAGTGTATTGCTTTCGATACCGATGTTTTTAACGCATATGATACATATTTTAGCCACGCCTCGCGAATCCTGAGTGCCATCATATATTAACCGAACTATACCACTGCTTTTCGTGCAAATGAAATAAAAGACAAATGTTTAAGGGTCCGCGTGCTCCGTCTATGCTGAGGAAAAAGATAGATAAAAGAACTTGTCACCTAATCTAATCTGCCTGTAATTTATGGCTGCGTTATGGTCTCAGATAATCGCCGGTTGGCCCATATGTTTGGCAGTCGGGAAGCAACCCCCCTAAATTAGACAATCTATATTTTCTCAAACACACAAAAAAAGTGAAGCTGAATATGTAAAATCACCTGCCGGATTCAAATTTTGAGTTGGAAAATAAAATCGAAATCGCAAAAAGGTCGAAAAATTGTTTTTTGTGTAAATTTTAAAATTTTCATTTTCTTCAATTTTTAATACTTATCTCGTGATATCACAGCAATGCAGAGAGCTAGGGATCTGTTTTTTTTAAGGTTATACCCTAAAGTATTTGGATGATACTAGTGTTTTCGATTTTTCTTTATGGTGTGTAAATTTTATAAAAAAAAAAGTTTTAGTAGACCACCAATTTGTGTAAGGTATTTTTCAGCTATCGAGTAACTAATCTTATTTTTCAGAATTTACCCATATATATGTGAAACAAAATAAAGCCAACATTCCAAAATTATTTTTTGTGCAAGAAATAAATTTCTAGATCGTTTCAGAAGCAAATTATTGCGAGTCAAATATAATAATTATACTCCCTGTGCGCAAGCCGTGTGAGTCCTAGCATGCGCTTCTAGCAGGTATACCGTTAGGGACGGGAAGAGATATTGCTTTTACTTTCTGATACGTAGTATAAGGAAGTATTGTGACGCTGACACTGTATATGTACACTATATTGTAAAGAAAATATCAACGGTTTCGATAAAATAATGTCCGAGTAACGATAACTTTCTTAACATACACCGATCTCAGAAGTATTTTATTATTATTTAACTGTGTAGAAACTGCCCGACATGGTAGGCGGAGCTACCTCTCGACACCATGTGCGAGCGTACCACATACTCTATTTGATTTCAGTGAATTTCGCCCAAATTTCAAAATCTTGTTTTCCGTTTCGTGACCTTATTTTTAAAAATTAAGAAAAAATAAAATTTATGTATTGCTGTCGAGTGTTACATAATTTTTAATAAAGGCTTGTTTTTTGAAATTTCTTACGTTTTTCTTTTTATTTAGGGCCCTTTGGACAATTTCGAAAAAATTACGATTTATCCATTGAAAGGCATTTTTTTCTTAATTTAGCGTGTAAATTCGGTAAGGTTTTCATGAAAAATACGATTAGGAAATGGGAAAAACGATTTCGAGGCCGGGCGTATAGCCTTAACGTTTTACGTATCACTGAACATTTTTTATCATACGAGAAACTCGATAGGCTAAATATAAAATACTATTATATCAGCCGCGCATACTGTATAAGGCAAACATACATCCATGGTGGATCGCTACTTTAATAAACCAAACATTCAAAAGTCTTGAAAGAGAGGATATAGTGCAACTTTCAATTGAAGCAGTAAATGAAATATGTGCTAGTGAGATTATTGAATTAATTGCAGTAGTTGTATCAGTTTATAGACCGCCCACAGCAAACCTTGAAATCTTCAAAAAAAAAATTAATCTCTTATCATTGGAAAATTAAAACAGCAAACATATACTTATTATGGTGATTTCAGTGTTAATTTCTTGCCAAACAATAAACTCACGAAGCGGATATTTGACATTTTTGGATTGTGCAATTTATCAAAGGAACCTACGAAAGCTGACTCATGTGTAGATAATTTTTTATAAATAAAAGACGTATTACTTTGTTATATAACAATATTAAACTAAATGTGTGACTGCAGTTTCACCACCTTGGTAATTAGCAAACACTGTATTAAAAAGAAAATGTACATTATTTATACTTATATATCTAGGTGTTACAACGTGGTAAAGGCGGTAATTATTTAACAATTAAGAAAACCAGCATACAGCATACAAGAAAAGGGGTTACATTAATATGAAATATTTTTTAAAGTCTAAGAATAGCAAGCGTAGGCGGCAATTACGCATCAATTAGTCTGTAATGGATAAACCATAAAACAGAAAATTGAGTACAATAATGTAATAAGTATAATGTAATGCAAGCAAACAAAAGTATATATATATATCAAATCAGTCTGATTATTAAGTAGTGTTATTTCTAAATTACAAGAAACTTTGAATACTTCGAGGGCCTTTACGATGTTTAATTTCTTACATTTGTCGGCAAAATGTAAGATTTTTACTAAATCGTTTGTTGTTGTGTGATTATTTTCTTTTATGTGGGCTGCAAACGTCGACCTAAGGCATTCATTATAGAATTCCTTTATATGTTTTTCAACGCGATTTTGTAAATATCTTACATTTTCCGACAAAGGTAAGAAATTAGACATCATATAGGTCTTCGAAATATTCAAAGCTTATTGTAATCCAGAAATTACACTACTATATGAGCAGACTATTGTACTCTATTTTCCGTTTTCTGGTTTATCTTCTATTGATTAATTGATACATTATTATCGCATGCTCTTGCTATATGTACTTATTAATTACTTTATCATTTGTTTTTATATTAGTGTACCCCTTTTCTTGTAATCTCTATGCCGGTTTTTCTAATTGATATGTAATTATCGCCTTTGATACGTAGTAAGACTTGGATATAAGCATAAATAATGTAGATATATTTTAGGCTTCATTCAAAATACATTGTTTGTAACCAAACTGGACGAAACTGCAGTCACACATTTAGTTTAATATACTGATACAACAAACTAATACAAGTTTTAATCAGTTAATTATGGAACATCAAAGTAACGGTTTTCAGTATTAATATATTTTCTGACAAGTTTGAAGCAGATCATACATACCATCAACTTCCATATATCAAACGACATAGCTCAACATCTGAACTGTCAAATCCCACAATCGATTACGGCCAAAAATACGAAGATCATAACATAGAATGTATAATCTGGAAAACGTATGTGTGTTTAAAAAATTGTAAAATGAAAGCTTTACTTACCACTATGTGCGAACACAGCTGTCTTGCTCAACAAATTTCATGATACCTTTTTATCGGCGTATGAAATGGATTTTCTTGTAAAATAAGAATAATTAGAGACAATACTTACTCAGTCAAGTTACAGCTACAGAGAGCAAAAACTGGGTGATATACAAAACAGCTTGGATGCTTTAACAACATTATTTAAAATTACTCTAAGGATGAGAGATACTGTGAAATGTATAAAATGGAAAAAAAGCGTACTTCAAAATAACACAGACATTGTGAAAGAAAGAAACATGGTTTCCAATCAGAGGCAGTTGACAGTATCTTAAGAAAAATATAACGTAAGAATGGATTTAAAATTCCACAACTTTGCTACCTCAAAGTACTGAAGCTAAGAAATTTGTTGTCGTACCTTTTCATAATATTTAGAAAAACTGTAATAACATCGCTCATTTTCGATTTAATAGGACGGAGAAGTCTAGTGTATAATTATAACTAGATAGTTGTGAGAGTATATACTTACATACACAAAAAATAGATATTAATTAATAAATTCAGATTACGCACCGATACCCCAATCTTGTTTAAGTTTAAGTTTATGTTTGTAGTGTAACACAACGATATCGCTTTCAAGTGTTGTTGATTCTTAGAATACTAGAATTAGACAATAGGATTTTAGTATTAAGTTTGACGAAGTTAACAATAAATTGATCAGCTACTCTTGATGATATTAGTAATAGTTTAGGTCTAGGCATAGACCTAAACTATTACTAATATCGAAATACGTATCTAGCTTACTGTGCATTAGTGAGGTAAAGGTGTCTTTTTAGTGTAGTTCGTTCAAATTGGGATGCTCGAACTTTTCATTCCAATAAGTCTTATGTGAAATCAATAATACAAGGTGACACAGAAAAACGGAACTTTTGAAAAACCCAATAAAAAAGAGCTCCAAGAAATGTTTCAATTCATCCAGTGACCTTGGTCGAGACGTGTAGACCCGACTCTCCCGACAAAAAAAAATTACAAATGGACAAATCCGATGATCTTGGAGGCCAAGGAATATCATTGAAACTTGTTGAGACTAGATTTGATAAAGTTGTGGAAAATTGTTCAATGCAGGTGCAACAATGTTTGCAACATCTCAACATACCGATCCGAAGTGAGTCACTGTCATCCGCTTCTCATTCTCGAAAAAGTACGGTCCGATAACCCCGTGTGAAACTGCACACCATACTGTCACCTTGCTGGCGTGTAAAGGGCGTTGTTCATGAACTTAATTAGGGTTGCACTCTGCCCAGTAACAATAGTTTTGCTTAGTCACGTAACCTCAGAGATGAAAGAGTTGTTTTTGTAAAACATTCCACTGATTCATGATTACTAAATGGCAAAATTATTTACATCTTATGGTGACAGATCCGCAGTGCTGCCAAATCAAAATGGCTGCCACTACGCATTTCAAAAATTCCCGTTTTTCTGTCACCCAGTATACACACTTCCCATTTGCCTCATACTTACGTGGACATTGTTTATAGATATATTAAGTTTTCCTTGGTAAATAGCGCTAGTTAGATACGTCAAACGAAGATTAAATAAAAATACTGAATGATAACATGTTTCCCATAGAATGACGTAATTTCACTGAGCATGTGATACAATATCAATATATCGCATCAATCGATATAGAATTGTTGACAATAACTGATACATTCGCGTAAATTGCGTACTGTTGAAAAAGTAATTTAGTCACTATCTCTGTTATCAAATAGTTTATGATAGATGCACCATCGCTAATCCAGTGATAACTCGCCTAACCACTCGTTGCACAATCAGTGTTATCTTTTCCTTTATTCTTATATCTAAAGTATTTCATTAAACGTTTCTTAATTGTTTTAAAAATGATTATTATTACGTATTAATTAACGGCGAACTAACTTGAAGAACAAGATGACATTTAATAAGTTAATGAAATTGTCAGATCTTTTTACAATTACATATATACGATGTATTATAGGAAACAAAAATAAATACAATTACTAACAATTGAATCAATTTGTATTTATATATCAAATCATCTTATGCACAGGCAGCAGAAAATCTGAGTACGTAAACAGTTAGGTGGTTATAGAGAAAAACATTGCTTATTGTTAATTATATTTCCGGATAGTATAAATACTCATACATATTTTTTTAAACTCTAATTATCGTAATTATATTGTTTACAAAGTATATCACATTTGTTTTCCTTTTTCTTCGCTATTTGTTTGTGTGTGTAAACTTTTTTAAATCGTAACAGTGAGTAATTGTATAAATTTCTTAATCGCAATGCCTAAGTCAATTTTAGACATCCATTATGCATACATATAATTTGTAATGTATTATATTTCTTTTATGACAGTTCCTTTGCAATAATAATTTGTATAAATATCTTTTTAATGTGTAAATATTGACATTGAATTAAAAGATGGATAAATATATTGGTGCTGAGGACATTTCCTGACACATGTAGGACAAAATTACTAACAATTGAATGAATTTGTATATGAAAGTACCAACATGAACATAGGATTTTATCTACTACAGTATTATGTAATATATCAAATCATCTTCTGCACAGGCAGCAGAAATAATTTCTGAGTAAGTAAACAGTTAGGTAGTTACAGAAAAAGCATTGCTTATTGTTAATTGTACTTCCGTGTAATATAAATATTCATACATATTTTTTAAATTCTAATTATCGTAATTATATTGTTTACCAAGTATATCACATTTGTTTTCCTTTTATTCGTCTTTTTTTAGATTGACAACGACGCTCTTGAGAAGACAGTTATTTTTTCGCTGTGTTTGTGTGTGCAAACTTTTTGAAATCGTAGCAGTGCGTAATTGTATAGAGAGATAAAGACGTGATTTTTCTTCTTTTTTATATATCACACATATTTCGTTTAAATGAAAAATTTATGTGAAAAATTAATGTTTTTAATGATAGATTTTGTGTGTAAATATATAAATCTGCTTCAGCAATAGGAAATGAATGGTAAGACATATTTGGAAATATTTTTAAACGTTTTGTGGAGAGGTCTTGCATTTTTTTAGAAAAAAAAAACAACTCGTATTGTATAGATTATGCAAATTATGTATTGTATTACACGTACTCGAAGAAGTAAGAATTTTGCAGTTCTATTCTTTTTGTTTCCGCCAAGTTCTATATAGCCTTTAGATGCATGCGGTGGTTGTGATAAAATCTCACCATAAACATACATGTAGACAAATGCGTGTTTATTATATTATTTTAAAAAAATAACTGAAATATAGAAACTGTGCCAAGTTATTTGCCTACACGTTGGTTGAATTGTGCTAATAAGCACAGAAGATTGAGTATGAATTGAGAAACCTCCAGATCAATCCTGGCAAGTTATCAGACGTTTCAATAATGTTCATATCTTCATATCTAGGGTGTCCAAGTCCCACGAGCGAAAAAGTTTTCGGGACTTCGGAACTTAATTCTAAGTCTCGGTACTTGTCCCGAAAGTCCCGATTATAGCCCCTAAATCGAGATACATTTTATTAATGCGCAATTAATAAAGTGATTTAGTATTTTTTTATTATAATATAAGGTATTGGGCTTTAGCAACAGTACAAAGCAAGAACAAAAAATAATAAAAAAAATGACACGAACAATGAACACTAAATACTATCTTAAATAAAAAAAAGGAAAAACGGTTCCATTTAATTATAGAAGTAGATAGTATTTTATAAAATAACAAAATCAATATTATTTTTAAAATATGACTTGAGTGCTACAAGTGCATTTAAAGATGAATCTCCTATTTTTGACGGAAGTTTTGTTCCAAACGGTCCGGCCACTGAAAATGCCCTTTCAGATTGCGAAGGTGGTAGGTGGTATAGTTAACAAATATCCATAACATATTTGGGAATTCTGACCACGACAACCACCATTTCGCCTTTGATTATTTCCATATTGGTACTGCTCCTGTGAACACAGACATTGCATTTTCAATAACTATATTTAATTTTTTTGCCAATGGTACCTTTTGAAACGACTTATTTTTTGACTAGGATAGCGAAACGTCGTCTTGATTTGAGTTTTCCTCTTCCTCTTGCAATGTTGGTGTTGATGCTGTTGATAATCCTTTTGTCAAATTTTTGATAAATGTGAGTATTTCACTGGTATCCAGTTGATCAAAAGTACTTCGTCAGGTCCTCCTACTCTTTCCATATATTTAGATGGATTGCAGAAATAGGACAGCATACTTGAAGCAAGACAGACACGACACTGTTGGAAGAGAAAATGCGAGACGGCATTTCCAAGCTGCCGATTTAATAACATGGACATTTCTAAATCGCAATGTCAGTTAGAGACATCCATTATGCAGACATATAATTTGTAGTGTATAAATATATTTCTTTTATTACAGTTCCGTTGCAATAATAATTTGTACAAATATCTTTGAAATGTCTAAATATTAACATTGAATTAAAAGATAGATAAATATATTGGTGCTGAGGACCTTTCTTGACGCATGCAGGACTCCTCAATAATCATTGGATTTGTCGTATACTTATTTTTTTATTATTAATATTTATTCAGATGTAAAATAACAGTATGATTAATATACTGTGTGTCCAAAAAGTCTGGAAACACCCAAATAAAATCGAAACGGATGATTTTTGAGAAAAATGCAAAAACAGGTCAAATAGTATTTTCAAAAAACTACTGGCTGATGGTTTCTGTTTGGAATTTTTGATGACCTTGAAAAAGTTATGATGTCATAAAAAAAAATTTAAATGGCGAAGTCGCATTTTTAATTTTATTTTTGATAGATCTTTTAATTGTCTAAACGACAGTCAAAAAATTTATCATTCTACTTAAGAAAAATTTTGAAAAAAAAAATTATTATAGAAAACAAAGAAAATTTTAATCGTAGAAATCAGCAAAAACTTTTATAATAAAAGTTCAAAATGTTGTCCTTGAGCATCTTGGCAATACCCTAAACGATAATAAAATTCATTTTGAACGTTTAAGCCAACTACGTTTTTTTTTTAAAGACAAACTTTTCCATTTTCGAAGAAGTAATTAAATTTTTCTCGGTCTTTTTCTTAAGTAAAATGAAAATTTTTTTTACAGTCATTTAGACAATTAAAAGATCTATCAAAAATAAAATTAAAAATACGACGTTGCCATTTAATTTTTTTTTGACATCATAACTTTTTCAAGGTCATCAAAAATTCCAAACAGATACCACCAGCCAGTAGTTTTTTGAAAATACTAATTGACCTGTTTTTGCATTTTTCTCAAAAGTCATCCGTTTCGATTTTATTTGGGTGTTTCCAGACTTTTTGGACACACAGTATATGTATAACCAAAACTCAACACTGTTAAGGCTGAAACCCCGCTTCAACTAGAGTTCGATTTGAAGTAGGTGTACCACTGCTTTTCGTGCAAATGTAATAATAGTCAAATCGTTAATGGTCTGAGTGCTCTGACATGATAAAGAAAAAGATAGAGAAGAAAACTTGTGAGCTAACCTAATCTGCGTGATCTCAGATACCACACGTTGTTTAGTACTCGGAGAACAATCCCCTGAAATTTGACGACCTATACCCAACTCAAACATACACACAAAGCTGAAACTCTTTATTATGCAAAGTCACCTGCCGAGTTCTAATATAAGTTCGCGATTAAATTAGAACTGGCAAAAAAAGCTTAAAAATCGGTTTTTTGTGTACATACATTTCCTTTCTTCAATTTTTAATACTTATCTCATGATATCACAGCAATAAAGAGAGGGACCTGTTTTTGTCTTAAGATTATACTCTAAGCCACTCTAAGGTATTTAGAAGATCCAAGGTTCTTTGTTTTTTCTTTATGGAGTGTAAATTATATGGAAAAAAAATCTTTAGTGGAACACCAATTTGTGAAAGGTATTTTTCAGGTATCGAGTAATTAATTTTATTTTTCCGAAGGTACCCATATACATATATGAAACAAAATAAGGCCAATATTTCAAAATTATTTTTTCTGCAAGAACCTGCCCACGTTTTGAAGTCCTCTGATACGAAAAGTGGTTTTTGAACTCTCTCTCTCTCTCTCTCTCTCCCTCTCGTTCTCTCTCTCGTTCGCTCTCTCGCTCTCTCTCTCACGCTCCCTCTCTCGCTCTCTCTCTCTCTCTCTGCGTATGTATGTATGCGCGCGCGTGCGTGTATGCCTCTCTGTCACCACGATAGCGAACAAACGACATATTTGCGAATAATAAAATCGCTAGACCGGAAGTAGTTGTTTACTTCAATTAAAAAAATCAAAATTTGTCATTATTTTCTGAACTAATAAGTGTAGACAAATTTCTAAAGAATACAAAAGTACTAAAAATTTAATTCTAGCAAACGTTCATGAAAAAAGTTTTTCGAAATTCCTAATCAAAAATCAGTCTTTTGCAAAAATAGGCCTACAGATTTATTGTAACAACTAAAATATTTAAAATATTTAGATAGATTTGTACACTTCTACTCACATGTTTATTAAAACGAAAAAAGTATTTAAAACTTAATTTGCTATAACCTTGTGTAAAAAATTAGAAACGCACATACGTATAAGTTTACGCCTTATTTTTTTGCTTATGTAAATATTTCTTTGAGTTTGATGATAATAATGTTCCTTCTTTTCACAATTATTTACTTAACTTATAGTTTTAAACAAATTATTTGTTTTACTGTAACAATACTATTTTGCATAAAAATCAGCTTCAGTTTTTTGTGTGCATCGTAGAAGAAGATTGTTCCGCGACTATAGTGACACCGAAAAGCAAGAGTCATCTCCACTAGGACCATATATTTTTATTACTCACACTTTTCGTAATCGACAATATAAAAAACACATGGAAAAAAATAGACTTGTTTGTGTATGTTTTAAGAAATTGTCTAATTGGGCCACGACGCTAAATGAAGTATAAATATATAAATATTATTAAAAAAATACCGAGTTTGCCAGTGCCGTCAAGTAACTAATAATATTTTAAAAACTACTTAGAAACTCCCCGAAATGGTGGGCGAAGCTACACCTCGCCACCTTGCGACCGTACTATAATTGATTTCAGTTGATTTTGCCGGAATATCAAGATTTTGTTTTTAATTTTATGACCTTATCACTAAAACTTAAAAAAACTAAAATTCACGTATTGTTTGTTGGATGTTACGAAATTTTTAATAAAAGCTCGTTTTTTGGAAGTTTTTTAAATTACTATTTAGGGCCCTTTGGACAATTTCGTAAAAATAACTGTGTTTCCATAGAAAGGTATTTTTTCTGAAACTCACATGTAAAGTTGGTAAGGTTCTCATAAAAAATAAGACTAGGAAATAGGAAAAGCTAGTTCGAGGCCGGGCGTATAGAATTAAATAACATAACTACGTGAATGATCCATTAATAGTTATACATACCACCAGCACTAGTATTGAAAAAAGAAAATAACAAAATAACAAGAAAGCATTGAAATACTAAGAACTTAAAATATCAAAAATACAGAAACACTAAAAATAACGAAAGATTTACAATGCAACAAACTTTAAATTACGAATTACCCTAGATTGCTCACGTTTATGGTCGTGAGACATCTATTGTTTGGAACAAAAATTAAAATCACATGTGTTCGTTGGGTTGCATTTAAAAAGGTACTCTTATTAAATAATAATTTTATTTTAATTGTTGTTAGACACTGTTATGTTAATAGTTAGAAATAAAACAGTTTGTACATATTGCCGTGGTCTCTTGCATATTAAAAATAATAGTAATAGCATTAAGAATTAATTTAAGTATAAAATAATATAAAAGAGACAGTAAAAATCAGCTTTATTGTATTCAAAGATTTCAACATAAGAGTATACTAAGATGCATACATTTAAGTAATTTAAACACAGTAAAATTGTAAAAAAGAGGATCAAATCCGATATGCACGAGAGAAAAATATAATTGAATAAATTATGTGAACTTGAGAACGTGCATAAGGTAATAAAAACTTTATAAAAAAAATTAAAATAAGTCATGCTAAAAGAATAAAATTTACCTTCACTTATAAGTAAATAATAATAAAAGGATATAAAGTAAAAATATTCCGAGACCATACAATCAGCAGTAGTGTTTTTATAAACGACAGCTGGCAAATAATAAAGTAGGTACATTCATGAATTCGGGTGTGTAGCACTATGTTTCATTGACTGTAGAGAGAGATTTATACGGTTTTGAGACCTATAAGGAAGAAAATATGATGTAAACTTCGTTTGTAGTTTTTTACAGTTAAAAAAAATATAACCATTAGAAAAATCTTGGATCGAAAGCAGCGATGAAATGGTAGGTCCGATGGGTCGTCATGTACGGGCAGCGAACGTTGGAAGAATTTTTGTTATTTGTAAAATATATTTCCAGTAGTACACAATTTTCATTTACTTAAAAGAAGATGATGGTTTACATTAGCGTGTGAGAAGGAAGTATGTGGAGAACAATGAATAAGCAAGTTCATAAACAAATATAAGGAAGAATTATATTAATACGAATATACCTACATTGGAAGATACTGGATAATTTAGTGAAAGACTTTTTAAAAAAATAAGCGAACAATTCTCAGTGTGTTGACGTTTAGGTGAAGGAACTGTCAAAGACGATAAGTGCGTGTGTGTGTGTGTTCGTATCACGATGGCAACTTGGAAGGCAGAGATCTCACTGAAGACGCAGGCTGACAACTTAAATGGTAGTTCCAAGGATGGCGTTGAGAGCGGTCACGTGTCTTCCCGGGTATATAAATTGAAAAACAAGAATGAACAAGAATTAATTAGTTATTTGGAGAGAGATTAAAAGCAACTTAAAAAAGACATAAAATCGTAGGGTTAGATACACCACGATTGTATTTGTTCATTATTTCTTGTATTAATTGTTATTACTTTTATTTGTATTTAAGTTTCATTCATTATAAGAATTTTCTTTTGTTAATAATTTTGGTATAAAAAAAATGGAGTTTGAAGAGTTTTTCAATAATTCAAAGTAAGTTTTAGAAACAAAGATTTATCAGTGTTGCTATGCGTATATTGTAATATAACGTGCAAATGTATATTCAATATAACGTTGTGCAACAGGGATAATAGATCTTGTCCTGTAATAATATACATACATTAGTTTTAACAGCACAAATAGAAATTATTAATGGTGTTGGGTGTTAAGAGGATATAACGTGCAAATGTATATTTTCTGGCACTTTATAGGCATCATTAATTCTCAAAACAATTTTCTTATTATAAATTAATAATTTAAACTAGATTTTTAAGAAGGGAAATGTTTTTGGGTGGCGGACTTTGAGATGCTGGACACAATACGTGTAAATGGTTGTAGCCAGTAATCAAATTCAAGCTTTTTCTCCGAACATTGACCATTGCGAAGTTCTAAGTCTATCAGAGCAATACGTGCGAATATAATGTCTCTGATGGAATAGAATTAGCACAAAATATCAATAGAATACTAACATTAATTGAATTTTCTTTGTTTTGAAACAGGACAATATTTTATTTCTTATTTAAGCATTAAAAATATATTCGTTATATAAAACATTACAACCTAGAACACGGTACAAATGTTTTCTTTCAATTATGTTCTTCTTTTATAATTAAATGGTGAATGTAGTATAGCGATGCTATATATTCTAAAAATAATGTTGAATAAATTATACAATTATGTTTTATATGGTTTCTGATTTTTTATTCAAAATAAGCTATAACCTTATCCCTATAATAAGAAAAACAAGAGATTTGACGAGAGAGGAGAAATTTGGATACACTAGTAGAATTCATCATCTTTATTAGTTATGTTGCTGGAACAGCACACAGCATAATCTATTTGGCACTGCCTAACGTATGGCAATACTACAATTATTTCATTCCAAATAATTATGTTGCCACAGCAATATGTTATGGATATATGGGATGTTTAAATAAAAGCATTTGACATAAATAAACATTACATATCAACAGGTTATGGGTACCACATATATTTAAAAACCGTATAAATACAACGTGTTAAAGAAAGTATAAACGGTAAAAAATAAGATGGTTGACATTAACGTTAATAACAACTGAAATATTGAAAATTTAAATTCAAACTACTACGGCAGATAGAAATGTTTTATTAGCGGACAAAGAAATTTTGAAATGCATTGACGCAGAATATAAGGAAGAATATTATCTAGAAGGGTAAACAAAGTAGAAGGAAAACGGAAAGACGATAAATGACTCACTAATTATTAAGTGCATAGGCGATGACCAAATAAAAATGGTAAAAGATGTATATACGGCATATAAAACGTGGAAAGTACTTGAAGAAAGATATAAAAAGAAAGGAATACTAGGGCAATTAATAATAAAAAGAAATTAATGACTATGAAATTTAGTGCAGATGAAAATTTAGTAGCTTGTTTTTCACAGGTTGATGGGATTGTTAGACAGCTAAGAGTAGGTGGAGCAGATGGCAAGGACCAGGATTTGATATGTAATATGCCAAAATCATTTGAAACAATCCTAGCTATATTAGAAAGTATGCCATCGAATAAGTTAACATTAAATGTTACTAAATCCAAAGTAAGATCAGAAGTAGAACGTTGAGAAGCTCAATGTACATGGTACAATAAAGTAGAGCAAGCTAAATCTGCAACCTTTGGGACAAATCGAGAAGGTTTATGTCATTATTGTGGAATGAAATGACAATATAAAAAAACTGTCGGAAGGAATCAAGGAAGCAACTTTAGAGGTAGAAGTAACAATAATAAGAAATATGGATACTACTAGTCAGAGGACATATATTACTGTAATTATGAAATTCTAACATTTTCAAAACTGTAAACTACCTTCAACCCCAGTAGTTCCAAAATTAGGACTTAATATTTGTTAAGAAAATGGGGAGATAAAATAGTGAAAGAACCTATAGGATGTTTGACGTATTTAATGTTAGAATGTCGTGGCGATAAAAGCTTCGCTATGAATTTCTTTAGGTAGATACCAGGACGTAAGCACCGAGAAAGTATGGATTTATCTGAAGAAAATGCCGAGATATTTGAAAGGCACAATTTAAGCTAATCTAGAATATACAAAAAATGCCAAGGATCAAGCTTGAGAATGCTATGTAGATTGTGCCAAACACAAATTGTAGAAAGTCAGTCAGTGGATACTTAATGAAGGTATTTGTAAATACAGTTGCATAGCTGACCAGAGTTGTATTGTACTATAGAGTACTAAACCTGATTGGTTGCATTATGTTCCGCAGTATGGGATGGCTCATGGTACAACAAACTTTTAAGCGATATGAGTACTGAAGAGAAAACTTTTAAATTATATGAAGACAATCGGCATTGCATTGCTTTAAAAAACAGAAAATAATAAAAGAGTAAAACTTTTAGAGAGAATTTACAATATAATAATATTGTTCTTGAATACTTACAGATGTTAGTTAGCAGATTAGTTACAATTCAGAGAGGAGTAAGGACAAGATATTTAATTATATATTAATAGGAATAATGTATATAGAATAATTAAAAAGAAGTGAAACATTAAGGGAAGGTGTTGAGTTTGGTAATGCCACACTTATATATAGATAGGAAGAGAGAGGTTGGTAGCAATGACAAAAGTGAGTTGAGAATTGTTGTTAGACGCTGTTATGTTAGTAGTTAGAGATAAAAGTTTGTATTTGTATTATGTATATTATATGTGTTTAAGTAAAACTCTTTGAGGCAAATAAAATATCAAGAAGTTATAGTGTAGTTCATAGTATACTGTCTAGCATAAAAGTAGTAACGTAATTAAAAAAAATACATTACAATAAAAAAGCAACAAACAGAACTAATGCATGAGAAATGTTGTTGCTGCACAATCTACTAATACTTTCAAAAATATATACATACTATGCGACAGTATGTATAGTATTATTTATAAGGTGTATGCATAGTAGAAAAAATACTGAAAATAGTTAATGTTTTATAATTTCTCCATTAAATTCTATTAGAATTAGAAATCATCACACTATTGCTAAAAATGTGTAATTCCTATTAAATATTTATACGTCACGTCAATTAATTAATGTTTGTTTTTCTTATTTATTATGTACGACCACAAAGTACTAAAGTCAGTGACCGTCTATCTGTATGCCGATGCCCGGGGTTTGGGATTTCCCACACGGTAAATATTAGTTATTAAGGCCCCTACACACGCTCCGTCTTACCTTGATACTTGACTGCGCAGTTCTAGTCTCAAGGTAAGTCTGAAAACCGTTAGGCTGGAAATAGACGGGACCGCAATATGCGGTAGCTGTCGACCTCATAACTGCTGCTCAAGTCGACTTCAAACGAAGTCAGGTTGGGCAGCTCGGAGCAGTCCGTATCACTCCATCTGCAGTCGATACGGACTGCGTTGTGCTGCCGTATGGGACTGCATGTTCGAAACGAAATGGTGTAATGTAGTGATGTAGAGGAAGCACTATTGCTTGTTCTTGTTTTTTTTTACAAAAATTATTCAAAATCCTATTCTAAGTACTTCTATTCTCTTAATAAATCTCTATAGAATGCATACTTTGCAAGATATTATCAAAAAAGTGCTCCTTGCTAAGAGTAAAAGTGCTACTTCCGGTCCGAATTTTGAAATTTAATATATACAAAAAGTATTGCAAATCCAGTTCTAAATACTTTTGTACTCTTGATACATTTATATAGAATGCATAACTTACGACATATTTGAAAAAAATCGGTATTCGATAAGAGTAAAAGTGGTACTTCCGGTCCGAATTTTGAAATTTTTTTATACAAAAGATATTTAAAATTATAATTTAAATACTTTTATACTCGTAATGTACCTGCCTAGAAAGCATGACTTGCGAGATATTCCCAAAAAACTGATTTTCAATAAAAGTAAAAGACCTACTTCCGGTTGGAATTTCGAAAAACTTTTTTAAGATAATTTGCCCCAAATTTAATTTTGAGTACATTTCAATTCTTTATAAATTTGTTTAAACTTAGTAATTGACGAAATATTGGCAAAATTCTAATTTTTCACTGAAGTAAACTGCTACTTCCGGTCTACTGATTTTACTGAAAAACTAATCAGATCTCATGAGGGAGATTATACACGTAAATACAAAATTTGGAATTGATATCTACAGCGGTTTGACCGCTATCGTGGTCACAGACAGACAGACAGACAGACACACAGACATTTTTTAAAAACCACTTTTTCGGTATCAGGGGACTTCAAAACGTGGACATCTGCAAAAATCTCGAGCTCGAAAATTTTCATCATCACAATACTTCCTTATACTACGTATAAGAAAGTAAAAAGACGTGGAAGAAGTCGAAGATTTCACAGATATCACCCCAGGCCTTATTCTTTTCAATTTTGTCACTATATGTCTCAACAATATAGTTCCAAAGACATTCCTTATTTTTTATATCATCAATGAAAGCATCAGTGTCAAAATCGCCTTCCATTTAATTTAATTTACACACACAATATTCAAGAATCAACCGAAATCTGACAAAACCGCCCAATGAGTGGCGACTGCAATTTGCAGTTCGTGTATGTATGTACGTTCTCTTTTCGACTGCACTTGGACTGCGCGGCGGGTTGGGCAGCAAGTTGGTTGCAGCTGCCAATCTTGACTGCTCGTTGACGCTCGTCCATTTTGCTCTATAAACAACTGTTGATTGCTAAGATGCGACTACAAAGTGCTGTCGACAGCGACCGCATATTGCGGCCCGTCTATTTCCAGCCTTTAATGTAACCACACGTACCGTGTTCAGTTTATACTTTTCTTCAGTTCGTAATAATCGCGTATAGTGATCATGTCTAGCTTGTTCAAGGATGATCTAGTCATTGCAGTAGGTTTAGCGCTGACTCTAAGAAAGAAACGTAAGTCCAGATCAAAATGGGCAAAATCATGGTTCCTTTAACGCGCCGAATTATCACACATAAATTTACTAAATGAATTAAAAATGGAACCGACAGATTGGCACAACTACCTCAGAATGGATGAAGCTACATATTTAGAACTTTTACATTTAGTGTCACCGTTTATTAAGCGTAATGACACCGTAATGAAAGATGCTATAAGTCCCCATGAATGGTTAAGCGCTACACTTCGGTTCCTGGCTACCGGCAGGAGTTACGCAGATTTGAAGTTTTCAACGGCAATTTCTCCTCAAGTCTTTTTCTTTTAATTATTCAACCAACACATCATATGCCGCATTCTTCTTGATTCGATTAGCATATCTCTACTTTTAATCTTCCATAAACAGGGATTATTCCTATATAACTCAATAAAATCCGTTATATACTCGTGCGAATAATTTCCTAAGTCCGCCATCACAAAATTACACACGTATTTTTGACCTTTATCAAGAAACACTCAGCACAAAACTGATGGCTTGGCTCGAACTGAAGTTGGTGGCTACTACACACGTTCAAACTTGTCTGCCAGCCTACAGGCTCGCGTGCAAAATATCAGACAGAACTTGAAATCCTTCGAGCCAGTTTTTAAACTGTACACCACAGAAAAGTCTTCAGACTTTGCATCCACATGGTAGGTTTTACTTTGAGACATAGAACTGCGCAGTTAAGTATCAAGGTAAGACGGAGCGTGTGTAGGGGCCTTATCCTACAAGACCAAACACATCCTGAGTATCCTGAACATATAGCTGCCGAACAACTAGAGCAAGCGAAGCAGAGATTTTCCACCGGATACCTGCCACAAATCCCATCAAGATTAACAGAACCCTCCGGACCCGACACCCTCTTTCATTGAATTTTCCTGAGCCCTAGAGATCAATAAATATATTAACAAAGGTATTGTGACAACTTTACAATTAATTTCCAGAACCAAAAGGTTCAAAGTTTAAAAGAATCAATCATTATGTCAACATAAAATGTAAGCCGTAATTTTACAAAGATCAAAGTCAGTCTGAGTTCAATACAAGTATATATAAAAGTCATATCATTCCGTCAAAATTAGTTGAATATAATCCATATTACTAAAGTTAAACTTACATTCATTCGATTTACAATTCAAATTCAGTTCATATACAGAAAGTTCAATTAGTCGATCTAACAAATAGTAACCTAACCTATATTTTTCACTACACTCATACAATTCAGCAGTTTAAATATAAAAATAAATACTTATTTGTAGCCATATGTCCGTCAGTAGTAGCATATTGTGTCATTGGAGCACAATATTCTTAAATATAGACGTGCAAATGGGAAATTATGATGATCACTGTGTATGATATCTTCATTATTATAAATCTTTCTTTGTTTTCAAATATTTTTAACATGTGACCATCACGAAAAATCCACAATCATACATTGTTCAATATTAAATGTAATTATGTCATGTATACATACTTGCCTAAGTGTTTGTTATTTGCGTCTGTAAGAAGTACCATCAACTTGTGCGTATAGGCGCCTATCTCATTAGACGAGAAGGGCGTATTTGTTTCACAGGCGTTGACCACGTGGCGACAAGGAAACACCTCACTGCAGCCGGACATCAGGAACATAAGCTTATCACAGGTATTGTGTGGAATTTGAAGGAATATCGAACCTCACAAACGACCCTTCTTAATATAAAATAAACCGCTTGATAGCTCAGCTTAAACTTCACAACGGATTAGAAACAGGAAGTAATACCCCTACTTAGTTGCAAACCCATTGGCCTGCATTTCGTCAAGAGAAGTAATTATAAAGCGCGATATTAGAAATTACGTAACTTATGCATTTTACTAGCTAACGTTTCTTTTTAAAATTAATTACTTTAATTAGTCACATATACAGGGAGCAGTCAAAGAGTAATCAGCTTTCAATCATTTAAATTCATAATATTAGAGTCTTTAGAAGTAATTTTCATCAACGTTTTTATAATTGAAATTCAGGCTTAACCATATTAAGAGAACTAAAAGTTTGCTAATTAATACCCATATACCCCCACCATAACAATATATATATATATATATATATATATATATATTATATATATATATATATATATATATGTTCCGTTGTACGACGATGTCGTCATATATTATTAAGCATGTGTTTTTATTATTATTAATTTAATTATTATTAAGTTTTATTTTGTCACAGTGTATATCGTATATATTCGTGTGAATGGTTGAGAGCCGTAATCGACCATATCTATACCTGCGCGAGAAGGTACATTTGGGATGATTCTTGTCGGCTATTTATGATAGCACGTAAATATATTTACAATTAAGAATTTTGGTAGAACACTACTTTTAAGTTTAGGTACGATCCTTTGTCAAGAGACACAGCATCTCTCACTTTATTGTACGTAATTTAAGCTAAATTACAAACCAGACGGTCATCAGGAATTTCCGTTAGAATCTTGCGAATCGGTACATTATTATTAATAAACGAAATGTTTAGGTTGACATCAACAAATAGGGTGACCTACCAATAGCATTTCGTTTGGTGGGACTAACTCATATTTTCAAGTTATTCTTACTGTTAAGAAACATTCAGTACAATTCAAGATGTAACATCAAATAGTCGCTTCAAGACTTAAAATAACATTCCATTTCAAGATTTCATATCAAACAGTTTGTTTTAAAACTAAAATTAAGTAGTTCGATTCTTGATGTAAAACAAGACAATTCGTATCTCTATACAAATAAATCATCACAAACAATTCAATGGATTGCAACCAGGTAATCCGAATTAATTAAACAAAAGTGTCATTTTAAGGTGTAGTTAAAATAAATAGTTAGTGCTACAGTGCTGCAGTTTTATTGAATCTACGAAGCCTTTGGTCCTTCGATTAACATTAGCATTTGAGAAAGCTAGCGCGGAGTCCATCATCAAATACTTTAGCTTCACACAAACCCAACATTTGGTCCAATCGAGCCGGATATCAGCACCACAGGAAAAGATCAACATCAGGAAATCAGCAAGGAAAATAATTAGACAACTATCCACGGAAAGAGGCGAGTCTCCAATTTTTGTTGCTTTCCTGTTGCTGCCACTTGAAACGGAAAAAAGAGAAATTACTATCAGGACTCGACTACAGAACTCGCGCAATTAAATCATGAATCACAAAATTCAATGTTTATATTGAATCAATCGACGAAACAAATTTCAGTGCTTTTCAAATAAAAACACGAATATCAAAAACA
The DNA here is from genome assembly GCA_963170755.1 of Amphimallon solstitiale. NCBI lineage: Eukaryota > Metazoa > Arthropoda > Insecta > Coleoptera > Scarabaeidae > Amphimallon > Amphimallon solstitiale. The sequence continues at coordinate 58,771,210 of OY720683.1, read as the reverse complement.
AAAGAATATTATCAGGTTCAAATGCAAATCGAACAGCTCAACATTGGGGAAGGTACAAGGAGTAATGATTCGGCATTTGAGGATCAATATTTTAACGTAATAACTCGTATCGAAGAAATATTAGCCATGTATTCAAAATCCAAGACACAGGTCAATTTTGATTTACACAGACAAAGAGCAACATTCAAGGTCGCATCCGATTGCCGCATTACCATCCTTTTCGGGAGCCTTTGAAGAATGGACTCCGTTTAATGCAACATTTGAATCATTAATAAATTCCAACGAATCACTTTCTAGCGTATAGAAATTCCATTCTTTAAGTCATGTTTAAAAGGAGCTGCTAATTGCATTCAAGAATTGCAAGTTTCCGCAATCAACTACGAAATTGCATGGAAAGCATTAAAGGTCAGGTTTGACAATAAACGATTTATAATAAAAAAACATCTTGTTGCAATTCTTGAACTGCCGAATTAACATTAAGACAAATTCTTGATGGTATGCAAACTCACACGAGAGCGTTAAAATCATTAGGTCGCCCGGCAGACACTTCGGAGGACTGGTTAATACTTTCAATCACAAATAAAGTAGATAGAACTACTAATAAGGAATGGGAGTCAAGTATAAAAGAGAATACAATACCAACATTCAAAGAATTTTTATATTTCTTATCACATAAATGCAAGACAATGGAACCTATTTCAAAATCATGTCTCAAGAAAGGTCACACAAATTTCAGAAATCAGCATTAGTGCACTTTCCACGACAAGATAGTCAATGCGTTATATGCATTGAGAAAGAATAGGTAGGGAGACGACGTCACGTGATCAAACCAGGTACAGGCCCGCCAAATTGATAACACACTTACGTCAAACAGGTAGTGTTGGTAAAAAGTGGACTGTTTGTTATGTGTATGGTGTATTAGAATTATATAATAAGTTAAATATTAAAAGACATTATGGTTTCTTGTGCTCTACGTAGCTGCAACTGCAGAGACGGCGTAGATAAGAAGAATTCGTCTGAAATAACATTTCGTAGGTAAGTGTAAACATGACAGATTATATATATACATATATAGATATATTTTGAGTAGTCCGGACTAGGTGAGGCAGCCATATTTGTGCCACACTTATCCCCGCCCAATGCTCCCGTTTTGAGAATACAGCAAAGATGCTTTACAGCGTCTCCATAGTATTTTTCCTCAATGGTTATATGCAAGGCCAATCATTTTATCTATCAATGTCAAAGTTTTTTAAACATGTCAGTAGTGGAAAGATCAAAACAAGTCCAATCTGCCAAGCTCTGTTCTAATTGCCTTAGGTCGGGTCATCAAATAAACAAATGCAATTCGGCCAATTGCAGGAAATGTGGTAACAAACACAATACATTACTTCATTTCGAAAAAGCAAGAGTGTGGGAAACTCAAGACGTACATTTATCAACAAATAATACAGATCAGGCAATATCAAATGCAGTGTTAACACACTCTTCAGAATTATATTACTCTGGGCAAGTTCTGTTGTCCACAGCTATTATTAAAGTCGCAGATTGTAATAGTGTATGGCGCTCATGTAGGGCAATATTAAAATCTGGCTCACAGTCTAATTTCATATCAACCTCGCTAGCGCAAAAGCTTAATTTAAAAGAAAAGCGTGTGAATATCCCAGTGAGCGGTATAAATCAAACACGTACACAGGTAAACAAGTCAGTTCTAGTTAAAATCAAGTAAAAGTACAATGAGTATGGCACAGTATTAAATTGTCAAATTCTGAACAATATTACGAACGATATTTCATCAAATTTAATTGAAAGGAGTTGCCTTAATATTCCACAAAACTTGAAATTGGCTGATCCTGAATTTAGTCACCCCAATAAGATCGATATGTTAATAGGAGCGGAGTTGTTCTGGCATCTTCTATGCGTAGGTCAAATAAAATTAGCAAATACTAAACTAATCATGCAAAAGACACAGTTGGGGTGGATAACATCCGGGGCACTGAACGATAAACGGGCACAACAAACAAGCAAAACATGTAATTTAGCCCTAGATGACAGTATAGCAAGGTTTTGGGAGATAGAACATGTCAGTAACAGCAGTAATTACGCCGCGGAAGAAGTAACTTGCGAACACCACTTTATTAACAACTATACTCGAAACAGTGAAGGTAGATATATTGTTAAGTTACTTCTTATAAACGATGCAGAAATAAGTTTAGGAAATTCCAAAGATTTGTTATTGAATTGATTCGGTCGTTACTTGATGAATATACATCGTATTAATTACTAAATAAACAACAAATGTTGGATTTTCACTATTTAATATTCGAAGTAATATTTGACAATTGTATCGCCAACACAGTGCCTTCTTCAGAAATAAATAAAAATATTATATAAACACTTATATATCTAACAATATAGTACAATTTATGTAGAGGGGGTGATCTATTGAACAGTGTACATTATGAAAATAAATTTAATAAGGGGGAGTTATTAGTTTCTAACTGATCATTAAGTAAATTATTAGAGGGTCTATTTTTATTAATTTCAAGGGATTCTAGTAGGTTTAATTTAACACCTTTATTTTCTATATGTAGGATATCGAAATGATGACTAAAACTATGGCTTTCTTCTATGAGGTGGTTTGCGTATGAAGAATCAGTTTTCTTCATTTTGAAGGATCTAAAATGTTCTGACATCCTTTTCTCAAACGTTCTTCCTGTTTGGCCTATGTAAAACTTAGGGCAATCACTACATTTTAACTTATAGACTCCTGACTGTTGGTTTTTAGGTGTTTTATCTTTATTGTTCTTAATATATTTAGATAATTTGTTGTTTGTTCTAAAAGCTACTTTTATATTATTGTTATTTAAAAACTTAGCAACTTTTTCACTAGGTGGACCGACATATGTAATGGTTTTATATCTATTATTTGTATCTTTTATTATCGGATAGACTTGTGAAATAGCTTTCTTAAATAATTTATTATGCAGAATTTTATCTATTATTTCCGGTTTATAATTATTGTTTATTGCAATTTGTTTAATTATATTTAGCTCCTTTTCAAAATTAACTTTGGAAAGTGGTATACTTATGAGTCTATGTATCATACTATTACATGCCGCTAATTTGTGTTGTCTAGGGTAAGTTGAACTGTTATGTATCGTTATGTCTGTGTGTGACGGTTTTCTGTATATAGAAAAATCAAGTTTATTGTTAATTTTACTAATGCAAACGTCTAAAAAATTAATACAATTGTTAGTTTCAATTTCTTATGTAAATTTGATATTTGTATGTAATGAATTAATATAATTAAAAAGAAAGTTCAATTGTGCAGATGTACCAGTTATTTTTAATTATATTAATTCATTACATACAAATATCAAATTGACACAAGAAATTGAAACTAAGAATTGTATCAATTTTTTAGACGTTTGCATTAGTAAAATTAACAATAAACTTGATTTTTCTATATACAGAAAACCCTCACACACAGACATAACGATACATAAGAGTTCAACTCACCCTAGACAACACAAATTAGCGGCATATAATAGTATGATACATAGACTCATAAGTATACCACTTTCCAAAGTTAATTTTGAAAAGGAGCTAAATATAATTAAACAAATTGCAATAAACAATAATTATAAACCGGAAATAATAGATAAAATTCTGCGTAATAAATTATTTAAGAAAGCTATTTCACAAGTCTATCCGATAATAAAAGATACAAATAATAGATATAAAACCATTACATATGTCGGTCCGCCTAGTGAAAAAGTTGCTAAGTTTTTAAATAACAATAATATAAAAGTAGCTTTTAGAACAAACAACAAATTATCTAAATATAGTAAGAACAATAAAGATAAAACACCTAAAAACCAACAGTCAAGAGTCTACATATAAGTTAAAATGTAGTGATTGCCCTAAGTTTTACATAGGCCAAACAGGAAGAACGTTTGAGAAAAGGATGTCAGAACATTTTTAGATCCTTCAAAATGAAGAAAACTGATTCTTCATACGCAAACCACCTCATAGGAGAAAGCCATAGTTTTAGTCATCATTTCGATATCCTACATATAGAAAATAAAGGTGTTAAATTAAACCTACTAGAATCCCTTGAAATTAATAAAAATAGACCCTCTAATAATTTACTTAATGACCAGTTAGAAACTAATAACTCCCCCTTATTAAATTTATTTTCATAATGTACACTGTTCAATAGATCACCCCCTCTACATAAATTGTGCTATATTGTTAGATATATAAGTGTTTGTGTAATATTTTTATTTATTTCTGAAGAAGCCACTGTGTTGGCGAAACAATTGTCAAATATTACTTCGAATATTAAATAGTGAAAATCCAACATTTGTTGTTTATTTAGTAATTAATATATTGTTATTATTAATTTAATTATTATTAAGTTTTAATTTGTCACAGTGTATGTCATATATATTCGTATGCCTAGTTGAGAGACGTAATTAACCATATCTATACCTGCGCGAGAAGGTACATTTGCGATGATTCTTGTCGGCTATTTATGACCGCACGTAAATATATTTACAACTAAGAATTTGGTAGAACACTGCTTTTAAGTTTACGATCCTTTTGTCAAAAGACGCAGATATTTGCCTATTATTTATTACCAAAAGATTTTTCCCTTCATAAACATTGCCTGTAATTTGCTTTCTTTGACAAAGAGACGGCATCTTTCACTTTATTGTACATCATTTAAGCTAAATTACAAACCAGAGGGTCATCAGGAATTTCCGTTAGAACCTTGCAAATCGGTACATTATTATAAATAAATGAAATGTTTAGGTTGACGTCAACAAATAGGGTGACCTACCATAGCATTTCATTTGGTGGGAGTAACTCATATTTTCAAATTATTCTTACTGTTAAGAAACATTCAGTACAATTCAAGATGTAACATCAAACAGTCGCTTCAAGACTTAAAATAACATTCCATTTCAAGATTCCATATCAAACAGTTTGTTTTAAAATTAAAATTAAGTAGTTCGATTCTTGATGTAAAACAAGACAATTCGTATCAATATACAAATAAATCATCACAAACAATTCAATGGATTGCAACCAGGTAATCCGTTTTAAGTAAACAAAAGTGTCAATTTAAGGTGTAGTTAAAATAAATAGTTAGGGCTACATTGCCGCAGTTTTATTGAATCTACGATTAACATTAACATTTGAGAAAACTAGCGTGGAGTCGCCTCTACAGTCCATCATCAAATACATTGGCTTCACGCAAACTCAACAATATATATACATATACAGTTTCCTTTTGAGGTTTAGCGGCTGTAAAATGAACTCAAAAACAAAATAAGAAATCAAATCGTTTCGATAATTATTGAATGATTTGCTATTGCCAAATTATTAATTTCTGTTCGGTCATTTACTGCATTATCATGCTTCTTTATTTGTACAAGTTCAAGAAAGTCTCTAATTTTGATATTATGTTCTTTACATAAAATTTTAGTTTCATCAAATTTAAACTTATGTTTTGTAATGTTGGTATGTTTTTTTAAAGCCGTAATGTGTTTTGCATATTTGTGTCCATTTAGTCTTTCCGATAAATAATAATAGCATATCATTCAATAATTTAATATAATGTATTGAGTCTGATGCATTTATTCTGGGTTGTCTAGGATGCACCAATATAATTTATTCTATACCATATATTTGCAACCAATATATTTGTCAAATATATGTTACAATTTTATTAATAGTTATTGGAGTTTTAATGTTCTACTTAGTTAGTTTATGTTACATTAATTGAAAAATATAATATCTATATTATCGAAACGTTTTAATTTCTTATTTTGTTTTTGAGTTCATATTACAGCCGCTAAACCACGAAAGGAAACTGTTTTATCAAACGGCTAAGACAAGAACGCATATATATATTATTAATTGGCACACAACGGAGAACAAGTGTAAATTTCACGACACTCTTCTTAAATTAATATTTTATTATAAAATAAAGTCCAAAATCAAATCTAGTATACGTTTATTAACATTTATTGTCTTTGTAAAATAATAAATCAGATTATTACCATAGTCATTCATTGTATATCTGAAATAATTCATAAAATTTGAACTTCACCGTTATAAAAGTAGATGCTAGCGAAATGTTATAAAAATTCTAGCAATAATTAATATTTTTAACCCCAGAATAATAATATGACTATGAATTGGATTTGAATTTCAGTACCAGCTGGAGGATTTTCGAAAAACATAAACTATCAGAAACTCCTAAAAAAACGACTACCAATTCTAACATGGCTGCCTCAGTACACGGTTGGAAAATTCTTCCAAGATGTTCTGGCAGGATTCAGCGTAGGTTTAACTGAAGTCCCTCAAGGCATTGCCTACGCCGTCGTAGCTGGTAATTCTAATCTCAATAATTTTGCAAATTGTTCTTAAAAAAGTAACATCAATTCTCGCTTTTAATTTTTAGGCTTAGAACCGCAGTATGGTTTGTATTCAGCATTCCTGGGATGCTTCATCTATGCCCTATTGGGCAGCTGTAAGGATGTCAACATTGGTCCAACTGCTATAATGGCGATGATGATCCAGCAGCACGTGACCAAGTTTGGGGCAGATGGAGCCATTCTGTTAACGTTCCTAACAGGATGTATTGTTTTTATTTTAGGAGTGTGTAATTTAGGTATGTAAAATTAAAACAAGTTATATACATTTTTGGGATTTTAAGAATTAAGATTTTTGTGTTTATTCTTATTGATATCTAATTAGATCTTAATACATAAGGCTTTGTTTCGATTTTAATAATATGATGTAAATTATAGTTGTTTTAATTTATAACATATTATTAATAATAATATGCTTTAATGTTCTACAGAATTACAATATTTTATTTACAAGACACAATGAACATAAATACAAGGTGAGGCATAATAACGAGCGAAGGCTGTTAAATAAAAGCACTACGTTTAAGAAAATTTCTGATTTCATAATATTAAAATACATGAAAAAGCATTTTCAGCAATAGTAAAACGTCGATTATTTTTTGAAGATAACTTCGGTAAGATGCCTTTAGACGCACACATTCCTCCAGCCCGACCTTGAAGTGACCCATCATATTGCTTAGCATTGCCAGTGGGATTTGAACAACTTCTTGTCGGATCAGCTCTTTCAGGCCTTCAATTGTTCGAGGAGGGTTATCTTGGTAAACTTTACTTTTCAGATAACCCCACAAGAAAAAGTCACATGTTGTGAGGTCCGGTGAACGAGAGGGCCATGCAATATCCCCATTTCGGGAGATCACATGATTTGGAAACAAGCCATTGACAATAATCGTGCTTACTCGAGCAGTGTGGGATGTTACTCCGTCCTGCTGGAAAAACGTCTCATCGTTCACGTCGTAGTGTGCAAGTTGTGGAGTAAAAAAGTTTTCCAACATTTCTGCATATCTCTGCGAAGTCACTGTTACAGCATTGCCAAGGTCATCTTCAAAAAAGTATGGCCCTATTATCCCTAATAAAGACATGGCGCTCCACACAGTAACTTTTGCGGAGTGCAATGGTTGCTGATGCAGTTCTCTAGGATTAACGCCACTCCAAAATCGAAAGTTCTGCTTGTTCACGTAACCGGAGAGATGGAAGTGCGCTTCATCACTTATCCACAAACTGTTTACAATGTCCTCGTCTCGATTAATCAAGTCCAAAAATTCTAAGCTGAACCGGTGTCGTCTCACATAATCTGTTTCCTTAAGGGCCTGAACCGTTTGGATCTTGTAAGGATGAAAGTGCAAATCTTTGTGTAAAATTCTTCTGACTTCTGTTTGAAATCCCAAGTGTAACGCTATGTCGGCGAGCTGAGCGACGAGGGCTTTTGTCAATGGCGACTCTTACACGTTCAATGTTTTCATGTGTGCGCACAGATATTGGTGTCCCAGTTTTCTCCCTTGTCGTTGACGACGTCTCTTCAAAGTTCTCAACCCACTTTTTAATCGCACAGGCAGATGGCACTGGCCGATTTCGATTAATGTTGAAGTGGTTGCGAATTGCACGACTGTTTTGATAAAATGCTTTCACAGAGTACGCACGATGCTGTGGGGTCCAACGTTCCATTGTGACTAAATGCTATTTCGCGTCGAACGTAACTGACACTATCCCCTCCACGTCCCTCCGATGCAGCTTAATTCGCGCGCTTTTTAAAATCGCTCGTTATTATGCCTCACCTTGTATATGTAACATGATAAGTGAGAACTAAAATTTAACATATCTTTTATCCAAACCAAATCAAAGAAAAAGTGTATATGTATAATGGTTTAACAAAAATCATCAAAACGAACAGCCATTACTTTATCCAGCGATACATGGCGGTCCGAGGTATATGGCCAACTGCACAAAGTTTCCCAAGTGGGAAGATGGAATAAAAAATATCCGTTTAGAAATATTATTTCACATTTTGAAACATACACAATACGAATTTATATGGTTGGAAAAACTTAATCTCTTATCGAAAAGGACCCAAAGATCCCGGAACTGTCTACCCTTTCTAACCAGAAGACCATCTATGAAGTAGAATTATATTGGTCTACTTTACGTATAAATGATAAAAAACAACATTTATTTATATTGAAATGGAATTTGTACCAAGCACATCTGCTTGACGAAGTATATAAGTTTTTTTGTAGACAGGAAACATTATTTGTAGATTTTATGAGATTTGAAATCATCGGCGAACGCAAGTATAGGACACGTCAAGGAACCAAGCAACTCGTTTAGAAATAAATTGGACATAGTGGTCTAAGATTAGATCCTTGCGTAAGACCGGTGGAGAGACAGAACTCACAAGATCCAAAACCATTGAAAAAAAAACATAAATGCATCTTTTTGTCAAATAGGAGTGTAAACACGCTAAATCCGAGGGCAGAAAGTTTTTCAAGTAGTACGCAATGATCTATTATATCAAAGACATAGCTTGCATCGCGAATTAGTAGACTAGAAATAGTTGACATTATGCTAATTAGCTTGTCCTCATCAACACAAAAAGATGGGTACATGATTCACTTGGGAATCCCCAACTGAATCCCAAAAACAGAGAACTGGGCTGATTGTATTAAATTGACAAAAACAACAAATTCAGACATGCAAGTAGTAGAAAAAACTATTTAAGGTAATGGCCCTTACCGTTAAACGCGTATATTTGTGCTTCTGTTCAAATCCTTGCATACATACTGTAACATTATAGGATTATTTCTTAAGAAGAAAATCGTTTCAACTATTTTCTTTTTTAATTCTTCTAAATTTTGAAAAGGTCTTTCTGAGTATACTTTATCCTTTAACCAGCCTCAGACAAAGCAGTCCATGGAGTTTAGGTTGGGCAAGCTCGCTAGCCATGGAAAGAGTGCATTTTGTCCTATCCATCTTTCTCCAAATTTTCCATTCAAATAGTATACAACACTATGTGTATCTGATTCATCTTCCATAAACCAAAGAGTTCCCAGTCCCATATATTTTCTTATGGAGGTTTATTTCGCATTTCAAGGTTGCCACACTTGCCTCTTACACGAGGCAGGTGTGACAAACTTTAGAGCTGTGTTGCGGATCGGATTGCGTTCTTAAGCAAAGCTATATATCGAAATATAATACAACCTGACATATATGAAACATACCAGAATATATTCAAATGTGTATATAAAGCACTCATTTATGTTTTCTGTAAGTCCAAATGTAACAAGGCGCATTTATATTCAATTATTTAATTTTACATACACCAATAAGCCAGTAATAGTATGTAATAATTTCACAAGTTTTTCTGTGAATAATCCACTGGAATCAGTCTTCATATTGTTTGTCTATGTCTTCATGAGCTTTGTTTATTCTACTTCGTATTTTATGTATAAGTCTACAAATTCACCGATGAACTCGTGATATCTAAAATTATACAAAGCTGAAGTCAATAAAAAACAACTTTGCCTAGTAATATCATAGTTATAAATGTCAATTCAAATCAGAGGTTATACCGTGAGAGCAAAAATTATATTGATAAAGGTTTGACATGGAATGTAAAACGTATGTCTCAAGTTATATCATTAGGTGTCATACTGTTATTATATATTTACAAATTTTATGTCAGTATGACACTTAATGATATAACTTAAGACAGACGTTTTACATTCCATGACAAACCTTTATCAATATAATTTTTGATCTCGCGGTATTTACGTTTTCTGTTTATCTGTCATTTCCTAACTTTCAAATTAGACATTTTGATTTAATGCATGCGCAAACAGACAATGTAACCAATTTTTTCTACTCCCATACTTTAATTGTATTATTAGATATGCCGAACCTGTACTTTAACGATGTCCATTACGATACAGATTTTCATTATGTTACAAGTTTATATCCAATAGGAATACAGATTTTTCATTACGATACAAGTTTATATCCAATAAATATGCGACATTCGAATATTCAAACAATATTCAATATGGCGACTGCATATCTGACAGATATACAAATTAAATACATGTGACAGTTCTCTGCAATTTACAAGTAAGTACATAAAATTTGTGCTTTTTTGAAAATATAAACGGTAAAAATGAGGGATAATGACAGTGAAATGTAAAATTTGAGTCCACCAGAAATTATGGAACAAGCCTTAGTAACCACCAACAATTTATTACCAGCTAAACTCGCAAAGGTGCATGTAAAATTTTAACCTCAATTTATGATATAGAATGTTCAAAAAATAATGTTTTATTATGGGGTCGTAGAAAAAATAGTGTATGCAACTCGCATTTAATGGCTATTAAGACACTCGTATTTTCTTACTCGTGTCTTAATAGCTATCATTAAATGCTCATTGCATAATATACTATTATCTCTCGTAGTTGGAACGAAAAATTACATATTATCAAGATGGCAATATAGTAGTATTACATATGGTGGAAACGCGTTACATTCAGTTGCACGTCACACTAGATCCGTGACGATTCACCTTGTATATGTTGCCGGATCTATTTTCATTTCTGTCAGTGACATTTGATATAACTAAAGAAAAAAATTATTCACAATACAATAACTATAACGTAATATATTTAGTAATTGAAATGTTCTAAGACTTCAGTCTTTCTCAACTTATTTATTATATTGATTTAGATTGTCGAAAAACCTTAAATGTTTCATTACGTATCCATAATATAATCTAAAATAAGCAATACTTACGCTATTCACATTAAATTTAACACATGATTATAGACGGGTTTGTAAAAACCTCGACTGTTTATAGAAATCTTTCGGCATTATATTCAATGGACGCAAATAAATACACTTCTAAGAAGCACTGTTTTTAAACAATTTATATCAAAGCAAAAATAAACATGCAAAATTTGACTCCAATACAGTTATGACAACATGCAAACGTCATCGATGACGTGCAACTGAAGTTAACGCGTCTCTAGTATACAGCATGTGTCAATTTTCATTAGCCATAGGCAATTAATTCATGCAATACGTGACAACATGGCATCCCTACTTTCCTCTCCAATTCCAGCGCGACCGATGCAAGCTCAAGTTAGCAGTAACTGTTGGACCACTGACTAGGGTGTTTGTAATGCGTTCAGAAATAATATTTACGCGTTGCAAGGATTTGTTTTTCTTTTTCCTTTCAGTAAATGCAGAGAATTATTAAGCTGCGTTCAGGCTGCATGACACAAACAAAAGCGTAATTCTAATAAAATTAAAAATAAGGTAAATAAAAAAGGATTCTGAAAATAATAATAAACTACTAGATCAGGAGAGCGCGGCGGCGCGGCCATTTGGTGTTTCCCGTTCCAGTAATAAGACGGCTTTTATTGCAGACTAGATCGCAACGTGTTCGCAGCTAAAGATTGAATGTAAAATCTGGTGGGAGATCGTAGAAAATCGTTGTGATGTCGATTGTTGTCGGGATTGGTGACGGACAGTAGGGGTGACACGTTGCCACGTATTATTTGTACACGTATAAATCGCACGTAAACATTGAATCCCTATACCTAATGAAAATTGACACATACGGTATTTGGGTATAATACACATACAATCCGATCCGCAACACAGCACTGAAGTTTTCTCACTTACCTCGAGCACGATGGTGATTACTCCCTGTATAAATCTCAAACGACCTTGAAATACAGAATAAACCTTCATAAGAAAATACATGGGAATTGTTCTCGTATCCGCATAGCCTATCTACGTTCATAACCAGAACTTTGCTTACCGATGATTTTTTTATATGGTAGAAAGCACCAAACAATCGACTTTCGTCATCAAAATCCATGATGTAACAGTTGTAGTATGTCAATGTTAGTATTGTGATCGACGAATAAAATTTACGATTTCTGAAGTTTACTTTGAGGTTATATTGACATCAAAATTTACCGAATTATCTGAATGTAAATTAAGGACTTTTTGTTAAAAATAAAGTATTCTGTGAGTATAATGAAATAAAACTACATCTTGAATACACCATTTCATTTAATAAAATAGTAAAAATAAAAAACAAAACTCTTCGTACTTTTATTCTGTGTAATTATTTCTTAATACTTAAACAATGGTTATCTAATGTGTATATTTTAGGAAGCAAGCTCTTTTAATAATTCTTCATTATTTAAAATATCTTCTTAAACCTGACTTTAATTTATATTCATGTTGTACTTTACAATTAACTTGTATCAAAGTATGTTACAGCAACACAAATTAACTCGTCACTTATTCAAATTTGTAATAAATTATTACTAATAACACTCTTCAACTTAGAACATAACAAATCCAACAAAAAGAAAGTTAGAAATGCTGCAGGCAAGTAATATAAGGTAGATATTTATTTTTATATTTAGTGTTTTTTCTTAGAATCGATAACATTGAGTACAAAATTTAAATTAGTACACATTTTTAAAATCAGTATATCTAGCCAATTTATTGTCATATATTGTACATTTTCTGTTTATGTATTTATCTTACAAATTTAATTGATAGTAACAATTATATAAATTAATACATCTTTGACTTGAAACTAAAATTCTAGTGAAAATATGCTCAAAATATTAACATATTCTTATACATTTACGTGACATATTATGAAATATGCCATTCTCTGTCATAAGTAAAGATGAGCACATAAAATAATAAAACTAATGGTAATATGTAACTTTTTTAGTATACCGGATAGAAATAAATAGTAATTTTATATGTTACACAAACAATATATCTCATTATACTACATCATTAATAATTACATGTTATGGATAAATACTAAACTAACTCTAAACATCAATAATTAGATTATTAACGTCTAAAATACACACACTCACTATTGTACAATAACTACATATGGCTAAAATATTTTACTTTTGTAAAAAAAAGACACCTTATGTCTTTTTTATTTCAAGTTATTAATTTTCAATTTTACAAATTAATTGTAGTAATATATAAAAAATTTATCAAAAAAGAATAATAGATTTTACATTCTTGTTTATTATCATTGTTTCTACTCTCTTTAGATTTTGAACATTTATAATAAATGGTATTACTTCTTCTCTGCCAAGCAACAATTCTCGGTCCCATCATTTTTTGATTTCACTGCTAGTGTATCTAAGAGTATTTGTCTAAATTTCAGGTATCCTCATTTCTGGGTCTGATTCCACATCTTAACTGCATTTTTCCTCAAAATCCTGCTCTCCCATGTCCTTATTATAATATATTTTGGATATTCCCCAAATATGCTCTATCGGGTTGAATATGTAGTAATATGATGATAGTTGACCAGACGCACACAACTGTGTGCGTCTGGTATATTATGGCTCTTAACCATTCTCTTATTTGACCTTTGTTTCAAGAATTATTAGGAGATTTATCATATAAATGCTATGATAACTTCTAGCGTACACAGCAGTTCATTTTCATACTAATTTAAGAAATTGTTTCTATCTATTTCGTGATGGTAATCAGGATTACAAGTATTTGAAAAAATACTAAAGAGGCACTGTTAATAAAACCATTACATGTACCTGCATAAATGACTATAAACCTAAAACCAAAGCAAAATTTGTAGTACTCGACACGTGTCAATTTTAATGCAGAGTATTATCTTAGCCGTCAACTTTCATACACTCTTATAACTATCATCCTGCCATGATCTGGTTACAGTACCATTTTCAAAAATCCAAGTCTCATTCAAATAGACACATTCGAGTGGACTTTTAGATTGTAAATTATTCATATATTTTTATAGAAAATTAGTTCGAGGAAGAACAACATGTGTTTTTTCCTTAATCTTCTCTATGGACAGTCTTTCTTATATTTGAAACCAATATCTACTAGTACTCTACCAAAAGAATCAACAGAGCCATCAAAGATATGATGGTCCACTGGCAGTGATAATAACGAAGCCCATGTAAAGTGTTGTTCTAAAAAACACCATTAACATTATAATATTCTTTTTATTTTCAATGAGTTGTATAAGCAACATAGCGTTTTTACACATATCGTATTGCGTATTGTTGCTTTTATTGCAGGAGTAATCACATACAGTTTCCTGAAACGTTTTTTTAGGACTTCGGAGAGCATCACTTTGTTTACGTGTCTAAAAATACTACTCACAGATTCAATAGAAATATTTAAAGCTTGTGCAATCCTCTAAAATGATAATATTAATATTTATTTGATATCATTACAACAAATATGTATACATACCCCTCGCACACTTGTCAACGGTAATAGTTATTCAATTTACGTTTGTATGTAAGTAATCAAAGAGCTAATGAGCGCCTTTGACTGACTATTGAATGGCTTAAGCATCGTTAGTTTTAAAATGGACTTTGAAAATAATACTACAATACAATAACAAACATAAAGAACAGCAACCAAAACCTATAATACTGTCAAACAATACTGTCAAATGACAGCAAGGAATTCAAAATTCAAAATCACTAGCGACGTGTAAACGATGTTTCATGTAAGCCAACATCCGATGTTAATATTTTTTTTAAACTGGCTAAAATAACGTCAACATTATCATTTTTAATTAATATTAATAACTAAAATAATCCTGTAATTATTATTATATACATATAATGTATTCTATACCATTGAAATTCTAAATTTAGTAATATATAAAGTAATTATGTTCGTTGTTATGAAATTGGCAATGCAGACGTCATTATTTTTCCTTTATGACGGAAGTCGATTGATTGCTGCTTTCTAGTATATCTAAATTACATTCAATTTTTCTAACAGAAATTTTGGGATTTTCAGTTACGCTACACTAACACGTAAGGAATTTTCGAAAATTTTCACATGTTTTTCTTGTGCTTTTTTGTAACGCATTTTTGAGCTACCACTTAGCTCTAAACTGATTTCATATTCTTGACATGCTTTGGATACTAATCGTTTTGTTAGGATATCTTTCACTGAAAACAGCTTCTTCACTGCACACTTATAATTATCTCCACAAATGAGAACTAACTCAGTTCTCTCTTACAAAGTTAATCTTTCGGCCATAATTGGTATATTTTCTTAATAAATTACTTTCTTAACCCTTTAGCTACTGCAATGTATCCACAAATCTGTCTGTCTAAACGCGAAAAAAAAAAAAAAGAAAGTTGTTTAAATGCTGATAAATTAATTTCTTATCTCTATGTGATGAGTTATGTACCTAAGAATGTTAAAATTAGAGGGGGTAAACGGGAAAATTACCCCCCTTTTAATATAATTACACTTACATATTATATAAAAAATACGTTTGCTAAGAAAATTAGTCCCTCTAAGATTGTGGCCCGGGACCCTTCCTAGTACATACATATTTATCTATTACCATACAAACACCCTTTTTTATAGAAAGGGGGCTGTAAAAAATTATAATTTTGAGTATATTCAAACTATACGTATATAGCGAATTATAGATAATTATGTAACTTTTTTCATCAAAATGTTTTCTGGTGTGATAAATTTTGTAACATTCGCCTAAACAAAGGACACCAAGATGTAACATACTTCACGTTTCTTTCACCTCGGTCAGTATTTGAACATACATGGTAAATTCTTTGTCCCTTTTGTCACTCCCAATAGGTGGAACATTTGCATGCGAAGACTTTCCACGAAATTCCCTGCAACTAAGCGACTTATTCTTCCATACTTTGTCTCCCCGGTCTAGCAGCAGTCAGAGTTCTATTTTTAATTTAAAATTTGTTGCACAACTTTTCTTATAAATATGTTCAAGCGTATTGAAGTTTTTCCTGTTTTTACAAGAAACACATTATAAGCATTTAGCATGGTAACATCAACCAGGTGAAAATAGTTCTTTATACCACTTGATATTCAGACACATTCCACTGTAGCTAATTGCATGTCACATTTATCAATCATGCGCATGTTTTGGGTATAATTTACACAGTCTGGTTTCCTAATATGCTCGCCAGTTCTATAGTTCAATTTTCTGCTATTGTTCATTCCTCGTTATGAATGTTGAAAGTATTAATACATCACGTTTGTCTTTCCGCATAAGAGCCATTACATTTCCGCACTTTCCGCGTGCCATTCGATGTACAAATTTCGGAAAGTTTTCTATTTTTTTTTCTGTACCACAGAAACCGGCATTTTGCTGGTCCAAGTAAATTGCCAGTTTAGGGTTAGTATACCAATTATCTGTATATAATAGATGCCCTTTTTGTTCATAGTTCACAACTAGTTTTTTTTTCCACCCCACCTGAAACACCTAACGGATCATTTTGAAGAATGTTCATTTCAGAACCGGTATACACTAACAAGTTCAGAACAATTCGCATCTCGCAATCACACAACACAATAATGTTAATTTCAAATCCATTTTTCTTGGATAGGATAAATTCTTGAAGTGCAGTCTGCCTTTGAAGAATATCATGGATTTATCGAACAGCAGCTTTTGAAAAGGAGCAAAAAATGAGCACTACTATTCCATTCTTCAAATATGGTTCGTATTTTCCACAATTTATCGACAAAATGAATGTAACACAACAGTTGTATGAACCTGTCTCTTGTCATCTACTTGCTAATAAAATTACTGGCAATAATGGGATCTATTGACCAATAATCCAAATTGCATGTTTTTTATATGTGGCATCAACAAAATTATTGCTAAAAGGCTATACATTTCATTGACATTAGTAATCACCCATGGTCTTCTTTTTCGAGCAAGATCGTTGTCGGCACTGTACTCATGGTATCTATTAGTTTCGTCTACAATTAGGTTCATCAAAATATTGTACTTTGTTATCTTTATTTTCTATTTCAAACGCTCCCGTAATGCAAGAATTTTCATCGTCAAAGTGGTACATCGTAGGACTGAAAATATCGCAATTTTGCTACTCATTGACCCTTTCACTACCATCACTCGGACTATCCAGGTCACAAAATCAAAGAATTTCTTCTACACTATATATGTCATTGTCACTCAATTTTATCTTGCACGCTTAAAAAAATATTTTTTTTTTATTTCCTGCATAAGTATATCGAACATGGATTTACCGTCAACATCTCGTGGTATGTACATACAACTCGTGGTACTCGCGGTTCATAGCGTCGAAGAACAGAATTGGGGGACAATGATATATATAGTGATGAAGATGATTTCTTTCTCTTAGTGGTCTGGATAGTGGAAGTGATGGTAGTGAAAGAGACAATGACTCAAATAGTGATAGTGATGAAGAAACTGTTGCAGGAGATTTACGTTGGCAAAATTGCGATATTTTCAATCCCACGATGTACCACTTTGATGATGAAAATTCTTGCATCTCGGGAGCGTTTGAAATAGAAAATGAAGATAGTGAGTACGAGTAACTTGTAAAATATTTTGATGAGCATATGATGATGATAATTGTGGACGAAACTAACGAGTATAGTGCCGACAACGTTCCTGCTCCAAGAAGAAAACCATGGGTGATTACTAATGTGAATGAAATGTATGTATAGCCTTTTAGCAATAATTTTGTTGATTCCACATATAAAATATATGCAATTTCGGAGTACTGAACAATAGCAGAAAATTGGACGATAGAACTAACGAGCATATTAGGAAACCAGACTGTGTAATATATTATACTCACAACATACGCATGAGTGATAAATGTGACATGCAATTATAGCTACAGTGGAATGTATCCGAAAACCAATCAAGTGGAATAAAGAACTATTTCCTCACAATGTTGCTGTTACTAAATGCTTATATGTGTTTCTTGTAAAAGCAGTAAAAACTTCAATACGTTTGAACATATTTATAAGAAAAGTCGTGCAACAAATTTTGGAGAAAATGAAACTCTGACTGCTGTTAGATCGGGAAGACAAAGTGTGGAAGTAATAAGTCGCTCAGTTGCAGCGAATTTCATGGAAGAACATTCGCATGCAAATGTTCGAAATACTGACCCAGGTGAAAGAAAACGGGAAGTATGTTACAACTTGGGGTCCTGAATGTAAAGTAGAACTTTGTTTAGGCAAATGTCACAAAATTTATCACATTAGAAAAAAAATTGATGAAAAAAAGGTACATATTTCCTTTCAATTTGGTATTTTATTTTATAAGTCTATTTAGAGTTTTAGTCTATTTACTGATATGGATGTTATGTAAAAGAATTTTTTTATTACATATTTGTTTTTGGCCAAACATGTCTTTTCTTGTATATATTGTGTTATTTGTAGGTATAAATTTTGAAGTATAACATATAACATATTCCTAATTGCTTTTGGACTTTATATGTTATTTGAAATACTAATCGTGCTCATGCATAAAACTTGTTTTTGGGGTACCGAACTGTGTTGTCTCTTCTCTAAACGTTTCGACTGACATGTGAGTCTTCTTCAGTAGAGCTGAAACCCAGAATATACGTTTCCTATATGTCTAATTATGTTATTTTTCTATGAATTATCTGTAATTCGCTATATACGTATAGTTTCAATGTTCAAATACTGCCTGAGGTGAAAGAAAACGGAAGTACAACCTGGTGTCCTGAGTGTAAAGTAGGATTTTGTTTAGGCGAATGTTACAAAATTTCTAACACCAGAAAACAAATTTGATGAAAAAAGTTACATATTTTCCTTTCAATTTGGTATTTTGTTAGTCTATTTATTATTATTTTAATATAATATTTTAATATAAATTCATATTTGTGCATATTTTAAAATTTGAAACATTTTTATATCTTTAAAAATAAGGGTAGTTTACACTCATGGTATTGTTATTTTCTTTTAGTTTTCCCTTTAGCTAAGTTTAATTAAGCAATTCTAAAGAAAAAATATTAGTTTTTTTCTGATGCTAGAATTTTTCTATCCTATAAAGTTTTTTGTAAAATTAATAATAAAAATATTTACCATTTGCCCCATACTTACATAGAGACGTTGTATATGCTTGTATTTGATTCTTTTTATTTCGAGAACTTTATCAAATATTGTCTCTTAAAACGTCTGAGCATGTTTGACATTTTGGAAACAATCGTTTTTTATTTAATTTGTATATATGTACACCGTTGTGAGCCTATGTTTAGTTAAAATTGTAGCTGTCGCCTGTCATACCAGGACTTTATTAATAAATAGGTTTTTAAATAACGCATATACCGTGCCTTCAAATACAATAAAAGATGTCCGAAATGAGTACTTTGAGGAACTCCAAACGTGGACATAAACTCAAGAAATTCAATAAAAAAACATAACATTTATTCGTTAAATAGTAGATAACAACGGAACATACGTTTTGATTGTTTTTAAAATACAAAATTTACCATTTGCAAATTGTATAGAGATTGAAGCACCACTATTTCTTTCTAGATTTAATGAAGTTTAGAATCTTTTAAAAAAATAATACTGATGAGGAACTGTAGACTAACACAACCAGATTTAGTTAATTAGCATTAAATATAAAGAAGCCATTGCCTATAACATTGCACAAGTGAATTATTACTTACTTACTTTCAGGTTTCATAGTTCAATTCTTTTCATATCCGGTAACTGCTGGTTTTACGTCAGCTGCGGCTGTACAAATAGCTTCTACACAACTGAACAGTTTGTTTGGTATACCGAGGAAAGCCAACGAATTCTTAGAAGCCATAAAGGTATTTTTTTCTCATCTGGATGAAGTTACACTATGGAATTCGGTGCTTGGCTGTAGTTCCCTTGTTATATTACTTTCCATGAAGGTATTTATGAAATTCAAATTTTTAATGTACATTGCACTAATTTTTAACCAACTCCATTTATAGTTGCTGTTAAAACTTTTTTCACTTAAATATTGTCACATTGTCATATATGCTATTATTGATAAATTGTTACTATTTGTCGAAAAATATAGGAAGTGTTTGTAATGTAACGTGCGTGAGATATTCCTTGATTTCTAAAATTTTTAATTGCGTATACAGAAAGTGGCATTTAATTAATAACTGTGTGTACAATGAAAGATGTTGCAAATGTAATGGCCTGTTGTATTTTCCTTGTTGCCAGGGCGATGTCCGAGGCTGGGTGATGAAGTTAATAACTTACATTTTGTTGACGTGATGTAACTAGTCTATACTACTATTATTAATACTTTAAGATTGACATTGAGACTACCTTATCTAATGATCTCACTTGCGATTTATATTCGTTAATTAGGGTACCCTCCTAATATTTAACCTACTTAGCCAGGTCGACGCAGTCGGATATGTTATGTTTATTCGATGATGTAAATATGCAAGACCTTCTTCTAATGTAATCTAACTTAAATATCAGCAATAAAATTGCTGTTAGTTGCATATTCTGTGACCAATGCACATATTTGTTAACCTTGCATTTATTTGTACACATCACATACAGCTGCAAATCAGAATAAATCTCTTGCACAAAACGATATAATTTCTATTTGCTGTCTGCAACCTTTACACTTCTTCTTGATGACGTGTTTGATGTAACAAAGTGTTGGACACTTCTTGAGTTATGGATTGTTCTAGATTTTCTAGACGCTTTTAATTATATGTAAACACTTTTTTCTTATAATTTCTAGCAATTGTCGAGGTTCGGCTCTTTGAAACACAATCCAGATTGGTCAAAGAGACGGAATTACCTAGGCCGTTGTGTGTGGCTTCTGTCATTAGCAAGAAATGCTATAGTCGTGGTCGTATGCACTGTTATGGCGTTTATATTCAGCAACAACGGTCACGAACCTTTTACATTAACTGGTAAGTAGCACAGACATATCTGAGGAAAGTATTAGAGGATGCGCATCTTTACTCATATAATAAAAATGTAGCGTATTAGGAAGTAGGAAGTTATTTGCTCGAATTTGAAAAAAAATACATGTTTGTTCTTTTTAGAAATTATCACATAAAATTGCTTTACAATATTGTTGTTGAAATTATTTCTACAAATCGGTACTGAAAACAACCATAATCTTGTTAGATATTTTTAGTAAAAATGTTTGCTTCAAATTTGTACCAATTTCTTGCTTCAAATTGTTCTAGAAATGTGTGCTCGAAATTTTTATTAGGAATTGTGGCTGTCAATTGTTCTATATACAGGCTATTTCGGCCCACAGCTTTGTGATTTTTCTCACACTTTCCTATTTTGGTCGTTAGATTTCCAATTTTGCATCTTTTTCTCACTTAGGTCTGCTAAAACAGCTTCACGCTACCGTTTCCTAGGTCTTACTCCCTTTCTCTTAAAACTAGGTGTCTCTTCCAGGACATCCTTTTTGGCATTCGCTCATCTGTCATTCTTTCAATGTGACCTGGCCACTGCAGTCTTCTTGGTTCTATATGCTAGTCAATTGTTGGTTTTCCATACATATCATATACCTCTCTGTTTGCTCTTCTCTCGTACCCATCCGTTATTTTCCTCCTTCCTAATATTTTTCTTAATATTATTCGCTCCCAGCTCCTCAAACTTTCTAGTGATCTTTTGTTGAGTTTCCATGTTTCGTAGCCATATGTTGCATTTGGTCGCAGCACTGTTTATTAATCTTGCCTTAATTTCTTGATACTCTTCACATTTACACACACACAAGTAAGTCTGGCACACAAATATACAAATTCGTTAACTTCTTCAAATTCCATTTCTCCCTGCCTAGTAGTTACTTTTGTAGCAGTGTTTAGTCGTTATGCTCCTACTCTCATTATTTTGCTTTTTTCTTGATTTACTTTCAGTCCCATTTTAAACACACCGTCCACTATTTCCTTTGTTATTGCCAAAGCTAGAAATATTATATAACTACATTCTTTCATATTTCTAGCTATTATGCGTATGCTACCATCTGGTGGCTATTATACATTATATCTTCCAATCTAAATTGTTTTACTTGTTCAAAATTGTTAATATTAAAGTGATACTAAATTCTGTACGAAATCTTTTCTAAAAATTGTTTCTCTACATCTCGAAATGTTTGCTTGAGGTCTTTACTAGAAATTGCTGCTCAACATTAGTCCAGACATTCTTTCTCTATTCTTACTAAATTCGTGCTTGAAATTGTTCTAGGAATTCTTGTTCAAAGGTGTACCAAATTCTTATTTAAAATTGACACTATAAAAGACTTGATAACATTTTTACTAGAACTAGTTCGCTCTAAAAATTCTTGTTTGAAATTCTTGCTCTAAATTATTCTGAACATCTTCTTTGAAATTGTTACTAGAAATTTTAACACGAAATTTTATTATAAATTGTTCAAAATTCTTAATTTGTTAATTCCAACAGCTCCTGTATTTAGGTCTGTCTGGAGACCTGTATATGCTTTTTTAATATTTTAGTTATGTATTTGGTCTAATGAATGGTTTAAGATGTACAGTCATGAGCAGTAAAAAGTAAACGAGTACTGAAGCAGTTTTGCTATATTTCGCGAGCTTGTTTCGCATTTAATAAAAATACGGAGTGACATAGTGTATCTCAATACATACAGGTTGGCTAATATGACGTTTAGGAAAAAAGACGTCTAAGAAAATTATTTGGAATATATTATGTAACAGCCCGGACACGGATATGCTCGAACGACGAAATTCATCTTAAAGAAGTGACTGTCTAAGCTAGATAAGAAATGAGGTGTGGCCACCACACGACTTTCTTATACGTATGAGCGTTTCAAACTATACAATTTTAAAAATTTTTTATACAAAACTTATTCAAAATCCTATTCTAAGTACTTTCATCCTCTTAATAAATCGCTATAGAATGCATACTTTGCAAGATATTCGAAAAAAAGAGCTACTCGCTAAGAATAAAAGTGCTACTTCCGGTCCGAATTTTGAAATTTCATATATACAAAAAATATTGCAAATCCAACTGTAAATACTTTTGTACTCTTAATAAATATATATAGCATGCATAATTTACAAAATATTTGCAAAAAATCGTTATTCGGTAAGAGTAAAAGTGATACTTCCGGTCCGAATTTTGAAAATTCTTTTATACAAAAGATATTGTAAATTAAGTTCTAAATATTTTTATATTCGTAGCGTACCTGTCTAAAAAGCATGACTTGCAAAATATTGACAAAAAACTGATTTTCGATAAGAGTAAAAGACCTACTTCCGGTAGTAATTTCGAAAAACTTTTCAAATAAAATGGTTCTCAATTTTAATGCTAAGTATATATGAATTCTTTATAAATTTGTTTAAACTTAGTAGTTGACGAAATATTTGCAAAATTCGATTTTTTCACTGAAGTAAAGTACTACTTCTGGTCTACCGATTTTACTGAAAAACTAATCAGATCTCAAGAGGCAGATTATGCACGTAAATACAAAATTTGGAATTGATATCTACAGCGGTTTGACCGCTATCGTGGTCACACACACACACACACACACAGAGAGAGAGAGAGAGAGAGAGAGAGAGAGAGAGAGAGAGAGAGAGAGAGAGGGAGAGAGAGAGAGGGGGGGAAGAGAGAGGGAGAGAGAGAGAGAGAGAGGGAGAGAGAGGGAGAGAGAGGGAGAGAGAGGGAGAGAGAGAGAGACACATTTTTTAAAAACCACTTTTTTGGTATCAGGGGACTTCAAAACGTGGACATCTGCAAAAATCTCGAGGTCGAAAATTTTCGTCATCACAATACTTCCTTATACTACGTATAAGAAAGTAAAAATTATACCTAGTACAAGTAAAACAAGAGCTACATCTACATACATGCACTGCTGGCAAATAATATGTCAAGAAATGACATAAAAACAGTACAAATTTAATTCTAAACTTAATTTGTAGCTAAAGATTAATTTTATTACTTAAAATTGTTAAAAAAATCGCACACTTCTTATAGATCTTAAAATGATATAATTTAAAAAATAATTAGGTTTCTATGCCTACAAGAGTAGGATAAACAATTTAAAAGTAAACTAAAATGAGATATCAAAGAAAAGTGCTTTGCGTCAATATCTGTATTGCCGAAATATTGAAGAAAACAACTAATTATCAAGTTGTAACGCACTGTTATAGTTTATGGGAAGGTAGTAATAATAATAATATTAAAGATTTTTGTCCGCTCTTCATTTCATATTAATCTTTGTTTTTAGTTTTGTAGAGTTTATAGTAAGTAAACACTAGAAAACACAGACTATGCTGACTGGCGAAGAATTACAAAGTTTTAAATTTTGGTCTTACTGTTAAGGCTGGGATACCGTATATGTATTGGGTATAGGAAAACATGGTGACATTATTTCTCGTTTTAAAGAAAAATAATGCATTTTTAAGTTGAAAACTAAAATACATTTTAATATTTAAGCTTCTTTATTGGCTCTAAAGTAATAGTTATGGTTGCAAAGACTAAAAGCACTGAATACATAAACGGTAAACTTTGTCAATTTTATTGGCTTCATAAACAATTAAAATTTCAAAATTGTGACAATATCGAAAAATCTGTCATTATTCACAGCCAATAATGGATATTGCGCTTTAATTTAAGGCGTCTCATAGTTTATTCAGTGTTCCGGTTTGGTTAAAAAACAAGAAACATTAAAAGATTAATTTACTTCCAACATATCGGTGACTTGGTGAAAACAAATTAATTTTACAGTGTCCTATGTTGACACTTTTCCCGTGTTAATGTGGCAAGTTTTAAGTAGATGGCACTAAAGAAAAATGAGATGATGAGTAATATGAGTAAGCCTAAACACATTAACGTGGCTTATATCTGATTGGTAGTAGAGATATAAGGTCGATAGTCGCTTGCGTTCCTGCCATAGAATCCACATGAATTCGATGTTGTGATTTTTTTTTGTTTTAAGCAATGTATCGTATCACTTGTTCGAATATAATATATACCTATTTCTCCACATTTTTTATTAGACAACCTTACTTTAACTTTCTTACTTGTGTTTAGGCTGTAGTATAATGTACATTTTATTTTATGTTGAATAAATAAAAAAAAATATTTATATGGGTTTGTTTTTTTAATTTAAAGAATACATTTAAACTGGTCAAGCATGAACAACCATTAATTAATATAATTAAAAAGTTACACGGTGAAAACATAAATTAATACAAATAATACATTGTTTTATTAGGATTAGGAAAATTGGGAAGCCAAAAAAATCACTTTGAATCCGAATAAAACATAAGATTTTTGCCAGCCAATTTAAAACATACTATTTTTATAAGTTTTAAAGCTAGGATTAAAAAAAATTTAATCGTAGGATTAAAAGTGAACTGCCTTAGTAACGCAACAGTCATAGCCTTAAAAATTAATGTTGCCTTAGACACGCAACTTGTTTTCTTAGTTACAAAATAGTATATTAAAAAACAAGTTTTATAAAACCAGTGTTGCACGAATTGAAGTTGAAAAAACGAGTGGCGTAGCCACGAGTTATTTTAAAGAATGAGTGCTTCAAGGTCTTATGAAACGAGTTGTTTATCCTATTTATTGCAATTTGCCCCTGTTAAGTCGTTTTTAAATTAAAAAGAAAATGATTTGGTCGATTTAGGGATTTTTATGGTGATCGGTTATTAGGACACTGAAAACGATGACGTTGCGTTCGTTAATGAGGCTACTAGAGAATCAAAATGGTAGCAAATTGCAAAAACATCGATTTTATCTTCCAAAATCGATTTTAAAAATGGCATGTTTTAAGTCGGCTGGAAAAAAAATATGTGAAGAAATAACCTAAACCCTAATTACATTTTATTTCTTCTTGGTCCCTTGTTTTTCAGTTTTCAGTTTCTGGGCATCCAAAATGTATTGCGGATCTCTACACCTAAGACCTTTTTTTCTTCTTTCCAAAATTATTTCAGAAGTCAAACACTGTTTATAAAATCTAACAAGTTTTGTAAGCATTCGCTCCCATAAATCTCTGTCGAATTTAATTACCTCTGTATACAAGTCATTTTTTGGTCCACTGTATACTACTAAATGACATTTTTGGCAATCTGTTATTCCAAGTTGCCCCTGAATCTGTAAAATAAAGTTAAATTAGTTACGCTTACCAGTAATGACGTAATTGTTTTACCTGATAGTAGTATGCATGTTCTTTTTTCATGTAAATCTTACCACACTCTTTTCTTCTTAAGTAAGGCACCAATTTTTCAGTTACAGCTCTATGAAAAGGTATATCTTTTCTTACTATACTGGGAAGGCATTTTACCTCAACCAATTCCCTATCTTCAGTGATGCCTAAAACAATAATGTAAGTATAGAAAAGATTTTCGGGTGTAAAAATAGTATGACAAAATAAAAGGAGTACCATCTGGAGAAGCTGCTAAAAAACTATATTTGAGATCAATCCATAAACCACAGTCATAAACTGGCTTTCCGATTTGTTCAACAAATTGGTTTATTGCCAATTTTTCGTTGGTTTTGCCATATAACATATCGGATGTTTGTCTTGTTCCTCCTAATATTTTATCTACTAGAACGTGACAAGAAGTAAATTCTTTTCTAACATAAACGGCGCCAAAATTTGATGCTGTCAATCTGTGCATTCGCTCAGATCTGTATCTCGCACTTTCAAATTGTTCGGTGGTGGTTTTAAAAATGTCAATTTTAAAAGTATGTCAAAAAAACATATTTGGTGCATACGAACTTTAAGTCGTTTAATCAACTCGTCTACCTCTTCATTCAGAGTCTCATTGGACATTTCTACACTAGAGATATTTGCCCCATAATCTATTTGCTGCTGCGTTTTCGTGCGAGTACACTGCTGGTCATCTTTAGCATATTGAAGGCTTTTTACGAATTTTGGCTTACGATAAGGGGTCTGTTTACGCTTCATTTTATTAATCATTTTGTTAGCAACATATTTTTTCAAAATTTTTCCTGGGCTTTTATTGAAAGCTTTTTTCCAAGAGGATAAATGCCATTCTTCACCCTTGTTATATCGTAGACCAGTTAGGTATGATCTAATTTGGAAACTGTCTCTTTGAATGACGTTCAAACGTTTCCCCATATGGAATCGTGCCAGTATGCTCATAAATAATTCCGCTCGGTTGTTGGTCTCATTATCTATGAGCATGTTTGCCTTTACCAAAACTGAGTGCATTGCAGCATATAGATGATGATGTGCGCCTGTCTCAATTAACAATGCCGTTCTGTCACTAGCCACATCACCAACCTTGTCACACATATGCAGTGTACATTTTTGATGGTTGCCAAAAACGTGGAAAATTGAATTTCTTAAATCTTCTTTAAGTTGTGCGACATCTCCATGGGCGTTTGCGTAAATTGCTTTTTGGGCGGTGTCTGAAAGACTTTTTATGACGTCGGTCGTTAATAGTTTTCTGATAGATAATGGTACGCCTTTGATATCAGCCTTCATTTTATGGAGATTTTTTCCATAATTTTTTATGCAATGATTTGTGCACTCTATTTTGGTTACCTTAAAACGACAAAACCTATGATTTACTTATACGTCGTGTTTTTGTTGTTGTACTTGCCTCTGACCCATAACTAACCCTATTGTGTATGTTAGCATCTACAGTTGCGTCACCGTCTGCAATAAACCTCTTGTAACGGAGATGGTGCATTTCCTCACTCATGTTGAAGCCCTCCACAATTATATCTTGTTCCATTGAGACTGATGAGCCCGTCCAATTCTTGAAACATATGTGCTCTTTCACGGTTTCATTTTTGTTTTCAGCTCTAGCACAGCAGCAACAATATTTGTTTCGGACTCCGACGTAGAGTACTTTGCCTGTACACTTTCCAATTATTACAGCCTAACAAGTAAAATTCTATAATGCAACACCCAATTTATAAATATTATAAATATTATATTTGCCAGAGAAAACATACATTTTGTTGGCGCGTCAAAATAGACATTAGGTTCTACAACATCAAAATTCCAAATTTGCGAACCACAAAGTAGCACAACATGATAATTAGAGGTGAATATACGTGACCGTTGAGATCAACAAAAAAAAAATTATATTACATTTATAAAAATAATATTAATTATATCATACCACTCCTGATGCAGCATTATAATTATGCCCATAACTCCTCTTAGACCAGCCGCCATCAAGGCATACGGTAATGTGTGCAAGTCCGTCTTGATCTACATCACCTTTTTCTCTTGCTATCTTATATTCTTCCTTACCCGCTGCTTCCATTTCTTCCCACAGCGAATCTTTGAACAACTACAACATGCCATTTATTTTTCATCCTTCAATTGCATCACATCATTTTACTTCATAACTTATTTATATTAATGCTGATGTACTCTGGTATTAAATATACAGGGTCGTCCAAAAGTATGGAACCAAACGTTTTTTGACAAAACTATCAACTTTTCAAAAAAACTAATTTGTGTACCTTAAATGGTTATAAAATTGCCATCTCTAGAAATTTTTTATTCAACGAAAATTGTTTATAATTTTGAGATAAAGCTATCAACATAATTTTTTTAAATGGGAACATAGTGTAATTTTTTTTGCGGAGAAAGTAATTTACTCAATAATTACAAATGTGTAAAAAAATTGTTATAAACTTTATAGTTGTTGTTTAAAAAAATAGCAAAAACGGACCCGAAAGGTGTAGTCGACTTTAACCGAATAGGTCTTTGCGTGTCTTGCCTAAAGCACGCTTCTCCTCCTGACAACCTATTGGCTCCCCTCCGCAAGACAGGGACAAGACCCGCAAAGACACATTCGGTTAAAGTCGACTACACCTTTCGGGTCCGTTTTTGCAATTTTTTTTAAATAACAACCATAAAGTTTAAAACATTTTTTTTATACATTTGTGCTTATTGAGTAAATTACTTTGTCCACAAAAAAATTATACCATGTTCCCATTTAAAAAAATTATGTTCATAGCTTTATCTCAAAATAATAAACAATTTTCGTTGAATAAAAAATTTCTAGAGATGGCAATTTTATAACCATTTAAGGTACACAAATTAGTTTTTTTGAAAAGTTGATAGTTTTGTCAAAAAACGTTTGGTTCCATACTTTTGGACGACCTGTATAGCGTGGAAATTACTTATGGGATAAATTCAGTAAGTTCAATTCTAGTGACATTTGTCAAAAACGCTGGAACACGTCAATTTTTATTTTCAGGGGGGCACGTGTTAATGTCAAATTTAACGTTGTAATGGCAATCCCCTTGCCCCAGCAACCCCATCTTAAAAATTTTAAATAGCAAGGGGGGTCGAGTGGCCCCTCAATTATAGTTATTTTTGATTCTAGATTGCGAAAGCATACTTTTTTCGTTCGCAAAAAAACCCATTCGAAAATGCAAAAGTATTTCGCAATCGTGTATCAAACAACATTTTTTCGAAAACTGCAATAAAACTGGTATGAAAATAAAAAAAATCAAAAAAAAATTAAATAAGGTAAACGTCAACATTTTGACATTTATGTCAAAAAAGAATCACTTTGCTTAGTAACAGTCAACATTTTGACATTTCTCTTATGATCTAGAACATGAAAGTATTTTGCAGGTTAAGTGACAAAAAAAAAATCACTTCGCATACTGAAAATTGAACGAAAATGTCAACATTTGATGACAGTTTTCGAAAAAACAATATTATCGGATTTTTATGTTTCAATATCAAACACACCTCAAAACAAATTTGCCAGGCGTACATAGAATTAAAAGACCTTACAAACAAGGGGTCACTCGACCCCACTTGCTCTATAAAATTAAGATGGGCCCTGCTGGGGCCAAGAGATTGCGATTACGTCAAATTTGACATGTGTTCCCCTAAAAATAAAAATTTACCTGTTCCGGCGTTTTCGACAAATGTCATGACTTTTAAAATTACTGAATTTATTCCATATTAAGTAGTTTCCATACTGTATAACAATCGGTACTTACAAAACCAAGTCTTCTTTGAGTGTCAAAAAAATGTCTTCCGGATAAAGGTGGAATGTCTAAAATACTTAGACGTTCTTCCAAATGGGCATAACTACTCCCGGTTGCAAGAGTCCCCCACACAGCAGCAGTATTGACAATCGATTCAGTATCCTCTGTGGCTTTTTCGGTTCGTATTGATACACATTCATTACAAACATTGCATTTATACGTAAACGTACTCACTAACCCAGACCGAATTTCTTCATGGTACATAAGTTTGCCACCTGTACATTGTTTGGAATGATCGTATTGTAGCGATACTGTTTGCGACAATAAATAACGTATGTCTACTATTCGATACCCGTTTAACTTAGGAATCTCTTTTTCTGCAGCGAATGTGAGTTGATGACTATTTACTCTAAAATAAATGTTGCTATATAATACATACTATACTAGGTATCTTAAATTTTTTGCTCACCTTTCATATTCTGCTATTGAACCCCAAGTAAAATTATATTCTTCACTCTCACAGACATCGTTATTCATAGCATTTAATGTGTGATTTTGCACTTCTGCTACTTTTGGTACATTGCTCTCCTCTGCAATTACTAGGAAAAAATAAAGAAACACTTGAAGAAAAATTAAGCATACCATTCCTAGCTTCTGATTCTGCAGGTTTCTCTGCATTACTCTCTTTTCCGACTACTATGAAAAATAATAAACAGAGTTATTTTGAGAGAAAATAACAAAGGAGAAAATAACCATACAGCTATTTTATTATTTGATCAACTTACCGGAAGAAATTATTTTATCTAAAATTTCTTTTACAGCAGATTTTCTTGCAGCAGAAATTTTCGCTGATCTCGCGTGTTTTGAACGTTTTTTTTGCTTTGAAAGTATTAGTCGTCCCATGGTTTACACCTCGGCTTACACAAACAGACCACGAATTGACTATCGAAGCAAACACTGCATAAAACAGAATAAAACAAGAATGGCTCTTCATTGCATTTTCCCGCGCAATGCTTAGAAGTTATAGTAGATGGTAACAAAACTAAAAAGATACCTTTTTAGTGACTTTAGGGTAGGGAACTGTTTCGGACCGCACAAAAAAAAATGTAGCTATCCCTTAGTAGGTGGCAGCATGTCATGGGCCATTCTATAATAAACCGTAACGGTCACTTGAAATCCCAGCCTTAAATTATATTTACTGGAATTTAAGAAATTGGTTTGAAAATTTTACTTGATAACAAATTTGTTTTAATTAATTTGTAATCATATTAAATGTTCAATGACGAATCAAGTAGCATTTATTCGTCTTTTCTTACAAGAAAGGAAATATTTTTATCCGATATTTTTAAAAACATATTCCATCTCAGACATGTATAGCAAGCATTCAGACAGACGAATTACTAGAGCAAGTTAAATAAACATTTCAATTCATTGCATGTTATGAAAATATTTCCATATTGCTGTAACCTTTACGTTACCAGAATTGCATAAATATTTTTAATAAATGCTGAGAATGCATTAAAAATTACTATCTCTTTACGTATAAGTCCATTCCCGAACTGCATTTCATTTATTCTTGTGTTCTAGCAGTGATCTTTCTTCTTTTACTTTTGTGTGTCTCTTATTTAGTTTATATTTAGATAAGGTCAATAATAAAAATAAAGTTTAAATTTCATAAAATGTTTATAATTTTCTTTAAGAAAAACAGTAACACAAAAAAATTGTTATCATGTGGCTATATCAAGTATTTTTCTTTTATAATAAAAGGACATAAAAAATATACTTTTTATACTGATATGAGAAAAATATTATCTTGCTATTTTATTTCTTTAATATAACAATATTTATTGATTCAAAAAAAAAAAATCTTTCCCATACGAAGCTAATTTTTATTTCAACAAAGACATACCTTCGCATATAGTGCCTTTGATGATGAAATTTCGCAACGAAAATGTCTTGAAAATGACCCATACCAATCGCTAAATGCAAATATTCGGACATAGTACATTTACCAGCTTGGCGCTTGTCCATCAAGAAACATCCCTCTCTATTCGTATTTATTTATTTGAAAATTCTGATTAAGATTGACTAAAATAATCGTTAATAATGCCTACTGATTCACTGAAAGCAAATATTCGCACATAGTACTTCCAGTGCCCTCAACACCATTAACTATCTTCCCACTATTACAAAAAAAAGTAATCCAATTTAACAAGACAATATTTATTTAAATTAATGATGCTCAACGCCTATTTAAAAGCAAATATTCTCACATAGTAGTTTTAGAGTACTTCTTAAGGGGCCCACACACTGCGTTTTTGTTCGACAGTTTTGTTCGACGAACAAGTCTGTTCGAACGAAAAACGACGCAAAACCGAAGTGTATGGGTCGAAAACCGTCGTTGATGTTGGCGTACAAAGCTGCTGAAAATAATCTGGTTCGGCCTGTTAATGTCCGTCGAACATGTTCGTCAAACAAAACCGCCGAACAAATCTGAAGTGTGTGGGTAAACAGTTTTAAAAGACGACGATTTTTTGCAGTGGTGTAGTTCTATATAGTTCATAACCAACGTTTTGCCAAACAAAACTGCCGAACAAAACTGCTGAACAAAACTGTAGTCTGTGGGCAACTCACGTTCGTCGTTTTTGTTCGACAGACTTGCTTGTCGAACAAAACTGTCGAACAAAAACTCAGTGTATGGGCCCCTTTACACCATCAATTATTTAAAATTGAATATCCATTTCAAAAACTTACTTAAGTTCATCATACAATTTGTCAAATTCCATTTTATTCATGTCCTGCATATTGAAAAATCTTATAATAGAATATAAAAATGAAATTAAATGCAAAAAAATTAACTAACAATAATAAAACTAAAATTTAACTTGAATTCAAAAACAATAACTTAATATATTGAAAACTAATAATATATTTGTAGTAGTGTATAAAACCCCTACTCTTATTCTTTTTACTATTACAAAAGATCTCAAAAATTTGTACGTCTAACAAGTTCAAAAGACAGGATTCATCTCCCTCTCCATTCATTTTCGCGGCCTTATATAATTTAAAACAAAAGATAGCTACTTATTCACAGCGCCACGTTTCTTCAACTAACATTTATGTTGGTATCGTCTGGTTCATTTTTGCTTCCCTTAAGTTTCGTCAATCACATAAACACGTATTCCACATTTGACAGTTAATGTATCTACAAATGTCGTTACTTAAAATTGTCTATTGAAAATTCACGCACACCTGCTATTCTTCGCCTTCTGTGGGTATGTTCTTCTTTTTTCTTAAGACCATCCTTTATTATACTTGTATACGAATGTATTGCCTCTTTCATTGTTATATATTTATTTCCTTTTCCTATTGATTACAGTTATTCTTATCTTCTTTTTGTAGATACCTTTGTTGGATACAATCGGGAACACGTTGTATACAACTGGAATTTTCTTCATGAAAACTGTATTACAAACAGTACTCGCATCCACCGCATTATTTTCAAATTCTGTCCAGTTTTTCTCTGCTTCTAGTATGTCGATTTGCAGACAACTACTGCATATAAAAGTGCATTTTTGATTTCAGCATTCATTAACACATAAAACTTATCAATGTGTCGTCTCGAATAGAGTACTTTTCCGTATATATCCTTTTAATGTTTTTAGATATAAGAATCAGGTATTTACTACACTTTGAAATATGATCATAAAACTCTCTCATTAATTCAGATTATTGTACATGTCTGAGATTACATTTTATACATTTGAATTAGTATTTTCGTCTCGGGCATGGCGAATGTGGCCTTGCTCATACAATTTAATGGCATTCAAATGATTCACTCTTTTTATTGTTCCGTCTGTTAACATAACTCTCTCTCTCTATTATTTACTTTTAGTACATTCTTATTTTTGAATAGTGGTCCATTTCTTAAAATGTTTAGTGCCACCCTAACGCTTTGTGAGAAATTTGGCTCTGTTTTTCTATATTCAAACCATACCTTGTGCTTGTCTTTTCTATAAAAATATATAATGCATATATTTATTTTTTTGTTTGTTTTTTTTTCCTAAATTTTTAATATCTAAACTTAATTTATATATATTTATTTTCTTAATGACATTGCACCTTAAAGTTTAGGCAACCCATTTTTACTTGTTGTAATACTTTTAACCTATGCTTCTTATATTAGTATTTTTCGTTTTTAACGAACAATTAACATTCTTATTCTATAACTTAACTATTTAATAAATGTTATAATTCTTAAAATATAAAGATCGCGGCAATATGGAAATAAACACTGTCCTATTTATTTTATATGAAACGGCTTTGCAAGAGCATTCAAGAATACGATTCTCTTACAGAGCGATTTACACTGTTACTAATCAACTGGTGACTTTTCACTGCACATGGCCGTACATGTAGAGGTTTCCAGATTTTTGTGATTTATATTGCATCATGTTAGATATAAGTTTCTTTTATGGTATTAAAAAGCACAAAAAAAGTGAAGTATACTTTGATGTAGTACGATCCAAATAGTGCTGAAGTATGAATAATTAACTTTTTACAATTTTGACATACTATTTCATACTATTATACCATCTCTTCATTGTCTTAGGAACATATTTTCTGAAACTAGTTGTACTTAATACCGTCGACAGAAAAAATGTCACCTATATAATAACGCAACATGTACAAACAAAAATATAATTTTTTTTATTTACAGGAAACATCACAAGTGGACTTCCCCCGCTTAGGCTTCCACCTTTCGCTATAACATTCGAGAACACTACGTATTCATTCCGTGATATTCTGTCAGGTTTTGGATCAAGCACTGCGTTTTTGCCGCTAATATGTGTTCTTGAAGCAATTGCCATTGCAAAAGCTTTCGGTGAATACCTTACATTATTATATTATTATAATATTATATTATCAAAATATTATGTAATAAATATGTGGTGAGTAGACTACATGAATATGAGAAGCCAGCTCTTCTATTCTTGAATAAAAAGAAACATTTCATATTCACATATATGTACAACATCTATGTGCTGGCCTTTTGTTTGCTACAGAATCAACAATAATACTTTTTTATCTGTATTTTTAGCTAAGGGAAAAACAGTAGACGCCACACAAGAAATGCTAGCAGTTGGAATTAGCAACCTGTTGGGCTCTTTCATCGGCTCAATGCCTGTGACTGGTTCTTTTACCAGAACCGCTGTCAACAATGCATCGGGAGTGCAAACACAATTTGGTGGTACCATAACTGGCGCGCTTGTCTTGCTAGCGCTAGCCTTGTTAACTTCCACCTTCTATTACATACCGAAAGCATCTCTATCAGCTGTCATAATCTGCGCTATGATTAATTTGTTTGAATATGAAGCGATTCCTCTGTTATGGAAAACAAAAAGCAAGTAATTTAATTTTATCTCGTTACTAATACATAGTAGTTGGGAAAAGGAGTCGGTGATTAATTTTGCAAATTGAAAGTCGATATATATTTAAAAAGATTAAGAATAAGTTCCCTTTGATCAACAAATTATAAATACGCCTACCTTAGGCCTTCAGTGAAAACTGCCAAACTATAATTCATTTGTTAATACGCCATTAATTTTAAATATTACTTATTTGCCTAGCATATTAAACATATATTCATACGAATAGTTCAGGGTTATAATCATCTCTAGAAGTATCAACAAATACATTTTATTTTCAGAGCTGGACCTAATTCCATTCTTTGTAACATTACTAGCCTGCCTGTTCGTTGGGCTGGAGTATGGCATCTTGATTGGAATTGGAACGAGTTTGGTCTTTGTTTTGTACGTAAGCATGAGACCGCCTATTACTGTAGACGTTGAAAAACTTCCTGAAGGAGAGATCTTCATTGTGACTCCAAGTCGAGGGCTTCAGTTTCCAGCCGCTGAATACGTCAGAAATTTCGTCATGAAAAAATGTAGTGAGGATAAACCAACTGTAATCATTGATGGAAAATACATCAATACGATTGATGCGACAGTAGCTAAAGTAATACCCTTTTTAATCGATATTGGTGGTTCTTTTGTTAACTGATCATTTCCTTCGATATTTCTAGAATTTGAAGACTTTAGCGACGGATTTGGCCTTGCGTGATCAAATGGTGATATTTTGGAATTTCAAACCCGGAATTAAAGCGATATGTACGGGTCTCGATACTAAAATGCTTCAGTATTTCAGAGATGGTAGCCTAGATGATATTGTGGACAGTAAGTTGATTAGAAAAACTCTAGTCTTGTAAAATGAAAGATCTAAAACGTTATATTTTCAGATCCGGCTTTAAATAGGTACAATTCTGATTTTGTATATACGATACAATAAATTATTTTTTTTAATTCTGAGAGCTTTATTTTTACATTACCAAGCATATAAGTTGAGAAGGAGAATGTCAGCAATTTGAAATTCCTAACATTAACATTATACGCGGTCTGTTTTTTTTTAATTTAAAAGGTCTATTAATTTATTTCTATGATGACACTGATCTTATATTTCGTGTTCTGATGCATGAAAAATAAATCTACTACTTCCATAGTAAATTAACTATCTTTAGTATGTACAATATCTTAGACATTAGATACTTATTTTAATGGACTTTACCGCTTCACTGGGACACCCTGTATGTTTTTTACTTTAGGTATATTAAATAAATACATCGAATTTATTTAATTTATATATATTAAACACTGACCAAATCAATATCATCGTATTAACAGGCATCTCCTTTAACAAGTATACCTTGTAAAGTTTTCACTAGAATAATAGAAAACAGATTAAGACAGACGCTAGGTAGGACGATGGAAGAATCACAACATGGATTTAGGAAAGGAGGAGGTACGCAAGCTTTGATAATTATACTTAGACAAATAAAAGGAAAGTTAGGAAGAAAGGGAAAGGAAATACATATGTTTTTTAGAATTAAAAAAAGGCTTTCGATAAAATAAGAAGAAATTAGATGTGGAACAGTTTGGGGAGAAGAGGAGTAGAAACGAATATGGCAGAAATTATAAAAGTTCTATATAATAATAATAATAATAATAAATGTATTAATTACCCTACAGAAAATTCCAAACGGGGCAATACAACTACAAGAATATTCGATAATACAATGCAGATTATGAAATAATTATGAAATGATATATTACAGCATTATAACAAAAACAAGAAAGCCTATTAAATAAATTAAAAAATGTAGACTAAAATCGCAAAAATTACTCATGTCGATTATTGAAATTTATAGCAGCGTGGTATGACGGTGCTTTGTATAGGATATTCGTCCTGGGCGTCGGAACCACAATTAACTTGCTTGCTCTCGACTGAAGACGTGGCGTGGCACCAGGATGTTCACTCTAGAAAGCAACTCCGGAGCATCCAATACACTGAACAGTAGACTACTCATAAAGGAGGTACTGATGTCAGTTCTTCTTTCGGATAGTGCTCTAAAATTATGTCTCAAGGGCAATGCGCCGTAGTCGGTATTCCGAATCGGATAGAAGCCATCTAGTTTGAAAGATAGATATTTCAGGAATCTTCTTTGTACCCGTTCAATTGCATTTGAGTACACATGGTAAATCGGGAACCACACCACCAATGCGTACTCTAGTTTGCTTATAACGAGGGCATCAAAAAGGGAAGATATAGTTTGTAAGTTATTAAAACAATTACAGGTACGAATAATGAAGCCAAATATTTAAGCGCAGAAACGGTAATGAATGATATATGCTCAGCAAACGTTAGTGCCGAATCAAAGAGAACACCCAGGTCTTTGACAGATGACAAAATAGATGTATATATGTCAATACGATATTCTGAACGAATGAGATTTACCTTCCTAGTATAAGTAACAGAGCAGCTATTGTCTATATTGATATATATCTTATTGTTCTTGCACCAGGTAGAAATTATATCCAAATTCTGCTGAAGTATATCGACATCCGAATAAGTCACAAGCTTTAAATACCTAGGTACAGTCACAGAAGAGGTGAGAAAAATAAACGAAGAAATAAAACAGAGTTAGAAAAACCATGAAAGCAACGTTCTTTAGTAAAAAGGAGATACAACGAAAAATAAAAACACAAGTGTTCCAAAAAGTGGCCAGACCATCAACAAAAACAAACAAATTAAAATAATAGCTAATGAGATGATAGTCCTGAGAAGAATAAAAGAAATAACAAGATATCCAGTAAGAAATGAGTCAGTATTGGCTGAAATAAAGATAAAACCCATAGAAACAGTGATCAGAGAAAGTTAACATGGTTCGCAGAGTCACGATGGATGAAAATAGATTGGCAAAAAGTGTTTATAAAACCAGAGCAAACGAAAGATACAAGCTAGGACAACCACGACTAAAATGGGAGGAACAAGTATGGCAGTAAGCGGAGAAGCGAAGAATTCATTGCAGCGAGACTATATACGATTGGCGCAGCGTAGAAATAATTAGAAAAGGAGGAAATGAGAAAGAACCTGAGCACTAAATATATAAGTTGTACAGAATACTTGTATTTGTATTAGTCCTTTACATAAGGGTAATTGGAAATGATTGATTAAATTACATAAATAAATAAATGCGTTTACTGTAATCATTTATTTTCTTTTATTTACAGTGTCTGCCTTCTTCTTGGCTTTATCTGCTTTCCTTTGTTCCTTTTTTTGATCCGCCTTCTCTATTTCTTTATCTCTTTCCACTTTTTCTTCTGGCGACAAGTCAAAGTATGCTCTTTCTACCTCTGCCGTAAATAGATAATGGGTTGAGCACACCATATTTAACGCAAACGCTACCCAAGTGTTGATTTCCCAAGACTTGACTGACGACTGCTTCGTCAGCACACGTAAAATCCAGAAGAGGATGAAGGCAACAATATCCCCCAAGAAATTTATGAGAGATGTCACAGTACCGGCAAAGTTAATCGTAATGTCCATGTGGTTTATCCTGAAAGACGCACCGTAAGGTCCACTGAAGAGAATGGCTATGCCGTAACACACTACCAAGGCTATTTTATTTGCATGGATGTAAAATGTGATGCAAAGGAAAGTGTTAGGAATGACGAAGTCTGAAAAAGAGAAATTTTAATTATCCTACGTTATAAATTAATCTTTTGAGTAAGCCTAAATTTCCAAACGGTGTTTTCTTAATACTGTAATTAATGCTATTACAAATAACAACTTGTTAAAAATTGAATTATAAAAGGATGTTAGGGTATAAAAATGGCGCCCTGAGTATTAGATTTGCAAGACACGATTATCGATTTTTCGTTATATTGTTGCCCTTTTTATTGCCTGCTTGGTTATCAATTGTGTGACTTTGAGAAGTGTTAATTTGGATTTTATACTTATAAATCTTGTAAATTTTAATCATTCCAATATATATATGGTCATACATTCTCTTAGGAATTCTGACCGCTGATTTCTCTTTGAGCTCTAGCAACTCATTTCCTGTGGTGACTTACTTCACCTTTTTTCAATCTTGCATTTCTTGCTTTACTCTAGACGTAATATTTACTAAAACTGAGTCAATACTTTTATAAAAATGAGGTGTGGCCACCACACGACTTTCTTATACGTATGAGCGTTTCAAACTCTACAATTTTAACAATTTTTTTAATACAAAACTTATTTAAAATCCTATTCTAGGTACTTTCATTTTCTTAATAAATCGCTATAGAATGCATAACTTACGACATATTTGCAAAAAGTCGTCATTCGATAAGAGTAAAAGTGGTACTTCCGGTCCGAATTTGAAATCTTTTTTATACAAAAGATATTGAAAACTATGTTTTAAATACTTTTATATACGTAACGTACCTGTCTAAAAAGCTTGACTTGCGAAATATTCGCGAAAAACCGATTTTTCATGAGAGTAAAAGACCTACTTCCGGTAGGAATTTCGAAAAACTTTTTAAATAAAATTGTTCTCAATTTTAATTTTAAGTACATATGAATTCTTTATAAATTTGTATAAACTTAGTATTTGACGAAATATTGGCAAAATTCGATTTTTTCACTGAAGTAAACTGCTACTTCCGGTCTACCGATTTTACTGAAAAACTAATCAGATCTCAAG
Source organism: Amphimallon solstitiale (assembly GCA_963170755.1). Lineage (NCBI taxonomy): Eukaryota > Metazoa > Arthropoda > Insecta > Coleoptera > Scarabaeidae > Amphimallon > Amphimallon solstitiale. Next base: position 58,730,893 of record OY720683.1, on the reverse strand, counting down.
AGGGCGATTATACACGTAAATGCAAAATTTGGAATTAATATCTCCAGCGGTTTGACCGCTATCGTGGTCACACACAGAGAGACAGACAGACAGACACACACACACACAGAGAGAGAGACATTTTTTAAAAACCACTTTTTTGATATTAGGGGACCTCAAAACGTGGACATCTGCAAAAATCTCGATGTCGAAAATTTTCACCATCACAATACTTCCTTATACTACGTATAAGAAAGTAAAAAGAAGGTAATAACTAACCGATCCTAACCGAGTGCCAAGCAACAGGAGGCAAGGACCTGTTTAAGTCGATAGCGCACGTAGTCCCACTGTTTATCTTTAAGTTTCTGTTTAATAGTGCTTCATTTCATATATCCAAGTTGGCTATCAGTTCTCTCTTATTGCATGCCAATACGACCACAGGTCGTCTCCAAATGCACATACGTTTAGATAATTCACCTCCAAATTTATGTGTTCTGTGTATATGGAGTTTGTTTTATAACGTCCTCCATAATCATGTTAAATAGAATTGGGCTCAGTAGTTCTCCGTGTCGTAGTCCCACGTGGCTACTAAATTTTTGTAATTTCATGTATTTGCATTAAGTAATTTAATTTGCTATTAATTTTATGAATACTTTCTATTGCTCGTTGTAACTCTTCCTATATTACGTTCTGCCTTAAGCTTTCTAACATTTTCCTTGGTACTTTGCTGAAGGGTTTTTAAGGTTTAGAAAAGCCAAGAGATATTTTTTTCCATTTTCACGCGTACATTGTTGTTACTGTTTAATACTGAAGGTGTGGTCTGGTATCGATTTTCCTTTCCTAAACTTGCTTTGTAAATATTCCATGTTTTGTCCAATTTCTTAATTTAGTCTTTGTATAAGTATTTTCTCGTGTATTTTAAATACTATACTTAGTAAGCTTTCTAGCATTTTCCCTTGGTACTTTGCCGAAGGGTTTTACAAGGTTTAGGAAAGGCAAGAGATAATTTTTTTCGTTGTTGTTACTGTTTAATATTGAAGATGTGGTCCTGTGTTGATTTTCCTTTCCTAAACTTGCTTTGTGAATATTCCATATTTGGTCTGATTTATTAATTTAGTCTTTGTATAAGTATTTTCTCGTATATTTTAAATACTATACTTAATAAGCTTTCTAGCATTTCCCTTGGTACTTTGCCGAAGGGTTTTACAAGATTTAGAAAAGCCAAGAGATATTTTTTTCCATATTGTCGCGTACGTTATTGTTACTGTTTAATATTGAAGATGTAGTCCTGTGTCGATTTTTCTTTTCTAAACTTGCTTTGTGAATATTCCATATTTAATCCAATTTCTTAATTTAGTCTTTGTACAAGTATTTTCTCGTATATTTTAAATACAATTCTTAATAGGGTGATGCCTCGATAATTGGCGCAGTCATGTTTCCCAGCCCTGTTTTCTCATTTCTTCGTTCCAGCATATACTACAAATCTGGGTTACAGGTTTTATACCATTTCCTCGTAAATGTTTTAGCATTTCTCCAGATATCTGATCATAACCTGCGGTTTTCCCTTTCTCTAGTGTTTTAATTGCTTGTCTTACACCTTTCGCGTCTATGTTATCATCTTCGGGTATTTTGCTTCTACCTTCTTGCCATATATTGCAATTCATATTGTCATTCTTATTCGGCAGGTTTTTGAAGTATTTCTTCCATTTCTCTATAATTTGTTCTCTCCATGAAGCATTTGCTGTTCTCTATTTCTGATTTGTGTTATTGTTTGCTGGTGTTGTTTTTCTTTGTTTTTTGTGCTTGTCAGTACCGGTTAATTAGTTTTTGTTTTGCCTGAAGTCTTCTTCCAAACTTTTCCTAACATTTTTGCTTTGTTTGCTGTATAGTTTTCTTTACTATGTTGCTCTGGCCTCTCCTTTCAATGTTGTTATAAATGTCACCCACATTTGTTCTACATTCATTTTTTTCAATTTGTAAGTCATCCAGTCTGGTTTCGATTTTTTTTTGGAAATTAGCGGTCGTGTCTTTATTGTACAATTTGTGAACTCCATTTTTTCTCTAGGTAAGACTCGAACTATGTGTATAAGTTCTATTTAAAAGACTTGCACACGTACAATCGCTATTGCGAAATGATAAGCGCACCTGTCTAGAGACCGGGAGATTGTGGGTTCGAATCTCGCCCATGGGTAAAATTTTAAAATTAAAGATTTATTTAATTAAATAAATAAATATCAGTGCTAAAGCAGAAAATTATAATAAGAACATCTATATATCTACATATGCAACTGCTTGCAGTCGAAGATTATTCGATAGCCTACACCCTCAGGCGAGTTAAAAGATTATAAACCCTGTCAGTCTGCCGAATGTCGTTTGTCTTATCTCGTATGGTATATATATTTATATATTTACCTCTTTTACACCACTTACTTAACTTTTTTCTCACTATTTTGTAATTAAAAATTGCTCGTAATAAATAATACAGTAAATAAATTTAATTAGGGGGTGCGATAACTATGTGTCACACCAGAATAACCTCCGTTAATGTTAATAATAATGTTATTATAGCAAAATCGATTTGATACCTACTGATATACGTCGCTATCCTTCTGGTCCATTTAAGGTTCCAATGTCTCTTTACCACACCATAATCCATCACGATTCCGCTGAATATGCTAACTATCCAGAATCCGGTAAAAGCTACCAAAGAGGACAAGATGGCCTTATTGGGAGACAAGTCAGAAACTTTGTTCAGGTTCCATGGTACGTCTACCATCATCAGATGCAAGGTGAAATTATGACCGATTTGTCCTATGATCAGGGCCCAGATGCCATGATTCGATAGCAACATTTTGAAGCCCACTTTTAGTTTGCTGGTTTTCGGCAAATGCTTGTTTACGTAATCTCGTTCTTCATCCGTTATGCGCGGATGCTTGTCGGGCGTGTCGTACATCAAGTAGTACGACAACAGACACCAAACACCACCGACGCCACCCCATATATAAAAGGACCTGGGCCAGTCAAATACGTCCCTCATACGTAAACCTTCTCCTACTGCATTCGCTATTATCATTCCTAAAGGATACATTCCATAAGTCATGCCGCCCAGCTTTCCTCTTTCATGAACTGGCGCCCAACGTATTAGTAACACGCTTATGCAGGGGAACATGACGCTCTAAGAAATAAGAAAACATAATTATTCATGTGATAGCCTTGGCTAGCAAAAATCATTAGCAAATATTAGATAACATATTCAGTTAGAGAAACCAACCCACTTTCGTCATAAACGAAAAATAATGCCGTCTGCTTTGCTAATCTCATAACAACGAAAATAATTACATCATCATATATTTACTAAATTTATAATTTCATTCATGTAGAATATATTGGCGTACATAATAATTTTACACGTCGCTAGTGATTTAGTAGATTTACAGCGTTGAATGTGTCAGCAATATTTCTAAAACAGTTGAAGAAACTGAAGTCCTATAAAAAGTTTCCAGGAAGAAACCTTTATGTAATGTTGCGCCGAAAATAAAAGCAACAACATGCGATCTGTATAAAAGCAGTAAGTTACTTAAACAAATCAATGGAAAAAAATAATGTAATGTTAAGTTTAGAAGAACACTTTACGATAGCTTCGTTATTATAACTGCTAAGGGAGCATCACATCCCTGACTGCTCTGTTAGTTTCCATGGTACAGTACTGGCAGGTATTAGTTTCGAATATAAATAAGACTGTCCACTGAGAAGATTAATGGAACAAACACGTTTTGCTCTTGCTCGAATTAAGTTTATAAGAAAGTATATGAAAACTTCACAATCTTAAAGTCCAAGGGAATGTGTATGGATTTTTTAAAATTAAATTGTAACAAATCATGGCAAGATAATAGTCATAACAGTATTCGAAACTTGAAACTTCAGGAAAAGAAGTAATAGCTCTCTTATAGTCATTCATGCAGGTTGTAGCTACCTGTAATGGTTTTACTAACCTCTTTAGTATTTGCTTCAAATACAAGTAATCTTGATTACCATGGTGAAATGGTGACAAAGAATTTCAAAAATTGTTTTGAATCTGAACAGCTGTGTAAATTAGAATAACCATTTATAATTTTTATGGATAATGATAGTTATCATTGAGTTTTATGTGATAAATGACCCAGTAATTCTTGGAACAAAAGTCAACTGAGAGAGTGCTTCCAGAGCATTATATACCAGCTGCAGATAATCTATTAAAAGTCGAATCATTAGATTTAGTCAAGAGTAGAGCGCGGACACGTACGGTTGATGACTCATCGCCCATGGGCGCACTATTGAAATGTTGTATTTTTAAAGAGGTTTTAACTTTATATAATTGGATAACAAGTGGCTGGTGATCTATAAAATACAAAATACCTTATTATTTGATCATTTTCTCTTCTGTAAGACTTGTTCTCTTTAAATTAAGTACATCCCTGTAGATAGATTTCTACATCGCCACTGGTTATAGGTGCGTACTGGAAATATTCTTTTATTTCAGCGTATTTAGAATACACAATTGCCGCAATGTTATTAAACCTGGATTTCTATTAAAAACTGTGTCTAACTTTTGCCGAAGGCCACATCCGAAGTCACTTGGAATACTTTTGAAATTATTAATAGCCCACGTCTAACGTGGTTAATCCATCTTTTAATTTGAGATTTCGATTTTCAAAATATGTGATTAGTTACGGCAAATTTCCAAAGTGTTCCTGAAGGAATAACAACTGATTTTTTAAATTTGGGATTTGTGTTAGTTCCTTGCACTCAAAAATACTTCGCATCGTCATTTAAATATGTAACGAAATTTTGTAAACTATCAAAATTCTCTGCATAAAAACTATTTCTGTGTATGTTTTAGCAAAGCTAAGTGACGAACGTGCGATATTTTGGCATTCTGTAACGATATTTTACAGACATTGTAATAAATTTCAGAATCACTGACAATTCATTTTCATATCAGAAAAAATAACATAAACAACGTTCTAGATCTAAATAAATGATAACTAAAAATGTACGCGTATGATATTGAAATTAAACAAAATCCAGTGCACACCTACGTCTAGATAATTGGGAGAAGTCGATTCAATAAACCGGTATTAAACAGACTATTACAAAAATTACGAAGTATGTAATTAACAGTCAAAACAATGAAAAAACGAAACTAACGTAAGTATGAATGAAAATTTTATTTCTCTTGCGAAATATAAGGTAAATATAATAAATTTTAAAAACCCATCACGCTCCTATCACGTCGATGAAAAAAGGATTTTCCTCGTAAATTCCTTATTTTACGGGCATTTTTTGTTCTCATTCTCGAGCACTTCTCGGGCGTAAATAGATGTTGCAGTTCACCATATGAATTAGTGCTATTCAGTAAACGTGTATTGTTTACATTATTTCTTTGCATGTCCGCGCCCTAGTCATGAAGTATGCACTTAGATATATATTTTTCATTTACTGTAGAAACATTTTTATGTTTTAGTAATAATTCAGAAAAGAAATATATTGCTGACTTAGTAGCAGAAAAATACGATCGTACAGTTCTACAACTACCATCATATTGCAATATTCAGCCCAATAGGCTGTATATAATAATGTCATGAAGAAAACATGCATAAGATGTTCGGTTCGGTTTTCATAGCCTGGTAAGTGAGTAGGGTAGTGTAGGTTGTTTTACTGCCCTAGAAGCCAAGTTCGTCACTTTGAAAGCAGGCCAACATCAGCCCAACATTCTAAGATCGTTAGAATATCAGCGACCCCCACCCAATGTTATACGAACATAAAATTCCGATATCACGTAAATGTCAATTTATGTCGTTGGGTTGACATCAGACCAACGTTGTCTACATTGGTAATATATTGGTTAAATATCTGATACTGATATTGTATTGACAACAAAAATCTATATACTATTAACATTAAAAAGAAATGGCTATACAATATCAAGTTCACAACGTCACTGTGACGTTGGTTGTAGGTCAGTGTTGGATATAAAGTAGATTAAAAGGGATGATGTCACAGTTTCTTTGGCGCCACTGTCTGGCACCGTCTATCTAAATACCCCCCTTCCACAGACTACCTATGTTCAGCAGCCCTCCAAGCAGTGTATTAGGTGCATTTTTATTGCGTAGTTTGTTAAAACATTTTTCTTAATTTTCTCTCCTTCTTAGTATTAATTATTTTTGCGATATATGTTAAATTATAGATACCTGTGTGTTGTGTCATCACGCCGCCATAAGCGAAAATGAACATGTAAGTACAATTACATATTAACATAATATACAGGTACTATTTTTATTGAACTTATGCAAATGTGTGTATATATGGATGAATGTATGCATTGGTTTTGTAATTGTCATACTCGTAATATTAATTTAAATTTAAATTCATGCAAATTCGGCCGTTGTAAGGTATTCGTTCTCATAAAACAACCAGCAGAAATTTTTGTTTTTTTTATTATGTTTTTGCATTAAGTTGAATACAAAGGAGCAATTAAGGTTTCGTTGGGAGTGCTTTCTGATAATTAAAATTATTTACTCCTACATTTCACTCTCGAAGTTGGCCAAATTTACAACATCATAACAAAGTTTCAGAAACTTTATTTTAAAAACTAATTCCAGTCGAACATGCATTGAGCCTTTGTTTATTTGTGTTTCAAGCGTAAGCCCCATTAAGAGGGATCTCTACTGGACGGGTCAGTCCATTTGATAAATGCAGGGGTTTCGATTTCCCCTTAAAATTAAGATCATATTTCAACCAATGCTATAAATAATTACATCAATTTGTAGAGAAAACTCAAATATACGTACGCTAAGAAGTAAAATTTTGAATTTCTTTTTATTTATTTCAAAATAAATTCGACAAAATGTCTAATATTGACCTACTTCAATTATGATAATTTCTAAAATTTCTTTAGAAAAAATATGACTAGGCGTACATAGATATTCGAATTCTCTTTCATTTGAAAAAAAATTAAAAATCGATTAATATTTACGGTTAATTTTATGGAGAAATCAAACTGTCTACAGTGGCCTCAGCGGCTGGGAGTAGAGATCCCTTTCAATATATAAAAACTGTATTATAACGACAGCCGGCAGACTCCACTAATAAACCGATTTTCAAGGACACGTCGGATATCTAAATATCAGGGAAGACGTTCAGAAATATATGTGTTAAATAAATGATAATAAAGTAACCTTATAATATCTTAATCATATTATAACATAAGTTGCACACCAATTATACAATAACAATAAGACAAAATGTTTGACAAACGTTTTAAACTTCAAATTCTTACTGAATATTTATTTTATGAAACACTTGCGCGTTTTTAACCCTTTAACTTACTTTTTAGATACAAGTTTTATATCTCTGGAGAATCAATTAAGGAAGCAGTACATCTCATCATGAAGAAATGTATGACGACGACGTTATCCATGCAATTTTCACTAAGGGAAGAAGAAGAAAATACCTTTCTGTCAAACAACTATACCAGGTGATTGTAGGTAATGTGTTGTTTTCCAAATGGCACTGCCTTTATTTATTGCCAGTTGAAGATACTGAATTTCTATACACTAACATTTACAGGCTGTATATAATTTAAATGAGAGACATATTAATTTGCTTAGTGTTGCTAGTTATTTCAACATAATACTAGATAAAACATAGCATAAAATTATTTGTATTATACAGGGTCAGTCATTAGTAGCCGCTTCTTCGATTGCTCTTTTGTGTTTTAAATAAAAGAAGGTATAATTAGTGGAAGATTAATGGTTGCTTGTGGCGCATATTGTAAAAATACTTTAAGCTGTGACTCACTTCCGGTTTCACCGGAAACTTACGGAACCTAATTTTTTTAAATGACATCCTATATATTTTTGAATTTTATAGTACTGCCGTAAATTGCCTATTCAACTTTTTTCTTTTTCAAAATCAAGTCAATAGTTTTTGAGTTACTAATTTTTTTTGATAATATTTGACCAAAACACGTGTTCAGAAAAAAATCATTTTCACATTGTTCCGAAAAGTAAAAACATTAACTTTGCTGGTGCTTGTAGACAAGAAAATTCTGCATCATTTGGTATAAGTTGCAATCGACAATACCTCGAAAAACTTTGTTTTTTCAAAGCCTACTTTCCGAAATTTTCACGTCCCAAAAACTTATTTTTTTTAAATGCAACACTCGTTATTTTATTGTGACAGTTTGTTCCTTTTTATTCTCTTTCATTTTTATCAACAATGTCCTATGCCTATCTTATCATCGGTCAAGTACCATAAACTTATTATGCTCACCAGTTATTGATTTTGTCCGCTGTTTTTGTCATATTCAATACTTTCAATTCACTCGAACCGTTCTTTTATACTTTCGAAGGTTTCTGGCTTCTGTTGACTTCTACCAGGGGTCACTGTGCATAAGGTATGGATGCTAGCAAAGAGTTTCTTTTAGATTCACCAAAAAGGTCAATCATATCTATTAACTCTTCATAAGACTTTGATGATAACTAATAGCAATGCTTTTATAAATTTGTATAGGTCATGTTTAACAAAAATGAAAGAGAATAAAAAGCAAAATGCCACAATAAAATAGCGGGTATTGTATTTTAAAAAAAATAAGTTTTTGGTATGTGAAAATTTCGGGAAGTAGGCTTTGAAAAAACAAAGTTTTTTGAGGTATTGTCGAGTACAACTTATACCAAATGATGCAGAATATTCTTGGCTACAAGCACTACCAATGCTAATGTTTTACTTTTAATAACAATGTGAAAATATTTTTTTTCTGAGCACGTGTTTGGTCAAATATTTTCAAAAAAAAATTAATAACTCAAAAACTATTGCTCAATTATGTGAAAGAAAAAAAGTTGAATAGGCAATATAATGCAGTACTAGAAAATCCAAAAATATGAAAAAATAAATTTAATGTATTTCCAGTGAAACCGGAAGTGCGTCAGAGTTTAAAGTTATTTTAGAATATACACACCAAGCAACACTAAGTGTTTTTCTTTTATTAAAAATACAAAAGAGCAATCGAAGAAGCGGCTATTGATTCACCCTGTATATCTATTTTATATCTACCATCATATTGATAAATAGGTTTCGTTTGCTGGCAGATGTAGTACGCCGTCGTTTTGAAAACGCTAGTGATATGGATAACGATTAATGTATAGGCTGATGGTTTGCTACAGGAAGTGATAGAGAAGGCGGTAGGATTGACCAGATACCGAAAAAGCTAGATACAACACAATTTAACTGCACTGCTAATGGAATATCTCAACTTTTAGAGACTGGAAGCAACACAGATATATAATAATTTTATTTGAAAATGTCTGTAAGAATTTTAATATAAGTGTAATAATATCATATTTTCACCTTAATTGTCAGGGTGCAAGTAAATCTGATTTAGTTTGTTATATCTTGATAATTTAATGTGCCATAAATTTTTAACTAAAATTATTAAATTCTACGTAATAATTATTACCATATGTCATTTTGTTGTACCTTTAATGGTTACGAAAATATGGATAACTGAACATTTTGGCAATTTTCATTCTTCTTTTAAATATCTTTAAAAGTTGACAATAAATGTCAAATCTGAAAATGCTATCATATACTCATCAAATTTCTTAACAACTACATTAATTTAACAGATCGTATATAAGAAGCGATTCGTCGTATTGTTTATAATTTTCATATGACACACAAACGAAGACCAACAATTACTACTTTATATAATGAAGTAAATAAGTTTGATGCCCTTGGTTTTCTAGGGAACAAGTCATCTTTCCGAAAATTATTACTAACATTACAATTTAGGTACTACTAATTCAAACACCTTTTAATGTTCTTTTCACACATAGGTGGAAAAAAACCACAGATAACCGGAAAGTATTGATAGAAAAAACTGAGCAGAAGGATGACCTATAATATACACAAGGGCGATTTTAAGTACATTATGGACATTTTTAGTATACTTCTAACGTATTTTAATATTAATTGTAGATGAAACTTACATTCATAGATGGAACTCATAAAGGGATAAAATGCCCTATATCAAAAGGAAAACAATTGATTATTATACATGCAGGTATATTTAAATAATACGTACTTTTGGATAATATAACACATGTTATAATTTCCAGGGGGTGAACAAGGATTTATTGACAATGCTCTGTTAATATTTAAGTCTGGACAGAAAGCTGGCGACTATTATGATGACATGAACAGTACGAATTACAAGAAATGGTTGACAGAAAAGCTTATTCCAAATTTACCAAAAAATTCTGTGTTGGTGGTTGACAACGCAGCTTATCACAATGTTTTGTCTGTTCGGCATCCTACCTCAAATAGTCGAAAGGCAGAAATGAAACTATGGCTAGATTACCAAGGTGGAGTTATATGGTATAATTAAACAAAATAAACCTGCATTCACAGAATATAACATGGAACATTGGACATTCTGTGCTAAGGCTGCCACCATATCATCCGGATCTGAATCCCATTGAGAAGGTTTGGGCTCTTGTCAAGAATAGGGTGGCTACCAAAAAGGTCACCTTCAAATTACAAGATGTGCAGAAAATTGCAGAGGAAGAGTTTCAAAATGTTACGGTGCAGGAATGGTCAATCATGCGCCATCACGTACAGAAACTAGAAGAAGATTCACAAAGAACATATAAAGGACAATTATTATGAAGAATTTATAATAAAAGTAGGAAACGACAGTGATGGTAGTGATGATCCATTTAATTGTTCATCAGACGAAGATAATTTATAATGTTAATAAATACATGCGTAAAAAGTAGACTTATATTTATTTATTTTGTTTAAAGTGGTTGAAGTTTTCATTGTCATTCATATTTCTACATTTGCAAGTATGTATTTTTTAAATCTAACATGCAATAATTCAACAGCTCTTAAAAAACACCAAACAAAATAAATCACAAATTTGGCATTAAAAATACAAAAGTTCTAAATAAACAAAATAATACATAGTAAACATAGTAAAAACTAAGAACACAATAAATGACAGAAATGGAATTGACGGTTTAAAAACTTATCATCCAATAATTCAATAATTAGCATTTAATAAATGTAATTAAAGAAAAGAAAAATGAAACAACAGCAAGTTAAAATTACATTAAAAATAAAATAATAAAAAAGGAAAAAAATTTCAAAAAAGAATGTATAAAAATAAAGACACACATTCAATATAGACAAAATGTGCTCACATACTAGTATATATTTATACTATACAATACAATTTTAGCAAACGTATTTTAATATAATTATACTATAAAGATGTATAATAAATTTAGTATACGTGATAAGTTTTTATGAGAAGACTGAATTTACATAATGTACAAAGACAAAAAGCATACATACGTTAAATGTGTTTGGTGAGTTTCAAAAATGTTTTTCAAGTATTTTAAATCTAAGTTTTAAAATATGTGTTTTTCTATTACAGTCCTGTTTGTATGATTTTATATAAAAAAATTTGAGAAAAACATGTGAAATGTCGAAACGTCAAGTATTGTTTTAATTATTCGTTCTTAAAAAAAGTACCCACTAAGAAAATAGGCTGCTACCCCAAGAAAACAAATATTTAAGCAGGACTTCATCGTGAGAAACGATGAAGTCCTGCTTAATAAATAGTATTAACGAACGGCCAAATCAGTTTTAACCTTTTCAAAATTTCTTTTAGTTTAAGATAAAAATCGAAAAATTGGTCGTTTTATTTGAAAACTTTTTAAAGTCCCAGAAATTAAGTTGCGTTGTCATGGTAATTATCCATATTTAATTATCTAATTAACTGTCAGTTAGAAAAATCAACCATAATAGTTGAAAATGTTGTCAAAAGACCAACGAATTTACCTAATTCAATGCTATGGCAAAGGTAATAAAGCGATCCGTCTAGTTGTCGAAGAATTTAATCAAAAGTTTCCGGATATTTACATCTCAAATAGAGGTGCACGAGCATTGGTCAAAAAATTCCTATCCACTGGTTCCATACTGGATGTAAAGAAAAAAAATATAGCACGCGATGATGACGACGCCGCCACTCTTCTTGTAATGGATTCAGTACGGAACTATCCCAAACTTTCTTTGCGGCGCAGATCAGTCCATCTGGGAATTAGTAAATCGCTCATTCAAAAGATTTTGAAACAAAGGAAGTTCCATCCCTACAAGCCCATTTTTAATCATGCATTAGAACCCGGAGATCCTGCGAAACGTTTGTATTTTTGTCTGTGGATGGGCGCTCAAATTATGGATAATCAATACTTTTACCGAAATATTATTTTTTCTGTTGAGGCCACGTTTTCTACTAATGGTACTGTTGCATCTCAACATGTGAGATATTGGAGCGATTACAACCCGAATTTTCGCATGCCTCACAATCGACAATATTCGGTAAAAGTTAATGTGTGGTGTGCAATTTCTTACCATGGTATCATTGGACCATATTTTTTTGATAATACTGTCAATCAGCATACGTACTTGGATATGCTGCAAAATTTTGTTGATGAACGTTTGGACGATCTACCTCGCAAGGTGTTATTTCCAACAAGATTGTTGTCCGGCTCATTATGCTAGGATTGTTGTTGAATGGTTAAATCAGCAATTTGGACAGAATTGGATAGGTCGAAATGGTCCCGTGATATGGCCACCAAGGAGCCCTAATTTAACAATGGCTGATTTTTATCTTTGGGGTCGTTTGAAGCAAATAGTTTATGCAAATAGTCTTCCTCCGAACGTAGAAGATTTAAAGGAGAGGATTAGAGACGCTGTGACGTCTTTAACTCTCGAAGAAATTCGAAGTTATAGAGAATTGCGCCGACGGCTAGAATTGTGCGTTGAAAAGGGCGGTGAATGGATTGAGTAAAATAGTTATTAGTTATATCATTTTTGTTTTTGAGTTTATGAAAAAATTTTCAAATAAAACGACCAATTTTTCGATTTTTATCTTAAACTAAAAGACATTTTGAAAAGGTTAAAACTAACTTGGCCGTTTCGAGACATGCAAAAACTTTTATCAAGAATACATTTTTCTTGTAAAATGCAAAATAAAAAAGTTTTTCCTCTTTGGAAGTCGATCCGTGGACATACTGTAGATAAATTATATATGAGTGGTTTTTGAAAGCAATAAATAAAGGAATTCCTATATCGGGTACATTGGTAAGATCAAAAGCGAAAGAAATTGCTGAAAAATTAGCCACATTAGTTTCAAGGCTTCTATTGGTTGGCTGCAAAAGTTTCGATTGCGTCACAATATTAGTTTCAAGGCAATTTCAGGTGAAGCTGCAAATGTTAATTTAAGTGATGTTAAAAATTGCATTGGAAGAGTCCCACTTCTATCAACCTAAAGACATTTATAACGCTGACGAAACAGGACTTTTTTTTCGAATGCTGCCAGACAAAACATTATCTTTAAAAGGCGAAAAGTGTATCGGTGGGATATTAGCAAAAGAGCGGGTTACCATCTTACAATGTGCGAATATGCTCGGCGAAAAAGAGAAATTGCTTGTGATTGGGAAAACAAATAGCTAAGGGCGTTCAAGAACCTGAATGTGAAATCTTTTCCTGTCACATATAAAGCAAATAGGAAAGCGTGAATGACCTGTGACATCATGAAGGAATGGTTGCAGGAATTTGATCATAGAATGGGTGTACAAAAAAGAAAAATTATACTATTTCTGGATAACGCGGCATCTCATCCACGGGATGTCAAGTTTGAAAATATTGAAATAATATTTCTTCCGCCAAACACGACATATGTCTCTACCCCTGGACCAGGGAATAAAAAAATGTTTTAAAAGTTCCTACAGGACAGCAATTTTAAAGCACATTTTGTCAAAAATTGGCACTGTGGATTCCGCTTATGAATTAACAAAAACCATAGACATTTTAGATGCTATCAATTTTATTCACGATGCGTGGAATAAAGTTTCATCATCTACGATACAGAATTGTTTTCGTAAGTCTGGAATTTCACTAGAACGCAATGACGTCGATCATGAAAGCTATGATGTGGAAGATCAGTTGCCGCTATCAATGCTAGCAGAAATGCTTAAAGCAATAAGGGAATGTGGTTTTCATACTGATGCTAACGATTTCATTAATATGGATGACAATGTAGCAGTTGAGGATGATACAACGGAAATTTTAATTAATGCACCAACGCCTATGTCAGAACATGTCGAAACAGTAGACCAATCTGAGGATGATACAGAAACAGAAATTGACGGTGAACCGATAAAATCATATTAAGAAGCGCTTAAGAAGACATAATCCTTAAAAACATTTGCATAAAAGAATGATGATGCCGGAGCATTACAGCTCATAGAAAATTTGGAAATTTATTTAGGAAATGCATTAGTAAAGAGAAAAGTAAAACAAAGCAGTATATTAGACTTCTTAAAATAATTAGCTCTTCGTTATTATATATTAATTAGCATTATTATTTATTTCATATATGTATCTCAAGTAAATGTTATTTTCTATGAGCAAACGTTATTTTAATCATTATAACTAAAACTTGAATTGATTGCCTTCGTTTTCTCTTGAGCGGACAACTCCCTTGAACGGACCAATTTGTTGGTCCCAAAGGTGTCCGGCCAAGGGAGATTTCACTGTATATATATATATATATATTATATTTACAATATTATGACGTTACCCATACTCTTTTTGAGTCGCGTGGAATAAAGATTATTATTATTATTATTATTAAAAATTACATACGGAACAGAAAACAAAGTAGGTACTAAAGTGTAGTAATAAAAAGTAAATAATTTGGGCAAGTTAAGAACATGTGGATAACACAAGTAAAAATGTTTTTTCAATGAAATTGCTATATTCTATTTCGTACACCATCTAGGTAAGACGATTTTTATATTTGCTTTACATTTGATGTTTTCATTACTTTTTGAATTTATTAAATATGAATTAGTATTTCTTTGAAATATCTGCGTAAAATATACAGCTTGAGCGCGCGGGGTATGATCACCCGATGCTAGTCGATATTCCTCGGACGTATATTCGGCAAATGATCTCCACTAGCTGTGTTCGCCAGATATAGATATATAGATTTATTTTTCCAGAGTTGTTATTTCGTTATATTTACTGGAGAGAATCTCTAATTTTAATTTCTATTTCAAGGGTCGTTTTTATGTTATTTTATGGTATTCCTGTTATACTTATTTATAGTTTTTTTTTTACCATGAAATTTCTATTTATTTATTTTTCTCTAGACATCTTAGTTTATTCTGCAGATGTTTCAGGCGGGTTGTTTTTATTTCATTCTAAAACCCAGTTGTACTGCTATAACTTTGTACACAACTACATTATTATTTAATTTCATTAGGATAATCATAATTACGTTATAAGTATTACAATCTTCGCGTTATTATCGACTTAGTTATCTAAGCAATCGTCATCACTTAAAGAGAAAATTTAATTTGTTCTTTTTGTCAATCTGCAAAAAAATAATCAGATCACTATGAGTTCGAATATGAGCAGGCAATGCTAGTATGTTGTGCCGTTACTCTAATATGTATTATCGGACCACGTTTAGATACGAGTTTACGTATACCATCGGGTGATCATACCTCGCGCGCTCTTGCTGTATATGGAAGGTTTCGCTAAATTTGTGTCATTATTTTACATTTGATATTTTCATTTCTCTTTGAATTTATTAAATGTGAATGAATAATTCTTCAAATGTCTGCTTAAAATATATGTGGAAGATTTTGTTAAATTTTAATGATTATTTTATAAGTATAAACAAATATATTATATTAGAGGTCGATATGTGTACAATATATGTTATATATACAAATATACAATCTGATTACAACTAGCACACCAAGAAAATATTAATAAATAAAGCGAATCTACAACAGTAAATGTAATGAATTTGCTGATTGTACTTCCCTGTAATGCAAAAAATTTTGCGATTGCAACAAATTCCCTAAAACACTGCTAAATATTTTTAAACAAGGTAGTATTCTTCCGATCTTTGCCGAACGCGTATCGATAGTTACACACAGTACCATTCAAAGCGAGAATCGATATCGATAATCGATTTAAATCGTTGCAAGTCGAAAGTACACAGAGTCCCACTACTGGTCTCGCATCTTCTGACTTGCTATTCTTCAACTTGAAGCGATGTGTTTGGAGGAAGGCGCTTTGACAGCGATAATGATGTAAAAAACGATGTTTTGCAGTGGCTGTCCTTACTGGCGGTATCTTTCTATGAAGAGGGTATAGAGAAATTGCTTTTCCGCTATGACAAATGTCTGAACAATGGTGGCAACTGTGTAGAAAAATAGTTTAAAGAATGCTCTTTCATGTACATATAAATTTTGTTTTGGAGCAAATGTTTTTATAGCTTTTTTCCAAAACGGTACTGGAAATGCTTCGTATATAAAACAACTATTATTTGCCTTAGAAATAAATTATTTATCGAATTATGTCTTTACAAGTCAATTTAAATCATACATGTACATAGATTTTATTAAATTGGTACACTTTCAATATTCAAACAAGTTTAATTTCTGACGATTTGGACATATCAGTACCTATGCATCTTTTCTAGAGAAAATCGTTTTACATGCTCCGATCTCTTAATAATTCGTGAAGTACTTCACTTAAAAATATCAGATCGTCATGGGTAATGTTTATTAGTTAGTGACGCTATAAACGCTGCAGTTGTTTCATTTTAAGAATTGTTGTCGGTTCGGTTTAATTGTCACACAAAGTAACTGAAAGCATCGTCAAAAAATATGAAAATATTGAATAGTTATATCTCTTTTTAATTTGGAAAAGAAAATATCTCAATTACGCCCTGATGTGACCATTAATTTTTGTGTAACAACGCGTCATATGTATCTAATATCTATGTCGTTACGCTTTGTAATTTGTAACATACCTGACTGAGACCTACACATGCTCTGACACAATGAACAATCAATAAATTACAATATTTGATGACACCAGGTGACACAAACGTTAGAGCGGTTGATACTGCTACACCGCTGAAGAATAACCATCTAGCTCCTAACTCGTCAGCCAACATCCCTGCTGGTATTTGCCCTATAAAATGGCCCACAGGAAAAGCTGACAGCATTAAATTTACTATAATATCGGACATGTCGATGTTACTTTCCTATAAAAGATGTTTCTTATATTAATACATACTTTTTACATACAAATAGATAAATAAATAAATAAATAAATCATTTATTATCCAACATTGCATAAGAAAGGAGACCAACAAGATTGTAAAAACTACAGGGGGATAACACTATTTAATACGACATACAATATACTATCATCAATACGAGTACAAAGAAGGATACCCGACATAATGAAAAGTATCATGGGATAGTACCAATGTGGATTTGTGAGAGAAAAATCAACAACAGATGCGGTGCATAATGTAAAACAAATACTGGAAAGAGCATATGAACACAATATGAAGCTGGAGTTGTTATTTGTGGACTTTCAGCAAGCATTTGACAATATTAGATGGAGAAAACTTAGTGTGAAACATCCAAAGGAGAAACGAGCAAGTTCAAGATAAATAGAGGAATCCGGCAAGGCGACGCTTTGTCTGAAACCTTGTTTAATCTGGTCTTGGAGTATGTAACAAGAAAAATAAATAAAGGAACTTTCAGGGCAAGGGAAAGTCAGATAATAGCATATGCAGATGATGTAGTAGTCATAACAAAAAGAAGAGAGATAATGGTCAAAACAATGCTAGAAATAATAAGGGAAGGAGATAAATTGGGTTTGAAGATCAATGAAACAAAAACGAAGTTGATGAGAACTGGAGTGAAAGGGAAAGAGATCAGAGGCATTACAATAGAGAACTTGACATTTGAGGAGGTGGACAGATTTAAATATCTGGGAGTCGTAATAGCAAATGACGGAAATAGGGATGTCGAAAATAAAGAAAGAATGATGTCGGCAAATAGAACAAAATAAACATATATAATACCATAATAAAACCAGTGCTAATGTATTTGGCAGAAACAATGACAATGACCAAAAGAGATGAAGAGAATTGGAGAATATTTGAAAGGAAGATACTGAGAACAATAATGGGGCCAGTTAAGACAGCAGATAATGAATACAGAGTAAGAACCAATAGCGAACTGCAGAGCGAAATAGGGAGAGGGGATATAGTACGGAAAATAAAGCGACAAAGAATAAAGTGGTTGGGACATGTATGGCGATTTAGGGAAGAAACTACAACCAAATTATTATTAGAATGCAAACCGAGTGGAAGGAGGAGAAGGGGTAGACCGAGGTCAAAGTGACTGGAAGAAGTGGTGGAAGATTTAAGAGGAGCAGGCGTTAACAACTGGCAACAAAAAGTAGAAGATAGGAAGTTATGGAAGGAAATAAGCCGGAGGATATGAAATGTAGAATGGGAGCCGATTCACCCCGAGACAAGGGATCTAGAAAGCTTTTAGAAGCGGTATAGCTCCGATAGGGGCGTTTTAACCATTACATATCATATTCAACTCTCTACAAGAGACATTAAAAATATACAACGTTAGGGTTACGAAGAAAAAACAACACATAATTATTTAACGCTTTCTAGTATTCTACATCTTTCTTTTTTAGAAACAAGACCTGATTCTCATACATACGTGGATATGATCGATGTCCACTGTGGTAGTATTATTGTTTTGTAGTAAACCGTGTATGTAAACAGCCACGCCAATACTTTCCTTATCTCTCTGACCAGTACAAACAATCACGCCGAGAGCGCAGACAATCGCCAAGACGAGCCTTTGTGGGAATACGCCTTAAAAACATCTTGGAAATGGTATTTCATTATGATACATTGTAAATCTGAAGTACTCACAGCCACAGACGCAATAACGTGGTCTACATTTCCGGCCCATTTTGAAATATGTGGGTATATGCTAAAATCGCTGGTTAAAAAAAAGCCGATGATGGTTGATAAATTAAAAATTTGGCATAAAATAAATTAAGGTTAATTTGACATAATTTGCGTCAAAAATTGAATAATTTGAATGAATATACCTTAGGCGCGTTCGCTTGCACCATCTTTTTGCTAATTTATGTAAAAATCGTTCGGTTATTGTAAGTTGAAGTCAGTTGAAGTGGTATACAGTGTACGAAATACAGAGCAGTGAAAGAAATGTATGTCTATTAAAATATGTATTTGTATGTTCTTTGGGTGCTAATATATTATGCGCATATGACTGCCATCTATACAGACGATCACACCTGACAAAACAAACAACTCAGTTATCACAGTTAATTCACTGTAAAATTAATATCGAGAACACTTGCTGGGAAACCCATTTATGGCATCAAACTGTCTTATAAATAAAGAGCTCTTCTCCAGTAGGCCAAGATACAACACCATACCTTCTGTTAACTGTGAAGTTCGATATAAGGCTTGCCAACACGTATTACATAGAACATGCAAGGTTGTAAATTACCTAAAACTCTCCATATTTGCTAAGCACTATACTGTAATCATGCCCTGTTTATCTACATTAAGTTGTCGTTGTCCAGACTTAACTTCGTTCATTTCAACAAAGTGCAACTTCTGTAAGATGGCTTCAAACGTTTCCGGATTAATTCTGAAGTGTATCTTAAATTGATGAGTCCTGAATCTGGGTACTACTTCTTCAACAAAGTCTCCAACTTTTTCAAAACATTCAGTATTTCCGTTACCATTTTCACCATCATCCAATAATATATGATCCCATCCGTACATTAGACAATGCCAAATCAATCTTCATTCTTCGAAATTTATCTTTTAACCGTTTAGGTTTACCGCGTTACAAATGACAAAAACCAAATTTGTAGATGATTGAGGTTAAGTCACAGGCACATTTGACAGATGCACCACTCTCACTCGTGTTCCTATTTTTCGTTCGTTTATTTAAGATTGATCTATAATCAGCTGTTCAAGTCAAATAAATCTGTGTTCGGATTTCCGAGGTGGTATCCGAACACAGCTCTTATCTATGGTACAAATATTAAAATTGACATATTAACATGATATAACTCTAGAATGAATCCCCCACAAAATATTAAGCGTGTCCTGCACGGTCCCAGAACCATTCTATTTCCATTATTATTCACAGACATACTTTCATGTATAGACACCGTGTCCAGAAATTCACGGATAAACTTCAGGTAGAACGATTCTAGTATTCATTCTGAGTCAATAATCCTAATACAAAAAACTTGTGCGGTCTTTCAATAACCCACACGAGACCATCAAAGTTGAAAATATCAGGCTGGAAATAATTAAAATCTTTGAAATCTTTTACGAATAACCATTACTGTCTATATTAAAATAGATTTATGTAGCTCAGCGTTGATGTTATTAATCGATAGATGGCAATAATTCGCATTTTTAACATTTCGTTAACTGCACTTTTTACCTTAAAGTACATACGGCAACATTCGACATGAAAAATGTTTGGTTGCCATAAAAAGCTCGTTGTCAAATTTTGACGTTTGTAAGAGTGACGTTTTATGTAGTTAGCGGCAGGGGTAGTGCACTTCATTTACTACACCTTATCAGTGTTTTGGTTAAATGAGGGTATCATAGAGGGCAGCATCTGAGACAGAATTAAAAACTTAACTCTCAATATAGCTGACTCCGCTGCTGAATTTTGTTAGAGTTGTTGTTGTCATGTGCTTTTTCTCCTTCACTTGAAAATATTGTGAGTAACTGTCATTGTCATAGGCATTTTGAAACATCAACCCGATAATACTACTTTAGAAAATATGGACGTACAGGCGCTACCGTCCACCTCACAAGCAAGTTCCAGTGAAAACCCAGAAATTCAGTTTGTGTCATGTATCTATGTTATTTATAGTATTAAAAAATGTAACAGTTTCTTAATCATATTAAATATATTACAGTTATAAGGTATAATATTATTTGTTGTATATAATTTACTGAATATATAATACTTATAGATAAAAATACATTTGCTTTAATCTGTTTCATCAGTAGCACATAGATACAGAAAAGATTTTACCATACTTCACTATCATTACGTATACTAATTTGTTTTTCATGTAAAATTTGCATTAAATATTTTGACGTTTAATGTTGCACACACGTTAATGTTCCAGCAAATAAAACGCCAAAAAATATTGATACAAAGTTTCACATGAATTTCATACTTTAATAATTTGCAATCAACAAATTTCAAAGTTCCCGCTCGTTAGAGAGTTATCGTTCTCTACAGATTCCAACGATGAATTCAACCAAGTACCTGTGAGGTAATTATATAGACGGTGCTGAAGTTTGGTTCACTCAAGGCCAACTGTATCTGATATCGGTGCGCGATATAAAGTCATCACATAACATCGATTTACATTGATGATTTTGATTCTTGTAACCTCAAAATATTGATCCTTATATGGCGCCATCTAGTAGTAGCCAAAAAAAATGATTTCTGAATTTTTATTGAAATAAATTTTAAAATAACACTTTAAACATTAATCTTACAGTGGGTAATTAATATTAATAGTTTTAAAATAATTAAAAAAGTGTTGCTGATAATAAAATTGTTGGGTAGTATCAAGGATTACAATTTTACTTACGTTTCTAACTTTTTATAACAATTCAAAGGGAAAAACTAGTTAGGATTCAATTACGTCGTTATAAATGTTTGTTTAACGTAATCGCTGCTTTAAACTGTATTTTGAGATTTTGAAATTTTACTATTCCACTCTGGCATCGGTAGTATAACATACAGAATCGCAACTAAATGATCTTGTTAAGACAAAATAACTTTGCTGTACAGTATACTCAATATTAAATAAACTGATATACATACACGTACACTTATTAAAAGAAATATAGAATATTTTCAAATGACATTAGTTAAGAAGGTAATATTCAGTAACCTCTTTTTTCTGTGTATTTCGGTACATATTTGATGTACTTTCTTCCATTTTGGCACTATTACAATTTGCTAATTTAGTTACTTACAGTGATGCACTCTTTGGTGCTGCTTATACCAAATCCGTTAGTACTCTACGCACACATTTCAAGACAGATCAAAATTTGCTTTTAACAATAACCAGTTTCTTGTTGGCACTTCTCAACCTTGCGATGATAACAAGGAGCATTATTGGTAATAATTAAATAACTAGAGCATTTTAAAATTACTATAGCATCTTTATTTATTCAAGAGGCGCAAGTCTAATTACAGAACAAAAATTGACAATGTTCAAATATTCATAATAAATCCACTTGTACCCTGTTTCTGATGATGAAAATTTTCGACCTCAAGATTTTTGCAGAAGTCCACGTTTTGAAGTCCCCTGATACCGAAAAAATTGTTTTTAAAAATGTCTGTGTGTCTGTATGTGTGTTAGTGTGTGTCCGTGTGTGTGTGCCTCTCTCTGTGTGTGTGACCACGATAGTGGTCAAACCGCTACAGGTATCAATTCCAAATTTTGTATTTATGAATATAATCTCCCTCTTGAGATCTCATTAGATTTTCAGTAAAATCGGCAGACCGGAAGTAGTTGTTTACTTCAATGAAAAAATTGAATTTTGCCAATATTTCGGAAAAGTCGTGTGGTGGCCACACCTCATTATTAAAATTGTTCTAAATCGGCCCTCAAATACTTTGGAGTTCACATACTTAATGTTAATATTAAAGACCTGCTTCACCTCAGCCCGGCAATTTTTCCATTAGAATTTCATACATCTACAAATATTAAGATATAAATTTAATCTAAAAATGCAAAAAATTATAGCTATTTACCAAGAATTATCCTTATGTCGAATATTCAATGCGCATTTTCCGAAGTACCTTGCGAATTACTTGCTTTTCATCGCAGTCTATTTTGGTAAGAACTAAATGAACCAGAAAAGCCAAGTCTTTTTTCATGAGAAAACTGGATATATAGTTTTCTATTGGTACTCGACGTAACTTACAAAATATATTATAGTAAATATGTAGCACACATTAAATGAAACGACTGTATATATGTAGTATTCTACGAGGAAAGAATAGAACATGTGAACTTCTCCTTAAAAATAATATTTGTCCAAAGTGGTAACTCAATATGGCCGCCTCGATGCATAGGCGTGCATAAATATTTTGCATAGGGTATATGTACACTTCGTATGTTCTCGAAAATCATTGAAAATAGGTTCTTAGTCCAATAATAATTAAAGAAATATCGTGAGTGCATTATTTTTTCAATCCTTTTGTTATTTTTAATATAGTAACATTTATTCTAACAGTATTAAAGAAAACATTTAAAAAACATGCCTAGAATATGTATGTTAAGCCACTGAACACATAATCAAACATATCAGATATATGACAAGTTATTCAAAAAACCTATTTTATAAATTATTATTGGTGAATATTGCCATAACTGACCTGCCTTAAAGTGGTACCTCCGTCTAAATAATACCTATTCCCCCACCAGTTTATTATATCTCCTGTTCTATTCTTTCCTCGTAGGTAGTATTAGAATAATTTAAGTAGAAAAGAATATGGAATAGACAAAATAAATGTCATCTCAGTCAAATGTCAATAACAGTAGATTTGATATAATCCAATCACATTGCATATTTTGATCACGTGATTTTAAGAATGCTCAGCGATTACCAAGCACTTTATTGTGCTTTGGATAGATGGCGCCACATGAGGATCAATATTTGGAGGTTATAGGAATCAGAAAAATCTCGTTATGTGACTGCCTTATATCGCGCAGCGATATTAGATACAGTTGGACTTGGTTCACTTTTTAGTGAGAGAGTAAGCCATCTATACTCCTTCTCTTTTATCTATGGTAAGCGATTTCATGATGATCTACAGTATTACACAGTTAACTACGAAAATGCACAGTGATGTCATTGGCGCTTAGCAATAATAGGGGAAAGGTGGGGCGAACTGAATGGACCTTTATATTTTACGCGGGAGAGAAACAGCAACGGTATTTCGGTATAAGAGAAAGTAGGACAATAGACGGCTTTGGTATAAAACTTTTAAACTTCGCGGCTGTCCTTACCACCAACAGTGACCAATAATACCAACATTTACTGCTACCTGATTTTTGTGTTGATAGCGTGTTTGTGGTTTATTCTTGTTGTTAAATTTGCGCGGTCAGCAGCGCACGCATCTGGTAGAAAGGTCACGCTGATGACGTAGTGGTGGGCGTTAAAATATAAAGGTATTAAATACTTATTAAGTAAATAAATAGAAATTAAAAATAATAATTTATAAACAAAAATTCTCTGTTGATTATACTACATTAAATGTTCAAATCGTCCTTCTATTTCTAAACAATACGCAATTCCATTATAAAAGTTACGCCGTACATTGGACAAGACTTCAGGGGTGATTGTTAACAAACTGTTTCTAATTTTTATACGCAATTCTTCTAAATTATTTGTACGTTGTTCTTCGTAGCCGTATATTTGTGACTTTATGTGACCCCACAGAAAAAAGTCATTTGGTGACAAATCAGGAGACCTGGCAGGCCAATGGATTGTGCCCCGTTTTGAAATAATTCGGTCTTCAAACGTATTTCTTAGATATTGCAGCACAATCCTGCTTGTATGGGTAGGACATCCGTCTTCTTGATACCAAATGTATTCCATTACAATGTTAGGTATTCCGCGTATAAAAGGGATAATACTGTGTTGCAGTAGATCTATGTATTTCTGTCCGTTCAACATCTCATCAATATAAAATGGGCCAATGATATCATTGCCTAATATCCCAACCCATACATTTACCTTTTGTGGGTATTGTGTGTGAGCAGTATACGCAATGTGTTTATTTGTTGTGGACCAATATCGTAGTATCGCTGGATTATGCCGGCCATGTAAGATAAACGTAGATTCATCCGTAAAGAGCATGTTCGAAATAAAACCTTCATTCAGTGCACATTTTTCAATTATGTCTAAACAAAACTGAATGCGATCATAATTGTCCTGTAGAAAAATTTCATTTATCTTCTGAACATGATAAGCGTGATATTTGTTTTTCCTTAAGGCTCTTCTCACAGTTTCACGTGATACATTCAGTTCTTGTCCTATTTGTGATGTCAGAGTATAATTGTTTTCCACGCTAGCACATATCATTACATTGAGATCCAGGTTATCATTATTTTGAGGTTTCACATGAAACGATGGCGAAACACAACCGAATTTTTCAAAATTAGTTTTGATGCGATGAATGGTATTCAAACAAGGAATAGGTCGATTTTCAAAAGTATCCCGAAAGAGAGCTATAATAGACATCAGTGAGTGGCCTTGAAAATACCATTTTACAATCTGAACCTTTTCATCAATTGTATACACCATATCCATAATTTTACTATAACAGACACTTGACAGATCACGAACAACTCACATATGGTAGAAAGCACCAAACAATCGACTTTCGTCATCAAAATCCATGATGTAACAGTTGTAGTATGTCAATGTTAGTATTGTGATCGACGAATAAAATTTACGATTTCTGAAGTTTACTTTGAGGTTATATTGACATCAAAATTTACCGAATTATCTGAATGTAAATTAAGGACTTTTTGTTAAAAATAAAGTATTCTGTGAGTATAATGAAATAAAACTACATCTTGAATACACCATTTCATTTAATAAAATAGTAAAAATAAAAAACAAAACTCTTCGTACTTTTATTCTGTGTAATTATTTCTTAATACTTAAACAATGGTTATATAATGTGTATATTTTAGGAAGCAAGCTCTTTTAATAATTCTTCATTATTTAAAATATCTTCTTAAACCTGACTTTAATTTATATTAATGTCGTACTTTACAATTAACTTGTATCAAAGTATGTTACAGCAACACAAATTAACTCGTCACTTATTCAAATTTGTAATAAATTATTACTAATAACACTCTTCAACTTAGAACATAACAAATCCAACAAAAAGAAAGTTACAAATGCTGCAGGCAAGTAATATAAGGTAGATATTTATTTTTATATTTAGTATTTTTTCTTAGAATCGATAACATTGAGTACAAAATTTAAATTAGTACACATTTTTAAAATCAGTATATCTAGCCAATTTATTGTCATATATTGTACATTTTCTGTTTATGTATTTATCTTACAAATTTAATTGGTAGTAACAATTATATAAATTAATACATCTTTGACTTGAAACTAAAATTCTAGTGAAAATATGCTCAAAATATTAACATATTCTTATACATTTACGTGACATATTATGAAATATGCCATTCTCTGTCATAAGTAAAGACGAGCACATAAAATAATAAAACTAATGGTAATATGTAACTTTTTTAGTATACCGGATAAAAATAAATAGTAATTTTATATGTTACACAAACAATATATCACATTATACTACATCATTAATAATTACATGTTATGGATAAATACTAAACTAACTCTAAACGTCAATAATTAGATTATTAACGTCTAAAATACACACACTCACTATTGTACAATAACTACATATGGCTAAAATATTTTACTTTTGTAAAAAAAAGACACCTTATGTCTTTTTTATTTCAAGTTATTAATTTTCAATTTTACAAATTAATTGTAGTAATATATAAAAAATTTATCAAAAAAGAATAATAGATTTTACATTCTTGTTTATTATCACTGTTTCTACTGTCTTTAGATTTTGAACATTTATAATAAATGGTATTACTTCTTCTCTGCCAAGCAACAATTCTCGGTCCCATCATTTTTTGATTTCACTGCTAGTGTATCTAAGAGTATTTGTCTAAATTTCAGGTATCCTCATTTCTGGGTCTGATTCCACATCTTAACTGCATTTTCCCTCAAAATCCTGCTCTCCCATGTCCTTATTATAATATATTTTGGATATTCCCCAAATATGCTCTATCGGGTTGAATATGTAGTAATATGATGATAGTTGATATATTATGGCTCTTAACCATTCTCTTATTTGACCTTTGTTTCAAGAATTATTAGGAGATTTATCATATAAATGCTATGATAACTTCTAGCGTACACAGCAGTTCATTTTCATACTAATTTAAGAAATTGTTTCTATCTATTTCGTGATGGTAATCAGGATTACAAGTATTTGAAAAAATACTAAAGAGGCACTGTTAATAAAATCATTACATGTACCTGCATAAATGACTATAAACCTAAAACCAAAGCAACATTTGTAGTACTCGACACGTGTCAATTTTAATGCAGAGTATTATCTTAGCCGTCAACTTTCATACACTCTTATAACTATCATCCTGCCATGATCTGGTTACAGTACCATTTTCAAAAATCCAAGTCTCATTCAAATAGACACATTCCAGTGAACTTTTAGATTGTAAATTATTCATATATTTTTATAGAAAATTAGTTCGAGGAAGAACAACATGTGTTTTTTCCTTAATCTTCTCTATGGACAGTCTTTCTTATATTTGAAACCAATATCTACTAGTACTCTACCAAAAGAATCAACAGAGCCATCAAAGATATGATGGTCCACTGGCAGTGATAATAACGAAGCCCATGTAAAGTGTTGTTCTAAAAAACACCATTAACATTATAATATTCTTTTTATTTTCAATGAGTTGTATAAGCAACATAGCGTTTTTACACATATCGTATTGCGCATTGTTGCTTTTATTGCAGGAGTAATCACATACAGTTTCCTGAAACGTTTTTTTAGGACTTCGGAGAGCATCATTTTGTTTATGTGTCTAAAAATACTACTCACAGATTCAATGGAAATATTTAAAGCTTGTGCAATCCTCTAAAATGATAATATTAATATTTATTTGATATCATTACAACAAATATGTATACATACCCCTCGCACACTTGTCAACGGTAATAGTTATTCAATTTACGTTTGTATGTAAGTAATCAAAGAGCTAATGAGCGCCTTTGACTGACTATTGAATGGCTTAAGCATCGTTAGTTTTAAAATGGACTTTGAAAATAATACTACAATACAATAAAAAACATAAAGAACAGCAACCAAAACCTATAATACTGTCAAACAATACTGTCAAATGACAGCAAGGAATTCAAAATTCAAAATCACTAGCGACGTGTAAACGATGTTTCATGTAAGCCAACATCCGATGTCAATATTTTTTTTAAACTGGCTAAAATAACGTCAGCATTATCATTTTTAATTAATATTAATAATTAAAATAATCCTGTAATTATTATTATATACATATAATGTATTCTATACCATTGAAATTCTAAATTTAGTAATATATAAAGTAATTATGTTCGTTGTTATGAAATTGGCAATGCAGACGTCATTATTTTTCCTTTATGACGGAAGTCGATTGATTGCTGCTTTCTAGTAATGACATATGTCAGTAAGATCAAGTAAGATATAGTTGCCTGGCCGTCAGATGTAATGTATCAATCCCCACTACATTCCCCTTTCAGTATATATTCGTAGTATGAATATGGCTAAAGACGAATACGAAATACGGTTTCCAAATCGGTAGCACTCATTTATCAACATATTCCGACGATTAGATCAGCGCCTTCATGAATCTAGTACGGTTGTCCTTAATTATTATGACGCAGGCAGACCTTTGGAATAAGATAGGTCACTGTCAGTTCGTTTCATTTTGGTGACACTAGTACATTTAAAAAGTATGGTTTACAATAAAATCAGTAACGAAAGATGTTTAATAATAGAAGCGTTTAACAAAGGTAAAACTTTGAAAAATTTAAGCACAACGTTTGTCCTTAAGGCGTGAAATAATTGAAGATTAATCGTGTTTAAGTTTGTTGTTTGCTAGAACATTTGTATTTATTACATAAATTTATTGTTATCTTAGCATATGTAAAAAAAAAGTGTTTCGTAACAAATCCATTTTCTTACGTATGTATTTAGGTAAACCGGACTTTCTTTTGATCATAGCGGACTTTTGAATAATAGAACTTTTATTTGGAAATTAGGAATGTCCTGTTGACAACCGAAGTTTTTATTGACGATATCGGAATTACTTATGAATACAGCGGAAAATCGAATGATTTGGACTGTGATAATATCTCATTGTTAATGGTGATCCTGGTAATTCGTGGGGATATTCAGTCTTGGGATATTGTAATTTATTACTATTATATCTACTATTTATATGTATATTGCATACCACGGGAAAATAAATAAATATCTTTTATTTCATATTATATTTTAAAAGTACTTTAATTTTACCTTAGAGTAAATAAGAGATAGAGACAGCAAAGTGATAGTTTGAAGACCAAAAAATTGAAGCCCGGTGGGGTGCTGAAGTTTTAATAATATTGCACACTTGATGGGTTATTGTATACATAAATTAATAAGATCTATTAAATTATATAAATTCCTTTTTTTCTTAATTAAACTTACCTTTTCATTAATAACGCTTTAGAAAAACGGTTTTTGATTTGATTTGACAAGAAATGCGTTACATATTCTAGTGGTTTAAAATTATTAAATATGTAATAATCTTTTTAACATGATGAAAACACTATTGTTAATTTCCAACACATAATTAATTATACATTATTCAACGAAAACATTTTATCAATATTTACAGAATACATAAATAGCAAATATAATAATTAGTAATGTGTATATGGTGTTATTTTTGCAGATAGTGCAAGCATCTTCAGCCGATGTAAATTATTACATTTATTACTGTTGTATGTAGATTCATATTTCTAAAAGTAATTGCTTGAATTTACCTAGGCAAGGTTTATCATAGTAACACCAATGATTTATATGTATAACTTCTTTATTGATATTATTCATGATATAAAATAATATGCAAAAGCTTCTCCGCAAATTTTTGAAGACCTCTTGATTAGAGGTTTGATATACTCTCCCTCTCTGGTACAAACAGTCTTAATTCAAAATTTTCGTATTTCTATAGCACATTCGCTAAGAAGCATAATACTTATATATTTATAATAGTAATCCTTAAAGCGCTTCATTTGGCTTATGTATTGTCTTTATCCATAGATACCTTCTAATAGCCTTTTTTTGAAAACCTAGAATCAACAAATTTGAATTAATTAACATTAATCAAAAGATGTATGTATCTGCTTGTGGTTATAACTTTTATCTGTATCCAATTGCTATGCACTCTTATTGATGCTTTGATTGGTACAATGTAAAGTGACACATCCAGCCATTTTAATCCATAATAGAAAATGAAACCCAAAAAGTTAATTCTTAGTTAAAATTAATACGGTTCTACAATTCTTATGTAATGCACTATTTCTAACTTCAATCTCATATAACATGTGTAACATGTCATATCAAATTTTCCTAAATTTTTAAGCTATGTGTTCCGGATTTTGGCGCGGTATTTGAATCACTCCTTTTTATTCTAAGACAGGGTAACCGTGTTTTTTATTCTCAATATTTACAGCTTGTTCCACGTATAATGTCGTTAACTGCATAATAAATTGTTTAAACAACACATGTGCAAACGGTATAGTAAGATTGTGGTATCGAGGTACATTTGCAATTATTGCAGGTTGATGTAGGGCCGAATTCATAGTCATGAAGGCTTCCTCATGCTCACCTCTTACTTATTACGTCAATTTCTCACTTTTTCGAATTCATAGCGCATCTCATCTACTCATCAAAAGCAACTCACATTATTGAGTCAGACATAAGCAAATATTAAGTCACAGTGATGGCTTCCTTGTTAACATCTCAGACGTTTTTAATGGTTAGTTTTTCTGATATTTCAAGTTTTGTTTTTGACATAGATGAGTTTTAGGGAATTTGTAGATTCTGGAGAAGATGATGTATACATAGGTACATGTACCGAGGTAATGAGACGTTTGCAGTAGTATTTAAGATTAAATAGATATAAGTAAATGCAGGAATAAAAAATACAGCAATAAGTACTGAATTATTACAATGGTAATGCTTTTTAAAACTATCTAAAATATATTGTTAAATTTGGTCTAACCTCGGACACCTGTGTTAAATCGACGTGGTTTACCTGTTCCCCAATTATAAAATTTCTGTTAATAAGTTGCCAAAAATTCTAACCTTATATTTTAAATAGGTTTTAATTACCAGAGCTTTGTTAATAACTTTCTTGTCCGTAAAATTTATTATTATAATTTGTATACTCTTTAATAGCCACCACCTTATTTTAGAATGTTGTGAGAGACAAATGTCATTTGTCTGAGATTTTGCAACGGACAAGTTATTGTTAATAACTATAAACATCAGAATAAGTCTATGCACGGCTTGTTACATCCGAAAGAATGCAATTTCTTTTTTTAGCTTGTAAATTTTGTGTACATCAGGAATTAATATGTAAATAAAAATATTGCGTTATTGCTTTTCTCTAAACATTATATATTCAAGGATAGGAATATGACTAATATTAATAAAGCTCGTTTTTCGACTTGAGATAGCCGCAGGAAACAACAGGATCACCATCACCCACACTTTGGCAATTAACTAAAAACAGTTAACATTTATGTAATTTACCCAGCACATAACACGGCGTTTTCAAAACGCGAGATTAAGTGTATAGAAAATAGCAAGGTGGTAGGGACCCGTACGCGAGGTTGCATTGGAAGTAGACCTCCGCGTACGCAGGCAACTACTTTTGCATACCTACTAATACTTAGGTAACGATCAGAGACCTCCGCGCTTTCTAATTAATTGTTTTAGTGACGCATCAGAGTGCCGCAACTCATTAGTTCCAGTTACCGCACCAATCACGTTATTCGAACCTGCAATGAAGAACCGCTTAGTAAATTATTTCCAAACAAAGAATCTCTTTGTGCCATCGCACAGATAAATCGACGGTGACGGCTGTAGTAGACATGGTGGACCAGATTGCAGATGGCTTAAATTGTAGTGAGGAAGTGATTTTTTCGACCTGCGACCTGAGCAAGGCGTTCGAAATCTTATCTGTGAACACTCTCCTGGAAAAATTATTCTGATACGGAGCAATTTATAGAGTCCTACTTGTACAACAGGGAACAGGTGTTCATGTGGAGTGGAACTGTATTGGAAGTACGAACAATAAAGGGAAGAGAAGTAAATATTGGGGCGGAAAAAGTTAATCAATTTGCAGACGATACTTCGATTCTGATATCAGCAAAGATCACGGATGAGGTATGGGTGAAAACAGAAAACGCCATGGGAGAAGCGTAAGAATGGTTGCAGCAATAGTTTCAAAATCAACAAAAGTAAAACTAATCACCTGCAAATATCGACCAAATCAAACACTTGTACACAAACAGTTAGGTTCCTGGGAATAGAAATGAATAACAATCTTTAATCGGTTTCCCATGTGTAGGTGTTGCCCAATAGATTAGCAGCCATATACCTCATAAGAAGAACCAAGAAAGTGTCGAATTACCATGCAACGAGAACCGTATGTTATGCTTACTTCCACTCCAGAGCTTCGTATGGAATAATAGTGTGGGGTTTGTCTGGGGCGGCCTTGAGGATGCTCTTGCAGCAGAAGGAGGTCGTAAAAGCTCTAACCGGGGCTAGATACAGAGACAGCTGTAATACTTTTTTAAACAGCACCAAATATTATCGTTACCCTCGACATACATACTCTTCTCTTATCTTTACGTCTATGGATCCCAAAACAAATACCAGTGGCAATCTGATATCCATCCTTAAACTACAAGACATTAGAATAACATGGTGCTACTAACGCAGAACCTGGAGAGGGCCAAAACAGGAGTTACTTACCAGGTAATCAGGTTTTACATCCACCTTTCGGAGTCCATAAGAAGCCTCGACGATCGAAACTTTTATAAGTTTATTTAAAAAAAATGGGTGTGCTTAAGACCACACGGCAGAAGTGAAAACTTCATCAAGGCGAGGTTAATAATACGAAATACAACTTCTTTTTTGTTCTATATTCATTTACATTTACATTTTCTATTTTCCATTTTCGTTCTATATTATATTTTAAAAATATATATTTATTATTTTTGTGTATACATTATTCTAGTACATTTCGCTCGGTCTGATCAAGTTTTCACTTCAAAAATTTATACGTACGCATGTATATACACAAATATTATAATTCTCATACGAGTACCCGCGCTGGTCTAATGGTAACGTGCCGGCCTTACACCCAGGCGGCTCGGGATCGCATCTGCACGCGGACAAGAATTTTTCAGAAAATAAAAATACAATCTTTCGCATATTTATTCTAAATTTCAATTTAATTGAAATTAAATACCACTAGTTAGTGTTATAATACAAAGCCGAGAGCGACTCGAGCCGACTTAGGCGAACGAGCGTTACATTCCGAGCGTGACGGCTTAGTTTCTTTCAGTGCCCAACAATCAATGCATCAACGCGCCCATAGAAGTTTTCACTTCAAAAATTCTTATGAGAGAGGCTCTCTACTCCTCAGAAGAATTTTTACGTTTTAGTTTTAATTCATAACCTTCAGTTGTTTCGTGTTTACTGAATATTAGGTACATTTTATTATATTACTATACCTTTATATTCGTTTTATTTACTGTATTTATTGACAATTTTAATTGTTTTTTAATTGGAAATAAATTTGATTTGAATTGAATTGAATTAATAATGCAAACAGAAGCTTTGCCTTGGACACTATTAAGATACAATTACAAGCTCAAGGTACCTCTGCAGTTTTTACTTATTTCAGTATATTAAATCAAGATTGATTTTACTTTTCTACATAATTCAGTTATCACAACATAAATCTTTCAAATAATGTTTACTTTCAAACATAACCATAAGTAAACACTTTGTCAAAGCATGGAATTTTACATCGACACTAGAATGAGTACTTCATAATTTAACATAAGTAGCTTACTCTGTAAATTAAACTACACATCGTTGGATCTTTTCCACGTGATAATAACTAATTTATATCTTTATAGCAACTTTACAAAACAAATGTCTTACTCAACATACACATTATACTACACATATGTACTACGTTTCCTCTCGGTTTTCTTTTATTTCTTCGGGCGTTAGATCCCATTGTGCTCTCTCTACTTGTGCTGCAAACAGGTAATGAGTACCGGTGACGAGAGACAAAGTGAAGGCAACCCAACTGTCGATCTCCCAAGATCTCAAAAGTATTTGCAAGGTAGACATTCTGACGATAATAGTCACAAAGAAAACTGTGAAATCTCCAAAACATATAATGATTCCTTGCAATATGCCTGCTAAATGGTAACTAATGTCCAGGTGATTAACACCGAACGATGAGAAATATGGTCCAATGAATACTACAGCCAAGGCAAAGAATGTTACTGCTAGATATGTGCTATCTCTGAAGTAGTAAAGGCAACAAATAAAGACGCTTGGAACGACGGTGGCTGAAAAAGAGGGGATAGTTAATTCTTTGAAAAAATACAGATCATAAAGCATGGTAGGAATTACTCATTGTGTTATTATACATACCGCATGTGTCAATTTTTGATACAATACGTGGCAACGTTGTGCAGGGGGTAGGGACTTTCCTTTCCAATGCCAGCGCGATCGATACATGCTCGAAAATACAAGTTAGCAGTAACTATTGTACCACGGACTTAGGTGTTTGTAATGCGTTCAGAAATAATATTGACGAGATGCAAGGATTTGTTTTTCTTTTTTCTTTCAGTAAATGCAGAGAATTATTAAGCTGCGTTCAGGCTGCATGACGCAAACAAAAGCGTAATTCTAATAAAATGAAAAAATAACCATAATAAAATAAAAAAAAAACCATAATAAAATAAAAAAATAACCCTAATAAAGTAAATAAAAAAAGATTCTGAAAATAATAATAAACTAGACAAGGGGCTCAAAAATTCCTCCCTGCACAGCAAGGCATTGCCCTAGGCGGTCGTATAAATTTACTCTTATGTTTTCTAACATGTGAGCAGTTACTGAATTAGCAGCCTCAATTATTTTTTCTCTCAAGGCAACTATGTTTTCTGCCTTACCAGCTTCATGAGTATAAACAATAATTTTACATATCCCCCCAAAAAAAAAAAAAAATTTGGAGAGAGATTAGGAGATCGCTGAGACCATTTCATGTTTCCCTTTTCAGTTATAAGACGGCTTTTATTGCAGACCGCAACGTGTTCGCAGCTAAACATTGAATGTAAGATCTGGTGGGGAGTAGTGGGAAGATCGGAGAAAATCGTTGTGATGTCGGTTGTTGTCGGCACTGGTACCACGTTGCCACGTATTAGATGCATACGTATAGATCGCACGTAAACATTGAATCCCTATACCTAATGATATTTGACACATGCGGTATAGTGTGAGTGCAGAGTAAGGAATAAAATTCGTTAAATTTTTATTCCTAGTTTTTGTCAATTTTTCTCAGACAGGTCAATTTTTATTTATAAATCTCCATCTCTTTTCACAAATTTTACCCGTGCAGGGGCGCACCATCCTTCAAGTACTATAACGGGTGATAAATCGGGATTGACTGTATTTTGATGTAATTGAGATAATGCTCTCTTGAACTCATTTCTCAAAAAAAATCGTCAACTTGTATTAGTCGATTTTCAACTGTTTCCATGATAAAGTGATTTTTCCTAAAAATTGTACAAGCATTGCAAAATTGCAAAGAATTATAATCAATTCTGAAAGACTGATTATGGACTGAATTAGTGGATATATTATTTCACTACATGCCATTCCCAAAAGTTATAAATTATATAAAAAAATATATTTGGAACTGAAAAGTACTCAAAATCTACTATTTAGGAATACCTACTCACTTGGGTCTAGTATTGCAGAAGTTATAGAATATTATATCTGAATAAAATCTAACACCACTTATTAATTTAAAATTATGTATTGCCATGCCTTTCTATTACACATAACCTACGTTAAAACAACAAATACGTAATTTTTATTAAAATTTTAAAATACATTAACAGTCGAGCTTGAAAATTCGTGAATTAGTAAAGTAAAGTAATTAGCAGCACATTGAAAATATCGCAGTTGGAGTACATCAACAAATTGATAAAACCACAAATTTACATTTATCACTTTAGGAGGAGAAAACCGTCATTACAAATACAAGAATTTACTTTACGGCAAAAGTTACCTATTTAAATTTGGAGTTAATAAATACGATCTATGTTTTACTTATACGACGTGTTCCAAAAATCTAGGAACACGTGGACGATACGTTATTATGTGAGGACCAAAATTACGAGAAAATATGGAAACAATTCCATCGCTGTTAATTTCAAAGAAATTAATATTCAAAGTCAACACTTTAGATGTCGTTTGTCTAAATTACTGTAAAACATTTTAAAGATTGGTTTTGATGGAATAACAATTTTAAACAACTATAACGAGATTCCTAATTAATCACTCTTCTAATTATACCATTTCTAGAAAATCATTTTACGCTTCAGGTGTTATAGCCTTTTTCAATTGATTAATTAATGCAAATCACAGCCTGTATATAATAACAGTTATCATAAATTTAAAATTTAAAACTTAACATTAACATGTACGAGGTAGGCGCCATAAATTCTCGGCCTGACAGACTTCTACAGGTTCAAACTCCGTTACGTCAAGCATACACATACGCGAGGTGTACACTATAAATATGACGGTTCGAAGCCTAGTAGTTTTTAGTAACTAGCCACGTGAGACCAACGTGATTAGCGCACGAAAATGTCTGAAGTAACGAAAATTGAGTACCGCGCTGTCATTAAATTTTTTGCAAAAGAAGGGCATACAACTTATCACATTAAACAACGTTTAGACGGCGTTTGTGGTGATTCATCTCCTTCGTATTCAACTGTAAAAAAGTGGGAAAAATGATTCCGTTTGGGATAAGAATCCCTGGAAAATGCTGATCGGTCGGGTCGACCAATTGAAGTGATAACTCCTCAACAAATTTCAATTATTAACATTTAGTGCTAGAATATCGTCGTTTAAAAGTGAATGAATTAGCAGTGATAACAAACATTTCCGAAACAAGTGTTCGCCGAATTCTCCATGACCATTTGGGTATGAATAAAATTAGTGCTAGATGGGTACCGCGACTTCTTTTTGCTCTCCAGCGTGAACGTCGAGTAAAATGTGCTCAGTCGTTTTCAATCACGCGTGGAAAAACCGATTTTGGAGTCTATTGTCACATGGGATGAAACAATGGTTCTGTTTTACGATCCTCTATCGCAAATGTACAGATGTCTGTGTTCGTACCGTAAAATAGGGTTTATTCAGATGTAATATTTTATTACTTTTGTATAAATATACTTGGCCATTTTTTTATTTAGAATCGTTATCTTTAACGAATACTAGTACGTTATTCTAAAAAACATGAAAGGACGAAATAAACATTTAATTCACTTATTTAAATGACATTATCGCAATTTTTCAAAAGTTGTACAATCTTTGACGAAAAATTGCCATATCTCAAAAACAGTAAAAAAATGACTAATATAAATTGTGGTCAGTTTAATCAACAATCCTACCTAATACGTAAAAAACTAAATAGCATCCATTAGAAAAAACTAAAGTTTTTGTGGCGTCGTTGTAACCGAACACTCTGTATACATGAAAATAATTTTAAATTGCTAAGATTACAATTTTTATTTTAAAAGAATTACTCTACATAATATTACTATTAACTTGATAATAAATTTTGTTAAACATATAATACGTAATACGTAATACGTGTATTTTTATATATCATTTTATAGAAGAACTCTAAAATGTTGGATACATTTTATTTTTTGTAGAATTTTAACTTTATTTGTATTATAGTAACCTATTATAAAATAAATGCTTGTTTACTAACGATTAAGGAGAGCAACATGAATATTAATTAGTAATGAACATTGTTTGGACCATACATAATTAATTGATTACTCGTTTACGAATCAAAACGTCGATTCATTGAATATACTTTGCATAAATAATTATTGTGAAGTAGGTTGTTTCAACGCACAAGCGTAAAAATAATATCAATAGTAACTGGTTCTGATGCCTATTTGTATACAAGGTGGGCAAAAAGTATCGATATAGCTAATTATTTTGAAACGGTTTATTGGAACTCGATGAAATTTGGCAAACGGATTTAGACTCCATCATGTGGGATTTTCTTCAGTTTTACAGTCATTTGTTTTTGAGATACAAGACTAATTTGGTGTTTTTTAAATAGCGCGGGGGTCAAATGTAATATTGTAGAAAAGAGTGTTATTTTTTCTATGCAGTGAAGTAACACATGCCTGCTCTAATTTGCATAAAAACAAAACCATTTTTTTAACGAATTCAATTTTGAATGGGAACTAAGTTGGCTTTTGAAATGATGTTTTTAATTTGTTGT
Source organism: Amphimallon solstitiale (assembly GCA_963170755.1). NCBI lineage: Eukaryota > Metazoa > Arthropoda > Insecta > Coleoptera > Scarabaeidae > Amphimallon > Amphimallon solstitiale. The sequence continues at coordinate 58,692,589 of OY720683.1, read as the reverse complement.
CAGCTGTTTGACAACCCCACTTCAACCAAACATAATAAAAATAACGCATTTTATTAAAATGTATTCATACATTTTAAGAACAGTGAAAATTGTTTTTAAATTTTATATGCTCAAAATACTATCCTTTAACTTCTTGACAATAATGAATGCGTTAAACAAAATTCTGCAAGGGATCAATCAAAGTATGAGGAGAAATCTTGGCAATCTCATTTGCTGTACGTTTTTTTAATTTAATGGTCTGTTTAATTAAACTCAATTTTTGAAACAGTAATAAATCAAATGGAGTCAAATTAGGTGACCTGGTTGGCCATTCAATTGTTGCTCTCCGTCCTATCCATCTATCAGGGAACGATTGGTTTAAAGTTTATATATTGGCGTACTACACGAACAAACTGGGGTGGTGCGAACCGGGGAGCAGTATGTTGTTGTTGAAGTTGTAAGTATTCTTCAGAAGTTATATTACCATTAATGAAAAAAGACCAGTAATATTCCGACCAATGATTCCACACCAAATATAATTTTTTTTGGGGATACTGCGTATGAACTTGCTCCATCCAGTGCGGATTTCTGCTAGACCAATACTTACAGTTATGGCAGTGAGAATTCCCATTTAAACAAAAAGTTTATTCATCAGAGATGTGAACGCGATTGATGAAGCTATCATCTTGATTTTGCGAAATAATGATGTACAAAATATCTTCATTGTCTCGCAAAATTCGTTTCTGCAGTCAAAATCATCTTAACTCAGTTCTTGTAACAGTTGGATTTTGGAGGAACGATATTTTTCGCGTTTCATTATGTTGTGTGTAGATATTCTACTCATATTATGATTTAGAGGCAACTGGTGTAGAGAAGTGTTTGGATTTTCTTCCATCTCTAATATGACATTCAAAGAATTTTGTCGTTTGTAACAGCTTTCGGTGGCCCGGATTTTACACTATTTTTGGTGCTTCCAGTTTCATTAAATCTTCTTAAAATTTGTGAAACCGTTGTTCTGGAAATTGACTGCAGATTCGGATGTATTTCATTAAAAGAATTACGACTTCAGCACAACTTCGTGCTCTATTCCCATATTCAATCATCATCAGGATTTCTACCCCCGTTCCATTTCACTATTCTATTTTTCAACTAAATATTTCATATAAGCTTAATTTTTGTATAATATGCAAATGACAGAAAGCTGATGGCAGTATTTTCAAAGCTAACTCAGTTTTACTTTTCTTCAGAATTGAATTCGTAAACGAAAATGAAAAGTGTGAACACATGGATGTTAAAACTAACATCAAGCAGTAAATAATAACTGTGACTTACATATATACCTTTATACGTAAAACGTATATGCATATATGCGTGTGTTTGAGATACACACATACATTAAGTGCTATTGTCGACAATCGAACGCACAGACACCGGTGTTTCGACCTATGAGGTCTCATCGGTGTGCGTGGAGATTCTCGACAATAGCTTCAAGACTTAAATCGCTGCTTATGTCATTTTAGCGTGTTAAATGCAGTGAGAGTATCACAGCGACATCTAACACCCAAAAGATGACACAGAACAAAGCGATGGCTTCTGACGGCATGTTCTGCTATACAGAGGCCTGTATGTTAATAGTGTATCTCATGTAATAGAGCCTTAGGTGGCGTCACCGATCAAAACGAAAATAAAAAGTGTGAGTTCTGTGTCATCTTTTGGGTGTTAGATGTCGCTGTGATACTCTCACTGCATTTAACACGCTAAAATGACATAAGCAGCGATTTAAGTCTTGAAGCTATTGTCGAGAATCTCCACGCATACTGATGAGACCTCATAGGTCGAAACACCGGTGTCGGTGCGTTCGATTGTCGACAATAGCACTTAATGTATGTGTGTATCTCAAACACATGCATACCTATATGCATATACGTTTTACGTATAGAGGTATATATGTAAGTCACAGTAATGAATTCGTAAAAAAAATTATTGTTACATCACTGAATTGAGAAAAGAACACTGTTTTCAAAAAATTTACATTTGACCCTCGTATTACAACACATCAATTTAGCATTGTATCTCTAAAACAAATGATGGTGTAAAACTGAAGAGAATCTCAAAAGATGGAGTATACACAGTGTGCCAAATTTCAGCGAGTTTCAATAAACCGTTTTCAAAATATTTAGCCTGTAGCCATACTTTTTCTCCACACTGTATATTATTTTTATGTAATTTTTGGCATAGTTTTTACATTTACAGAGGACTGGTTTGTTGAAAGTTTATAGAAGCCCTTTGGTGTTTCTATAGATTATAGTCGTCGTTCAACAAAGTAAAAAACGTAATAATATCTTCATGTACTAAATCTCCTCCTACTAACTTATCCTTGCGTGAGTATTCTAACAAAAGGAGTACAGTTAATGAGAAATAGCATCACTTACACGTAAACATAAATATCCTTCTGCACCATTTCAAGTTCCATCCCCATTTACTCACACCACAATCAGTAATAATTCCGCTGAGTATACTGGTTAACCACGCAGCGAAAAACGACACAGTCGCCAGTGTACTCATGGTTCCCAAAGATAATCCCGGGCTGCCTTGTAAGTAATATGGTATGCCCCCGGTAATCAAGTGCAAGGTGAAATTTTGACCTACATGACCGATAACCAATGTCCAAATAGCGTAGTCTTTCATAATTTTTTTCGATGGTATGGAAAAGTTAGATTTTTGAGGCACTTCCTCCTTCAGAAACTCTTTTTCCTCTGCTCTGATATACGGATGCTTTTCCGGGTAACTGTATATAACAATAATATAAAGAGCACACCACAGAACGCCTAGGCTACCCCAAAAGTACAATGGAATTGGCCAGTTTTTAATCTTGACTCTCAAATTATTAGAGATTATACGTTTGGTCATCATGGCTAAAGGAAAAATTCCAAAAACAAAACCTCCAACCGTGCTTCTCTCGCTGGAAGGTACCCAATGTGCTAGCAGTGAGCTTATGGACGTGTGCACGACGCTCTAAATGTTTTGAAATCAAAGATTTTAGCCTTTTTGAAATAAAATTATTAGTGAATTGACTTACTTGAGCAAATCCAAGTAATATTCTAGATGAAAATACTAGAATATAGGCAAACTTATCTAGTATTACGGGCATTAACAGTGTTAAAAAACTAGAGCATAAAGCGCCTGTAAAATACACCCATTTAGCACCAAAATAATCGGCCAAGTATCCAGTTGTTATTTGTCCTCCAATATATCCAATCAAAAACGCAAACATTACTAAGTATAGTATTACGTCAGACCATTCTATATCCTAAAAAGGGTTGAAAACATTTAATATAAAGCAAAACACAAAAATAATAATGATGGATCCTCTTTATTCTTTACAAAAATTTTTTTTAATTTACTCTAAGGGACTAGTTTCGACATTATGTCATCATCAACCTAGAATCTAAACAAAAATTAATCGTTACAAAATTTACCACGAATAAGTATGTATAAAAATATCAAATGCAAAATTACACGTGTATGATACTCACAGTCAAATGTTTTTCAAAGTATCTCTTATCATAAGTTAATGTATGCAGATACAACTATGGGTTTAATAGGATCTTTCGAAAATATTTGATAGGTGGTTTTCATATTAAATTAAGATGATGATAGATAAAAATTTTTAGATCAAATTACACGTAAAATATTAAAAAACACAAGTCACGTGACATGGTGGACAAATGCAGTGCACAATATAACATGAAGCAAATAAAATACCATACAAGGTCATGCAAGTTATTGATAAAACATAATAATAAATAAGTCACTATCAAATAACAACAAACTAGAAATCATATAAGTCAGCTTAAAAATGTAAAAGACGGCAATTTAGGCAACCAAAGATGCAGGACAAATATTGGTGTTATTATATAGTTTCTAAAAATGAAAAAAGTGGTTTGTCATGTGTATATACTTGATCATTTAATAAATTGTAACGATGTTTGTGTCTTTCAATCTCTAAAGTTTCTAACAAGTTAAGTTTTAAGCCTTTAGATTGTCTATGTAAAATTGAAATATTTTGAAAGTCAATATTATGTCCAGTTTCAAGTCGATGTTTGAAAACATTTGAAGTTAATTGATTTTTGTGTTCATACAATCTGTTACACAATTGTCGTCCAGTTTGACCTATATAAATAGAGTTACACTGAACATTTAATATAGTTTTTGCCACATTTCTAAAACAGTCACTGAAAAAATATGTGTTATTACTAGCCTAACACCCAATAGACAGTATTAGGGCACCTAACTTTTTGAACAACATTTCCTTCATACTGAATTGAACAGTCTTCGAAGTGGATGGCTGCACGTCGATACTCTGCTCAGTTTTTGATCTTAATGGTCAGTGTGGATGAAATTGAGAAGGTTGACTAATTTGTATTGGATAATTATTTTTTTTAGCTGTTTGTTAACATTTTGAATAAATCTTTTTTTTTAGTATTGCAATATTATTAAATTGTTAATTTCGTAAATTCAATACGTAATAAACTTGCACAAAGAACAACAAAAGAACGAATCACTTCTTCTTATTTAGAAATATATCTTAATATATTGTAATGAAACAAGCCCACAGAGAAGCAGACATCCGGGCGACGACAAAAGAAAGGCAAATATTCGGCGCGACTGGTAAACAAGTCGTAAAGCAATAAATCATCCATTTTATATGTACTGTGAAGAGACAGAATGTCTGCGTATGTTCTACAAACATCGAGAAGAACACTAGCGTTTTTCTGGTGTGTTCTAGATGTTTCGTATATATACGCATACGAAACATCTAGAACACACCAGAAAAACGCTAGTGTTCTTCTCGATGTTTGTAGAACATACGCAGACATTCTGTCTCTTCACAGTACATATAAAATGGATGATTTATTGCTTTACGACTTGTTTACCAGTCGCGCCGAATATTTGCCTTTCTTTTGTCGTCGCCCGGATGTCTGCTTCTCTGTGGGCTTGTTTCATTACAATATATTAAGATATATTTCTAAATCAGTTGAACCGATGGATGAGTCAATTCTCAATAAGAAGTAGTCGTTGCGCGGAACAGACCAAAGTAAAAATAAATATAAGAAATAAATAAATAGTTACTTGAGTGGTAGTCGAAGAGTAAACATAAATATAAGTAGTACAAAATAAATATAGTGGTGCGGTGTTATATGAATATACGGACATAAATATTAGTAATAGAAATAAATACCTGTGTTAATTTATTTGTAATAAGTTTAAGTGTGATACTTTAGTTTTACATTTTTATATTGTAATTAATTTTACGTGTGTGAATATACAGACTGTTTTAAATAAATAAATTGCACGAATTGTTTATTGCGAACCCGAAAACGCAACAATATTTATTCTGTGTACTATGTATGTTACGGTAAATGTGATAAATTATCAACTCTTAATGGGTAATGTAATAAATGCGGATTACTTTGTGGAGTAACAAGGTCTTAATTTCAATTAGTAAACACTTAAAATTTCGTTGTTAAGAATTAATGGCTATTAAAATTTACAATAATATTTCAGTTTAAAAAATTAAAAGAAAATTGTGTTTTTGTACTTTACTTTCATTAGATATCTTAAAACAGATGATTAGAAAACACCATAAGTTATATAATATATGACGAAAATAAAGCCTGGATTGTTATTTCAGTAAATAGTTTATTTTTATCTATACAAAACAGAACTTTGAATTAAATAATAACTAGTATTTCTAGACAACTTGTCAAATGAAAGACCTGAAAAAAGAAAGCAATTTTATTATTAGAAATTACACAAAATAGTTCCATGTTAAAAACAAACTGAACCCATATCCTAGAAAAAAAGCATTTACTTACATTTACTTTTAAGTGTACTTATTTAGATACATTAGAATGACATTTACTATTACAAAGTTTGTCAGATTTTTTTACGTTTGCACTGTCCTCGCAAACAAATCGTTAATATCCCTGACCTTCAGAAAGAGATGATTTTCTAACACATTCTGGAAGTGATATTGCTAGATCTGGAAAATTTTCAACCAAATAAATTTTTCTGAACTGATTTCTGGTATACCATTGTGAAAGTTTTACTTGTTTTGTTCCTAACAAGTAAACTCATCATTTTGAACTTCTAATATTACCGCTAATAAATTTCGTGGATCACATCTGGTATTTGTAGTTTCACTGTGTCCCCAACTTTATTAGAAGAAAATTTGAGATTTGAGATTTTCAATATCTTTTTTGCGTGTGATTCTAAACTTTTTTTTTGCACTCATTCTATGTTTTCTTACTTATTCTTGCCTTAATAAAATATCCGTATGGGTAAAATCGACCGCTGCTTCATCTTCTTTCTGAATCAAAAAATTAACTGCTGGTGGAGAGCCATTTAGCAATGGATCATTATTTTTCTCGTTAGAATCATCTTCTATTTCGCTGTTTGTCTCATCAGAAGCGTTATTAACTGTCCCGATTAAAGCCTTCAGGCTTTAATCGAGACAGTTAGAACCGAAGAAGAGCTTCAGCTCTTCTTCGGTTCTAAAATGTTTGATAAGTAATTCGGGAAAGAAGACGTTTTCAAACCTGCTTTTACAAGCAACCCAAACATTGCTTCATAAGGAGCGCTTTTGATTGTATTCATGAAATGCTCTGTTTTTCATAAGTTTTACAAAGCGTTACCCTTCGGGCCATTTACTACTTCTATTGCAATACAGCGTCATTGTTGACATTTTGGGCTCCTTTGTCCACTGGTTGAGGAATGCACTCACATTGTAACGGTAAACAGCAATTCCAGTCGGTCTGAAGTGGACTATGTAGTAACAAATTGTCCCTCAGACAAACTTCGACCCTGGAATTTCGGATCACATTGCGCAGGTCCTCAATAAATTTAATTGCTCCGAAAAAAAATAATCATGAATATCAGTCATATTCGTATAGAGTATATAATAATAAGACGATAAATGAATTTAGATGTTTATTTAATAATAATGCCACAACAGTAACGACTGCATTGACTGATGTGGATGATCTCTTTGGTCAATTTTCAGTCGTATTTTGACGCGACAATCAGAAAAAAGAACAAACGTATGGTAAAGAGTATAGATGTTCTTAACGAAAGAACTGTGTTTTCTCCCGAACTGTATGCTGGAATGGCTCAATTAAAGCACCTGCATTGGTTGATTTAAGTCGACGTTACTGAAGAGTAACGTCGACTTAAATCAAAATTATAAAAACAAAAAGAAAGAGATAAACATTCTAATCAGGTATGAGAAACAACAATCTATTATCACAAAGTAAATTGTGCCACAAACAAAACTAAACCATTATGGAATGTGACCAATAAGATAAGAGGTAAATCTAAAGAAACCACATCCATACAAATATTGCACAACGGTGGTATAGTGACCCGCGAGACTTTGGTAACCTCTTTGCCGAGTATTTTTCTAAAACTGTTGAAGCCAAAATTCAAAATCATTTTGGTGGGATTATATCAGATTCATACACAAATGGGAATTATATTAATCAAAACTTCTACTTCCAATTGGTAACATCACTACAGCAAGTAATTCAAAGTCTAACTATTAAGAAATCGACAGGACTAGACGAAATACCGATCAGTTTAATCAGGGCATGTTCGCGTAAGCTCTCTCCGTCAACAGCAGAAATAATTAATAGGTCTGTCTCAACGGCCAAGTATCCATCGGTTCTCAAGTGTGCAGCTGTTGTACCAATTTTTAAATCCGGTGATCCAACGGCACTCGAGAATTATCTTCTCCAAGATTATTGAAAAGACTGTCTCTGGCAGGATCGAGTCGTTCTTTGATGGGTTTCAGATCCTGACAGGTAGCCAGTACGGTTTCAGACCCGGTTTGTCCTGTGAGGTAGGAGTGACGGAACTTGTGCAATGCAGCTACGACTGCCTGGACTGTGGTGAGTTCGTTGCAGTTTTGCCGTTTGATCTCTCGCGGGCTTTTGATTCCGTAAGAAGCAACTTTGAATCAAATAAAATATACGTAATGGTTTTGCGGGACTCAATTAACCGGTGGATATGCTCATTCCTGGAAAACAGAAGAATTATGGTTAAGATTCGGGAGGACAAGTCTGATGAACTCGGGATGGACTTGGGAACACCATAGGGAAGTGTTCTCGGCGCACTAATTTTTTAACTTATAGTAACGATTTGCCGAAACATATCTCCTGTGATAGAGTGTTTATGTACGCAGATGATACCTGTATTGTTTTGTCAGATAGGGATCCCAACATTTTAAAAGTGTGTGTCTGATATCGCTTGTCACTTCGCTAGTGACAAGTAGATTTTCGATAAAAATGTCTATGTACACAGTTGCAGAACGAGTGGAAATTGTTGACAACTTTTCTGCAGCATATTTCGACAGTGCCTCGAATTTACAATGAATTCCAGAACACAGGCTGAGTAAATTGTGACCACAGGAAACGTACTAGAAATTCATCGGCTGTTACAGAAGAAACCAAAATGAATACTTGTTTGATGGTTGAAAACGAGGGCTTTACAAGCTTTAGTATACTTGCCGATCAATTCAAAATTTCAAGAAGCAGTTACCATAAAGCGTTGAAGACCGAAGAGTACATATCTTATAAGATTTCCTAATTGTTACCAACCGACTTCTTCCCAAGAATGGAGTTTTGTCAATTTAAATGGACAAAATAGATAATGATCCAAATCCGTTAACAAGAAATTTATTTACTGTTATACGCGGAACATAGGAATTTGCGTGGTAAAAGTTTTACCCCATGTTAACTTTTGTTGCGGTATAAATAATAAAAATAAATGTAATTTTGCACATTGTGGGATAATTTATTAAATTAGTAAATATATAAATAATTTAAAGAAATTGTTCATAATGTTTGCCTTCAGCGTTGCACATTATCCTAACCGATCGTAAAAATTTCTACGAATGTTTTGCAATTCTCGCGCTGTAATGGAAGCGTCTGTGATTCTTGCTCTTAGTTCTTGCTAATTTTCAGGTTTCTCTCGAACATTGTCGTAGACTTTACTTGATACATGACCCCACAAAAAAAATCGAATGGGGTGAGCCTGGGCTTCTGGCAGGCCATCTAAATGGTCCATATCGCCCAATCTAAATATTGGGGAAACTTTGATTCAAGAATTCCGTGATTGTGGTAGCACTATAAACTGGTGCTTCGTCTTGCTGGAATATTATTTCCTCATTACGTCGCAACTCATCCAGACGGGGACCTACTTCGATCTGAAGTAGATCTAAATATTTCCGTTGATTTAAATTCCCGTCTATAAAAAAACGGCCACTACATGTTATTCCCCACTATTCCCACCCAAACATTAACTTTCTGAAGCTACTGCCTGTTAGCCTCTCGAATCTTATAAGGATTTTGTCGTGCCCAAATTCTATGGTTTTGCTTGTATACCGTCCCATCCATAGCATATGTACATCATCCAAAATTGGCAAAATTCCATTCTTGGGAAAAAATCTATTGGTAACAATTTGTGAACATTTTTAATCTTATAAGATTTGTACTTTTCGGTTTTCAACGCATATTTAAGCTTGTGGAGCCCTCGTTTTCAACCATCAAACAAATGTTCATTTTGGCCTCTTCTGTATCTGCAGATGGGTTTCTAATACGTTTCCTACGGTTACAATTTACGCAGACTGTGCTCTAAAATTTACTGTAAATTCGAAACACTCTCGAAATACTTAAAACTGGCCGATCAGGATATGCTGCAGCAAAGATGTCAATAATATCTCTGACAGATATTCCTTGAATACATATGGAATATATGCCGTGACAATTTCCACTCGTTCTGCAACTATGTACAGTTCTGTGCAATAAATTGGCGTACACTTAATATACGCTTATGTAAATATGACTTGTTTGAATACCTGTCATGTATGACAAATTGAATTGACGCTATAATTCCATTTGTCAACTTAACTTAAGCCATTTTCACAATGGCAAAATAATGTCAAAATTAGCAATAAGACGTGTACGCCAATTTATTGCACAAAACTGTACATAGACATTTCTTTCGTAAACTTACTTGTCACTAGCGAAGTGACAAACGATGTCATCTAGCATAAAATGTTTAAATGTTTACGCTACGTTGATTGTGTCACTCAATTTTGTGCAAATAAATTTCAACTGAAAACGAAAAAATAATTAAAAAGAATAACTTCATGTCATTAAAACAATGTCAAATTGGTAGAAAAATGTTTGATTTATTAAATGAAACGCAAATTTCAGATTTGATCCGCAACAAAAGTTAACATGGGGTAAAATTTTTAGCACGCAAATCCTTATGTTCCGCGTTAAAAAAATGCAGGGTATAATAAAAATACTATATAATAAAAACAAAAAGTCTGTCATTTATTCTTGCAAGCACTGCCACTGTGACATTTGGAATTGCACAGTACCTCTTTAGACCGACAGTTACACATTTTAGTATTACAATAACGCTTGCAATGGCACATGACAAAACCTTGTTTTAAATCAGATGCTAGGGCTGAAGCTTTTCTCAAACCTAATGAAGAACTGGGAATATCTGAGAGGGTAATTAAATTGGAATCCGCGAAAGTAAACTCATTTCGACTATAACGAATGTTCAGTGACCATTGTTTGGTTACAATTTACAGCCAGATTCATTATCGTTTAGAACCGCAGCCAGAAAATTTCTTTAAGCAAGTCGTTCTCTGTCAACGTCCGGAACTTTGACCATTACGTTCTGACCCTCCGCGGCAAGAGCATTTTTTCAGCTTGTTTCTCTAGTCCAATTTTCGCGGTTTTACGTTCTTCTATAATAGCATCAGTTCTACTAAAACGGCTACATGTGATTTCGTTTTCAATTGCAATTCCACGCCTTGAGTGTACCTTTAGTCTGCATTCCGTACATGACTGGAGCATCCCATAATCTTCGTATATGGCACATAAAACTGTGGTAGTTCGAGTTTCTTCTAGTTCGTGGTCAGCACCACGCGTTATCCTATCCAAGATGCTCTCCAAATCTTCTTCGGTTTTCATAGGTTCATATATTTCCTTTTCCAATGAAGAATCGGTCAACCCAATTTTTTGCTTACTACCGAACATGGGTTCACAAGGGCTTTTTTTAATTCCTTATGTAATGATAGATTCTTTTTACTTTGAATGAACCTTAAATCCTCTGACCATTCTTTGGTTTTATTATCCAACATCCACGCCACCAACATGTCTCTTACATCCTGATTGCCCGCTCTATCGATCATTGATTCTGGGAATGTCGGGGTTTCCCATGCACATGTTTCGAACCTAGCCACATATCGGCTAAACTTTCAATTATTTCATTAGCAAATTCTCTTCCGTTATCACCTTGGAGAATAAACAGAGCCAGGCGCGTCTGGTGAGTACGTTTTGGTGGTGCACGTACATAGACAAGCCTGATTCGTTTATTATCGGTGATATACTTCCATAGGCCGAGCATATCATCGATAAGAAGCGAATCACTCTTGTCTGTGTAAGTGCTCCACCAAAATGTACTCACCAGCCGCTACTGAACAGAGCTACAAAAATACAAAAGATATCTATTAAGTTATATGCGACCTCTTTAGCAGTGTTAGTTTTAATTGGTTTGAGTAACCTAAATTTGTTTAAATTGCCTTGATAATTCACAATAAAACGATAGTCTCTCTCCGGTTCATTCTGCATAACGATCAAATCCATTTGACATCGTGAGTTTATATGATTTGACAGAATAGGCTCAACAACTGTTCCCTTCTTCTTAATTTTCTTTTTTCTTGACATTGTTCACAGAGCGACAAATAGATCTGAATAGCAGCTTTAGTAACGTTACAATATTTCTTCTTAATTTCAGTCTCTATAACTAAAAGAAATACTTACGTATATGTATATATATATATTTAAAAAAAGGCTCTTAATCTTTTATGTCGCAATGTGAGCAGTTTCAATGAAACATATCATCAGTTTTACAGTTATATTTAAAATGTTCTGTCGGTGTTGCATCGGTTTTTTCAATTAATTTTTCGTTTCCCCCAATTATTACTGTGTCATACCTCTTCAGTTTTCGATAGTATCTGGTCGACAGCGGTATTTTGGTGTCTTTCAAACGTTTTGCTTCTTTCATCTCCTTCACTACTTCGTTATAACATTCATTCGCGAAATAATCACTCCGATCGTTGCTGTTATCAATAATGCTTTTAATTTTTTCGTTAAACGCATATTTATTTATTACGCAGTTCTCACAACAAAATTCTAGTGTGTTAAATATAACAAACAAACAAATAAAAAACCCACTACTTCGTTTAAGCAGAGTGCTAAGCGAACTGGCTTGTCTGAGCGGGTGTAAACAGTGATGCCAGATCAGTGTCTGATGTTCCCAATCGGCCAGACCGCGGTCGTTTTTGCATTGCACACAACGCGAAGAGTTGGCGGCAGTCCCACTGCATACACAACCATTGAGCGCCAGTAACTGACATCGACATACATCGACTAAAATTTTGTAGTACGGTCTCACTGGGAAAAGTATTCAAACATTTAAGTTTCGCGCGCAAAAATTTCATTCAACAAAACTGGCAGGACATAAACTATAAACACAAACATAACCTCAGACGTCATAACTGGGATCTTTGTCCTACTTCTTTAATTAAAAACGTCAACTAATTCTTCTTCTTCTGATACTGAAAGCATAACAGCTTACCACTGGTATAAGAAAAACTGTAAAAAGCATAGAAAAGTGTGGGTACGTCAAATATTTGCAAATAGAGAGGATTTAGGAGAATTTCACCGTTTAATCCCTCAACTTTTGAATGATACAGAAAAATTCTACAATTTTTATAGAATTAATATTCAATGTTATCGTATCTTAATTTCAAAAGTAGAACCATTGTTTCATATTTCTGTTTATATTTTAAAAAAACAAACCAAAACACAATCAACACCCTTTCTGCGCATGTGCCCAGTCGTCGATCATCAACTAAAATTAGAACCTGTCGAAAATTATAAACCGATGCATGCCGGTTGTTGTTGAACGATCGCCGTTAATCGATGCAGTCGGACTGCTGCGGATACTTTACTCATAACCTAATTTTAATCGATGACCGCCGGTGGACATCGCTTTATCAGTGGGACTGCCGCCTTTCTTTTTTCGCTCATTGAGCGTTTTTGTTGTTTAAGCGTAACGTATATACTGTTAAATGTGTTTATAAAATTAAATTTCAAAGTTCATATAATAAATGTAATATTTTGCTATTTCTGCTGCATACGTATAAAAAAAATACCGTCTCGTCGGGAATGCGATTTTGCTCTATTCACGGTGATCACGGTTAAGATATTTCTAATATACAAGGTGTACTACTTAAAACTCCCAGGGCCAATATCTCGGAAACAGATAAAGACATTTGACTTTTGTAAAAAGCAGTTACTAAAGATGTGATTGACTCTAGTTTGTTCTCACAATTGTGTTTTATTATGTGAATATATAGATGATAACGGTTTCGTAGATATTCCTGTTTAAAAAAAGTAAGAGTAACTTCAGTTTTTGTCTTTATTTCGTTTAAATATTTAAACAGATCAAATATAACTAGCAAAGATGTTCAAAATTGTTGCCTTCTTGATTGCTACATAACGTATATCGCCTTATTAGTTCTCTTCCGCAAACATTTAACAATGTATTTCTACTAATTTTTTGAACACTTGTATAATTTTATTATAAAGGTATTATATCTGTTATGGGTTCTTTGTAAACTTCAGCTTTCAAGTAACCCCGCAAGAAAGAATCTGAGGACGCCATTAGTACCAATCCAACGATGTGGTAACGTTTGATTGAAGTACTAACGTGCCCTGTCTTGATATAATCACATATTATTTCGCAGCTCTATTAGTACATCTTCCAAAAGTAGTGGTAACTCAGTTAGCAGGAATTGTAAGTAGTGCACACCAGTTAATGTTTCATGATTAAAATGGGAGCGTATGATATATCCATTTAAAATTGCTCACCAAACGTTAACGCCAAAAACTGTTTGATTTCTTGTTTGCCTTATCCACTTAGGATTATCGTCTGACCAATAATGAGCATTATGCTTAATTAAGGTACCATTGTTGTGAAAACAACATTCGTCACTCCACATGATCTGATTTATAAAATTATTTTTTCCACTAACATTACAAAAAATTCTGCCAGAAAATCGAGTCTGCGTTGATTATCTCCTATTGTTGTGGTACACTAAATGAACTTTATACGGAAAGTATTTATTTTTCTTTAAAACCCTACAGCAAAAGGTTACATTGAGATTTTGCTGTTCTTTTAATTGCCGTAATCATGTATGTGGATTATTATTAACTGTTTGTAGTACCGTAATTTCATCATCTCTTATTCCTTTCTGCCTTAATTGTTATTGTTTTTTGAAGCTACCGTAATTTCTGAGATTTGCACACAGACTTATAAATGTTTAGCGATCTAAATATTTAAACAAAATAGAGACAAAAATTGAAATTACTCTTACTTTCTCTAAACATGAATATCTATGAAGCCCTTAAATTTTGGAAACTAACACAAATAATAAAATTCACATAAATTTTAATATTCTTTCAAAAAAAAAAACAAATGAAGATTATGGCGATTAAAAAAATTCTTTTCATCGCAGCGCCATCTATATATTCACATAATAAAACACAATGTGAGAGCAAACTAGAGTCGATCACATTCTTTAGGAACTGCTTTTTACAAAATATCTTTATCCGTTTCTGACATATTTGACCTGGGAGTTTATGTGGTACACGCTGTATACCAGAATAAATAATTCAATGCTACCGAAATGTGCAGAATCGTTACAATCTGACTGCCGAATATCAGTTATCGCGCACCAGCAGTCTCCCGTTGAATTGTACAATCGATATCCAAGCGTTATATCAAACGTTGACATATTTAAGTCCATTTTAATCACTGCTACTGTATAATATCAGTGATTAATATCTGCTACAGGATATATCGCTGATCTCTATACCTTCTTCCAAAAAGAGAGAGACGAAATTCTGAGTAGACCCAAGTGAGAGTTATTTCTTATTGGTTAACAGTAAGACGAAATAACACCATACCCATAGATAAACCTTAATAGAGATGGCAGCACTCCAATGTTATGAGTGGGCGACGTATTTTAGTGCCCTCTACGGCGCGAGAGCGTATATACTAACATCGATATAGCGGCAATTCAAATCCTGTATTTACGATTAAATGGTTCTTATTACTGTGAACTTCTTAAGAAATTACTTGGAAAAATTAATTTCAAAGTGTATTCTTAGGAAAATTTCTCGAAAAATCTATTAAAAAACAATCTGTAGTAATAATTTTAATAACACAAATCAAACATTAAACTATAATACATTTATTTTATGTATAAATAATGTACATCTGATTTTACAAAGCACGAAAATTGCAAAGTAGTTAATTTAATCAAAGTATGAACGCATACCTGAGAACCAAAAAGACAAAGAAAATGTAAGATAATTAAAAAATTATTCTTATACATATAAACAACGTTAAAGTAAACATAGGGCAAACGTCAGATAATGAAAAATCTATTCTATACATAGTAAAATCAGATTAAAATAAAGAAAGATATAAGTAAAATGACAAAAAAAAACGGAAAAATAATTTGAGTTTCGGCATTATACGTAAGTCTCCTAAACCGCAATCTATTGAAAAAGCTTTTACGAGGTCGTCCCACTTTGCAATCTTTTTTTCTCCATCTAGTTCGTATTGCAGATTCTTTGTTAATAAGTTGTTTCTTATGCTTTTTAATAAATGTGGAGGATCAAACAAAGGTACCATTTTAGTATTATTGATAATAATAATATTTTCTTGGGGTGATTCTCCACTTCTTAACAAATTTGCGGATGTTTCCTCCAATAGCATCCTAATAGCCCTCATATTCGTAGCTCCCTGGTCACAAACAGATGCTATAAGTAAGAGGCCAGACTTTTCACACTCCGACACAATGGTTTTGAATGTACGAATAATATCTGGGGCAGTTGTACAGGATTTACAAAATGTGAAAGCAACAGGCTGTTTCCATTTTTTATAAACCCCCTTTAACATCCACACAAGAACATGGTCTGCAATATTAGGGCCACGTTTAGCACCAACATCTGCAAAACCTTCCACCAAATCCTTCTTCCTTGAAAAATCCAAATGAGGTTGTACACTCATTTCATCAAAAATCAAGATTGCCAACCTTGACTTTTTGGACAACGATTTTGCAGTGTGTGTGATCTGCTGGAATATACTTCTGCAGATTCCAGGTTCTAATTGCACACTACGTAACATTCTTTGCAAAGTATATGCACTGGGAAGAATAAACATTTTGCTTAAAAAGCGATACGTTCTTGGAGATTGCTTATATAAGCTTAAAGACAATAGTTTGTCATTTAAAGAAAAACGCTTTGCATTTTTGGATTTTCCCATGTTCAATATTTGTGAATTAAAAGTTTGTAATGGTGGGTGATAGTTTGCCTTGAATGATGTGTTCTACATTCTTTGCATTTACTATTCTCTGGATGTCTCCAGTCTGTTTTTTAAGTTAAAATTTATTCTTGCCTGTTTATTCATCTTCTTTATTAGAAATATAATTTCTTGGTAGAACTTTCTTTTCATTGGGGATAAATCCCTTTGCCGAGATTTCCCTATTAACAGCAAAGTCCTATCTGTAATTCAAAATCATATATAAGAGTACGTTCTGTGGTGAATATAATTATAAGGAGATACACATTACAGTATGTTTGTTTGTCCTTTTGGAGGAGTTGTTGTGGAAGTTATAGTTGAAATTAGATAAGCATTATCTACTGACTTTTCAATCTTCTGGATTCTTGTACTCTACTTGATACATTTGATTTTGGCTCAAAACCAGCAGCTGATCCAGTTGCTAATGTATTTGTTATTTTTGCTTCAGAGTCCGCTGGCATCCCTGGCGATACATTTGGTGACATGTTTGGTTCAAAATCAACTGCCTCAATTGATAAAATGTTTGATATTGATTTTCTCTCATAATCTGAATCAGTTCTGTTATTGATAATACTTTCTTTTTCTACATTAGAGCTAGGTATAATGCGGGGCTCTGTAAAAATATATAAAAATATATTTTTACTATTATATATTGTTTAAATAGGGCACAAAAAACTGTTATTTCATGAAAACATACCTGGTAAATAGAGTGTAGGTACTGCTGTTGGTAATAGTTTATTATTCCGCATTAGATATTTTTCTTCGAAATGGCTTCTACACATATAATAATATTGGTTATTATTTTTAATTTCGTCAATGCCTGCTGCAGAAACCCACTCATTAAATCTATTACTTGTAGGTGGTGGGAACAAATGCATGACACTGTTTTCTTGTGTACAGTTTAAAACCTTACATTTTTTCTTGCCCATTTTATTCACTTAAGGAATTATCTCAATAAATAACGCTTCAGAATAATAAATAATAATGTTTATAAACATTGGAACAGAAAATCTATTTGTATTTGAATATTTAAATTGGGATATAACAAAAAAATATGTATATCATTCAAGTTGACATGAAGTTGACTTTTAATTTTGAAAGCAAAAATAATAATTTTATATTATATATTACGCCATGTACGGCCAAAGAGCAAAGGTTTTACGTCGCCACTCGCTCCGTAAGCGTGAATACTCCCTGACCATACCACATATGTACTACATTCGCATTTTGCTATCAATTGTCAAATATTTTGACATCTTTGACTTGTTTGTTTTTTAGAAAAATTTATTTACTCGCATGTGTTGTGATGACTACATTTACCATTCTGTTGCCTTAACTGTGGATTTTTCTCTGAAGAATTTATATACAATACAAGTTGGTACAGATTTCATATTTCAGAGAGACATTTAAATTTAATTTTACAGGTTAAAATTCATTTCACCAGTTACAGATTGTAATTAGGACTGGGGGTCTGTTCAGAATTTTGTCTGTCTATTTTTAGAATAAGGTATAGACAGTATTAAGTATTTATAATGTCTGTTTAATCTGAAACCAACTTAAACTTTTATTTCTCAGATGGGAACAATCCTGTCAATCTGTCAAATAAGTTATTGGTAGCAGTTGTAAAAACGTATTTCGGAATTTATATGAAAGACTTGAGGATGAGAAAAAAATGACCATTATAAGTATGTTAAATTACGACTAACCTCCAGGTTCACATCTGTAGATGTTTTATTAAGGGTTCTATTAGAAGAGGAGTCATTTGCTCTTATTTTCCTTAAGCCAATAGCTATTCCTGCTGTTAGATTGTCCCTTTGACCATACATAATCATACCTCCCAGTGCGATAAAAACAGCCATGACATATCTTTTAGGAAATCCAGCTTCAAAATTAAACCAGACAGAAATGTACTAGAAGCATATATGTGACAATACTTACACGCACAAGCACCACAGAATAATCTACATTTCATTATTAGATGTTAATGAAATGTATTGTTTGCCAGAGACAGTTATGAAACAGCTTTTGAACAATGACAAATATAAACGTCAACAATAAATATGCAAATATAAATTTCAATATTTGTATTGTTTGTATTACAGAAATAGCTATTTACCTAACGAGTGCGGAAAATGATTTTCATCTACGATCATGTAAAAAGTGATAGCTTTTTGCATGATTTTTAGGGTAAAAAGTTAGCATTTATTGAACCCGTGCAATAAAAGTTTTTATTGCACGGGTTTTATTGCACAATTTTAACTAATAGAATAATAAGAAAAATATCAGTAAGATATTTTATTCATTTCTGTAAATATGTACATTTACTTTACAATTAGTACAATTTTTAATAAGAATTTGAGGAATCTCGTGACTTCTTGATGTAGAAGGAAGTATATCGGTAGTAGCATTGCTTGAGTTTGCTTCTTCAGCTGCACCTCTACCCAAAATTTGATTTGATATCGCGACCTCGTGTTGAACGGATTCTTCCACGTAAGATGCTGCCACCGTCTCAGCTGGACCTCTGCCCAAAATTTGATTTGATATCGCGACCTTATGTTGAACGGATTCTTCCACGTAAGATTCTGCCACCGTTGATGACTTCCAACCACCATGTCTTTTTAATTCTAGAACATCTGCTCCTGCATCTGCAAGTATGGTGGTAGATGACCGTCTAAAACTATGGCCAGTATACTCGTGCGGATTAAGCAACTTCAGATAACTAGCTATTTGGCTTGGTATTTTTCCAAAAGTATTAATACCTATAGGCTGAACAGAACACTTTCCATTATTGTAACTGACAAACAGTCGATTATGTGCTGTTGCTGGTGATCTTAGGCTGACGTATTTTCTGTATATTTCAACCATATTTTTCATATCTCTCGTTTCAGTGCCAATAATAAAACATCGAGGCTTATTGGTTTTAGATGTTGGAATTTTGACTATCAACATATTACCAACATCTTCCACATCATCTATGCTCATTTTATGAAACTCATCTCTTCTACAAGCACCCGCAATACCAAAAAGTGCTACAACCTAAAATTAAAAAGTGTCTAATTTTAGTCACTGACCACTCAAAGAAAATGTTGCATTAAAATACCTTCATCACTAAAAATCTATTATCAGGTGCGTCATTTATAAATTTGAATATATCATTTTTACTGAATACTTTGGATTTCTTGGGACGATATCCTACAGATTGGCGCTTCATATAAGCGGTTAACTTCGAAAACTGCTTAAGATCGATGTCTTTTTCGGCTAATAGGAGGGATTTCACCATGGAATATTCCGACCATAGACTTGATGGCTTTATACTCACGACTTTAAAAACACTCGCTACGCTCGTGTTTTTAACTACGTCGCTCGTGCACTAAAGAATGACTTTTTACACTTGTATCTTAAATAACTATTTCCGCACGAGTCTGCTGTTCACCGAACGACGCGTAGCGGAGTTCGGTAAAGCAGCCGGTTGCGAAAAAACATTTTCCGCAAGTGTTAGGTACAATAGTTTTTCTACGAGCGTGAAAAAAGTCATCAGAACTAATCAAAAGTTGAGATATTTTTAACTGTATATACGTGCTTATATTTTATTTAGAAACATATTTTATTAGATTATTGATAAAGTAAACATAAGCTAAAATATTATTAACAATAATAGTTACATGTCAAAAACTAATACCTACTTATTTATATTATAATTTATTGTAAAAGCACAATTATTTGCATTACTTAAATTTATAGCAGGTCTTAGTTGCTTGTTGAATGGCTGCAATTTTGGATCTGTTGCTTTTTGCTGTTCTGGGATAATAATGTTAGTCGAGTGTAGTTCATTTTCGAATTCCTGTTCAAAGTTGTGCTGAGTACTTGGGCCTGGCTGTATGTCAGTGGAGGCGATAGAGCTGCTGGTAGTGGTTGATTGCGGCCTGAATATCTTGCTTGCAATACACTTTTTATTTTCCAGGGATTCATCCAGATATCCTTCGGCGACTTTTGTTGAATGCCACCCGCCATGACGTTTAAGATTCGTTATCCCTACTCCAGCATCTGCAAGGGCCGTGGCAGAAGAGCGCCTATAGCAGTGTCCAGTGTAGGCTTCTGGATCCGGAAGTCTTAAGCTAGCCACACACGCTCCGGTTTGCCGGAGAGGCCGGACTGCGCAGTTTAACCTGCACAGTTTTACCCGATTTCCGACGACGATGACGCGACTCCACACACGTTCCGGTTTGCCGGAAAGGCCGGCCTGCGCAGTCGGACTGTACTTAACACGAGTTCCGACGACGACGACGCGACTCTACACACGCTCGATAAAAATCGGTTGTATTTTTTAATTACTATATTTTAAAACCATCCATGAAAGACGACGCTATAGCTTCGGTGTGCTTAGCCGTTGTTGTCAACAAGAATAAAAACAAAAAAAACGTGAAAAATGGGCCAAAGATTGGCTCTTAAAACGAAAGACCTACAGCCATGTCAATTTATTAAATGAATTGAGATTCGAACCACTGGATTTCAAAAATTATTTATATTATATAACAATAATAATATTATAATTTATAAACACGTATACAGGTATAGAGTATATTGTGTAACAAGTAATGTGAAGTAACAAGTCAAAATGTAAATAAAGCAATGATACGACGCCGTGATTGTGAACAACCAAACCGAACCATCTGGTCGCACGATAGCACACACGCTCCGGTACGCCTGTACAGTCACAACTGCACAGGCCAAAAGAATCGTTTTTCGATTCTTTTCCGGCCGCCTGTACAGTCCCCCAAAACTGCGCGAACTTGTCACACACACGTTCCGGAAAAACTGTACAGTCCGACTGCGCAGGCGGGCCTCTCCGGCAAACCGGAGCGTGTGTGGCTAGCTTTAAATATGCGGCTACATCCGACGGTATTTTCCCAAATTTGTTTATACCAATATACTGGATACTGCATTCTCCGTTGTGATGCTGGACAAAAAATCTCTTGTGAGGAGTATGTTTCGGTCTAAGCAATGTATATTTTCTGACACACTTTAAGTTCCTCTCCCCAGTAATTACAAAACTTCTACTTGTGTGCGTTTCATTGTCAACTATTTTAACTAAAATCATGGAGCTTTCCTCTTTCACGTTTTCAATTAATAAATTTGTTAATTCTTCTCGTCTGCACGCCCCAGCTATTCCGAAAATTGTTGCCACTTTATGGAGAAGACAGATGTTATCTAGAGCATTAGATAAAAACTTCTCTACGTCATCTGGACTTAAAATTTTTGATTTTTTTGGTCTAAAACCAACCATCTTTTTCTTGAGAAAAGCAATTACTTATAATATCTGCTTATGTCAATATTTCTCTTGAGCTTGAGCATGGTTTTCAACATTGAATATTTTGCCCAGGGTGTGGACGGTTGACAGGATGCAGATAATTCAGAAAAATACACTAAATAAATATCTTCTTTATCAAAACTTGTAATGCTTTTCCTTAAACTCCATTTTCAAAAGATCTCGTATTCTTTTTCATATCTTCTTTTTGATTTATCTGGTAACAAGTCCGTTTTCACAGTTTCTGCTGCCAGAAAAATTTCATCGGGAACTCCCTCGCTTGTATTCTCATCGATTTCCTCGAGACAAATATTCATTTTAATGAGGATTCACTTATCCACAAGCAAAATATTTTAGAAATGCACTGACAGTTTTCTGACAATAAACAAACAAAAATGAAAGTAAATAACTGGTTAGTTACACATGGTAACTAAAGCATTTCGCAACCACCATAATATACCGGCTTATTATTAATTTGACATATTGAGGTGGAAAATTATTTCCACACGGTGCGGAAAATTATTTCCGCACGGTGCGGGAAAATTAATTTTCCACACTAAAATGTGTGTGGAAAATTCAATTTTCCGTCCGCTCGTAGAAAAATTATATTGCGTACTAGAATGGCAAATGAGATAGAACTTAGTTGTTGCGTTAAAATTGAGTAATAACCAAACGCGTGGTACTTAATATGTTACCTAGTTACAGTGTTCCCATGCAAGATTTCGTTACAATGAGCATTCAGCTCATTGTAACTTGCATTCAGCCCAACTAACAGATTCTACAATTTTAAAATTTAAAAAGTGACATACGAATGTCTATGCAACGAATTAATAATTTCCCGATATTTTATACATATACTAAATTGACACAAGGCTTTAATAGAATTTTATTTACAAACATACGCGTAATGTTGGCATTTATAACTTGTTAAAAGTTCGGAAGTGTGACTTTGTTCACGTTTACTTACCACCCTCACTTCCCTCTCTCATTTTCCAACCTCAATATCAATCAAATGTGGGTTAATCTTTATTTTTGATAATACACAAAGCTTCGAACCACATTTTAATTAACAAGATGAACAATAACTTATTTATTATAATTGTTACATTAGAATTATTGAAAGCTTAAATCCATCTAGATAGGCCGCCCTGCTATTGCTGATATGATAAAATAGTGATTTTTTGTCCTTCTCTATTCGAGATAAGATATCTGGATTGCTACAGGAAGACAGTTTCTCTCAGTTCGAGTGGAGTGCAGTCCTTGAAGAATTTACTACTCAACATTTCTTCTATAATCAATTTACCAAAAAAAACTGAGGTATATTTATTTGATGTTGACGGTATAACATCACAAATGTGACAACTGAATATGTCAAGACTTTTACCGGAATTTTTATCACAAATAAATATAATAATTTTTGTAATAATAGTAGTTTTTTCTGTAACGGGAAAAAAAAGTTGACATTTTATCCTTCTTGACAGGTAATAAAATGTCACTTTATCAACCCGGGCGTAAAGTGTTAATTTTTGCCCATGGGAAAAAAGTTCTACTTTTTGCCCGCTTAAATTGGCAGGTTTCCATACCAACGCAGGTGTAAATGTCACTTGAAATGTCACATCGATTGATTTTATGACTTTAATATAAAGTAGGTATTTACGTGTTTTTTTCAATATTAAATCGTCGTTTTTCCCATCACAGAAAAAAATAGTGTATTATACACGGGAAAAAAAATTAGATTTTAGCTCTCGGTAATTTATACTTTTCTCCCTTGTATAATAAATAACTATTATACAACGAGTCAATAATGACAGTATACAGATAGTGACATAATAGCGATAGATAATTTCGGCCATTTTACTAACTGTCCAACCGTCAAACGTCATATCGATATAGTAATCTGACATTTTCGTTTAATAATATTAATATTGGAAAAATAATACTCATATATAATATTTCACCAACGTTCTGGAAAGTAAGCGATGGTTATCTAAATTATAACAAGTTGACCTATTTCTATTACTTAATACAAATTAATATCGAAAAAGACGGAATACCTTTTTTCTTGAAAAGCCAATAATGCCTTGCGTATAAACTATAAATAAGACACAAAGAAATTAGTATTTTACAAGTGTGTATTTCAGTTTCATAGAATTCTTTTACACATAGAATTCCTTTACACATCTAATACTCATCACGTGCTGTTTCGAGCTTCCCTTCTAGCTTCTTTTTCATCTTTTTTGTGCTGTCTTTCTTCGATTCTATGTTGTTTCTTTTCAGCTAGTATCGCGACCAGTTCTTCCTCGTCATGTTTGTATTCGTCGAATTCATCTTTCGGGACATCCCACGGTGACCTTTTAGCCTGTGCCATGATCAAGTAATACGTGGTGAAAATGAAAGCCAGTACGAATAGAACCCACATGACTAATCTCCACTCACTCAATTTGTTATTGGGCGCCAAATTCGAAACTAGCAGTGGTGATAGGAAGCCGCCTACGCAACCGGCAGTATTCACAAGGGACATGACGATGCCGTTGAAGTTCACAGTTATGTCCATGTGATTAACTTTAAATCCGGCGAAATGAGGTCCTTTGAAGAACGCCGCTACCGAAAAACAAATCGCTGCAGGTACGACACGGCATTCCATTAAGACCATGAGACATAACAGCGAGTTTGGAAAAATAAAAGCTGAAATTATAATTTGTTGAGGTTAGTTTTGTATGGTAATTAACGTTGGAAAAAGAATAAATGGTACCCCAAGGTAATAACGTTTATCTAGATATTTTTATTAATATGCTGTCGTGTACAGCGATTGGACGTCAGGTTTACATTCCAGGATTTGGAATAAGCTGTACATTATGTATGTAATGTTCTAATGTACATATTATACGAATTTTTCCAACTCGAGTTCGTCAATGCAATGCATTTGGCTTCCCCCTTCTTGCCTACAATAACGATGTTTACATCTTATAATATGTATATGTAAAAGCAAATGCATCTATCGCTGGGAATGTAGATGACGTTGTAGGATGGGCGGGCATTTGCGCCAAAAGGCTTCAGTTAAATTGTAAGCGCTGTTTCTAGCGGACCGATATCTTGTTTACTTTTATTACTTACATATATTCTACTGCTTAAAAATGTCCTGTCTACATCCGTCAGCGAGATACAGTTGAAAGGTGATAAAGAGACGTGTCGGCGCTAAAATTCGAACATGTGTCGTCGGATACACATAAAGCACGTGTTGTTGGCTTTACAGCTGTTTATGATCAGCAAAAAGCATTTAATTCGGGTGTATATAGGGCGTGTTACATTTCATAGAATACGGCGAATCATCATGAGTGTACTTATATTTACTGTGTTAATGGTGAGTATAGTAACTTGCGTGTGCCCGCGGAATCCACCATGAGAAAATATTATTTGTTCCCGATGTACAATTAAATTAAGACTTAAATTATCAAAAACATAAGCGATTGAGGTCCAGATTTATAAATCACGGTCAAGGCGCTGCAGAGCTGAAGTACGTATATACGACACATCTGCGTTTTATAAAACAACCTCAAGCACCACCCGGTGCTCAAAGCGACGAAAATACATCAGCCTTAAGGTTGTATTCGACCGGATTTAAGCAGGCGATGGACAGATTCATTTAAAACATCACTTCAATAAGTAAATGTTAGAAGAATTTGCATAGTTTATGGAGCATTACCTAATGACAACAACCAAAACGAGTGGTGATATATTATGGAATATATGATTCAAATAAATTCCCTTTTGTTATATAATGTAATATGTTATTGTAGGAAAGAATATCCCCACTTTTATTTTATAAACGCGGGCAGTTGTGTGCGTGCTAGCGATATACCGCATGTGTCAAATTTCATTAGCTATAGGGATTCAATGTTTGCGTGCGATCTATACGTATACATATAATACGTGGCAACATGGTGCCCCTACTGTCCGTCACCAGTGCCGACAACAACCGACACGACAACGATTTTCTCCGATCCCCATTCTCCCACTACTCACCACCGAGATTTTACATTCAATGTTTAGCTGCGAATACGTTGACTTCAGCTCATCTACAACATCTACTCCGCCTTTTGTCAAATTGTAAAACGTGATTATCTCCGGTTCTGAAGCATCTCCTGATTCCTCATCAATTTTGTCATCACTATGAAATGTAGATAGCATAGAAACAATTTTTTTTGGTTTCGGTATGTATGAAACCAAAACCATGGGTTTGCAAAATGCAAATATGCTGCTATTTAGTGGTCTAATTTTAGTATTCAACATCAAAGGCGGTATCTCTTTTTTATTTTTTCTTAACGTTCCGACAATAGTTGTTTTCATTTGAATCATGTCTTTGGCTAGCGGTATAGATGTGAAATAGTTATCCATCGTAACGTTTCTGCCTGTGTTCAACATTGGTTGCGTTATTTGTTTTACTACACAACTTGCCGAGTTATCCAATTTAAATGGGCCTTCAGGCTGCTTAAACTTCTAAGTTACATGTATAAAACATTCTAGAATCTACTAAAGCCCATATCTTCAAACCATATTTTGCTGGTTTATTTGCGATGTACTGCCTGAATTTGCAGCGACCACGAAAATTTTCCAGCATTTCATCGACTGTGCAATATTTACCAACTTGATAGTTTTTTTTGGCATTTCTCTACAAATTGCGCGAATACTTGCCGAATTGGAGCTTAGTTGTCATATTTCTTTCTTTCCAATCTGTCATTTATGTCATTAAATCCAAGAGCTCGTAATAAAAGGTGAAATCTCTTTCTAGACATTGTAATCTTGCAGCATTCTGGAGCCGAGCTATCGTCCGCCCAGAGTTCCCGAGTGTTCAAATATTGAGCCTTTTTTACCCCAGCCATATATAATAGTCCAATGAGAGCATATATTTCTGTCTCATTTGTTGCACGACAATCCCTATATCGCATATAATTTGGCCGTAACTTGTCTAGAAAAATATTTGTACAGTTCACAATATGTCGAATCATATCAGGCGGAAAAAATAACTCCCAACATTCTCTTACTGATTTTGTACATTTTGAAATGGAGGTGACACCGGGTAAATGACTAACAATATTATGTCTCAGAGTGCGAGTGTTAGGATAAGGCGAGTGGGCCAACCAGCGAGTTGTGCTATCTTTACCAATATAATGGTGTTCTCCATCAAATTGAGGCTCCGTGTCAACTAACATATGATCATTTTCGTCATCACCATCTGATTCTTCTGTGTCTGTATTATGGTCACTGTGTTCACTAGCACACTCACTCTCCACTTCATAATGATCTCCATCATCAAATAAATTTTCCGATTGCTGGTCCATGTTGGTTGTGGATTTAATTCTGCATATTGTTGTCTTGCTAATTCGACAATTTTCTGACTTCTATTCATTGCCATTATACTAAAAAAATATCAACGTCATATAAGTATGTGATTTTCACTAATATAAAACATTTAGCACAGACTAAATGCTAATAAATGCAATACTTACATAAAAAATATTAGAGAAACACGTCAACGCTATAACTCGCATAGTGAGAGAAACGCTCAATAGGCAAAACAAAACACCAATGCCGGAACTAGCGCCGTGAGAGAAATGCTCACGCAGTCTGCAAGTGATTGACAAGTTCTTCCTAGAAATTACTCCAGACGACTAATTGGTGTTTAGCTTGCATTTATAAGCAGATGTGATACATAAACTCAGCTAGAGGGCGTCTCGTTTCTATATATCACCTTCTTTAAAAATACAGCCATTCTGGCTTAAGTTTGAGCGAAATGCTCATAGGCGCGAGTTCTGCAGGGTTAAGATCGTTCAAAGCATTTTGTAATATACATATATTTTATTATTTTGTATTTAAGCGTCATTGTATACAGGGTGTTAAGAAATTTTGTTACTATTATTTGTTAATCATACATTCAAGCATGACAATGTTAAAAGACATTTCACCTATTTTAAGCAATTTAAAAACTGCTAAGACGGACACAATAAGAGCTCTACAAAAACTAATTTTTGAAAATAACGGTGATAGAGGTAACCGAAAAAGACTTAGAGAATTTTCAGGTTTTGCTTTTGAAATTCAATCTGATCAGTACAATGATAAAGTAACTTTTATTAAAAACAATTTTAAAGTAAACGATTTAGTTACTACCTGCAATATTTTATGCATTGGGCACGAGGGCACAGAGGAAGAAATAATTCATAGAATTTGTTATAATTTAATTAACCTCGAAGAATTAAAAGCAACGACGATAAAAGTCGAAGAAGATGATGAAAGCGACGCAGACTTAACCCATGACGATGAGGTAATTAGGCCACAGCGACAAACGAAAAATCAAGACAAGACGTTACGCAAAAATGAACAACCTATCCGAGGAAGTCGTGAAAGCACCCTTGATATTAACGCATTTGTATCAACATTTTCCGCCATTAGTTTTCGCGATATGGGGGACGCTGTCCGCAAATATCACGGAACTGACGATTTTGCTGTTGAGAAATAGATGGATGACGTAGAAGGTGTAAAAATTGGAGTGATTTAAAAGTGAAACTACGTTCCGAATTTGGCAAGCAAGTTAACAGTGCTCAATTACACCGAATGTTGACTGAACGAAAGATGAAGAAAGGAAAATCTTTGCAAGAATACTTTTACATATGAAGAAAATGGCCAGCAGAGGATGCATAGAAGAGGATGCATAGAAGAGAATGCAATCATTCAATACATAGTCGATAGAATCTACGATACCGCATATAATAAAATGACTTTTTCCACGGTCGGGAGTAGAAATCAGTTTCTATGACATCAAAATTAAAACAGAAGTAGTCGATTATTCCCAAGGGAGTATAATGCTCCCAAGGGAGTTTACATTATGGAGAACGTTTGTGATTCATGCAAAAAAAAAGATAACATTGAAATTATTTATTGACATTTAAATTAAATGTTACATTTGTACAATTTTCAAAATTAATATTAGAAGGAATATTACTTTCGCTTACATTTACAATTTTTGTGATTGCCCTATTAGTGGTACCTACTAAAACCTGATTAGCAATTTTGGTCTTATTTTCAATGGAGTTCTCGACATAACCCTCAGCGACTGTCGTTGATTTCCAACCAGCATGACGCTTTATTGTCGTGATATCCACACCAGCATCTGCCAGTAATGTCGCTGAAGATCTTCGTAAGCAGTGACCAGTATAACATGCAACATCAGGTAATTTTAAATACGAAGCTACTACACTCGGAATTTTCCCCATGGTATTCTTGCCAACTGGCTGCGAACTACATTTTCCTGCTTTGTAGTACAAAAAAAAAGCGCTTATGCTTGACGTGGGGAGGACGAAGGGACAGGTATTTTCGAAACAATTCAAGCATATTTTCCACATCGGTAACCACAAAGGTTCGTGGAATCTTTGTCTTAGTGTTTGGAATTTTTACAATCAAGGAAGAGCCTACATCCTCAATATCATCTACAGTTAAATTGACTAGTTCATCAGTTCGACAAGCTCCGGCAATCCCCAGAATTAATCCAACCTATAAAAAATCAAAATACTTAATAATTGAAATACGTAACAACAAAAGTAATCTTACCTTAATCATTAAGAATTCTTTGTCATCTACACTTGATAGAAAACGGCCGATTTGACCCTTTGTCAATATTTTCGATTTTTTCGCTTGATATCCGTCACCGGTTCTTTTCAAAAATGCGATCAGCTTGGGGAAATTGCTTATATCTATGTTGTCGTAAATTATCAAGCATGACTTAACCATAGAATATTACGCCCATAATGTGGAAGACTTGTAATTCTTTGCATTTTCACTGAAGTATGCCAACAAAACATTCTCGCTCTATACTTGAACTTTTTCTCGGCTCACCACTTTTTGAACCGATTGTAGGCTATATCGTATAAAGATCTTGACTTCGTAGGCAGCAAATTGCTTATTGCAATATTTGCAGCCTCCACAATCTCTTCCGACTCACAATTATTCATTGTGCACTAAACAAACTTTAAACTAAACCAAACTAGCACCTTAATTTGACAATTCTTTTTGTTTGTTTATTTTGTAGTTATGACAATAACTCAACGACTACTAAATAAATGTTCAAATCCAAATACAATAATTCTGGTGCTACTTACTTCATAATGACAAAATATGTGTTTTTAAGTTAATGAGACCGTGGAAAAAATAGTATATACCATTCGGGAGAGATGCTATTTTGTCCTCGGTGCATTGCACCTCTGCCAAAATAACGCATTTCTCTCCCTTATAGTATAATATACTATTATACAATGCTAAAGCATTTGATGATTTGAAAGAAAAATTACGAATATATAGTGGAGTAAAGGAAAAGATTTCTCATTATGCGAAAACCAAACCGCAAGATAGAATGACCGATAAGACGACTGGAAAATCTGAAAGAAAGAATATCCGTTGCTATGGTTATGGAATTATGGGTCATCATTAGATAGTATGTCCTTCAAAAGGAAATGGAGACAAGTGTTTCAAATGCAACCGATTTGGACATCGCTCGTTTGAATGTAGAAGTAGATCTACACCAAAATCAGATACGGAATCAACTCAAGAGCCGGCCACGGCGCTTATAGATACTGGCAGTAAAATAATTATTATAAAAGAAGGGCTTTGTAACGCAATCGGAAAACATTCATTTGTTCCGCCATATATTACACTTAATGGATTTGGCGATGAACAAGTTAAAACTATGGGCTATATACCTAAGCTCAGTTCTAGAAATAGGGGACGAAAAATTTCCGACAGTACTACACGTGGTGGCCAACAGCGTAATGGATACCGACATAATTATTGGGAAAGAATTATTACAAGAAACGCATACGACAATAGATGCGGATGATATAGTAATAACGAAGAAGAAACCTCATATATTTGAAGACTTAATGACGATTCAAGTGTTGAACAATGATGAACTGGATATAGGCAATACAGCAACGCCCGAACAAATAACGACTATCAAAGAATTAGTTACAAATTATCAACCTCAAAAGACGAGAGCAACAAACGTCGGAATGAAAATAATTACAACAGATGATACTCCAATTTACCACACGCCAAGGCGTTTACCATTTGGCGAAAGGGATATTGTTGACAGGCAGGTGGATGAATGGCTGAAGGAGGGAATTGTGGAACCATACGTATCAGACTACTCTAGTCAGGTGGTCGTGGTGAAGAAAAAGGATGGCTCGCCAAGAACGTGCATTGATTGCAGGAAAGTTAATAAAAGTATCTTAAAGGATCGTTACTCTCTCCCAGTCATTGAGGATCAACCATACGTTGACTCTCTAAGTAGAAACCTGATAATGATTGTTACAACGGAAGATAGTGTTTTGATGAGAATCAAGAAAGAGCAAGAAACCGACGACGAAATCTCAACGATTAAGCACATACTAAAAACAACTCTAGACTACAACAATTATTTCATGAAAAATGATATCTTATATATAAACTCGACGACGAAGGAATGGAATTATTAGTTGTTCCAAGGACTATGCAATTTGGGTAGAAAAAACCGAAGACTTACTAAAGTGTGACTACTACATTACGAAGTTATCGGCGAAGGTTGAACGATATATAATAAAATGCATAAAATGCATCTTGGTAAACAGAAAGGAAGGAAAACAGGAGGGAATTAAACTACATCATATAACTACAGGTCTGCCCCGAGCAAATGGACAGATCGAACGATTAAATTCTTAAATAGTATCTATTCTAGCCCAATTATCCATGGAGGAACCCGCGAAATGGTATCGATATATCGATCAGGTACAACGTGTTATTAATTCAACTCACCAAAGAATCACCGGCTTCACCCCGTTCGAACTCCTTATTGGCACCGAAATGAGCAATAAGGAAGATCTGCTCATAAAACATTTATTGGAGGAAGAAATGAAACAAAATTATAAATACAAAAGGAAACGACGAGTGCTCGAACTAATATTAGTCATCCAGGTCGGATTCCCGCAGGATGGCCGAATTGTAGGGAAGAATATCCCCACTTTTATTTTATAAACGCGGGCAGTTGTGTCCGTGCTAGCGATATAGATATTAGTACATTATAAGACGAGTAAGGATAATAATGAGTGGTACAGTAGAATAAGAAGCTCGTGTTTATGTATTCTTTAAGTGTTCAATTAAATAGTCAATCTACATTGACTGTGTGTTTGATTTCATTAACATCAATCCTACATTATTATTATTAAAATAAAATAAAACACGCAAATCATGCAGCCTTGTAAATCCGTTAAACATAACATTCTTGACAGTTAATTTGTCAGTTGACGTTGTATTAGCAAACTAATAATTATGAATCATTTAACGGAAAGAGAGAGAATTGAATTTCTCATGATGATAATTGGGATAGAAATGGAAAACCAAGCCACAAAGAAGCCTGTGCAGTGTTTAAGGACACCCATCCAGATAGGAATCCAATAAGCAAGTCAAAAGTGACAAAAACATTAAAAAGATTTAATCAAACCAAATTCTTTTAATATTTTATTAGATATCGCTAAGAACCCTAAAACGTCTGTACTAAAGGTGGCTTTAATTCATGGTATGTCTCGAATATTTGTTCAAAATATTTTAAAGCGAGCAAAGTTCAACCAATACAAAATTCATCTAGTACACTAATTCAACGAAGATGCTGTTGACAGAAGATTAGAATTCTGTAACAGAATGATGACGATGAACGGCAGCGATGAAAATTTTGTTAAATGGATTGTTTTCTCAGACGAAGCAACGTTCCAGTTAAATGGTATTGTAACTAGGCACAATTGTAGATATTGGTCTGATAGTAATCCTCGTTGGATGGCGATAGTACATACGCAATATTCACAAAAAATCAATGTATGGGCTGGAATTATCGGCAGGTCCGTTTTTCATAAACGGAAATCTAACGGCTGAAAAGTATTTATAATTATTACGAGAAAATATTGTTCCTCAAATTATCCATCTTTTCCAAAATCACAACAATCAAATTTGGTTTCAACAGGACGGCGCTCCACTACTCTATGGACGTGAAGTATGTTATTACTTAAATAATAAATTTCCTCGATGGTGGATAGGGAGGCGAGGAACTATTGAATGGCCGGCTCGATCTCTTTATCTGAATCCCCTATACTTTTTCTTATGTAAATATTTAAAGTGCCGTGTGTACAAAAACAAACCAGAATCTTTGGACGAATTAAAATTACGTATTCAGCCAGAAATAAGAAATATTCCTCAAAATTGGTTAAATAATGCAATAGACGGATTTATCGACAGACTTCATTATTGTCAGGAAGTAAATGAATAACACTTTGAACATCTTATAATATAAATTCTGAAGTGAAGTATTTTAGATAAATTATAAACATCTTGTCTAAATATTAATTGAAACATTATATTAAATTTTTGTTGCTTTGTTTAGTTTTGTATATTTTAGTTTTTTTTGCATGCATTTGTTGGTGTTTCAATGGGAAATGATAGGGGCAATAATAGCAATAGGACATTCTGTACTGCCATTGTTAAGTTTTTCCAATTTTTGGCGGATTTGAGTGTTTTATTTTATTTTAATGATTTCCTTCTAAAATTCTATCAAACGAATCACTAAACCTATTATACCATTAATTCGGAGAAAAATAACCCTTTTAACGATATTTCATTTAACCCATGTTCCCATTAAAAAAAAACAAGTAGGCTTTGTATTCAAAAACTTATGGATCAAAACAAATAGTAGTTTTAATTGACTCCTATGCTGTCTATTTAAAATTTATGGATTCTGGCTTAAACCGCCTTAGCATAACGAACCTGGTTCCATACATAATCGCAACCCTGTATTATACATGAATAACAAAAGTACATATTATGTATATATATATATATATATATATATATATATATTAATGCTTTAACATACACCTTCTTTGTTATGCTGCACTGACGAAACCAAACTAGGTAGAAACATATATGTCTGTAGCTACAAATACATCTTAACACATACATAGTTGCATCGTTGATTGTTTATGTATTTCAATCAAATTGTACATGTTTAGGTGAACCTAATCCATTTTGATAGGATTACATAGGTAATAGCGATTGTCCTATGCTTATTTGCTTTCATTTACATTTATACCTGACTGATTTTACATTCTATATTGTTATAATATCAACAGTTCTACTCTTAATTTTTCATTACATAGTTGCGTCGTTGTTATTTGTATAATTGCATTGACTGAACAGTTTGTGGTAAATCCCAAGCCTTTTGATGTGACTATATAAGTAATCCCGACTGTCCTATTGCTTATTTGATTACATTTTCAATTATACATTGTGATTTGCATTTTATATTTGTCATTGTTTTCTAATTGACAACCAGTTGTCATATTATTATTACTTTTACTTCATTGTATGCCACTACTACCAAGAATCTTTTGAATTTTTCAATACATATAGATATATATATTTCAATGAAAATATGTGATCACTATATAATAGATACCTACGAAAATATCAACATTCCTAAATATTCGTTTACCACGTGCTGTAATATGCAAATATGTATACTTGGAGGCAGTGGCGGCTGCTGCAGGGAGGGCAACGGGGCACTGGCACTGCCCCCCCCCCGTGACAAATTGCCCCGTAACAAATTTCTTTTAATAGATAAATTAATTATAAATACCTAATTAGTATGTAATTTTTCTGATTTGTTTGATAACAAATAATATGTTTTCGGAAGTAACAGTCCGTCTTTTCAGCGCGTTTAAAAATCGCAGTCTGACGTAGGCTCCGGGGCATCTCGCGCAACTGCCCCGTCTGCATTAGAAATCGAGCGATGAAACTGGCGCGGGTAGCGCGCGTATATATGTAGGCGGCTGGGCACTACTCTATGGTGCCGGGTCCGAGTGGCGGTCGAGTATGTAATATACAGCGGTGAGTGTATGTTGTAATTTCTATCGGTGCAAATGCAACTATGAATTGCGTTAGTAACATTAAGACAGAATTAAAAAATCTAGGTCTCCCTTGACCAGATTTATTGATTAAACTAGAAGATCACAATTAGAAAACTAATAAAACCGCGACGAAAGAAAATTCAACAGAAGCTCTTACAGTTTATCAGACTGGTTGTGTGGGTGTAATGTGCTAAATGCTTTTTTCTATTTCGGTGCTATAAAATTCACTTTATGACATCCGTTTGGTTTCAAAAGTATTTCTTTATCGCACGCTAATTTTGTTGTTTTGACGTTCGTAACAAAAAAAAATGGAACCAAATTATATTTAAATGTCAAAATGTAAGCCTTTAATGTAACAAACATGTGCAATAGAAGTTGTACAAAAAATAAAAAGCACACATGCTAACATTTTATTTACTAATTAACAATATAAATTGTTAAGCAGAGTTGGATGATAAGTTTTCTGATGCTACTATTGAAATTTACTTCCAATGTTGAATAGTACAACTGTTATAAAAGTTTGTTTTTGATAATATTTCGAGACTATGTTGGCGAAAGATTTTGTAAATTGTCCTCTGCTATTTTGCGAATCTCTGGGAGCGTGCAAAATAGAAAAAATCAAGTGAACGGTGTTTTTCTACTTTGAAGAGAATAACAACATTTTCTAGAAATACCAT
This sequence comes from Amphimallon solstitiale, assembly GCA_963170755.1. NCBI lineage: Eukaryota > Metazoa > Arthropoda > Insecta > Coleoptera > Scarabaeidae > Amphimallon > Amphimallon solstitiale. Next base: position 58,657,136 of record OY720683.1, on the reverse strand, counting down.
GCAGGAAAGCAGACTATGTGCCTTAGCAATGTGTTCCATTGAAAAACAATTACTGACTTCAACACCAAACTTCAATGAATGAGTTATTAATCATTATGCTGATCGTAAGGAACGGCGGATTTTTTATTTTCACACAAGTTAATTAAATAGCATATTGAGTTTGTTTTTTGTCTGTACTTAATTTTTGATATTAAATACTCAGACTCCCGGTGCCCTCCCGTCCCAAAAAATCATGGGCCGCCACTGCTTGGAGGTAGAATGCCATATGTGTTTAGAAATTCCTCTTAATTCCATATGTTTCTAGCTTTCTCAACAAAATTTTAGGTAAAACAGAATAAACTGCTTTTGGTAAGCCACAGAAATATACAATGCATTCATTTCTTCTTCAAAAGCATCTGTTTTATATTCAACTGACAAATATACTGCAGATCTTGTCTTTTTCTTTTTAGAAATATTTTCTGCGTAATAATTCATCGACATAATATCATCTCAAAAAAAGGTCTTATGAGACTATTATTAGCTAGTATATGTCCAGAATTATTATTTCCAATCCAGTTATCTGAAAATATAAATTATTTAATTAAGTACATGTAGATATCTAGATTTGAATGTTTAACAATAAATTACTCATAAAAATAGCTATAATTCAATATCGCATTTAAATTATTTCATTTTCAACCTACTTTAAATAAATAAATAAATACTATTACTACTAATTATTATTTCCCAATTTTTCTCACATTTTTTGTATTCAAGAGCGTTGATTACAACTGATCGATGTTTGCAACCAAACGTCACCAAAACTCCCTAACGCTGCGTGCTCAAGGTCCCCCGTTCACGAGAATTCCCGAAGAATATTTTCTAAAATCAAACGCATGCTTGAGTTGACGATACAAAAATTTTGTGCTTACGTGAGTTTGTTTTTAGTGAGCTGGGCTCTAACTGTAAATACCGATATAACATATTTGGGTGTAAGTAGATAAAACTATTGATGTTAAAGGACGCAATATTGCAAATGTTTTGGTTGATGGACAGCGACACTGCGATGTCTACACATCCACTTGCATCCAAGGGACTCGAAAACCATAATGCAGAATCCACATCACATTACGTAAGTTCGAGTGGTGAAAAGCACAATAAATGTAAAGACAATGTGTTAATAGTTGTAACAAATGCAGCTGGATGTATAAAGGCTGATTGACTCTTACAATACGACTCATATTACATGTTTTGCACATGCTTTTCGAGTGCCAGAGAAATTCAGAATATGCTTTTTGTGGAGGCACCTGTATGCAAGCATTTCTTTCGTGAAAAACTGCCACAAGTGCCAACTGAGGACGTTAAAACTACTGAATCTGAAAGACTGTTCTAAAAAACAATCGAAGATTTTGTACTGTACGCCGAATTGTTGACTTGTTTATTGGTAAAGAAGTAGATTTTTCCGAACTGGAGATTAATGTGCCAGCACTAAAAAACTTTGTACTTTAAATATGCCTATATTACAACGGTAGATGTTGAAGGGGCGTTTTCAATGTACGAATGTAATGAGAGTGACAGACATTTATTATTATTAACAAATTGACGTGGGTCACCGACGGCCGACCCCCAAAGAACGAAAATGTCACTAAAATAATTAAAGTAGAGATTATATAACTGACATTTAACCAACCAACCATATTGTTTTATTTTATCGCAAAATTGTTTGCAGCCAAACAGATTCCAGAAATGGACGAAGGTTATAATTTTATTTGTATATTACCGGCATATTTTTGGCAGTTCTGACATTGGCTCGGATAGAAAATGTTGGCCGGATTGTAAGGTGAAAAATGTAAATGTGAATAAAATATTTAAGAAAAGAAACAGTGTTGTTTAATAAAACGAGACACTAATAACAAGCGGAGAACAACACGAAGGCCATAATATTGCAGTATAGCTATTTGTTATAATATAACTAATCACAAACTGTATCTCACTGCGGAAGGGTAAAGGGTAAGTTAAAAAATAGGTATACTTTTTTTGCACACATTTTTATTGTAGCGAGAAAATAATAGTTTTGCAATGAATAAAAATATATAAAAAATAGTAATACCTATATAAGTGGCAACAGCTCTAGCCCATTTAACGTTCCAGCTCCTTTTCTTGATTCCGTAGTCTATAATTTCACCACAAATTATACTGCAAACCCACAACAATATAAACGGCAGTGACGTTACCATAGCTATTTCCCCTATGGTCATATTAAGGACATCACTGAAGTATTTGGGCATGTTCGTCACCATCAAAAACATCGTAAAATCATGACCGATTTGTCCTATAATCAGTGCCCACACACCCTTATCTCTCAGGATTGGTTTCCAAGGCACCTTCAGCTTAACATAATGAGGCATCGAGCTTTCCAGATAGGCCCTCTCTCTGGGCGGCAGGTGAGGGTGCTGCTGAGGTGTGTCGTAAATCCAAATTATAAACAGGAAACACCACAGATATCCCATGCCAGCCCAAAAATAGAAGGCGCTCGGCCAGTAGAGTGTGTAATTTATTAAGGTACCGGTGAGGAAGTTTCCGAAGACAGTGCCCAGGGCGTTCGATGCGAAGCTAAACGCTCCCAACGTGGCTCTTTCGGAACGTGGCACCCAATGAGCTATCAAGACGCTCACACAAGGATATACGGATCCCTACACATAGAACTACTAATAGAATTATTTAGTATTTCAAAGAGAATCTGAAAGTTTTGTGAAACCAAGAGTGTTGAAAGTAACAGACGAAATACACTAGTTTACAAAATTTCAATGCAAAATATCAAATGCTCGCAGCTCATTAGTGTAAATAGTTGCTATTGTATTGATAAGACTTTAATTTGAGATATATGCCAAAGTAGGTAGGTTTTGAGTACATTTTAGTGTGATTCGTAGGAACCATTTATATTTATATATATATATATATATATATATATATATATATATATATATATATACTTTATAATGATTTGTATTCTACAGGGTGAGTTATTAGTAGCCGCTTCTTTGATTGCCCTTTTGTGTTTTAAATAAAAGGGAAAGCAATTAGTGGAAGATTTATGGTTGTTTGGGGCGCATATTCTAAAAATACTTTAAGCTCTGACGCACTTCCGTTTTCAACGGAAATACATGAAATTTAGTTTTTTTTAAATGACTCATTCTATATATTTTTGGATTTTCTATTACTGCTTTAAATTGTCTAGTTAACTGTGTTTTGTTTTTCTAAATTGAGCCATTAGTTTATGAGTTATTAATTTTTTTTGAAAATTTTTGACGAAAACACGTGTTCAGAAAAAAACATTTTTTTAATTGTTTTTAAAAGTACAAACATATATATATAAGTTGCACTCGACAATATCTCAAAACATTGTTTTCTCAAAGCCTCCTTTTCACATACCAAAAACTTATTTTATTGTGACATTTTGTTCCCTCTTTTATTCTCTTTCGTTTTTGTTAACAATGTCCAATACTTATTTTTTGTAATTTCTGAGATAATCACTATAGGAGAAATTCGCGGTCAAATAAAGAACTGCGAGCGGTGTTCTATGCACCCAAATATTCGTCCAATAAAGGCTGGAATGCGACCGACTGTCTGAGTTAACTGTTAAAGAAAGTCGGTAAACATTTATGTCAAACTGTCAAAAGCATCGCTATTAGTTATCATCCAAATGAATTATTCTTATGAAGAATTAATAGATATGATTGGCGTTTTGGGTGAATCTGAAAAAACTCTTTGCTAGCATCCAGACTTTATGCACAGCGATCCCTGGTAGAAGTCAACTGAAGCCAGAAACCTTCGAAAGTATAAAGGAACGGTTTGAGTAAACAGAAAGTATTGAATATGAAAAAAAGAGCGGAAAAAGCAGCAACTGGTGAGGATAACACATCTATGGTTATCCTCACCAATACTAGTACTAAGAAAATTAGTCATCAGTTAGATATAAGTCAAATTTGAAAATCCAGAATAATTAGGAAATATGTAATACTTCCGTAGCATATTCATACACAGGGCTAGATGAAAGAAATTTTCAGAATCGCTTACATTTTTGTCAATGGGCAGCAGATAAATTATCCTGGCTTCCTCAATTTTTTGTTGTTTACCAACGAAGCCACCTTTCGTTATTATAACACGCAAAAACTCTCACTTTATCACAACTGCAAACTTTCAAAATCTCACCTTGCATTCTCACGGTTGATCAATATTTCGGTATCGTTAGCCTCATTGACATGCTTAATTCGGCACATGTTGATTACAGAAATCCTCATCCTATTTATCCTCTCTCGATTTATTGAAAAAGTATTTGCCCAAAGCATTTATATGTAAATGGCCATTTACTGAAACGGTGTGTATACGGGTGAAAATTGATTTAAAATAAATTTTAAGGTTTAAAATATTCATGCTAAATATCCATTTACGCATGGTACTGTGTCGGAGACAGAATGTCTATGGAATGTTCTACAAACATCGAGAGGAAGATGGAGTTTACGCGAATGCTTCGAGATGTTTCGTACGCGTATATAAAGAGGCAGTTGAACGGATGGATGAGTAATTGCGGAATAAGAAGTCGATTAAGAAGTGGTCTCGTGCGGAACAGTAAAATAAATATAAGAAAGAAAGAAATATTTCCCACATGGTAGCCGAAGAGTATACATAAATATAAGTAGTATAAAATAAATATAGTGGTGCGTGTTATATAAATAGAAGTGTTACATAAATATACGGACTTAAATAATAGTAGTAGTAAACAAATACCTGTGTTAATTTAAATCGTGTGATACATTAGTTTTATACATTTTTATATTGTAATTAATTTTAAGTGTATAAATATACAGACTGTTTTAAATAAATAATTGCACGAGTTGTTTATTGCGAACCCGAAAACGTTACAATATGTTTGCCATGAAATTACCTCCTCCTCTGATGTAGAAGGAACTATAAGTGTAAATAAGTGAAAAGAATTATTATCAACAATTATGCATACTTTTTCTGAAACATAATGAAATTTTTGATTTAACCCCAGTAAGCATTAATATTATACACTTTATATTTGCTGTCTATAGCAATTTTAATCCATCTTTTTATCATTGGACATCTCAAGCTTAAATTTCTTCTTTCTCATGTCAGTGGGACAAGTTGGAATGAAAATACAAATAATCGGAATTGTTTTAATATTAACTGAAGAAACTGTATTACTCCTAAAATTACACAGTCTAGTATTTTCTTATAAGACTTGTTTTGCAAAATTTGCTTTCAACCTATTCAAGTTTAATTTATAAAAATTTCTTATGGGCCATCATTTCTAGTCATTTAATGAATTCTCGTTATTTGAATGTGAAATGTGATAATTTCACGTAATACAACGATTTTGATAGATGATTTTATAACCAATTTAGAAACACGTTTGATTAATGGCTTTCACTTATTTCAATGCTTCTGTACTAACCTGAAACGTACCTGCCACAATCCTACTAACATATACCCAGTACCATGCCAGATTGTTTATTATTAACGGCGTTACCAACGTTACAGTGCTAGATACTCCTAAACCCGTAAAATACGTCCATTTACCACCGATTTTATCTGCAGAGATCCCAGCTGGCAAATGTCCGATAAAATACCCCACGAAAAAGGCATGCAATATATTCCCTTGTATGTGCTCCGACCAATCGTGCTCGCCGCCCTTCATAATAAATTATCTACCTTTATCGTAAATGAAAAATGATTATTTTCAGGGAAATACTGTACTTTTACGCCCTCTGTCGTGATAGTTTCATTTTTCGGGAGGCATTCATGTGATTTATTCCTTATTTTGGTCGAAACTATCCTGGTAATGGAAATATTAACGGTTGCCCTTTGTCCATAAGCCATGATGACACCCACCGTGCACATTATGGCCACTACTACTCTTTGAGGAAGCCTACCTTAAAGAAAACGATGCAATAGTTTAAGTAATGCAATATCTAGTATTTTTGAAAACAATCGAAAATAATGTCGTTATGTTAACTATCCACCAACAACGAAGATGCATTGTTACGAGTACGTAATTTATTTGTATTAGATCGCTAGACCCAGACGTCAAAAACGTTTGAACCATCAAGAAATGCAGCTATAAGCTATAAATCAGTATACTGAGAGGTATTGGATCACAGGAGGCAAGCGACATAAACCGTGATATATTCAATAGATATTCAGTAAAGCACCTGTACAGATTTGTATCGGGAGTATTGTTACTCGATTGGATAGACTCATCAAAATAAGCCGTTATTGGTTGCAGTGCAAATTATGGACAGATGTCGGCCAGGCCTAACAACATCGAATTTTTAATTCGAATTGTGAATTTAAAATTCAATATCATTAGAGAATATCATTTATTTAATCAAGAGCCCTTTTCTTAATTTTTTTGAAATACTAAATCGAAGATTGCAACAAATACCATTTTTTTGAAATCCAATCATTTAAATGTGGAAAATGCTTGCTGCATTGCAAACAAATTACAACTATTCATTGTCGAATTTAGCCTTAATGCTGAATTTTTCTGCAAGCTCTTGTGCATTATGTGGCATATATCAGCGAAATGAGATTTGAGTTCGGAGTTTACTACAAAGAAATAAATGTTACTATGAAAGTGTCAATAAAAGACTTTTCTTAAATATGTCATAAAACATATAATAACTGGTAAGCAACGCTAATTAAATAAGAACTAAGAATAACAGTGCAGATATAACAAACCAAGAGATAGCTTAAATCTCTTAAAACTTAACAAACCGTAGCTGTAAAGAATATAGTAGTTGTATTGTTCGAAGTCAAAAACGACATTGCTTTCAGATCGGGATTATGATTGATACAATATATTTCAACACTTACAACCACAAATGCAGTACAAGGGACTACATTTTCCTGGCATATTTCACTGGCACGAAAAAATGAACTTTAGAATATTTCAAATGTCATGCTCAACTGACGGTTGAAAATGCAGAATGTCATAAAAAAAAGTTTTAAGTGTCAAACGCACATTTCAGTATGTTCACTTGTGCAGTCACTGACGTCATTGCGATACAAGTCAGTTTTGACAGTTGTCATCTCAACTCTACTTTGGGTTCATTTATTAATTGCTTTCTTATACGTAGTATAAGGAAGTATTGTGATGACGAAAATTTTCGACCTCGAGATTTTTGCAGATGTCCACGTTTTGAAGTCCCCTGATACCGTAAAAGTGGTTTTTAAAAAATGTCTGTGTGTCTCTCTCCCTCTCTCTCTGTGTGTGTGTGACCACGATAGCGGTCATTTCCGAATTTTGTATTTATGTGTATAATCTTCCTCTTGGGATCTGATTAGTTTTTCAGTAAAATCGGTAGACCGGAAGTAGTAGTTTACTTCAGTGAATTGAATTTTGCCAATATTTCGTCAATTACTAAGTTTAAATAAATTTATAAAGAATTCAAATATACTCAAAATTAAAATTCAGGAGAATTTTATTAAAAAAGTTTTTCGAAATTCCTAGCTGAAATAGGGCTTTTACTCTTATCGAAAATCAATTTTTTGCGAATATCTCGCAAGCCATGCTTTCTAGTCAGGTACAATACGAGTATAAAAGTATTTAGAAGATAATTTTAAATATCTTTTGTAAAAAAAATTTCAAAATTCGGACCGGAAGTACCACTTTTACTCTTACCGAATAGCGACTTTTTTGCAAATGTTCGTAAGTTATGCATTTTGTATATATTTACAAGAGTACAAAAGTATTTAGAGTTAGATTTGCAATGTTTTTTGTATAAACGAAATTTCAAAATTCGGACCGGAAGTAGCACTTTTACTCTTAGCGAGTAGCACTTTTTTTATAATATCCTGCAAAGTATGCATTCTATAGAGATTTATTAAGAGAATAGGAGTACTTAGAATAGGATTTTGAATAATTTTTGTATAAAAAAATTCTTAAAATTCTATAATTTGAAACGTTCATACGTATAAGAAAGTCGTGTGGTGGCCACACCTCATTTTTTTAATTAATATTTCATTTGATAGGCCATGTTTCGTTATTTATAGTTCCTGTAGTCACATTGGACGTAGTTTTTAATAATAGAAATAATTATTCAGGCGTTCGGGCTAAGGAGTTCGAAATTCGAACAACTTAAGATGTTTTAACTTTCGTTGAAACTGTTTAAATTTCATTTTTAATACTCAGTCCAAACAGTTATTTATATATTGCAGTAAGATGCTGTCGAAACTGATCGACGCGATCTTACTTCATTTTTCGCGGGCTTGACATCAATCTACTTCGACTTGCTTCCACTTTCAATGTAATGTTAGCGTTTTAGTAATTCAAATTTGTCATTGATGTTTATTGGCTCTTGCTACTATATTTATTATCAGTATCAGGTATCAGAGGTAGCTCTAATATACTTGACCCCCTCGTTTAACATTGGAGGGTGTGCCTCCCCATATGTTTCTCAGGACCTATTAGGACGATTTACTTGAACTTTTTTTTAAATTTCTACTGGGGCGAGTCTAGAATGCGGGTCATATTAGGGTTCACGAAACCAAGGCGGCTTCAAATCTTGAAAAATCTTTATTAGAAGCGGTTTTATTAAAGTTTTCGGAACGTCAGTAATGTAATATCGCCTTCAATACCAAGCTTCGAAGAAGAAGAAGAAGAAGAAGAGAAGAGCCCTGCCTTCAAATTAGACTTCTTAGCACTTTCAGTCTCCCTTGTCGTAACTTTAGCAGAGGCCGCCACAGATACCGATGCGGACCTAAGTTTCCTTTGCTCCGTGTTATTTTCTAGTTTATTCCGTTTTTTTTAATAATAATAATAATAATAATAATAATAATAATAATAATAATATTTTTTTTTTATTTTTTTTTTATTTTTGCCTCCACACTCTCCACATTAATCCAAGACATCTCCCAGCAGCGAGTGCCAAGAGATGCCCCGGGGGTTCCTCACGCGAAGCGCAGACAGCGGTCGCCCCACCAACACGCAAATGCTAATCGAACGATCACCGCACGCACCCCCCACAGTAGTATTTTTTTTACAAACCATAATAATAACAACAAAAACAACAACAATATCAAATTCACCACCAAATTCCTAAATTAACACAATGTAAAAGTTCAATTATATGCATTAAGCCACTAAGCTCCACGAGCTTGACAGTGGCGTGTGTATTCGATTATTTAAAAAAGTAAAACAGTTAGTAATGAAGGAGTCCACAATATATACCTATCCAATATTGACTATATGACTATTTCCTTGACCCAACAGCCATAATTTTAGACCATGCTTAAATAGACCCAAAGCATGTTGCCTCCTCAGGTCTTCCGGCAGCGCATTGAATAGCCGCGGCAGCATAACATCCCACTTCCTAGCTCCATACTTGTTGACTTGAATTTCACCTCTGGCAACACCTTCTCCTTCCCTGAACCTGGTAGCATGTTCGTGGTCCACCTTTGGCAGTCGCTTCATGACGGCAAAAGTGCGCGTTGCCAGTCTGTACAGGAAGAGTTTGTCCACCGGAAGGATAGACAGATGCTTGTACATTTCATTTATAGAGTCCACACCAACAAGGTCCCACGCAACATTCTTTATAACGCGGTCCTGAATGGATTGAATGTTTTTAATATGCACTACTGACGCCTGTCCCCAAACCGATATACCGTATGAGAGAACTGATTCAAATAACGCACTGTAAATAATCTTTAAAATATGTCCCGGCAGAAATAATAATAATAATAATAATAATAATAATAATAATAATAATAATAATAACAACTTTATTAATTACCCAACAGAAAATTCCAAATGGTGCAATACAACTACAAGAATGTTCGATAATACAATGTAGATTAAGAAATAATTATGAAATGATGTATTACAAAAACAACAAGCATATTAATAAATTGGAAAATCGACACTAAATTCGCAAAAATTACAAAAATCACACATATTGATTATTGAAATTTATAGCAGCGTTGTATAAGGGTGCTTTGCATAGGATATTCGTCCTGGGCGTCGGAACCATAATTGACTTGCATGCTCTCGACTGAAGATGTGGCACCAGGATGTTCACTCTAGAAAGCAACTCCAGAGCATTCAATACACTGAACAGTAGGTTATTCATGAAGGACGGCGCTGGTGTCAGTTCTTCTTTCGGATAGTGCTCTAAAATTATTCCTCAATAGCAATGCGCCGTAGTCGGTATTCTGAATCGGATAGAAGCCATCTAGTTTGAATGATAGGTATTTCAGGAATCATCTTTGCACCCGTTCAATTGCGTTCGAGTGCACACGGTATATCGGGAACCACACCTCAGATGCGTATTCTAGTTTACTTACAACGACGGCATAAAAAAGGGAACATATCGTGTGTAAGTTAGTAAAACAGTTACAGGTACGAATAATGAAGCCAAGTATTTTATGCGCAGAAACGGTAACGGATGATATATGCTCAGCAAACGTTATTGCCGAATCAAAAAGAACACCCAGGTCTAGGACAGATGACAAAGTAGTCATTAATATAATAGGAGACACATTTGTTACAGTTGATGGAGTATTATTAATTACATATTCGACAGTTTTTAATTGGCTGATCCACCGATGATGTTTGTTATTTCCAAGCAAAACTCGTAATATTTTATAACCTCTTTAATGGCTCTCTCTGAACTGTTTGCACATGGATGTCTAATGCTGGTATAGTTAACCTTGGTATGTATTCTTTTTAAATATTCTTTATACCTGGTGTTTGTGAAATACGTAGCGTTGTCACATATTAATGTATTGATATTTCCGAATTCTGTAATATAACTCTCTAGACCGATGATAGTAGAATATGTGCCTGTTTTTGGTGTAGGTATTAACTTAGTAAATTTAATAAATATATCGTATATAGCTAGAATATTTTTATAACCTTTACTAGTTCTTGGTAAATTGCTTAGATAGTCAATAGCAATGATATGTAGTCTGTCTGTGGCATGTATACTACCTAAAGGTGGTTGATCTAAATAATTTTTATGCTTGCTTAATTGACAAGTTGAACAGCTTCTAGTAAGGTTTTTAATTATTTTTTGATCGTTTATAGTAAAGAATGCTTCCCTAAATTTTAAAAAACACTTTCTTGCACCTATGTGAGCAAAATGTTTATGTATTTCCTTTGTTATTTCCAGTGCTAGTTCCTGGTTAACCACATACACTTGATTATCTTTTATTTTCTTTATTATTATTCCATCCTTCACACAACACCCTTTATAATTTCCCTCCCTTAATTTATTTCTTATTTCATTAAATTCACATCCCCTTTGAATATCTTTTATTTTATTGAGCGAACATATACCATTTTCCTTCAATTTCACATTGGCTATCATTACTTCTGAGTTTGAGTTATTATTATATTTTCTACTTAATACATCGGCCGCAATCATATCTTTGCCTTTTCTATAGATAATTTCAAAATCATATTGGTTCAAGAGTAACTTCCATCGGTAAATCCTATCGTTGGCAAATCTCTTGGTCATTAAATGTGTAAGTGCTATATGGTCACTCTGAATCTGAAAATGACTTCCTATTAAGAAGTATCTCCATTTACTGGCTGCATGTATTATCCCTAATGCCTCAAGTTCTGTTGCAGAATAACGTTTCTCGTGTGGCTTTAAAACACGAGATAAAAAAGCGATGGGTGCATCTACACCATTTTGAATTTGCACCAACTCAGCCGCAATCGCAAGTTTGGAAGCATCAGTCCTAACTATAAATGGCAGATTGAAATCTGGATGGAACAACTTCAAACCCTCTACGAAAGACTCCTTCAATGATGTGAAAGCAGCTTCGTGAACGTCTGACCATCTCCACTTAACTTCGTTTTTTAATAATGTTAACAGTTTAGTCGTTAAGTTAGAATAATTTTTATAAAACCTTTATAATAGTTTAACAAACCTAAAAATTCACGCAGGTCCTTAATACGTCTAGGTCTTGGGTATTCCTTTATTTCATTTAATCTACCATAATCAATCTGTATACCATCTTTAGTTACAATATAACCTAAGTATTTCACAGTTTGTTTAAAAAACTACATTTAGAAATTTAATAAGCGCGCTACTACTAGTCGACATGCCAAAGGGGCATGAACAGAACGAAAAAGTTTTTCCATTTATATTGAAAGCACAATACTTTTTGGACGATTCCTCAAGTTTTATTTGCCAAAATGCTGATTTTAAATCTAATTTTGTAAAGTACTTACATCCATTACATCTAGATAACAATACACTAGGCGTTAGCGTAGTTTCATGCTCTTTTACTATAAAATTGTTTATAATTTTCATATCTAGACAAAAGCGCAAACTTCCATCTGCTTTTTTAACAATTACAACTGGATTGATGTAACTAGATTGACACTCAGTTATAATTCCCTGCTGAAGTAAAATATCAATTTGCTTATCTACCTCCTTTCTATATTTAAATGGAATAGGATAACTTTTAGCATAAAATCCAGATTCATTCTTTACTACGATTCTGTGATAAAAATCCCTTGCGAATGTAACTTTGTCATTATATACATCTTCATTTTCTAATAATATATTTATTATATTCTCCTTAACATCTTCTTTGATTTCTGGATCTTCCAGTATATTTTTAAACCATTCAGTCTCATTATGAGTCATATTACTACTTATATTATTCATTTGACATTCTTTAATAAATATGTTTCTAACGTTAGTCTCCCCATTTAATTTTTCTTCCGTTAAGCATCCTCTTATTTTTATATCATTTTCCCCTATTCTTAATAAATTATTCTTTAGATCAATGATCATTTTAAACTTTCTTATCATGTCTATTCCTATTAATATATCGTGACTCATTTTGTCAAAGATGTAGTATTGCAAAGGGCAATTTACATTATTTATAACAGAATCGACAAGAATCTTTTTTGATATTGTACCTAATTTTTTATCATTAGTTGCTATTATATCAATATGCTGTATGCTAATAATAAAAGATTTTAACTCATTATTATCTTCTATAACGTCTTTACTTATAAGAGTAATTTCTGCAGCAGTGTCAATTATTGCTTTATACGACCTATTATGTATAATTATCTCTATCAATGGTATTTGATTGTTAAAATCCTCAATTTTAATATCTTCCCCGTCCAAACTTATAAAATTATGTATATTATCGTAAAATTTACTGCCCCTTGATATATTAATTTTTTCTATTTGCTCATTGATGGTCCTGGTAATGTTTTGTCCAATTGGAGTTTTTTTTTATCTTCATTAGTTCCACTTGCACTTTCTATATCTGTATTATGCTTCTTAAAATAATTTCCTGGAATAGTAGCCTGTATATTATTTACATGTTTTTCATTCCTATCTACACCTTCATTCCTTTTTACCTCTCTGTTGTATCTATAGTTTCCCTGTTTTCCATAATCGTTTTGTTGATTATACGGTCTACCTCTATCATTTCGATAGGTCCCTCTATTGTAGCTTGGACTATTTCTATGAAAAATGCCCCCATCTATGTAACCCTGTGATGTTCTATTAGTCTGATAATTCTGTTCTCGGCTACTTGGCATATGTCTGTTATTTGGATGATATGGAATTATATTGCTTCTATCGCGACAATCATTTGGCTTTATATTACCTTGTGCTTCAGTTAAGTGGTCAAAGCGTCTTAATAATTCAAGCAAATCTTCTATATTTTTTATTTGATTATTAAATAAGACATGACTGTCTGTAATACTAAAATGATTGATTAGGTATTTAACTATTTCTTCTTCCTGCATGTTTTCAATGTATTTACACTTATTATAGATATCACACGCGTATTGTTCCCTTAATTTTGAATTCTTATTGTTAGCAGCATTGAAACTGAATTTACCTGTTAATAATTCTATTTGCACCAAGTCGATATGTTGCGAAGACCAACATTTCTTTTTTAACTCTCTTTGGAAATCATTTATACTTGTTAACCGAGGACTTATCATTTCAAACAATTCTAAAGCTCGATCTTGCAACATGATTCGAATTATATGAAACAGATTTTTATCATCAGGCATATCTTCAAGGAAAGTCATTACATTCTTTAAAAACATCATAAGATGAATGTCGTCGTTAAAACCTTTAAATTTAGGTAGATAATCAATTTTTATTATGTTACTATTACCATATGCATGTCTATTTTCTGTATTTGTATTATTGTCCTGCTGCATGTCATTTTTATCTAACTGTGTACTATTAGACTCAATAAAATGTATTTTTTTAATACTATATCATTGTTTTGCTTAATATCCTTAATCTCATTAGAATTAGAATTTGGTATACATTGAAATATACCAACACAATTAGCAATAGAATCAATAAAAAAAACAATGGAACAAACTTAAAAATTTTACAACCTTACCATTACAAGAATTTTTAAAAGGTGTTGAGTTAACACTCAATGCCACATATTTTCAATACAACAATCAATTTTTCAAACAAATCCAGGGATGTGCAATGGAATCACCTATCTCTAGCGTCATAGCACAGTTAGTACTAGAACAATTAGAACAAGACACAATATCAAATCTTGATTACACACCAATTTTTTTCAAAAGATACGTCGACGATTGCATTGCATGCATACCCAAAAACAAAGCAGAATACACTTTAAATAAATTCAACTCATTTCATCCCATGTTACAGTTCGAATTAGAAAAAGAGATCAACAACAAAATTAATTTTTTAGACTTAACGTTAATACGATCCAATTCCAACATACACACAAAACTATACCATAAACCTACATATTCTGACCGATACCTCAACTACCACTCATGCCAACCTACCTATTTCAAGAAAAATGTAATAACAAATTTAATTAGCAGAGCAATAACATTAACTTCTCCAAAGTACAGACCTGACATTATAACAGGAATAAAAACATCGTTACAAAAAAATAATTATTCACTTTCACAAGTTGATAAAATTGTGAAACAACAGCTTCACAAATATTACAATCAAAACAAATCCAAAAAACAACAACTCACAAATATGCCCCAGTACCTTATATCCCAAACCATTCCGAAAAATTAAATAAAATACTCATACCATATAACATAAAAGTAGCACACACTAACTACAATAACCTAAACTACCTATACACCCCCTTAAAGACAAAATCCCTGATTTGAAAAAAACACACATAGTTTACAAAATCCCATGTAATAATTGTGACGGAATATATATAGGACAGACACAACAATATTTAAAGGACAGATTAAATGGACACAAATTTTCGAATGACAGTACTGCACTTAAGAAACATACAAATAAAACAAATCATACTTTTAACTACTCAGAAACTACAATCATAACCACTGAAAAAAACACAAAAGCTCGCAACATTTTAGAAAGTATCCACATACAAATACATAAAAACGCAATAAATGATAGAACAGACATTAATAACCTGTCCAATATATATTTCCCTATTTTATAACAAATATATAGACAACACTGTATGTATATTGAAAATTCAAATTCTTAAAATAAAAATACAAAAACAAACCAAATAAAAACATTCACACATAAAAATCGTGAAATACAAAACACAGATAAAGGTACGCATATAGACATACATTTTAAAACACTAAGCAGACAGAAATGCACACGGAATCAGTATAGTAAATAAATTTCCGAAAACAGATAAAATAAAATTGTGTGTACACCTCCAATTAATCAATATAAAAAAGAAAAAAGGAAAGAATTATGAGTACTATGCAAGTGGGAAAATCTACTAAAAAGATAGTGTTAAATACATTTTACTTGACAATTATACATTTTTGAAAAAGACATTAAAATGATATCGAAACGTTAAAAAACCATTGTTTGTTTTTCTTGTATAAAGAGAACTTATTCAAATACAAGGCCGATACACCCATGATTTTAAGATAAATTATATATGTATATATATACAGCAAGAGCGCGCGAGGTATGATCACCCGATGGTATACGTAAACTCGCATCTAAACGTGGTCCGATAATACATATTAGAGTAACGGCACAACATACTAGCATTGCCTGCTCATATTCGAACTCATAGTGATCTGATTATTTTTTTGCAGATTGACAAAAAGAACAAATTAAATTTTCTCTTTAAGTGATGACGATTGCTTAGATAACTAAGTCGATAATAACGCGAAGATTGTAATACTTATAACGTAATTATGATTATCCTAATGAAATTAAATAATAATGTAGTTGTGTACACAGTTATAGCAGTACAACTGGGTTTTAGAATGAAATAAAAACAACCCGCCTGAAACATCTGCAGAATAAACTAAGATGTCTAGAGAAAAATAAATAAATAGAAATTTCATGGTAAAAAAAAAACTAGGTATAAATAAGTATAACAGGAATACCATAAAATAACATAAAAACGACCCTTCAAATAGAAATTAAAATTAGAGATTCTCTCCAGTAAATATAACGAAATAACAACTCTGGAAAAATAAATCTATATATCTATATCTGGCGAACACAGCTAGCGGAGATCATTTGCCGAATATACGTCCGAAGAATATCGACTAGCATCGGGTGATCATACCCCGCGCGCTCAAGCTGTATATATATATATATATATATATATATATATATATCAATAAAGGAAATATCACGGATACATAATAAAAATAGGAGAAAGAATATCGTGTTAATCCGCTGTAGTGCAACCGCAGACACGTGTTTCAGACTCGTTGGTCATCGTCAGTACGGTGTAGCCAAGGAATAAGGTGGGATATCCTTGGAGATAGAAACAAAAGGAAGACCATCGGGAAGACAGACCACCAATTGCTGCTTAAATGTCAGAAGATCCTCAGGTCTGAGTGACAACAACTAACACCGCCGCGAGGCAGACATTGTCAACCCGCGTGCCGTCCAACCCAGGAATGATAAATCAATAAAGGAAATATCACGGATACATAATAAAAATAGGAGAAAGAATATCGGGTTAATCCGCTGTAGTGCAACCGCAGACACGTGTTTCAGACTCGTTGGTCATCGTCAGTACGGTGTAGCCAAGGAATAAGGTGGGATATTCTTGGAGATAGAAACAAAAGGAAGACCATCGGGAAGACAGACCACCAATTGCTGCTTAAATGTCAGAAGATCCTCAGGTCTGAGTGACAACAACTAACACCGCCGCGAGGCAGACATTGTCAACCCGCGTGCCGTCCAACCCAGGAATGATAAATCAATAAAGGAAATATCACGGATACATAATAAAAATAGGAGAAAGAATATCGGGTTAATCCGCTGTAGTGCAACCGCAGACACGTGTTTCAGACTCGTTGGTCATCGTCAGTACGGTGTAGCCAAGGAATAAGGTGGGATATTCTTGGAGATAGAAACAAAAGGAAGACCATCGGGAAGACAGACCACCAATTGCTGCTTAAATGTCAGAAGATCCTCAGGTCTGAGTGACAACAACTAACACCGCCGCGAGGCAGACATTGTCAACCCGCCCCTATTTTTATTATGTATCCGTGATATTTCCTTTATTGATTTATCATTCCTGGGTTGGACGGCACGCGGGTTGACAATGTCTGCCTCGCGGCGAATTATTTATTTATTATAAATTTATTCTCACTCTTCTGATATAACTATTGAAGAAATTGCCGGACTGAAGTCAAGCTGCAATAAGTCTGAACATGTAAGCTCTAAGGTATTCAAGTGCTGGTTTAGTACAATTTCAAAGAGAATAGGTTTGTCATAAATATATCAACAATGTCAATCTTTCTTCGTTAATTAGACTTGTATCTCTTAGATAAATAAAGATGCTATAGTAATTATTAAATTTATTACCAATAGTACACCTTGTTATCATCGTAAGTTAAAAAGTACCAAGAAGAAAGTGATTAGTATTGAAGCAAATATTATTCAGTCTTCAAATGTGTACATAGAAATTCGATAAATTTGGTATAAGCAACTACAAAGATTGTGTAACTGTAAGCAACAAAATTAGCAAATTGTAATATGAGTTTTCTTAAACGATAAGATATTCTGTGATTTTATATTCATTAATAACCATGGACGCAGTTATTTATTGTATGTTTATGAATTTTATTTTAATCCTTTTTACAACAACAAAAACCGATTTAAATTCCAATATGCATGTATTTCACACTACAAAATTTAGAATCACATTTACAATTTCTGCCATGAGGTCAGCTGATCTTTCAAGCTGGGCCTGCTTCCACACGTTCTTTTCCTTTCTGATCAGCCTTCTTCTCTTTTTTAGCCTTTTTCGCCGCTTTCTTGTCGGCCTTATCCTTGTCCATCTGTTCTTTAATCGGTTGCCATTCTTCAGGCATCATGTCCCACTTGGAACGAGAGCTTCCTCCCCAAACAACATAAATAATGTTAGTAATCGATGCCCCTCCAAAAATTGTCCACATTACGATCTTCCATTGGAAGAGAGTATTCTGGAAGAAATATAAGGCATATACTCTGTTTTTTAATTCCACAGAGGGCTTTTAAAACCACGTGCTAAAAACAAGCAAAATAGACTATACCTAGGCCCTAATTATTATACTGAATTACATTGTACAGCAGAGTTTTTATCACTAACTGACAAAATTAGTTTCGATTAAAATGTAGTTTGTATATGTTTTCGATTAAAATGTAGTTTGTATATGCTACAAACTACATTTTAATCGAAAACAGCTGTAGTATGACTTAGCTCTGATTAAGGAGGAAACGCAGGTTGAGGCTGTATATGAGTTCAATTTTGAATTGCTTGCTTAATTTCGCACCAAAAACATGCAAGACGTTATTACATTAAAAGTGATCATTACTGAGCTTGTATTGTAATTTTTTAATATAATTTTGCAAACTTTATGTTTTTATTGGAAAACGATACGTACTACAGAAATGCCAAAGAAATTGTTTATTGGCCCAAAGAGTTTACCAGCAGAAGATGCCCCAGAGCAGAAGCCTTTAGAATAGTAATGGGTACTTTCATAAATGATGAAAATCAATGACGAATTATTATGGGAAAAACAGAAAATCCACACGTCAGTAGCGGTGAAATAAGTCGTTTGATGGATATTAACATAACCATCATTGCAAGGACATTAAATTGAAATAAATGTCATCCCTAATAAATATATTTAAATACTGAGCTACGCAACCATCATTTTAAAGTACTATTTCCATATATAGAAAAACGTATATGCATATATACATGTAACGTATATGCATATATACATGTGTTGGGACACACACACACATCTAGTCTCATTACCGACAATAAACGCACAGACAGCGTGTTTCGGCATTTAAGGCCTCGTCAGTGTACGTGCGACTGCCGGTAATGACTTTTAAGCTAGTTTCGCAACTTATGTCGGTTTGCGTGGAAAATGTCCGTGAGAATATCACAGCGACATCTATTAATCAAAAGCGACATTGAAAGCAAAGGGTTCCGGCTGCATTTGCATGCTATAGAGAAGCCTGCATCTTAGAAGTGTATTCCGCATAATAGAGCCTTTAGGCGGCACCACCAATCAAAAATGAAAATGAAGTGTTAAATACTTAGATGCTAGAACTAACTTCAAGAGGTAAATACTATTTACATACCATGTGCTTACCGGCGACCTGCGTGCTTACTGTAAGATAAAACAACGACACCGAGCGTTTGTATGAGTTAGTACGAGAAAGCAATATACAAACTGCTTTTTGGTCGAGTGTAGTGTTGGAAAAGAGGGGATTCGAGTACATTTACGCTGAGGCTAGACTGACTCTCGTTTAATCAGGGCAACAAGGATAGATAGCAGCTGTACTGCAGTTTGTATATTGCTTTTTCGTACTACCTCATACAAACTCTCGGTGTCGTCTTTTTATCTTACAGTAAGCCCTATCCGCAGGGCGCCGGCAAGCACATGGTATATACATTTATACGCAAAACGTATATGCATATATACATGTGTTGGGATACACACACACATCTAGTGCCATTACCAACAATCAACGCACAGACACCGTATTTGTTTAAACAAACACGATGTAGTAGTATAATATCAGAATGAACATGACTACATGAGCGACTTCTTTTCAATGTATTTTTTATGTTTAAATTATTGTCTAGTCATAATTTTAATCTTTTTATTGTTATTAATTATACCTAGCATTCATATTTGACATATTCTACACATTTGTAATCTATTTATTAATAAAAACTGTTCTTAATAATAATAATATCACAATCGGCACACAAGTGGAAATTAATTTAGAACTTATGTATTGTGAAAGTTTATATATTAGATTATTTTTAAACAATGTAATTTTACGAATCTTGGCAATATACCGGCCGCCAAACGACAACACAATTTCATTAATTTCTGAGTTAGATGACTCTCACGTGACAAGGAAAATTCAGTGTTATAAACGCTGACATAAATATTGATACATTAAAACAAAATAATCTTACTACCGTTAAGTTACGGGTTTGCAAGAGACATTTTTGGAAGAATGAACACACTAAAAAACTCACTTACGGAGGGCAATTGTTTGGATCATGTTTATGTTAGAGGACTATGCGGGTAATGATTCGGCGATTATAACAACAAGAATTTCCGATCATTACATGATTGGTGGATACTTTAAGGGAAACCTACAGTAGATACAATTACGGAAAACAGAGACACTTATTATTGAATCGACAGGAAAATACACTCCGCAAAAGAATTATGGAATCACCTTATCTATGAAAAGTAAATCGTTGCAATAGTCTTTGTTTGTTTTGGCTTTGTGACATTCTCATGCACTGAGTTCAAGTTAATTTTGTTTTCTAATTTCGTGAGCTTTCGGTGCTTTATATCTTCTCATTTCGATCAAAAATTGGTAAGTTTGAAACTACAGTTTTTGAAGTGTAAACTTCTTTAGGCGCGTTGCGCTGATTGTAGGCAGTGAACAAGACTGACCTGCAACGCTCGGAAATGTAACGCTCGGATATGTGTAAGGCTCGGGTAAAGTCGGCTAAGGGAACAAGATAAATATATCATATAGAGGTATTTAATTTCAATTTAATTTAAATTTAAATGAATAAATAAATTCATGTCCCCGAGCAGATTCGATCCCGAGATCTCACGGGTATGACGCCGACACGTTAGCATTAGACCAAGTGCCGGACTTCTAAGGGAGTATTCATATCGTCTATTTATATACAGGGTGTTTAAGAAAGATGCGGCAATATTAAAGGGGTTGATTGTCCATTTTGGTCATTTTATACAAAAAAGTTTATAATAAACAAGGTCCGCAAACGCTTCGTTACCGATCTACAGCGTGTTGAAGTTTAATTAAAAGAAACAGTAAAAATTAGATTTTTCGAAGACGGCATTAAAGATCATAATGAAATTTTAGGCGTGTTATTTTTCAAGAAAAAAATAGGACGCCGCTGATTTCTCTAAAAATAAAAATATGTTTCTATTCTTTGTTTAATTTTGAAGAAAAAAGCTCTCTTAACTTTCTATCATACGACGTACCGTTTTTTAGTAAAAAAAAACACATTTTAGTGCATGTACATTTATTACAGAAATTTTTTTTTAAATAACAAGGGTTTTATTTAAGGGCCAATACAAATATTTTACCTTACCAACAATTTTAGCAAGCAAAAATTACAATAACTGTGCAAAGTGACCACCTCGAGCTCGGATGCAAGAATCCAATCTTCTCCTCATCGACTGGCGAACTCTCTCAAAAACAACAGGATCGGTTTCAATTGAGTTGCACCCAGCAATGATTCGATTTCTTAAGTCTTCTACGTTTTCCAATGGAGTAGCGTACACCAATGACTTCAAATGACCCCACAGGAAAAAATCCAGGGGATTTAAGTCCGGGGATCGTGCAGGCCATAAGTGTGGTCCACCTCGGCCAATCCAGCGATTTCCGTATGCTTGTGTTAAGAAATCACGAGTTACTTGACTGAAGTGGGCTGGTGCGCCATCGTGCATATACTACATTGCATCTCTAATTGCTAATGGTACGTCCTCCAGAAATCCAGGGAGCGTGTTTTCCAAAAAGTTGCGATACACCTCTCCGGTTAGTCTCCTTGGTAAAAATACCGGTCCAATTAGGCAGTCACCCACAATCCCAAGCCAAACGTTCAAAGAAAACTGATCTTGAAAACGATTTTCAACAATTTCATGTGGATTTTCGTCACACCATACATGGTTATTATGGAAATTGCGTATTGCATTTCTTGAAAAATTCGCTTCATCGGTGAACAGAATCAACATCAGGAATTGAGGGATTTGAAACATTTTCTGTAAAAGCCATTGACAGAATGCAATGCGAGGAGGAAAATCAGCAGGAAGTAATGCTTGAACACGTTGTATATGGAATGGGTACAACAAATTTTCCTTCAGAATGTGCCAAATAGTCCCATTACTTACATCCAAAGCGTCAGCAATTTTTCGAGTAGAAGTACCTCGATCTTTTCAATCATGTCTAGCACATCCTCTTCCAGCTCTACCGTTCTTGCTGTCCTTGGCCTTCCTGCTCCTCCATTTCGTCTTAATGTGCCTGTTTCATAAAGACGCTGATGAATACTTTCGAAAGTTTTTCTATCAGGAGCAATACGGCCAGGAAATCTTTCAGTATACAACCGCCTAGCTTCTAATGCATTTCCTTGTTGATGGAAATGCATTAGAGTCCATAAATGTAGTGCATGTCGGTCATCTCTGCATTTGTATAGCGATTCATGATAAGGAAATTCAACAAATTCGACACATACAAAATTATTAATCATATGTCATTCAATATGTCAGTGAATAAAACAGGGCTGTTTAAAAATATTTTTGTAAGTATGATAAATGTACATGCACTAAAATGTGTTTTTTTTACTAAAAAACGTTACGTCGTACGATAAAAAGTTAAGAGAGCTTTTTTCTTCACAATTGAACAAAGAATAGAAACATATTTTTATTTTTAGAGAAATCAGTGGCGTCCTATTTTTTTCTTGATAAATAACACGCCTAAAATTTCATTATGATCTTTAATTCCGTCTTGGAGAAATCTGATTTTTACTGTTTCTTTTAATTAAACTTCAACATGCTGTAGATCGGTAACGAAGCGTTTGCGGACCTTGTTTATTATAAACTTTTTTGTAAAAAATGACCTGGACAATCAACCCCTTTAATATGGCCGCTTCTTTTTTAAACACCCTGTATATACATACGTTCGGCGACGGTAGAGCATGACGCATCAGTCGTATAATACGTTACTAAATATTATAGGCGTATATGTGTAAATGTAATAAATGTGCAAATACGTTTTATTTAATACGTTACTGAAATATTATACGCGTCTATTTCGTATTATTAACCTCGCCTTGATGAAGTTTACACTTCTGTTGTGTGGTTTTAAGCACACTCATTCTTCTTGTTTCTTTTAACATTTATGACGTGTTTGCATGTACTCTCTTGTCTGGTTTGGCAAAGATGAATGACGGTTCCCCAATACTCAATGCACGTAATTTGAGGCACGAGAAAATTGTCCAAGCCGTTACGTTAATTAACGATGGTAGGAGTCAAAGATACGTTGATAGGGTAGGTTAGGTGTCCGATAATCAACAATTTCGAAACTGATGCGTAGGTATAGAGAAACTGGGGGATATAACAGGAAACCAGGACAAGGTTGGAAGTGGTCAACTTCGGCCACAGACGATCGCCTTTCCCGACTTACAGCCTTACAAACAAGGCATTGCACTGCAAGTCAGGTAAAGAAACGGGCTGCTTACCGTTCGAAATGTAAATGTTACGTCTCAGACGTTAAGGAACCGACTAAAAAAGAAGGTATACGTGCCTGAACACCGGCCAAAGACAATTTGCGAAAGATCATCATAATTTGATCGCTAAAGATTGGGCTAAGATTCTGTTCACAGACTAGTCTGGGTATTGTCTATTTTTCTCAAATAGACGCCTGCTAGTATATAAGAGAAAAGGTAAGCATTTCAGCCAGTGCAACTTCAGGAAAACAACAAATTTCGGAGGTGGTTCTATTATGATATGGAGAGGTGTATCCTCCGAGACCAAGACGGAGTTGAAGGCCCTAATGGCTCTATGACTGCATATGGGTACATTAGGATTATCTTAGAGCCACTTGTTGTTCCATTTGCACCTTCCATAGGCCCGAATTTCCGTTTAATGGATGATAACGCTCGCTCTCACATCGCCAACATTGTACAAAATTACCTAATGAGGTTGACATACATGGATCCAATAGAGCATGTCTGGAACCACACTGGGTGGGCACTACGTACCAGACAAGTTCCACCAAGAGCGCTAGAAGAGCTAGAAGCAGTGGTCACTGAAGAATGGAACCAGGTGGGTCAAGACTTCATCAGAGGTCTTATTGAGTTTATGCCTAGGCGGATGGCTGCCATAATACGGGCGCGAGGCGGAAATACTTATTATTAGTTCAATTTTCCGTTAATTAAATTCTTTACGTTGGTGTTACTTTTTTAATTGTTATGTTTATCAAATTACGGTTTTTGGTTTTTACTTTGCATTTTGTTTTATTTTTAATATGTTTAAGAAACTAAACTTGGAGTCTGTGGCTTGAAACTACACAAAAACACTAAAACACCTTACCACACTAAAACACAAAAATGGCTAAATACGTATTTCAACAACTAAGTTGTCATCATCAGTAGCACTGATTACTGTAGACAGCGCGATTTTTGATCAGTGCTACTGATGATGACAACTTAGTTGTTGAAATACGTATTTAGCCATTTTTGTGCTTTAGTGTGGTAAGGTGTTTTAGTGTTTTTGTTTAATATGTTTGTCTATTACTTAGTTATAGAACATAAAATTTTGAGAAAATTAAAAAAAACGGGTGATTCCATAATTTTTTTTGCGAAGTGTACTACGAGAGAGTCATTCGGCATGCGAGAGGAGATGGCTTCTGGTTTTTCATAGCCACACGATTTATATGAATATATAAAACAAAAGTACGATTACGCAAGAAACTAAGCAACGTTTATTATATTAAAAAAAAAGAAAAACACCTATTAAGCCGTGGATAAAAGAACAAATAATTAAAAAAATACATGACAAAGACAGAATATTCCGTACTTGGTGGAAATAGAATGGTTGCCCAGAAATTAGATTACAATGAAAAGTGGATTACAGAGTTGAAAGAAACAGTACAACAGCTCTAATAAATAAAGGAAAGCAAAAATGTTATAAAAATAAATTTATGTCTTGCAAGGGTAATATGAAATCACTTGGAAGTATGTGAATTGATAGGTAGAGGCAGGATGGGACGTGTCATTTTGCCGGCACTGGGCTTCTTTAAGAGCATCGAAAATTTAATTATTAATTTTGATAAAACTAATTGTGTGTTCTTTAGAAGCAATCTTTACAGGCATTAATCTGCATAACAATGTAGTTAAATTCATATTACATCACCTTCAAAGCTGTCACTATAGTTGAATCATTTTGGCAACCGACACGGCCAAAGTACGAACTAAAGATGACGATTCAGTACCACCACCATCGACCGGACCAATTTCAGAACATTAAAATTAATCTAATTAATTAATATTTCAGGATATATAGCTTCCACAATTAAAATATTGTTATATGAAGGCCACTTACAAATTGAACATTATAAATAAAGTTATTAAATACTATTTTTCAATACCTACATATATTTTATTTAATACTAATACAAAAGATAATTATGGCAAATGTTAATACGTGTATAAATATTATTATTTATGACAGTCATGAAATAACTTTTGTAGGTTATATTACTTGAGAGATAAATAAAAACATCTAAAATTTTACACCATTTTAAATTATTAGCGCATGTTGGTTTCCAAAGCGATACAATCTTAGACCATTTATACATATAGACACGCCGTTTTTCGTCCCGCCTTGAATACGTACTGAAGCAAACATAACGTACAAACAAACCCACCAGTGACGTCACATTCACGGGCGGGCTTGTTTCTGTTGTTGTTGTATGTCAAACGTCTAACATACAGATTGTCGTAGTTAAAAGTTAATATGCATCTTCAAATACACACACATAAACATGTACCTATGTATGTATGTATACAACACCGGTGGTGTGGGGAGATAGTGGGGAGATCGAGAGCGCGCGCAGACATGGCATTCTTTCCGTAACTTTAGAGCGTGAACGTACATAAGTACATTGTATCTGAGCAGACTCGCAAATATTAAAATAAAATGCCCTTAACTGTCGAGGAAAAAATACAGATTGTGTTATGGTATGCCAAGGATAATTCGTACAAAGACGTGCAAAATTTATTTGTTGCGGCGTATGAAAATCGTCCACCTCCCTCTGTGCCAGCTATCCATAAGATTGTGAAACAATTTCGTACAGAAGGTTGTGTTAATTCACTGCATACTAAAAGACACGTTGTGCACTAAAGCCTCGGTACCCCGGTGTCCCGATATCACGCCCGATATGAACCTGTACTCCCCTACTATCGTACCCCTCCATTTCATGTTTGCATGCACTTGTGTGCGTGTTTGTGTTTCCCTATATCTACTTTTATTTCAGTCAAACGGTATATTCAGATTTTGGTGCCATTATTATGACAACTAAATTTAATTTTGACAATTACTGTGAAAATTAGATGAAATTTTTAAATTGGTGACAGATCAGAAAAAGTTTTTAATGACATTGACGACAAAAATTTCATGCTAGTAACTGTATGTCATAGTTCCATCGTGCCCACCAGTGACGTCACCCGCGTAGAATTATGTTTGCTTCACTACTTGATAGTTTCACTACTTGATAGTTACGGCGTGTCTATATGTTTAAATGGTCTAAGGATACAATCATAGTATGTCACTCTCTTCACTTTGTTTTTCAATACAAAGTAATGAGAGTGTGTATAAATTAGCGACGTTTGTAAGAATTTTCCTATAGTTTTTCGTAAACGTATGCAATTTGGATGGATCGTTAAGCTCTTTTTCTCACACTTTTAGCAGAGAAGGTATGTGTGTATATATAAGATTCTACAAAAACAGTTTTTTTACATCTTTCTTTTTATTGTTTAATATATTATACGATTGTAGATGTTTATACTATATACCAGGTAGTGATATAGGGATCTTAAAAATAATCTATTTTAGTAATTTTGAGTGCAAAACAAATTTTTATTCTAGGAGAGTTCTTACTTCCAGAAGTTATTTTAATACTTACATCAGGGGCTACCATTGCTATAATGTAAGGACTAACGAAGCCAGAAATAGCTCCTAAACCATTCACGATTGCCATCAGAATACCAGAGAAATTCACTGTTAAATCGATTACGTTTACTTTTAGACCGCAGTAAAAAGGTCCCATTAATAAGAAGGACATGCAAAGCAAGACTGTAACCCATATGTGATGACATCCACAATATGGCATCAGTAACAGACAAACGCTTGGACCTACGGAAGCTGAAACCGAAAAGGATTGAATGATGGATTAGCTATAGCGTAAATATGCGTTTTTATCATTTATAAATTGCGATTTATAGTATGATAGTAAACTAATGAATACACGCTCACCCAGTGTTGTGTACGATTTTCTAATTATGGAAACCTTGTAGCCTTTTTTCTTTATCATCCAGTCTCCTACTTTGCCACTTATTACACTGGACACCCACTGCAAAGTACAAGGCATAGATTGAACCAACGTATTTCGTTTTATGTCATAATGCAGCACGTCCTTGTAATATTTTGGCATGTTCGTCGACAGAAAAAATATCATCCAGGCGTGGCCGTACTGACCAGCAATGAGGGCCCAAACAGCCGGATCCGCCAACATGGTGCACCAATTTAATTTCACCTTGGCTTCTTTCTTTATTATGCTCGACTCCAGTAAATCTTTCTCCTTCTGGGTAATGTGAGGATGCGTTGCCGGTTCCGAATATACATATAACATCATGAACATGAACCAGACAACACCAATCAGGCCCCAAAAATAAAACACGGGTTCCCAACCTTCTGATACGATCTTCACCATTCCTGAAAACAATGCGCCAAACACTATGCCCAAGGAGTTGGCGGCAAAAATTATACCACCCACTGTAGCGCGTTCGTGCTTGGGTATCCATCTGGCCATCAATGTCGTGACTGGTGGAAATGTGGGTGCCTGTGATATAGATAAATTAATATCAATCAATATGAAGAATTAAGATATACTCGTAGGGTACACCTGGTAGAAGGTATTATTTACTGCGAATAAGCATTAGTGAGGACAGGATATTATTTTTATATAAATAGCTGCCATGGCATGTTCAAATGCTGTTTACACATTGTCAAATAAGCTTTTAGAAACTAATTACTAACTATGTAATACAAACAGCGTTTAACCTAAAATATCTATGTATCTGATGATGGTCATTTGAATTTTTACCAAATAAATCTCGTATATGAATTTCTAAAATGTATGAGTAAGCTTTTTTGAATGTAATTCAGTATGTTTTATTCCGTTTCTGTCTTCAGTAATTTTATCATCATCGGATTCATTTCCTAGAGAAATTAAACTTTGTTTGCATTCGTCAAATCTTTTGTCAGAGGCATGCCCAGTTATTGACGATATTATATTGATCTATGGCTTGGGTCTTGATAAGAAAAGGAAATATAAAGATGAACTCAAACTAGTGTCAAGCCGATTTGATTTCTATTTGGTGGTATTCACTTTTTGCGGTAACTCTTTAATTCTTTTTTAGCTTTAGTCTGCTTCAGTACGTTCTTCTCTAAATATAATTTGTCTTTCTCTATGTAAGCCCTTTTTAGCGTTTCCTTTTCCACATGAATCTTTTTCCAACCACTCCCAGTGATGACGTAAGGTTCTCTATCAGTAGTTCTCTTCCCTGTTCATTCTGGTGTTTTTGGTCGGACCAAAAATTTTTCAATTTTGCATTCCTTCAAAATAACTCCATACCAAAACTGAGTGGGCATATCTTCAATTTGAGCTTCTATATCGAAGTGATTAGATTCGTCAAAATCTTTGGTAGTCAGACGTCAAAACCTGCAACATCGATAATTACATCTCTAATAACCCCAGATCTACTAAATTATTCGGAATATTTTCAGCAAAGTTTAGGGCATAAACTGGTAGATCCTCTTGGTTCCCCGGATTTTCCTGATCATACTGTGTTTTGGAAAACTCGCAAACTCCGTAAAGTTTTAGAAAGTCTGTCGAATACTCAATAGAATCAGCGATATCAATCAAAATTTACAAACATATTTTCTTCTTTGCCTACAATTTATTCAAAAGCTTTGTAGCTTAAAAAAAATCTGCCCTAATTCGTGCACGTCTTTCCCCAAACATTTCAAAAAATCAATGTTATTTGAAAAGTAATTCTTTTCTCTTCCTAGTGCGTATGTTTTATGTTGGCAATATATTCATAAAAACATGACTTTGTATCCATCTATGCTCACTAACCTCCAATACACTAACGTCGAGAACTAATTCGACGATGTTCTACGGCAGTGTTTTATAGGGAAATTTCGTCTTAGAAGACGTCGTTTCTCCTGTAGCTGAAATTATAAATATCACTATCACTTATGATTAAACAGCAACTTTGTTATTCTCCCACACATTTTTTGTATTCTTTTGAGCAACGTTTTTGGACAAAGCAGCATGTTTGTCTCTGCACCATTATATATTCGTGAAGGATCTTCTCATATATTGGCACTGGCGCTCGAAACTACCTCGGCAGTTCCTTCAACCAATCCAGCATTAAGTCACAGAAAACTATTGTACCAACAATCACCTGGTAAATTATCTTTAAATGGACTTGACGTCTAAAATTGTTCAAAAATTTTTTTTATCGAAGTCTTGATATCGCCTTTAGGTCTGGGAAAATGCTTGTGGTAGTTTTCAATAACCCATCGCTCTAGATTATCTCTTTTTTTATGACACATGCTTATGGACCGAGGAAAACCTTTATAAAACTATCTCTGAAAAGATTTTTGCTATGTCGTTCTTGCAGTTCCATACAGTTTTGAAGCATGCTTCTTAGACATACCGTCAGTAATAATTGATTCCAGGGTAAGTTGTACATCGGTTTCGTTGCTCAAGCGAAATAATTCACCATGTATTTATTTTTTTATTTAGTATTTTTATTTTTACTTATATGAAATTCCAATATTTATGCAGTGACAATGACTAAATCACAAAATAGTGCCAATTGATGTAATTTTTGTCGTGGTGTCAATTTTAAAAATCTACACTTGGTAAAGAACGCAAAACCTATCTGAAAGTAGACACTAAGACAACAATTTTTCCCGCTTAAAATAAGTCAGCTGTCAAACAGAAGTTGGTTATATAGAATTACCAAGATATTCAGCTAGTTCTACCGTACAAGGAATTAAATCTAACATTAAATGAATGGATATCAATATTACCAGGTCTACCCTAATTTTCTATTTTATGAACTATGTAATATCATTTACGTTGATCGATTGTGTATCGCTTTATAATTAAATTTGTCTACAGATTATAGAAACAATAAGAACTACGTTGAAACTATTATATTATTATAAAAAGTAACCGATTTTAAATTTTAATTAAAACTTACTTGAAAGAATCCAATTAAAAAACGGACTATCAGAAATACCCAGTAGTAAGTGTAATGAACAGCAGGTGGAGATAGAAGCGTGAAAATACTTGATAAAAGTATGGATACGGAAAATACTAATCGGGAACCGTATCTGTCTGCTAGATATCCACCAGGTACGTGGTTCACAAAATATCCGATGAAAAATATGCCCAGTAGCATCTGTTGTTGGAATTCCGTCCACTGGTATTGCTTTGACTAAAAAGTTAATAAAAAGTTA
Source organism: Amphimallon solstitiale (assembly GCA_963170755.1). Classification (NCBI taxonomy): domain Eukaryota; kingdom Metazoa; phylum Arthropoda; class Insecta; order Coleoptera; family Scarabaeidae; genus Amphimallon; species Amphimallon solstitiale. The sequence continues at coordinate 58,626,277 of OY720683.1, read as the reverse complement.
AAATATATATATGTATATACGATATACAAGAAGAACCAATATCTCAGTATATATTTTTTAGGCAGTCTCAATAATTGCATTGTTTACTGTCATACTGCATTACAAATATTACATTTCAAGCTGTAGTATAAAGCTGAGTACACACCAATTATACAGAACTATTCGTTTGACAATCAAAATGTTTGACAAATATTTTATACACACACGCATTTTTGGCAACTTCTTAATTAATAATGTGTTAATAACTGTATTTAACATTAATCATAAATGCCAAATAAATGTATAATTTAGTTTTACATATTGCTGTGCATTCTTCTTTAAAAATATTTAGAAATATAAGTACTCAACGCCGTGTTAGTGTCGATTTATCATTTCGGACGCATGTTCAAAAACGATTAAAAGTGAATTTGAACATTTTTAATTTTTACCTATTCTAACGTTGATATTTATTGTTATTTTATAATTTCTGTTCCATCCAGTCACGTAACAGTTCCTGTTTCTACACCTACCATACCCTGTTTCAGAACAAGAAGGAGTAATTCAAATATCCCGCCAAAACATGGAACACACAGCTTAAAATGTAGTAGACAATTTGATATGACATCATGACAATTGAGGTTAGAAGAACTGTATTATTTTTAACTAAGGATTTAGCTGTTTTGTGTTTTATTTACTACTTTGATTAAAATGGATGGATGTGTCGCTTTTCATTCTGCCAATCGAAGCGGCAGTAAGAGTGCAAGGCAATTGGAAACAAAAGAGTGAAGTTACATCTCTAACTTAAAGAATATAAATCTTTTATTTCAACATTCCAATTTGTTGATTCTAGTTTACTAAAAAAAAAATAGTAGAATCTGTGGATAAAGATATAGGCCAAATTTCCAAATAAAAATAGTGGACTTTGTTCTGAGCGTTTTGAGGAGGATTGCCATTATAGATACATACGCCTTGTTAGTGTCGTCAAATTTTAATTTCGGTTTACACTTCTATCGCATGCAGGATATGACCTTATAATATGCAGCGATGCCTGCTTGCGGGGGACCCTCACGCGAGTGTACTGTCTTGGCAGCCTCGCTTATGTTTATCTTTACTTTACTTCGTCGCGCTCTTTTCCTCTTTCTACTTTCGTATCAGAAATTAAAATATGTCGACTACGGTATATAATTACTATGCATTTTAGTGAATGTGTTATACCAACATAAAAATTGTGAATCAAGTCTATTTCTTATTAAATATTTGTACCAGAGAGCAAGAATGAATCAAACCTTTTATCTTTTATCAAGACGTCCTTAAGAACTAGAAAAAGAAGTTTTGCTTATTAGTTTCTATTTTAAATATCAATAAAGAACTTATACAAATAAATCATTCGTATTACTATTACAAACATTGAGCAAGTAAATTCAAGCAACCACTCATGGAAATGTGAATATTACATACAACAGTAACAAATATTGAAATTTATATCGGCTGAAGTTGCTTACACGACCTGCAAAGATAATTACATATAGACATTACTAATTATTATTCGCTATTTATGTATTTTGAAAATATGGAGAAAATTTTTAGTTGAATACTTTACACTTATACTCTTGTAAAGTATAACAAATTTTTATTTCTATTATATATGGTCGGTACATTTTTTTCAATTACTTATTGTAACATTTGAAATTGCTTCTGTTCTCGTACAAGGGATTTTTTGAAAGAGGAATTCTTGAAGCAACTTTACCTACTGGGCCCAAATCATTTCAATCGGATTGCGCTCGCAATGATATGGAGGTAACCTGTGCAGCTGCATTTCCAACTTGGGTTGTCATATCATTCAAAAATTTTACCGTTCATATCATAAATCAATACAATAGCCCTTCCCCCACATATATCAATTCAGATCCTTGCGTACCTTTACCAGGCGGCCTTTTTAATCTTGTCGATATACTTTCAATAAAAGCTTGTCGTGTACTCATTATACTTGCGGCAATCCAAACTTTTTTCTTTGTGTGTCTTTCACTCAAGCATATTTCATCTAATTAAATATTGGACTACCATCATAATCTGTACTGTTTTATTATTCCCAGATGTTCTCCAACAGATATTTTCATCTTTTTCTGTTAGTACAGGTCTTTTATTACGTTTGACATGTCCGAAATATAACATGTATATGAACATGTGGTAATATAATTAGAACATCAGAAAAATCATTATAAGTCAAAAACCTTAAATTTTAGGCATCTCAAAAATGTAATAATATATAGGTTTAAAAAAATATAACTATGGTCATAGACCAAGTTATGGAATACTCTGTATAATACAAAATAATTTTAAAACGTGCTCCTTGGAAGAAAACCGCTTCGAAATATCTTTTCTCATAAAGTCACAACCTGCCTTCCCCATTGAGATAAGTCACTGTGTATATAAATAAAGTTGTATATTGTATATTGTATATTTTTTGTAATAACACCATTACAGAAAATTGTCATTTTCTTTTTTTTTTTGTACATAGCGTACAACTGTCGATAATATATATAGGTATATAAAGATATAGAAACACAAATATAAACATAAAATCATGATACAAAGATAAACACCAACAATAAGAACTAAACGACATAAAACGAGGCACATACAGTCAATATTGATGTATTAAGTGGCCAGGAATTCTTCAATGGTGTAGCACTCCCTATTCACAAGCATTTCCTTAACCTTTTTTTTGAAACTGGTCAAAGGCAAATCTTTTAATTCTGCCGGCAATTTATTATATAATTTGCACCCCCAGTAATCAATCGACCTCTGAGTGCAAGTCAGCCGATGATGAGGCATTCTTATCTTCTGTCGCTGACGAGTAGGATAGCTGTGATGATGACCGTTCAAGGGAAATGCTTCTTTATTCTGCTGGACGTGAGTAACTACAGAGAGGATAAATACTGATGGTAGAGTGAGTATCTTCTCCTTTTTGAAGTGTGATCTACAGCTCTCCCTACATTTCAGGTCGCACAAAAACCTAATCGCCCTCTTCTGTAGAACAAATATCCTGTCCGCTTCTGCAGCCATTCCCCAGAAGAGGACACCATAGGACATCACGGAGTGAAAGCCTGTAAAATATGCTGCTTTCGCCGCCTCACGAGTTGCAATAAATGTGAGTCTTTTTATTGCAAATAGAGCAGATGACAATTTCTTCGCTAGGTCTTCTATGTGGAGAGTCCATTTCAGACTTGTGTCCAGGGTGATGCCCAGAATTTTTACTCCCGACGATCGTTCTGAGCTAGTTGTACAGAATACAAGATTTTGCGTTTTATTACTATTGATTTTCAGTTTATTAGCAACAAACCAATTTTCAACGTCCGCAATTGCCCCTATCGACTTCTGATGCAGTGCTGCCGGATCTATGTCCTGCATCAAAAGAGAGGTATCATCAGCGTACATACATACCTCCACCCCGAATATGTTAGAAGGAAGATCATTCATATATATTATGAACACCATAGGACCGAGGATCGATCCCTGTGGAACTCCATACTTTATTATCCCAGGCTCAGACTGTGTGTTATTCCATTCCGTCAGTTGATATCTGCCCGTTAGGTAAGATCGCATTAGGTTTAGTGATTCACCCCTTATTCCATAATATTCTAACTTATGCAGTGAGATCTCATGACTAACAGAGTCGAAGGCCTTGCTTAAATCTAATAAATTTATTCCTGCATACAGACCAGCTTCGAAGACTCTGTACAGACTCTCCACTATGTGTAGTATACCACTACTAGTCGAACGCCCTTTTCTGTAACCGTGTTGTGCGGACACTAAATATTGTTGACTCTCCATATATTCTATAATTCTAGACGCAATAACATGCTCACAAACCTTTGACACCGCCGGCAGAATACTAATTGGTCTATAATTTTGACAGTCATTAACGTCATCCTTTTTATGTATAGGTACAACTCAACTCTAGAGACTTTTAATAGGCTAGGAAACACACCTTGTTCTATACATTTGTTAAAAATTCTCGCCAATAGTGCGGATATCTGCATGTACACCTCTTTTAGAAGACATGTCGAAATATCATACAAATCTTTAGTATGCTTACTTTTAATTTTTTGAATCATTTGTTCTATTTCTACGGACGTAATGGGTATGAAGTAGAAGGAGTATGCATTTCCCAGTTTGTGATTATGAAGAAACTCTGTTGATGAGTTTCGCCAACTCACAAAAATATGTATTCAAGCTAGTAGCCGGCAAAGAGGTATTACTATTTTTTTGTTTATCTTCAGGTTTGAGTTCTCTCTTTATTACGTCCCATATTGCTTTGGTCTTGTTGCTGGATCTCATTATGTACTCTGAGTTTGATTTTTGTTTGATTTCATTTATCCTGCACAAGTATTTTTTTTGAGTTGTCGATATTCTCTATAATAATCTGGATTTTTTGAAACCTTTGCCATAACAGCCCATGCATCCAATGTGTTCCTTAAACAGTTAATTTCTGGATTGACGTAGTTGTTTCTCGTAGCTGTCGTCGTAACTCTTTTTTTTGGAAAACAAGCCTCAAATGCGGCCATACAAATATTATGGAAGTAATTAAATAATTCGTTGGCATCCAGGATGTTGTTAGATAAGTGCAGTTCCACGTCTAAGACTTCTTTAAAGTGTTGTATACTATTCGAATCCATAGGTCTAATAGTATTTGTGGTTATCGCAGCTCTATCATGTTTTGGATATGTGTATCTCAGAATCTGTGAGAAGTGATCGGAAAGATGTATACTGACTGTATATTCCTCAATCTTAGAGAGATCAACGTTTGTAAATATGTTGTCTATTAAGGAACTAGTGGTATCTGTTTGTCTAGAATGTTCATGAAATACCTGTTTCATATTATAAGCATTCAGAATGTCCGACATTTTCTGAGTTACTTTTGTTTCTGTTTCCATGTGAATATTAAAGTAGCCTGCAACAAACACATTTTTTGTGCTCTTTCTTCGTTTAGAATAAAAATAATTTCATTTAGTTTGTCAAAAAATATTTCCAAACTTCCAGATGGGGGTCTGTATATAGACACTACAATGGAATTTATTGCAGCTAGTTCTACCGACGCTATTTCTATTTCTTTTTCTACTGATACTAAAGATATGTCTTTTCTTTCAATAACTTCCTCATGGCTTTTTGTTAGAATGAGGGATCCCCCATGAATGGCGCTTGATCTGCAAAAACAGCTCGCTATGGTGAAATCTTTTATATTAACATATTTTAGTTTTTCTTTAGGTAAGAAGTGTTCTTTTAGGCAAACCACGTCAATATCTCGCTTGTTAAATTCTATCTGAAATGCGTCAATTTTATTTGATAGTCCCTGTATATTATAATTCAAGATATTGATCTTTCTTGTATCTTTACTAGACGTATAAGAAATGTCTAGATTATTTTTATCTAGGTTTTCTGTTCGGTCTTTGATTTCTGCTTTTTTCTTGTCGTGTTGTGATTAGTTTTTCCGCTTGACCTCCGAAAAAATTGAACACTAATATTACTTGGCCAGTTTAATGGCTCAAATATTTTGTCATCATTTATAAAATGCGGAAAACCTAATTTAAATGCTATATAGTCCTCCTTTGTATAGCGATTCCTCTTCGCCATTATTTCTACGACTATATCGTTTGTTACGAATTTTTTGTTTAAATATTCTCGCATATCCTCAATACAATAATCTTTTTTAAAGCGGTCTGCGTAAATCCACTTTCTTTGAACTTTGTTAAACGCAACATTCTCATCATTGCTGCCGATTACTTTTTTTTTGTAATTTTGTGAGAATTGTTTTATGTTACTTTGTCTAGCAGATTGTTTGAAATTCACATTGTCATTTAAATTTATATTTTCTGTAATGGTGTCTTTTTTTGTACTGCAGAATTTTTAAATTGGTACTTTGAGAATTTTAGTTAAATGCTGTTCGTTGGTAAGCGCATCATTTAGGAACGGCTTGGTCGATTTGACTATTTTTTTTATAAAAATATTCGTAGTGGCCCGAATACGGCTTTTAGGGAAAGAAAAATTGGAATGGTTGCCCGAAAAATTAAAAAAATTGGAAAAAATAAAATGCTTTTTTCTACAGTGTTTTTGTATGAACTCAAGATCATAACTCACGGTGGATATATGTAATTCTTTTTTTGTGTTATTCGTTATGTTCATCGCAAAGTACTCAGGAAAAAATCGGAAGAATTACAAAGAAACGTCGGAAAATTGAGACAAACTACGAAAATCATATTTTTTGTATACACTCTCGATCATAACTGACTATAGAAAAGATGTATTTGCTTGTTTTTTTTTTTTAGTTTTGTTCCCCGGGTTGGTAATAGCTCACTTAGATGTTGCAAATGGAAAAAGGATCAAAATACCTAAGTAAAATCAAACTATGAAATTATCATTCACTCATAATATCCCTTAATTACACGTTGGGTTAGACATTTCTATGTACTAGTATGCCTAAAATCCTTTATCTTTTATGGCAAACCAGATAAATTACTTCTTATTACGTCACACGTTGGGTTGGCCGATAAATTATAGTTGTGTGTTTTCAATATTATGCCTTACTTGTGTATAAATTAAAATATTTATTTGCCCTAACTAACTCAGTCGAAATAATTTAAAATTCTTTGATATACTTTTCTAAAAACAAGTACACTTCTTTACCAGTTACTTCTGATATCGTAAATCATATATTTACTACAATTAAATTTATTTCTTTGTAATTTATACTTTCATATTTTCATTACTAATATGAAACTTAGTCCGGACCTGTCTCTTTAATTTTATCTAAGAAATATTATAGTCCTAGTACTATTCACTATATAAGTTGGTAATTCGTAACTAAAACGATATTACCGCTTCACGTGAGAACTAACTTTGATAAATTTGCTAAATATTATATTCAATCGATACAAAATCTTTACAATAAGTTTAATATCAATACTACACCTCTTATTGTCTCACAGTATGGTAAGTTAATTTTTGACAGTTACTATATCTTCCCTATACATTAATCTCTTTGTATACTCTTATTTTTAGGAGATCCAACAACCATAAATGCTGTAATGTTAACCTATCAGAATACGTCTACATAAATTAAAACCGAGATTTAATTTTAAGTACATATTAATTCTTTATAAATTTGTTTAAACTTAGTAGTTGACGAAATATTGGCAAAATTCTATTTTTTCGCTGAAGTAAACTGATACTTCCGGTCTACCGATTTTACTGAAAAACTAATCAGATCTCAAGAGGGAAATTATACACGTAAATACAAAATTTGGAATTGATATCTACAGCGCAGCGGTTTGACCGCTATCGTGGTCACACACACACAGACACACAGACAGACAGACACACAGACATTTTTTAAAAACCACTTTTTCGGTATCAGGGGACTTCAAAACGTGGACATCTGCAAAAATCTCGAGGTCGGAAATTTTCATCATCACAATACTTCCTTATACTACGTATAAGAAAGTAAAACCGGCGAACTGACCTTCGGAAGAAAGAGTGGACAGGCATATGTGATTTGAACTAGGGATGCGCACGATATATTGTTTTGTAAAAAATTATCGATGTTTTCTTTTCGATAATCGTGATTGAAATCGATATTTTTTTATTTAATAATATTGACTGTTATCGATTTCTTTATTCGATAATATCGTTTAATCAAAAATGCCATTCTACTTATATCCTGGTAAACAATCTTTGACATTTCACACATTTATTTCACATTAATATACAAAAGAAACTGTTTATATTATACAGAATACAGTAGAATATATTTTTAAGAAAAAAGTTGAAAATTTGAAAAATGCTTACTGGGATGTTTGCATTATAATCCGGAAGCGGCAGCGGAATATTGCATTTCATAGACTTGAGTGACTTGACATCTCGTATAGTTCGCCGAATCGCCTTCATGGGGTGTTATCTTTATCACAATTACTATTTCCTCAAAATTGTAAAGAAAATATCCTTAAAAAATTTTGAAGAAAAATGTAAAACGTTCTTAGCCGACAATTTCTTTGCGAACTTCGTAAATATAAAACAGCTATTAGGCTTTTGTCGGCGTAAACAGTCCCAGTTTAATTGATTTACATAATTCATCTCATTAGTAAAAGCATAGGCATCTTTCAATTAAGGATAACAGAAAAGTCCATATTTTAAAATATTGCAATTTCATTAAACTCGCAAATTAAACTATGTAGTTACTTTTTGGTTTTGTGGTGCCAACCAGTGATGCCAACTGTTGATTGTCTATTACGTACTTTCAAATAACTCGTAACATACTAAATTTTATAATTAGTAACCGCCAAAATTGTTGTTAATTATAATTTTAAATTATAATGAATAATTAAAGTATCGCATAACACACAACTAACCTCTAAATAATTGCAAGATAATAACGCCATCTATATTATATGTGCTACACTGTTAGGCGACGTAAATGTAACAGATATCTGTAATGTATGTAAAGACCCACCAAAAATGTAAACAAATTTTATTTCATGGATCACTTAAAAAATTACACATATATTTAGCTACTGTTACTATTTTTACCTTCCAAATATAAATACCGAGTGTACTTGCTATATTACATATAAATTTAACGTGTATTTTTTAAATGTAGCCATTTTTGCTAGTACTTCCAAAAGCACTAACTTCCCATTTTATTTACGGCTTATATATTAACTTAATTTGAAAAAAAATACGACCGTTCACTTCGTTTAACCTTTATCTTCATGCTTAAAGCATAAAATTTACATGTTTTGGTTTTTACGCCCGTAAAAATGGAAATAAAAATGGTATTTTTTGGGTACATTTCTCTCCCGCCAAAACCGTATCAAACGCAGCCTTAAGTCATCGTTCTCTCCTGTCAATTAATCGTATCGACCCTTTTTCCGCCATCTCGTGGGGAATTTCGCAAGATATTCTTTGCCGTACTGCTTGCGACCTGTATTATCTCTTGTTGTGGTAACACATCTTCGCTGGCGTATAGGTGGCGTTGTGTATACTCTGGCGACTTATTTTGGTAATAGATATTTATTTTTAATTCTTTTGTTTCTTATATTAAATTTTATTTTGGTGGATGTTTAAATTAATAATATAATTGTCCCGCTTTGAAATTACCGTTGAAAGCCTAAGAATTATTTTAAATACTGTGATTGTGTTTTCTCCGTGTCCGCTTAGGGGTCGCCTTTGTCGCAATCTTTCGAACGTCGTTAATTGAAATTTAGACACTCTCTCTTTTGTTTCGACCATCTTACAAGTAACACTTAATCACGACCTTTTTAAATCACAACATGAGTATGGAGTCTGCACATAGAATTTTAAAACAACATACAATCGAAATCGTCTTCGCTAAGTTCCTGTAGTAGGGATGACAATCCCTAGAATGCAGTAGAGATTGCCATTCCTACTACATTCATTTGCTACAGGAACTTAGAGAAGACGGTTTCGATCGTATAGTGCAATTTTTCGAAATAATGTCACGAATGCTTAATAATGTTGCGTTTTCGGGTTCGCAATAAACAGCTCGTGCAAATGTTTTGAAACAGTCTGTATATTTATACACGTAAAATTAATTACAATATAAAAATATAAAACTAATCAAAATATAAAAATGTAAAATAAATGTAACGCACTTAAAATTATTACAAATAGATTAACACATGTATTTATTTCACTACTGTTATTTATGTCGGTATTATTTATGTAACACTGTACCGTATTTATATTACTTCTATTTATAATCCGTAATATTTATGTAACAACTATACTCACTTATATTTGCTTACTCTTCGACTACCACTCAAGGAACAATTTATTTATGTTTATTTATTTATCTGCACTGTTTCGTACGAGACTATTGAATGAATTACTTCTTATTCGGGAATGACTCATCCATCTGTTCAACTGCTTTCATACGAAACATCTGGAACACACCAGAAAAACGCTAGTGTTCTTCTCGATAGGCCGGGAAACATTCGAGAGACAGTCGAGACTCTTCGTCGCCTCGTAGTACATGTGATTTATTGCTTTACGACATGTTTACCAGTCGCGCCGAATATTTGCCTTTCTTTTTTTTTTTTTTGTAGACTGATTTCGTTACATTGCCCCTTCTTAAAAACTGTGCACCCAGTTGTCTTGTGGAAATGGCAATCCACCGTCTTAGGTTGTATAACGGGCTGATTGGGCCGATAGCTGCATACGACTATTTCTATACCAGTATGCCGAAACACTACCTCCAGCATGTTTCTTAAGGTTCTCCATTCCAACTGGTCTAATCCGCAACCCAGTTTCGGAATTGCCAGCCTCTTTATCTTTTGTTCGAGTGCACGTCATCATAAATGAACAAAGGATTCCCACAATGCATGATAGGTCGACTTTTTGTTAGAGACTTCTTTGGTGACCAGGTAAAAAAGATAGATCGTCCGTCACGCTTTATCTCAAGAGTTTTACCAACCCTTGGTTTTTGTTGGATCAGTTCATTGACCCCGCCATATCTCTTCTTGAATTCCACGGCAATCCCTCTACGCATTCATAGGTCCTGGGCCACACAGTGAGCTAGGGAATAATCACAGGATACCGTAAAAAGATCCTGTTGCTTCTCCGTGGTAATTCCGAAACGAGCCTTCCTGGTACCAGAATATTCTTATATAAAATTCCTATAAGTTGGCTCTCCATCTTTACTGGTAATTTGTCGCACATCCGTTACTTTGCCGTTGTTATGTCCATGGTATGGGGCCAATCGGTTGAAATGCACCACCCTTGACTTACTATGGGGTGTTCGTCTTATGCGATAAACCACGTCATTTATTCGCTTTAGTACTTCGTACGGTCCCTCCCAGTGTTGTTGGAGCTTCGGGGACAGGCCTCTGCGACGTTGAGGATTATATAACCAAACAAGGTCCCCTTCTCGATAACCACCTCTCTCGGCTTGCAAGTCGTAACGATTCTTTGTCCTGTCGCTGGCATCCTGAGTGTGATGGCGTACTCGCTCGTGGTCATCCTCCAACCTTCGCCTGGGTCCGCTGACGTAGTCTTCTCCATTTGGGTTCTGCACAACACGCTTGAGCAGGCCATCCTCCACCTTCAGAGAGTCCCATTGAGCCCAGTAGGATTCCAGTCCCTGTGAACGAGGAGCTACTTCTTGCCAAGCCGGTCCGCGACCAGTACCTTTCCAAACCATCAATGAACCAAGGTCTTCATCAGCTTCTTGATCATTCCGCAAATTGTCAGGTTGCCACTAATCGTCAACCACGGTAGTTCTGAATGTGTTGGACGATTGTTCTTTTAGTCGGTTACTATGCTTGCAGTCTTCTGGACGTGGTCTCCTTGCAACAGCATCAGCGTTTTGGTGTTGCAGAGATGTAATTCGCGCTATTGATTTTGAGGCTCTACGATACTGGGTCAACGATTGCCTCTTCTCATCGACCCGTTTCAGTTTTCGCTGCTCCGCTATGGTTTTCTTGGGCACCACCCGCATTTACTATGCACATGGCCCATTTCCATTTCCAATTCCAGCATCGGAGCGTTCTTCTCTTAGGTTGCACCTGATTCACTAATCGTCGGACTACCTGTTCCAGGTGTGCATGCCCATACTTCATCTCAAGACGCTTGATTCATTTAAGGTAGTCTTGACACTCTTCCGGACGTAAGGTCTGCAGAGTGTTACTGGCCTCTCCTCTTAATGACACAATCAGGGCAGTAGCTTTCGCCGTGGACGTCCATCCATTTGCTCCTGCAGCGGCTTCTAATTGTTTCAGGTACGTCATCCATGACGTCTTTCCATCGAAGGTAGGAGGTTTTACCATTGTCTTTGCTGTTCGGCAGATCTCCAGCCTTTCGCTTGAGGTGTCATGGGGACTGCAGTCGTTCATCGCTGGCAATCGAAGCTGAACTTTAAATTCGTTCCTCAATTTCTGTTCTACGGCTTCGATGGCCTCAGAACATTCCTGTCCCAAATTCGATGAAGTCTTCTGAATGTCATCCTTAAAAGTAGTCTCGATATGTTTTGAATTATTTGCCATTTCATCTTTCAAAGCTTTTGAATTATTTGCAATTTCATCTTTAAAGCTTTTGAATTATTTGCAATTTCATCTTTTAAAGCTTTTAAATTATTTGCAATTTCTTTTAGAGTCTCGAATTGTTTTGCAATTTCATCTTTTAGAGTCTCCGTTATTAAGCTTAGATTAGCCTCTATTTGAAACAAATATTTCTCGGGATCCTTACCTTCATTTATTAAAAGTTCACGAAGCCGGTCCTGGAGAATTGTTTTTTTCCAGACGTACCTGCGTCCATTTCTTCCAATTCTGCCCTTAACTCGGAGACCTTTAATTCTTCCAAACGTTTGGTAGCCATTTATTTATTTATTTATTTATTTATTTGCACTTATTTTGTTTACCCCACATCTGAGACCAAATGTTGCGTTTTCGGGTTCGCAATAAACAACTCGTGCAAATGTCTGTATATTTATACACGTAAAATTAATTACAATATAAAAATATAAAACTAATCAAAATATAAAAATGTAAAATAAATGTAACGCACTTAAAATTATTACAAATAGATTAACACATGTATTTATTTCACTACTGTTATTTATGTCGGTATAATTTATGTAACAACTACACTCACTTATATTTGCTTACTGTTCGACTACCACTCAAGGAACTATTTATTTATGTTTATTTATTTATCTGCACTGTTTCGTACGAGACTATTGAATGAATTACTTCTTATTCGGGAATGACTCATCCATCGGTTCAACTGCTTTTATATACGCATACGAAACATCTGGAACACACCAGAAAATCGCTAGTGTTCTTCTCGATAGGCCGGGAAACATTCGAGAGACAGTCGAGACTCTTTGTCGCCTCGCAGTACATGTGATTTATTGCTTTACGACTTGTTTACCAGTCGCGCCGAATATTTGCCTTTCTTATTTTTTTTTTTGCAGACTGATTTCGTTACAATAAGAATGGTAATCTTATGTGTTCAATAATGTTTTCAGATGAATCTACATTTTGCTTAAATTGACATGAGCAGATACTGGTCAGATAGCAAGCCACAGTGGATGGAACAGGTACACTTAGTTCCAAAAAAAGTTGCCACTAAAATTTCGAATATCACCGCTCCAAACATTAACACTCTAGCTTATTGTGAAGGCCAAGGGGCATTGACTATATAAAAGACAGATAATAAACATAATGTATTTGAATGGATACATAGATTCACAAAACACATATATAAAAGAAATTTCTGTTTCTAATATTCATTCGGTTATAAATTATAATACGTAATATATACAACATTTTCTACAAGACCAAACTCAATAAATTTAAGTTACCAAACAAAGAAGTAGTGAGTAAACAGATGATACTTTCGACGTAGAGTACCGGAAAAAAAATCGCAAAAAGAATAAATGGTGAATTGGTCAGCGTCATTCTAGAAGCCATGAGAATTATCGCGGAGATAAAAATGTGTATAAAAAGAGGTTTCCAGACGCAGGAGGGGAGTATTATTAATTAAGTAAGTAATGTGAACATCAGATATAAAGTAATAAATATAAATTCAGTCATAAATATAAATAAGTTATAATTTTTTTAGTATGTTTAAGAGTATTTTAATCATCATTTTGTTGCTGTTATATTTAACATCGCCTGGTTCTATTTATATAACCCAAATAACGAAATTAAAAACGTTAAAACAATGTTGACTACTCCGGAAAAAGTGCGCGCGATAAATTTGTTCGACAATGGATTACCCGCAAGAGCTAATGCTGGAGAATTAAATGTTAGCCATACATCTATAAATAAATTGCTGCGTAAATGGACCGCTGAGAATACAATTAGAAGGCAACCAAGATCAGGTAGACGAAGAGCTACCATAGATGAAGAGGACATAATATTAACTTTATCACAATATCACCGGGAGCATCCATTTACCAGCTTCCGTTCGAATGTCAACGAAATTGCTTTTCTTGCTAGTACGAGTACTGCACGAAGAAGATTGATCTCTACCGGCTTAAAAAGTTATACTGCGGCAATGAAGTCTTCACTACCGAAAAGACATCGGCATGATAGGTTAATATTTAGGCAAAACTACCAACCCAGTAATTTTCTCCAATGAATTAACTTTTCTTCCTACGGAAAGAAAATGATTAGTCGTGAGAGAGGACGAAGATATTATCCAACAAATATTTATAAACGTTTGATTAGTGGCAGGTTTTCTGCAGGCGCCTGAGGATGGATGACTCTTGATGGGCCAGGGGTTATATGACAAATAGAGGGTCACTTAATAGATACGTAATATAGTGATATACTAGCTAATGCCATGTTGCCTACTGCTCTTGTACTGCGTGACAACTTCTTGTTTCTCACGGATACATAAATCCAGAGTGGTTCAGCAGTGTATCGAAACTGCAAATATTGAAACTCTACCCTGCCCTCCTATAAGGGTCCAGATTTCAATCCTCTGGAAAATTTCTGGAGATTTATGATAAATAGAATCTATGATAAAGTATACAACAATTCAAATCAATTATGGAATTAAATTGAAAGCACCTGGGAAAATGACACAGTGAACTATTGCCAGAAACTTGTCGACAGCATGCCGTCTAATTTAGCAGAAGTAATTGAAAATAACGGAGGGAGGACACACTATTAATTAATTTATATATTTTAAACTCTAAATTTATTTCTGTACATTCTTTTTCTTTACTTTTGTTTTGTTATATATTTTTTTAAATTTTCTGTAAATACATAATCCCATTTATATGCAAAAAATATCATCAAAACAGTAAATCAAGAAAAGGAAACATGAATTCTCTTATATATCAATCTCAACATAATTTATAAATGCATATGAAACTAAACACATAAAACACAATATCCACATTATTCAATATATGTGGAGGTATTATTCCTGAAGATTAGAGATGGGTGTGAATTTAATCGGACTGAATATTTTGTGGAAACTCTTTTTGCAACTAAGTGTAAATTCACAACGTCAAAAAATTAACGTTTGGGCAAGGATTATTGGTAATAATGTCGTGGGTTTATTTTTAATTGAAGGTAATCTTGCAGTTGATCGGTACTCTCAACTTTTGCAACAAAAAGTTCTTCCCAGAGTAAGAGAATTGTTTTTAAACTATTACAATCCATACTTAATACGTAACAGTATTTGGCTGCAACAAGACGGAGCACCGTCTCATTTTGGTCGTCAGAAGCGGCACCTCTTAGACAACGTTTTTTCGGGCAGGTGGCATGGACGTAGGGAACCCATTGAATGGCTTGGTAGATCCCCTGACCTATGGATATATTTCTGTGGGGTCATATAAAACATAGAATTGCTAACATACCTGAAAATCTAGAGAATATAAAAATCCGAATTAGAGCGGAAGTGTCCAATATTGGACAGAACATTTTAAACAGGGTAGAGAAAAATTTTGCGGAACGAGTCTGCTATTGCAATTACAATTGAAGAAATTACGGAAGATACTTCGAACATCTTCTTTAGGAAAACTCAAACGCTGCAAAATTTATTTTAAGTTTACTTATGCTTTGTTACTTTTCTTTTAGTGTTAAACCTTTTTAAGTAATAAATTTAATTAGCCACTGTTTATTAATTTGTCATTCAGTTGGACTCCATAAGATGTTAAAATACAGCTGACCTGTGATTTTGTCGATAAAACATCCTGGGTTGATTTTTATATTTTTGGCAGTTTTTGTAAAAAGCACTAAGCACCAGTATTACATGATGATACTGGTATATCGAGTTACGTCAAATTGCCCCTTATTACTATTCAAGAAAAAGTTGGCTGTGTACCTCGTAAAGTAACAATGTAATACATATGAAAAAATTAGGTATAATAGATACAGGCTGGTAGAATTCACATCCCAAATTTCAAGTTAATCCGTACACGGCAGATAATGTTATTCAATGGCATGTAATGTAATCTATCATAAAATAATTATACCTGAGTTTCCGGTGCTTTAGTTGCGTTTGCTGGAGCACATTCAGGTGAAGTTGTTTTGTTACCTGGCATCACCATAACGGTTATAATCAAATTCAGGTTTACCCGCTGGCCATAGACTACTATAATTCCGAAAGCGCACAGCAACACCATGACAAAGCGCTGCGGAAATACGCATTCTGCAATCATACAAATGAGCTTGTGCGTAACGAAATTTTGGCAAAGATGGAGACATATGACATATTGCTACTTATTTTGGATTTTAAATAGAATTATTTCTAGTTCAATTTTGCTTATGTAAAATCATATAGTATAAGAATTTCTCAACATAAGTGTGTGTCTTCTACACCACTCTTATGATAGTATAAAAACCTAAGAATAGAAGATTAGAATGAATTCCAAATAAAATCATCAAATTTGGGTTTTATGTGTGGGGGATATTTACGAAGTGCGGTACTAACCCATTCTGTAATAATAATAATAATAATAATAATAATGATAATAGAATTTATTGTCAGTAGATTAATATAAAACATATAACATACAGACACTTACAATACTTATTAAAGTACTGATTATTGATATACAATTAACATTCTTGAAATTGGATGGATATGAAATAACACAAAGCAAATAGACCTTAAAATGAAAGAAATGTGCTGGTTGCTTGGCAGAATATCACGTTAATTACTAGTGAACAAAATATTACTGTACAAGATAGTAATCTTACCAATTTGGATCTATGGTATCGAGCTATAGAGTTGCACTGGTATGTCAGACAGAGCTTCAATTCAACGATCACAATATCCTAAGAATAATACTCGATGCCCCAAGGTATGTGAAAAATCAGATGTTATATCATTATTTGCGCGTTGTAATAGTTCAAAAGACCATACAGAAAAAAAGAAAAACAGGAAGACCATGAGCAATTAAAAACTTAATAAATAATGTGTTACAACCACTAGTACAAGAGAGAAAAAATACAAATAGAATTTTTGATTGACCTCAATTTTATCTTAGGTGTTGCATAAAAGAAATTGGAGAGATTCTATATGTACATGTTTCATCTGTATGTTATTTCTACAGTGTCTTATATTGTTTTTATATATACACAAGACAATTATTTTAATCAATTTCAATAAATATTTATTGAACGACAAGCAATTAAATCTATGTTCCTATAGGTGATTTTAAGATGATGAATAATAGGAAATGTATGGTCATAATAGCATGTTAGCAAGCACTATAGAATATGAAAATGGTTTCGAATAATTTTGATAAATTTGTAAATTACTGATGGTGATATAACATAAAACTCTACATAGTTTCAGCAAAACATCGATGATTTCTCTTGCAAAGCAGTGTTTGGTTATGTTTCTAATTTCATATTTAAAAGGAAGCATTGGTGAACTAAATACTGTATACTACCACATATTTCTAAATTGTCAAACAAGGAATAAAATTATAATAAATAATTTATACGTACTGCCGCAAGTGCAACCCAAACAATCGCAACCCATTTTGGTTTTAGAAAATACAATTTAGGTACAGAAAAAAATCCCAAAAGAAATCAAACGAAAAACACGTCCCGCATAAGTCGATTATTTGACATTTGTCATCATAAAATTTTGTGACTTTTGATTGAAAGGAAATTGAAATCTAGCGAAATGATTGTCTGTTAGTAACATACGATTGTTATTGAATGACATGGTCTTGTTATATTATTCTTACGATAAATTATAACGGGTCATCGAAATTGACTGTCGAAGCAGCTCATGTAAATTTGTGATAAATGCAATATATCATCTGCAAACATCTGATGTGATGTATGGATGGATAACTAGCGCCAAGCGAATCACACTTTTTTAAGAAGTTTTGAAAATAATTATTCCACTTTGCTTTGTTTAATTTGAATATACTTAAAATATAACCAGGTTTCCTCCATAGCAAAACTGATGAAAAAGTCTACGTTTAAACGCACACTCAAAGCATAACTCCTGAATGTTGTTTACATTCGATTCTTTCCCATTGAGTAGATTACTGTTAGTTTTTACCTTTTTACTGTCTTATACGTAGTATAAGAAAGTATTGTGATGATTTTCGACTTCGAGATTTTTGCAGATGTCCAAGTTTTGAAGTCTCCTGATACCGAAAAAGTGGTTTTAGAAAAACGTCTCTCTCTCTCTGTGTCTGACAGTGTATGTGGCCACGATAGCAGTCAAACGGCTATAGCTATCAATTCCATATTTTGCATTTACGAGTACAATCTCCTTCTTGGGATATGATTAGATTTTCAGTAAAATCGGTAGACAGGAAGTAGTAGTTTACTTCAAGGAAAAAATCGCATTTCGCCAATATTTCGTCAACTACTAAGTTTGAACAAATTTATAAACATTCAAATGCACTCAAAATTTAATTTGATAAAAATTATATTCGAAAAGGTTTTCGAAATTCCTACCGGTAGTAGGTCTTTTACTCTTATCGAAAATCAATTTTGTGAGAATATCTCGTAAATCATGCTTTCTAGGCAGGTGTACTACGAGTATAAAAGTATTTAGAACAAAACTTTCAATACCTTTTGCAAAAAAAAAAATTTTAATTTGTATCGGAAGTAACACTTTTACTCTTATCAAATAGAGATTTTTTTGCAAATATCTCGTAAATTATGCATTCTATATATCGCACCTCGGATGCAACTACGACACAACTCAAAATTGCATCATTTTGAGATAAATACAGAATTTAAGCAAACATTACTCATTTCAGCTTGTGCAAAAGTGGCATACTATTAGTGTCAAAGACAACGATCAGAGGGCCATTTATGTCGATATTACACATTCAAGATAAGCCTATCCTTTTCGATGCAATATCGGCACATTTCCACATATGCCAGTGTTGCACTGAATTCACTCAAAATAACAATTCATAACCTGGAAATTGTGGCAGTTTCAGTTATAATTTTGTGTCACATTTTGTCGCGAATTGATCAGAAACAATGTACAAAAGCATGTCCAGAGGAAAATACCTTGTAAACCTGGTAAACACCAAGGATTCTCAGTGTTCAGACAAGGTAAGTTTGCTATTTTATCTATATTTTTATTAAGTACCGGAAACAAAATAAACTTTGCAAATTTTGTATATTATGTTATGTACCGCGTCCGTTGTGAGTGAGCACTTAGTGTAGGTACTTTTTAGGTAATTGTATTACCTAACTTTGGAGAAAATGGCAATGTAACGGAGACAAAGCGAGAAGTCACAAATGAAAATGTAGCAGACAAAAGTTCAGATTCCGATGAAGATAAAAGTGAGAATGATCCTTTTGACAGTAGTTCTGTTGATGACCCAAATTGGATGCCATCAGAAGCAGAAGAGGAAATTGCTGATACGGGAGAGGATATATCGGAGGTTGACCGTCATGAAACTGAGGACAAAGGCGAACGTGAAGATGGAGAAAAAGAGAAAAGTAAGAAAAAATATACTTACGCATAAATTATACAGATGTTTCTATTAAAAGATTTGTTTTAGGTTGTTCTAGAAAAAGAAGAAGAAATGTGAAGGAATGGGCAAGAAACAAAAAAAAGTATAAAGTCAACACAGGAAAGACCTACAAGACAAAGGCTAATAAAGTAATCCCGGCAAGAATTCTTAAAGAAAATTGTGCTCAAAAATGCCGTTACAAGTGTCCAGATAAATTGAACAATGAAGAAAGACTTAAACTACTAGAACATTATTGGAAAATAGGTGATATAGTTAAGCAGAGAGAATATGTGGCTAGGCACATTTCGGAGGTGAATCCAAAATACAGACAAACTACAACTAACAAAAATGGAAACACTCGTTCTTTGAACATGGCGTACCATTTGACCAAATCAGATAATACTCGCATTAGAGTGTGTAAGACATTCTTCAAAAATACATTGTGCATAACAGATCGAATGATTCGAACTACAATTTCAAAAATTCAAACTGGATTTATGATTGAGGACTTTAGAGGAAAGCACGGGAAACAGAAAAAGCTAGACCCCAATATTACTGCAAGAATTCGAAAACATATTGAAAGCTTTCCAAGAATCGAAAGCCATTATTTGCGTAATCAGACTACCCGAGAATTTATAGAGGGTAGCCTCAATATTGCAACAATGTATCGCCTCTACGTTGAAGATTCAAAAGAAAACAATTTTCCTTATGCGAAAATAACTTCGTATGAAAGAATTTTCAATTACGAGTATAACATAGGTTTTTTTAAACCTAAAAAAGACATGTGCGCTTTTTGTGAAAGTTACGTGAATGCTAATGATCAAGAAAAAGCAGCACTAGAAGACAAAAAGAAAGCACATGATACAGAAAAAGCATTATCCCGTCAAAGTAAGGAAAGTGACAAACAGTTGGCAAAAGAAGGCTTTGTAAAAGCTGCGTGTTTTGATTTAGAAGCAGTGTTGCCCACTCCGTGTGGGGAAATATCCGATTTCTATTACAAGAGTAAATTAAGCACGTTTAACTTATCCTTTGCTGATTTGGGAACAGGAAATGGCCATTGTTACATGTGGAATGAAAATTTTGGTCGTCGTGGAGCCAATGAAGTAGCAACTTGTATTCTTGACTATTTAACCACGGTTTGTGAAGGAAATGGTGACATAATTTTTTATTCGGATAACTGCACGGGCCAAAACAAAAACAAGTACTTAGTTGCACTTTATTCCTATGCGGTTCAAAAGTATAATATTAATTGCATTACGCATAAATATTTAATTGTTGGACACACACAGAATGAAGTAGATGCAATACATTCTATGGTAGAAAAGGAAAAAAAACGTACTTTGAAATCTGGTCCAATTTCCGTCACAGAGCAATGGATTCAGCTTGTGCGAACTGCAAAGAAGTCTGGAAAACCCTACGAAGTTAAGGAAATGTCTACAGACGATTTTATAGATGTCAAAGAATTGCAGCAAAGAAGTGGTCTTACTAATTTTGGTACTGGAATATGGAAAGAAATAAAAGTGTTACGAATTTCAAAGGACGCACCAACTACTTTACAATATAAAACAAGTTTTGAGGATGAAAATTTTAAAACAGTGGAAATGAAAAAAAAAATTACCCGTGGGACACAAGCAGCAAAAGATTCACTCTCTGCTCCTAAAAAAGCGTATACTACACCTCCTGGAATAACGAAAAAAAAGAAAGACGGCTTGATAGAATTGTGTGAAAAAAATTTAATAAAAAAGGCCTATCATAGTTTTTACCTAAATTTAAGTGTTTGTGGAGACGCAGAGTAATTATTTTTTTTGAAAATTGTATTGTAAGTTTTTGAAGCAATAAATAAGATTTATATTACAAAAGTAAGCATTTTATTAGTATGATATTCCGCAATAACTCAATAAAGTTGTAACTGATTTAATATTTTGCTGGTGCAAAAGTGGCATATCTCAACGTTTTTTCGAAAAATATACTACCAATCCGTTTTTTGAAAATATCTACATAAATGAGCTTCTTCAGTGGTTTTCAATGAATTGAACTTAACAAGGTAATGTAAATAAGGAAGATGTCGTAAAAAATATTAAAACAGTGGTAATCGTCAAATTAATGTTACTCAAAAAAGTCGTTTTTTGAGTTATGTCGTTATTGCATCCGAGGTGCGATATATTGATCCAGAGTACAAAAGTATTTAGAGCTGGAATTGGAATATCTTTTGTATAAACGAAATTTGAAAATTCGGACCAGAAGTAACACTTTTACTCTTAGCAAGTAGCACTTTCTTTCGAATATCTTGCAAAGTATGCATTCTATAGAGATTTATTAAGAGAATAGACCTACTTGTTATAGAATTTTGAATAATTTTTATATAAAAAAATTCTTAAAATTTGAACTTCAAGTTACACACTTACCCACATGCTTATTTTTCTAGGAAGATATAACTATTTAAAAGAAAAATATTGTATAATTTGAAACGCTCATACGTATAAGAAAGTCGTGTGGTGACCACATCTCATTGTTTTTAGTTACGTGTATGAAATAAATAAATCAAGAAAAATCATTTATTAAAGTATAATAAATATAATAAGAAAAATGTAGGCAACGTATGCTTGATCTAAGACATATCACAAAAACTGGTATAGTTTACATGTAAGCAATTCACTACTTGAAAGAAATGGTCTATGATACTTGGAGGTAATCATTTTTCATAGACAATTAAATGTAAATAGTTATGTGGCTTTGAGGCGATATAGTTTTCATATGCTTGTTGTTGGTTGGTCCCTCTTGTCACCTGCCTTCTTTTTCTTCTCTTCCTTCCTCATTCGTCTTTCGTCTTTCGCTTTTTGTTTTTTTGCATTTCGCTCTTCCTTTTCTTTATAATAATCGTCCATTTCGTCTTCCTCATAATCCCATTTTCTTCTCGTCGCCACAGAGCAGAAAATATAAGCAATATTTGTTAGGAAGGATACAATCCAAACTATCCAAAACATGTGTTGCCACTCCTTCAGCGTATTCTGATGGACGTCAAATTGATTATCATTATCTCAATAATAAAAGAATAGAAAGGATTGGAGAATTACGCTTGACTTACATCTTGTGCTACTAAATTGATAACATTAGGACTTATCCAACCAGTTATGGCACCGATACCATTAACTAGAGCCATTAGAATACCAGCAAAATTTATCGACATGTCCAAATGATTGATTCTAAATCCTGTGTAAATTGCCCCTTTAGTTAATAGTGTGAAACAAAAGAAAACTACTACCATATTTCCGTTACAGCCCATGTAAGAAGCGGCTACTAAAAAGCAAGCGGATACGGTCATACCTAAAATTATAGAAATGATATTAAATTGAAAATAATAAAGATTTTTTTTGACAGTACCAATTGTCGAAACTATTCTTCTACACCAAAGTAAAGAGGCACCCTTTTTCCTTACCAAGTAATCTATAATCTGCCCGGTTATGACACCGCTAATCCATTGAGAGGCGTAAGGAAAAGATGTTGCCATTGAGTTTTCTGCTAACTCGAAACGTTGAACGTCACTGAGATACTTCGGAAAATTATTAACCAATGTAAACAAGGTAAAATCATGACCCATGGAGATGAAAAGGAGTACCCATAATGGCCCATCCTTGAGGAAAGATAACCAGGGAATTTTTAGAGTTTTCTTTGTTTGATCTGAAAGAAAAATACAGTTTCTAAGTTTCTTTAAATTCTATCGACTTACGTATTCTTTCCTCTAGAAATTGTTTCTCTTTAGCGGTGATTCGAGGAGACGTTGAGGGAGCAGAAAAGATGTAAATCATAAAAATTGTACACCAAATCGCTCCTTGTAATCCCCAAAAATAAAAGCTTACTGGCCAATTTCCCGTCAATTTTATAATCCATCCAGTGAATAAGTTTCCGCAGATGTTGCCCAAAGAACTAGCTGCAAAAGAGAAACTACCCAAAGTTGATCTTTCTTCAGGTGGTACCCAATGAGCGTAAAGGCAACTAATAGCAGGAAATAGCACCGACTGTGATGATGGAAAATATAAAAAGAATCTGAATAAGTTTGTTCTTCGCGACATACTTGACCTAATCCCATAACATTTCTTAGTACCATAGTGATATAATATGGTGTATATACTACAACTACTGGAGTCAGTATAGTTGTTATTGTTGACAGGATCATACCCATCCCCATTATATATCTTGCACCATACTTGTCACTCCAAATTCCAGCCGGTATATGACCAACAAGGTAACCCGGATAAAATGAACTTAACACCATGTTTTGCTCTGAGTTTGACCACGTTATGACACCACCCTCAAAACAAAGTCAATAAATATTATGAAGAAGTATGTAATTGTATTGTGTCTTTGGCATACTGATATGTTATAATCTTCTTTTGTAAAAGAGGAATTTCTAGGTGGACACTCTGTTGATACCGAAGCATTTTTGTCGGTCATAACTGTTATGGCAATATTTAAAGATACCCGCTGTCCGTAGCCAACTAAAATTCCCGTCAGACTCATGATGGCTATGAGGTATCTTTGCGGAAGATAATGTTCTGCAAGTCACATCAAAAACACTATAGATTTTTATTGTTGAACATGGATAGAAAGGTCCGTACATACTTTGGCCACAAGTGCATTTCAGTGGGTTACAACCCATCTTAGGTAAAGCCTTTTAAAAGAATATCGATGAAAATTGAAAGGGACGATTGTTGCATAATTTTCTTCATAGGTAATTTTGTAATGTTTTATTCATGCTGCTTTATACTTCTAACAGAAATGGATATTTCATGAAGGATTAAACTGTCATTACATAGATACAAACATGACAAATAAATGGCATTTAGCAAAAGTCTAAAATTAAATTATGTCGTGTTTATCACTATATGGTGGAAACTCGTTACATTCAGTTGCACGTCTTACTAGATCCATGACTATTCGCCTTGTATATGTTGCCGGATCTATTTTTATTTCTGTCAGTGACATTTGATATAACCAAATAAGAAAAATATTCACAATACAATAACTATAACGTAATATATTTAGTCATTGAAATTCTCTAAGACTTCAGTCTTTCTCAACTTATTTATTATATTGATTTAGATTGTCGAAAAACCTTAAATGTTTCATTACGTATCCATAATATAATTTAAAATAAGCAATACTTACGCTATTCACATTAAATTTAACACACGATTATAGAAAAGTTTGTAAAAAGCCTCGACTCTTTACAGAAACCTTTCGGCATTATAGGTGTTCAATGGACGCAAATAAATAATAAATACACTTTTTAGACAATTTATATCAAAGCAAAAATAAACATGAAAAATTTGACAGGAAGAATATACACAACGCACGTCCTTTTGACAGATATGATTTATCTGTCAACACCGAATTGAACTATTAGTCTATTAAAAATATGTAATAAAGAAATTTAATATTGAAACGGAAATTATGTGTTTATTTGCCATGAATGTGTATATTACGATCAATTTATAAATCTTCTATTTAAGCTAATGAAGTAAATGCCCTCACGTATAATTTAACAAAGTAACTTTTTTAGTTTCTCTAATATAGTTAAGACAACATGTAAACCTCATCGATTACGTGCAACTGAACTTAACGAGTCTCCAGTATACCTTATTCCAAAAAGAAAGAGACGAAATTGTGAACTGACACAAGTGAGAATTATTCTTACTGGTTAACAGAAAGGCGAAATAACACAATATAGTCGGATCATTTTCGCAACCGACATGGCAAAACTACGAACTAAAGACGCTGATTCAATACCAATACAAATTCCAGTCAACCAGAACAATTTTAGAACAATAAAATTCAAATAATTAATTAATATTGTAGGATAAATAGCTACGGCTAGTAAAATACTATTACATGAAAGTCAGTTAGAAATTAAATATTATAGATAAAATTATTAAATATTACTTTTCTATATCAATATTTTATTTAATACATGGCAATTGTTGTCAGATTTTTATTTTCACGGAGCTGATGACACTTCACAAGCGTAGCGAATATTAATGTGAATGACATCTTTATTATCACAAGAATCGCGTGCACACTGTATAAATGTTCACTTGCCACTACCAAACTTGAAAAATATTCGTTATCAAAACAACGATTAATGAACAATATCACAAAGCTTCAAATGCACAAACGAAAACGAAACAAAGCACGCAACGAATTTGACAGACGGGAATGTTATGTTGTGATACTTACACCGACAATACCAACCATAAACATAATAAATCGAACTGACAATATTGCCTTCAAATAAAAAAAGACAATTTATTACAAATTGCTTACAGTAAAAGAGTTATATATCCCATATGAGACTGAACTCAATATTAATTTTGAGACGCTTTATAGTTACAGATTGTAATTTGGACTGGAAGGGGGGGGGTCTGTTCAGAATTTCGTCTCTCTCTTTTGGAGTAAGGAATAGTCCTTGTTTATTAATACTATAGTTATACAACCTACAGAAAACTGTAAACACGAGGGCGAAGGAATGTATTCGGTATCTTCGTAGTAACTTCAACTTTTACTATATAATCAAAGGTTAGTCTATATTACCATAGACCATCTCAACCCCGTTATGCAGTACAGGTCTTATGGCAATTGATTTCGTGGTTGTCAAAACTGACAATTGACAGTATCGATTACCAATAATAGCCATATACTTTCCATGATAAAATTTTGAACAAGGTAGCCGGATATAAAGATCGAGTTATTAAATGATTACTAAAGATAAGGGCTGCAATATTGTGATTAAACCTGTAAGTACTGCATAATGGAATTGAGAAGGTGTACAGCATATTTGGGCCAAGAGATTCTGCGTTACTAAAATACCTAAACTGCTTTACTTAATATGTAAACATTAAGGCTGGGGCATTCGACTGCGTAAACGTTTAACTCACAAATAAAAAGACTGATAAAGGTTAGGAAAAAATGGTTGTTTGTATTGTACCCAGAACTGTGATCTGTTTGTTTATTCTAAAATTATATTTCCATACTCATATATGTATAGAAGAAAAGTATAAGCAAATATATAATAATAATAGTATTACTCTTCAATCAATGTTACTATTATTACATTTCGTACACTTAATTTGTGAATAAATATACACTCACCGGCAAAATAATCGATCCACTCAAAAAATTGATGAAATTTGTTCGTTAATAAGTTTGTTATTTTAAATTCGATTTGATTATTTTTTTTGCATATTGTAGGTAAATTTAAATGTAATCTATCACATCTTTGGAATTTTAAGAAAATTTGGCGTACATCATTTTATACAGGGTGACACAAAGTCTGTTTTTTTAAATCAACTTTAAAAATCACATATGGATTGTCAAAGTTGCTCCAACTTGTATTTTCTTATTTTGTTAACAAGACACATCATTTCTTTACAATTTCTTTTTTTATTTATTACAATAGCTTAATTTTTGTAAAAGATACAAGGGTTTAAGAAAAATCTTACATTTTTACATTTTTCCAATGGTACTAACAATAAGTTTACGAATTTATCGTTTTTGCATAGGGGGGCTAGAGAAGCTATTGAAATACTGTAAGTTGTGAAATCTAAAACTTGTCAATTACGTTTTTGAACGTGTTTCTTGTCGAATAGTAATTTATAATATGGATCTTTCTGTAACCCACGCAGCGAGAGCTGTTGCTTTGGTTCAGGATGGTAGGTCACAGTATTATGTGGCCAGTGTGTTGGGAGTTTCAAGATGTAAAGTTCAAAGAGCTGTTAAACGGTTTAATGAATTTGGTGTATACACAAGAAGAAATCATTGTGGTCGAAAGAAATCTACTAGTGAGCGAGCTAATCGCTTTATAACGTTAAATGTTTTGAGGGACAGAAAAGTTACTTCTGTGCAAATGAAAAACAGATTAGAGGATGTAAGACAAGTTCAAGTAAGTGATAGAACAATAAGAAGGCGGCTGTTTGATATTGGACTGCGTTCTAGGAGACCAGCAACTGGTCTAGAGTTATTGAGACACCATCGAGTTGAACGCCTTAGATTTGCTAGGGAACATGTAAATTGGGGTGACGAAGAATCCTACTCACGGATGAGTCCAGATTTTGTCTTAGAACACCGGATGGACGTGAAAGAATTTACCGGAGAACTGGTGAACGTTTCTTTCAAAACCATTTTTTTCCTAGAGTAAGTTATGGAGGCGGTTCGGTAATGGTGTGGGGTGGCATAAATTTTGAAGCTCGGACGGACTTGGTTATAATGAACGGGGGAGCCACGACAGCCGATAGGTACATAAGAGAAGTTTTAGAGCCACATATTGTTCCTTTTGCACCGTTCATCGTAGATGATTTCATGCTGATGCATGATAATGCCCGACCGCATGTTGCCAGAATTGTACGCGAGTATTTAGCCGAGGTCGAAATCCCAGTAGTAAATTGGCCTGCTCTAAACCCAGACCTAAACCCAATTGAGCATATTTGGGATGCACTTGGGAGGAAAATACGATCTCGTGTACCAACGCCTGCAAATTTACAGCAGCTTAGTGACGTTCTAACTGAAGAATGGAATCAAATCAACCAGGCTTACATTCAAAACTTAATTGAGAGCATGCCAAGACGAATTGCAGCTGTTATCCGTACACGTGGAGGAAACACTTCGTATTAAGTCTTTTATGTTTTTCATTTTCTTTTCATTTCCTTTTCATTATATTCAGTGTTAAGTTAAATTCGTAAACTTATTGTTAGTACCATAGGAAAATTGTAAAAATGTAAGATTTTTCTTAAACCCTTGTATCTTTTACAAAAATTAAGCTATTGTATTAAATAAAAAAAGAAATTGTAAAGAAATGATGTGTCTTGTTAACAAAATAAGAAAATACAAGGTGGAGCAACTTTGACAATCCATATGTGGTTTTAAAGTTGATTTAAAAAAACAGACTTTGTGTCACCCTGTATAAAATGAATTTTCTTAAAATTCCAAAGATGTGATAGATAACATTTAAATTTACCTACAATATGCAAAAAAAATAAATCAGGTCGAATTGAAAATAACAAACCTATTATCGAACATACTTCATTAATTTTTTGAGTGGATCAATTATTTTGCCGGTGAGTGTAATTTTATTTTGGTGAATCTAAAAAATAACTATCTAATCAAAGTAGGTAGATTGATTAGATAGTAATTGAAATGTTGTATGGAGCCGTAGTTTGTCATTCTGAACAACTTTTCTTAGTAATATTTTAGCACACTGCGAACGAGAAAGGTACTTTCCTGAAACGGAAGTAGATCTTGCTCAAGGCCTACGTCATTTTACAAACTCGAAACTATACTAAAAATAAGTTTCAAACCAAGCAGGGCTTACTTGTAAAAGATCAAAATGAGATTCAAAGGTTTTCAGTTCCGCACACCTCTTGCAACATCAATTAGGAACGAGGCGGTCGGTCGTCTATTAAATATAAGGACCATAACAGAAAATATTAGGGGCTATTATTATTTATGTATACCTATACATATATAGTAAAGTAATTTCCTTTTGTGAAAATCCAGAAATATATTAACCTGAATAATATTACTGACCTGTCATTACCTTAATACACGAAAATATCCACCCTTATATACGGTATGTATATACAGTGTGGAAATAAAGTAATGGATAAAGGCATTAACTTCGTTAATATTCATTTTCTGAAAAAAATCTCAAATGGGTATAGCGATTTCAATTAAGGGGAATATTTCCATTGCATTTTCAGTTTCTTACGTCATTTGTTTTCATGTTATGACGTCACCGACTTTTTTTAAACGACAACCTATAATTTGTTTAATTAATTTCGATAGTACTTTCAATTCCCTATTCAACGGTACAAAACTTTTAATATAGGTATTACATATGAAAAAAATTGAGAAAAACGTCTTAAAATTTAAACATTAAAAATTCATTAAACAAATCTAGTCACATAAACTTTTATATATATATATTACAACTATTAATTAATAATTTGATACCCTTCTAAAAATAATCTTAAGTTTCTCCGTCAAAATGTTCTATAACAACTGCTTGCAACTCACAGTCGTCCTTAAAACTTCGTCCTCTAAGGTCTCTTTTTAAATTAAAAAACAAAACAAAATCACAAGAAGCCATATCCGGACTATACGGTCGGAGTTCCAATTCTTGAAAGCCGCATTCGCGGATGGCAGTTTGTGAAATGGCGGCAGTATGGACGGGAGCATTGTCTTGCAATAATCGCACATCTTTATTTATTTACGCAATAAAGACGCATAATATGTGCCGTTCACATTTGTATTGCGCTCTTTAAAGTCAATTAGCAAAATGCTCTCACAATTCCAGAATATTGTGGCCATCACCTTTTTCGCTGTTTGAACGACCTTCGCCTTTCTGGGACGAGGTTCATCAGGTCGCCGCCATTCCATGGACTCCCTCTTCGATAGAGGATCGTAAAACAGAACCATTGTTTCATCCCTTGTGACAATGGACTCGAAAATCGGTTTTGGGGTCGTCTCCATACATGTTAGAAACGACTGCGCACATTCGACTCGACTTTCACGTTGGAGAGCGGAAGGAAGTCGCTATACCCATCTAGCACTAATTTTATTCATACTCAAATGGTGATGGAGAATTCGGCGAACACTTGTTTCGGAAATGTTTGTTATCACTGCTAATTCCTTCACTTTCAAACGGCGATCTTCTAGCACTAAATTTCAATAATTGAAATTTGTTGAGGCGTTATCACTTCAATTGGTCGACCCGACCGATCAGCATCTTCCAGGGATTCTTGTCCCAAACGGAAACGTTTTGCTCACTTTTTTTACAGTTGAATACGAAGGAGATGAATCACCGTAAACGCCGTCTAAACGTTGTTTAATGTGACAAAGTGTATGCCCTTCCTTTGTTAAAAATTTAACGACCGCACGGTACTCAATTTTCGTTACTTCAGACATTTTCGTGCGCTAGTCAACACGTTGGTTGGCTGGTTACTAAAAACTACTAGGCTTCGAACCGTCATATTTATAGTGTACACCTCGCGTATGTGTATGCATGACGTGACGAAGTTTAAACACGTTTGAACCTGTATGAGCCTGTCAGGCCGAGAATTTATGGCGCCTACCTCGTAGAATATATACAAAGAAGTAGTTGAGACATGTAGCAGTTTATATGCATTTGTGTTTCCAATTCCCTAGCCTTAAACTGGTTATTATTTCTTGGAATTTAATTAAATATCGAGCAGATGGAAGAAAATATATTCAGGAAATTTGGAAAAATCTTCCTGCTCAAACACAAAAGATTATTACAATAATTTTTGTTGTGATGATTTATACTACAAACAAAAACAATGAAGTATCTCTTAATTATCTAATTTATATTTTTATCCTTTTATGTACTGGGTCCTGCTTGATCTTTCGTCTCTTGTTTCTTGGCATTCTTCTTATCGTCCTTCTTCTTCTTTTTTTCTTCTTTCTCCTTTTGCTTCTTAGCCTTAAGTTCCGCCTGTTCTTTGTTATAATCATCCAATTCATTTTCTTCATAATCCCATTTTCTTCTCGAAGCGACTGACCAAAATATATAGGCCAAGTTAGTGACGGCAGACACTAAAAACACTATCCAAAACATTAGCTTCCATTCTTCCAATGTATTCTGATCATAAAAAAATAATTTGTATCGTGGGAGGTACGGAAGATTTCTTATCTCACGTTTTTGGCAACCAAATTTATAACGTTAGGACTTATCCAACCAGTTATAGCAGCCAGACCGTTGATCAGTGCCATCAAGACGCCGGCAAAATTGATCGACATATCCAGATGATTTATCCTGATACCGCTGTACACCATGCCCTTTGTGAATAACGTTACACAGAAGATTACAATTATCATATTTCCATTACAACCCATGTAACCTGCGGCCACTAAAATCAAGGAAGACACACCCGTACCTGCAATTAGTTAAAATAATCAATGTTAGTATTGGCAGTACTTCCTTTTTGAGATACTCCTACCTATCGTAGTTACTATTCTCCTGCACCAAACTAAAGACGCGCCCTTTTTCATTATCAGATAATCTATAAGTTTGCCTGATAAGATGCCACTGATCCACTGCGTTCCATAAGGGAAAGATGTTGCCATTGAGGTTTCAGCTAAATCGAATCGTTGTACGTCACTCAAATACTTTGGGAAACTGTTGACCAACGTGAACAACGAAAACGTATGACCCATACTAACAATTAGTAAAACCCACAGCGGTCCATCTTTGAGAAAGGCTAACCAGGGTATCTTTGGTCTCTTTTTAGTCTGATCTACAAGGTGGGATTAATCAGTGAAAAGTTGAATACAGAAAACGTGCGGGTAAATTTTGAACTTTAATAAAAGCAAATTATTTTAGCACCGTTTCTCAATCTAGATACAAATTCGTATAACACATTCAGCGGTAAGAAATCATTTGAATGCCGATTGAAGGGTGTTTAGAAATTATATTATTGTGTAGCTTTTATTGATATTTAATATTTACGGTAGTGTACAATATGGTGATAAAGTTTGGAACAAAATTCATAAAAGCGTTGTATATTGCTTTTAAGAAAATCACTCGGACAGGTCAAGTTTTGTCTTTAAAATGTCCTCTTTCGAGGAATTATTTTTTGAATGACGACTTTGAGTTTTGCACAATGACGCCATCGTCATTTTTTTAAATGACAACCTCCACTGTTGTTTTCAGTTTTTAGCAGACCTTCCTACTGCTCAAACGATGATGTACAAAAATTGGTACCTTCCATAACAATTTTTTGAAATAAATTACTTTATATTCCACAACTTTAATGGTCATAATATAGTAAACATAATAATCAAAAAACAAACATACAAGAAATATTTAACAAATTAATCAACACAACAGCAAATGTCCAAAGTCTCCCCTCAACCATTTAGTATTGACCAGCATGACAGTAAACAGTTTGTATTCTGGGTGCAATCATACCTAGCCTAATTTGTTGCATTGCATCACGAATTCTTCGTTGTAAATCTTGTTGTTGGGTCTATTGAAATCAACTTTTCATTTTAAATAACCCCAGATAAAATATAAGGGCGTTAGGTCGGGAAAACGCGCTGGCCACTCAATTGGTCCCCGTCGCCCTATCCGTTTTCCTGGGAATGTAGCATTAAGGTGTTGACGGACCTCTATGCCAAAATGAGGAGGCGCCCCATCTTGTTGAATCCACATATTCTGATGAGGTACGTCATCATCTTCATTAATAGGAAAAAACACTGCCACTGCTGGCATCAAATCAAATTGCAAAAAAGAATAAATATTGGGCGGCAGTCAGGTTTCCTACAAAAATTACGGTCCTAAAAAACTCCTTTCTATTATTCCCACCACTACATTTAATTTGTCTTGATGTTGTGTGTGATTCCTAAATCTAGTAAGGAGTGTCTCGTGACCAATACCCACAATTATCTCCTGATCCGTGGAGGAAGAAAATGGCTTCATCAGAAAAAATAATGTTGTTTAAGAAATTGAGATTTCATCTTCGTTTAAGTTGTGAATTAGGTGCACTTTGTACCCATGATACTTCCTTTTTAAAATAATTTTACAGCAAAACTGTGGTCCACGTTGTTATCTAGGGCAAGTTGCCTTGCAGAAATATGTTGATGTTCTTCTGCTTTAAGTAATACTTTTAATTTTGTTTCATCACTTATTTGTGGTCGACCTTCTCGAGACAAATTTTTTACACTGTACACTACTGTAGATCTTGCAACTGGTGGCCTATCAGGATGTGCTTGATTAAATAACCCACAATCTTCCGCATGAGTTCTTAGTCTATTGTCGTAGCCAACCATTTTTAAAATCTCTATTACTTTTTGTTTAGTTAAATGTGCCATTTTTTGTTCTCAAATTCAAATTTTAGATTGACTTTTTACAATTTAGATAACTCTATTTCTCCCAGTTAAGCTGATGAAATTAAGATTTTTGTTAAAATAATTTTTACTTTGTAGATGATGCGAATAACACATGTCTTGTTTTATCAGATAGGGAGCCTAATATTTAAAAATACAAGTTAAACTTGCTGTTAATGATTTTATTAAATATTCTCATGCTAACGCGCTTATTGTGAATGTAGAGAAGACGGAGGAGGTACATAATATTCGTAAAGCGCCAATGTAGTTAAATATTAATATTAACGGGAATAATTTAGAAGCCACATCATCACTAAAATTCTTAGGTACAATTAATGATAGTAAATGGAAAAGTCAAATGGATCTCGTACCTGCGAGAAATTAAATCTCATTTAAAATTGTGGTTTGGGGACAGGCATTTGAAATAAGTAGCTTATTGCTCAAAAGCGTATTCTTCGAATTATTTTAATGTACCAGACGAAGCATCCTGTAGAAATTTATTCTTCATGACTGAAATGCTGACGGTCCGGCCCCATCAGTATCTTTATAAATACTATGTGAGCATTTTGAACTGTCTTGGGTTGGCCAAACTGATTTTAATATGGAAACACAGTGTAAGTGGCGAACATGTTCATGTATTTAGTTTGTGGTTAGATTTACTATTTATATATTTCTTGATAAATGTCAATGAAATAGGATTAATTTTAAGTTGAATTAACTGAAAGAATTTTTGTAGGAGTATAGTAATTGCACTGTACTTTTTATCATAAACAATAATAAATACGATTTAATATTATTATTATAAAACATAATCCCATAATTATTTTAAAAAATGAATACATTTTACAAAAGTTGTTCGAAATGTCCACCGTTATTCTCAGTGCATAGATTGACACATCTTCTCATATTATTGAACACATTGTGGGGAGCATTTCTCGTGTGATATTTTGCAATTCTATTCTAATTGCCTCTTCAAGTTCATCGAGATTATGCAGTCTGTTCTGAAACACTTTATTTTTTAGATGGCCAAAGAGAAAAAAGTCCAGTGGGGTTAAATCAGGAGAATTGGCTGGCCATCGATTTTGACTAATCAATCGGTCACCATAGTATCCTTGCAAATAATTAATAGTTTGTTGTGCAGTATGTGCAGTTGCCCAATCTCTTTGAAAGTACCCCAGGGTCAATTCATCTTCGTGAAGACTGTTAATGAAGGATTCCAATATTTGTTCTCGGTATCGTACCGACAACATCTTCGGTTAAAACTGTTGGTGCTTCTTCGGGTTAACGTTTACAAACACTTTCCGTCTCCTTAAACCATTCAATCACTTCTATTGAATGTGTCCAAGTTTATTTCCAGATTTCCAAGTATCCTGTTGTATCGTAAAAGGCATGGTATACCACGTATTGTCTGGAAAGAGACAGAAAATCGAGAATAAAACAATGAAAATACTACAAACAGATAAAAAGTACAAGACACTTCAATACGTTATGATTTTGACATTTGACATGTAAATTTAGTATGGACAATTCACGGAAGTAAATATTTCATAGTTTTTGATAATACTGTGACTATTTTGTTGCCAACCCAGGACAGTTCAAAATTCTCACGTAGTATAATAATCGTTGATGTGTCTATAAGTTATTCAGTAAATTTTTAATGGCTCAAACGATCTTCCTGATATTCTCAGACCACATTTGTATCGTCAATGCGCGTAAAATAGGCTACTAAAACATTCAGTAGATGGCACTGAAGTTAGGTCACTAGCAAATTCTATATTTATGGACCAACTTGACTTCTATTCACAATATATAATGGTTTAGCGGCAAAGAAAAAAATCCCAAAATCTGGACAAGATAGGTCGGGCTCTAGTCTAACTATTAGTAAATTTTATATTTATAAACAGAAATGATGCCTATACTGCAATCGCACTAAAGACTCCTTCTGTACAGATTTTCTTATACAGTGACTCTAACCAAATCCAAGGCCAACTGTATCTGATATCGCTGCGCGATATAAGGCCGTCACATAACTTCGATTTGCATTGATGAACTTGATTCTCGTAACCTCAAAATATTGTTCCTTATGTAACGCCATCTTGTAGTACTCAAAAGGAATACTTTATGATTTTGTATTGAAATAAACTTTAAAATAACACTTTAAACATTAACTTTACAATAGGTAATTAATATTAATAATATTAAAATAATTAAAAAAGTGTTGCTGATAATAAAGTTGTTTGGTGGTGTCAAGAATTACAATTTTACTTACGTTTCTAATTTTTTATAACATTTCAAAAGGAATCATTAATTAAGGTTCCATTACGTTGTAAATTGTTTGTTTCAACGTAATCGCCGCTTCCAACTGCATTGGAAGATTTTGAAGCTTTCCTATTGCTCATCGCAATATTTGCATCATAAAATATTCAGCCACTCTGGCATAGGTAGTATAATTTACACCTCCTTTAAACCTAACATATGATCTACAGAATCGCAACTAAATGATCTTGTTAAGACAAAATAACTTTGTTGTACAGTATACTCAAATATTACAATAAACTGATATACATGCATGTACACTTATTACAAGAAATATAGAATATTTCCAAATTCCAAATAACACTAGTTAAAAAAGTAGTATTCAGTATACCCTTTTTTTGTGTTTCGGTATATATTTTATGTAGATACTTGCACCAAATCCGTTAATATTTCTACATACACATTTCAAGACAGACCTAAACTTGCTTTATAACACTAATCAGTTTCTTGTTGGCACTTCTCAACCTTACGATGATAACAAGGAGCATTTTTGATAACAGTTAGAGCATTTTAAAATTACTATAGCATCTTTATTAACCCAACAGGTGCAAGTCTAATTACAGAACTAAAATTGACAATGTTGAAATATTCATAATAAATTCACTTGTATCCCTTTTAAAATTGTACTACATTAGCCTTCAAATAACTTAGAGTTCACATATTCAGAGTTATTGTTAATATTAATAACCACATAAAGTCTAGCAAACTTGCTTTACTTTAGCACGGCAATGTTTGCATTAAAATTCTATACATCTGCAAATATTAAGATATAAATTTAACCTAAAAATTCAAAAAATTGTAGTTATTTACCAAGAATTTTCCTTATACTACATTTCGAATAATCAATAATATATATAGTTTTCTATTGGTATTCGACGTAACTTCCAAAATATATTATAGTAAATATGTAGCACACATTAATGAAACGACTGAATATGTGTAGTATTAAAATAATTTAAGTATAGTTGAGTCGCTCTCGCAACCGAGATGCGCCACTAAATTAAAATGGCGTCAAATTTGAGATGTTGCAAAATTTTACCTGTCAAGTAATATAACCTACAAAACTCATTTCAGGACTGTCATAAATAATACTATTCATACACCTTTTAACATTTGTCATCATTATCTTTTGACGTTTGTTATAATTGTCATTTAAACATTTTAAATTTGTCACCAATGATTGCCTCCTAAACAGTATAGCCAAATGTTATATAAAATATGGGTGTAGAAAAAATAATATTTAATAACCTTATTTATAATATTTAATTTGCAACTGGCTTTCATGTAGTAGTATTTTACTATGGGAAGGTATATATCCTGAAATATTAATTAATTAGTTTAATCTTATTGCATTGAAATATGTGGTGGTATTGAATCGTCGTGTTTAGTTTGTACTTTGGCCGTGTCGGTTGCCAAAACGACACGGCTATATAGTAGTATCGGGGAAACAGTTAATGCACGTCATACCCAATCTATGACGTTATTTTTTGCAATGTTGTCAATTATAGGCCGCCTTAATTTGAATAGAGGAGACGCGTTATATTCAATTGCACGTAATTGTTGACATTTACATGTTGTCATAACTGTATTAGTGAAACTGAAAAAGTTATTATGTGGAATTATATTTGAGCGCTTTTATTCCATTAGTTTAGATAGAAAATGTTTACATTGATCGTAATATATGCATTTATGGCAAATAAACCCATAATTTCCGTTTTAATATTAAATTTTTCTCTTACATATTTTAATAGACTAATAGTTCAATTCGGTGTCAGATAAATCATATCTGTTAAAAAGGGGTGCATTGTGTATATTTTACCTGTCAAATTTGCGTGTTTATTTTTGCTTTAATATAAATTAAACAGTTGAAGCTTTTTACAAACTTTTCTATAATCATCTGATTAACGATAATAGTGTAAGTATTGTTTATTTTAAATATTATTATGGATACGTTATGAAACATTTAAGGTTTTTCGACAATCTAAATCAGTATAATAAATAAGTTGAGAAAGGCTAAAGTCTTAGAGCATTTCAGTTACTACATATATTACGTTATAATTATTGTATTGTGAACAAATTTTTTTCTTTGGTTATACCAAATGTCACTGACAGAAATAAAAATAGTTCCGGCAACATAAACAAGACGAGACGTCATGGATCTAGTATGACGTACAATTGAATGTAACGCGTTTCCACCATACATGGATATCTATATAGTAATTATATTGATCGTTATGAATTGCGGTGAAAAGAAAAGCAAGAGTTTTTATATTATAATACTGTTCAGACAATTGTACTTACTGTACATATAATTACATAATACATTTTAGATTAGGACATGTTAAAAATATAAAAAGTAACCGTTTATCAGCATAACCTATACAATAAGAGATATCTTGTATAAATATTGTACTTTGCGATATTTGAGTTTATTGTTTTTTATCGGTGAAATTTCTTTGAATAATTACATAAGTCAATGTGGATATCCTGAATTTAATTGATTCTTCGGACGATGAAGAAATTATTGATTTCATTGAATATCTGGGGCACAATACATTAGTACGGGAACGACGCAACAATTTTTAATTGTGGATAATCACGACTAAGTAAAGATTCTGTGCGTATTTTGGATGAAATTGATGAAACTTACCAACCTGCCGATTGGTAAGCAAAAACTAGTAATATTAATAGAATGTATAAAGTTTACTAATATTTTAAATACTTTCAGGATTAGTGCCTTAACACTTGAAGAAATGCTTTTTCTGACATTTTATTTTTATGCCACTGCAATTTTTTTAAATACTGTTGAGGATTTAATAGGTGCACATAAATCAACTGCCAGAAAAGTTGTTAAAAAAGTTTCAAATGCAATAGTTACTTTGAAAAATCATTACATTTGTTTTCCCATAAAGGATTAGGAAACCAGCCAGATTTCCTCAAGTAATAGGTGCAATCGATTGTACTCATGTGAAAATGCAATCACCAGGTAAAACTATATATGGTATACTTTATTGCTTATTTACTTACAGCTATTTAAATTGGTGAGAAAAGTGCAGGCATATTTTGAAATAGAAAAGAGTACTTTTCCCTTAACATTCAGATCGTGTGTGACGACAAGTTGAAGATTCGAGACATTGTTTCTCGATGGCATGAATCAACACATGATTCTCCTATCTTTAATAATTCCCATATTCGTCAGAGATTTGAGAGAGGTGAATTTGGACAGAGCATATTGTTAGGGGATGGTGGATATAGAAATAATATTTTTTTGATGACGCCTCTTTTGAATTCAGCCAGTCCAGCAGAGAATCTATATAATGAATGTAATTGTGTTGAATGTATGGGGTTTGGAAAAGATTTCCTGTACTAGCAAATGATGTGCGCTTACAAATTTCCACAGTACAGAGTATCGTGGTGGCCACAGCAGTGTTGCATAATATTGCATGTGATACCCTTGAGGAAGTACCACCAGTGCAGCAAGATATGTAAGCTGTAATAGAATTTGAAGGCAATATCCAACCACACCTTGGATTACACAGTGGCAATAACAACAGAAGAATAATTTTATTAATAATTATTTTCAAAATTAATTGTAATATAATAACGCAATTTGGATTTTTTCTTATAAATTGTCAACTTTATTTGTGTTACGATATTATCAACTGAATTTAATTATTAAACAATACGTAAATGACACAAAACAAGCAAAACATTCAACATAGGTCACTAATAATCTTTTGGTGATTGTAGCGGTAAAGTGGTTATACAGAATTGCTCTGCAAATACAAAGTTATAAACTTAATGAGTACTTAAATATTATAACGAAACGAGCCCACAGAAAAATAAACATGGGCGCGACGGCGGCGACAAAAACGTACCGGTAGACAGGTCCTAAATCTTCCACATATACGTACTACATGGGCGACGGAGAGTCTGGGTTTTATCTCGTAGACTGCAGGGCTATCTAGAATGAAGCGGGAGGTTTCTCGTATATTGCTAGAATCTTATATGCCGATATATAAAGCCGCCTGTGCCCGGGATAAGGAATTCCTTCAATGGTAGTCGCGCAGTAAACATAATTATAAGGAATGCATTCATTCATTCTGTAGTCGTGCGGTATTTACTGAACAGATTAAAATAAATAAAAGCGGTGCATTTTTATTATAGTGCAATAAATACATAAATATTACAGACATATAAATAAGTAGTGATAGAGATAAATACGTGTGTTAATTTAAATCCTAGTAGTTTTAAGTGTGATACATATATTTTATATTTTTTTTTCCTTGATTAATAATAAGTGTGTAAATATACAGACTGTTTCAAGTTAATGCACGAGTTGTTTTATTGCGAACTCGAAAACGCAACAATTTGGTGTCTGGTGTTTAGTGTGAACAATAAAGAATAAATTGCTAAGTGCAAAAGAAAATAAATATAAATGCCTACCAAACGTTTGGAAGAATTAAAAGTCACCACGTTAAAGGCAGAATTAGAAGAAAGGGACGCATATACGCCTGGAAAGAAAAAATACATCTCCAGGACAGGCTTCGTGACAGTCTAATAAATGAATGTACGGGTCCCGAAAAATACTTGTTTCAAATACAGGCTGATCAAAGCTTAACTATGGAGACTCTAAAAGAAATTGCAAATAATTCAAAAGCTTTAAAAGATGAAATTGAAAATAATTCAAAACAATTCGAGACTACTATAATGGAGACTTTAAAAAATGAAAATGCAAATAATTCAAAAGCTTTAAAAGATGAAATTGCAAATAATTCAAAAGCTTTGAAAGATGAAATTGCAAGTAATTCAAAACAATTCTATACTACTATGGAGATGCTAACAGATGAGATGTTACAATTCGAGATTACTGTGGAGACTCTAAAAGATGAAATGTTAAATAATTCAAAGACTTTGGAAAAAACTTTAAGAAATGAAATTGCAAGTAATTCAAAACAACTCGAGGAAGACATTCAGAAGAATTCATCGAATTTGAGACAGGAACTTTCTGGGGCCATCGAAGCCGTAGAACAAAAATTTGAGGAACGCATGTCCAGAATGAGGGACGAATTTAAAGTTCAGCTTCAATTGCCAGCGATGAACGAATGCAGTCCCCATGACACCTCAAGCGAAAACTTGGAGATCTGTCGAACAGCAAAGGCAAGGGTAAAACCTCCCACCTCCGATGGAAAGACGTCATGGATGACGTACCTGAAACAATCCGAAGCCGCTGCAGGAGCAAATGGATGGACGTCCCCGGAGAAAGCTACTGCTCTGATTGTGTCGTTAAGAGGAGAGGCCAGTGACGTTCTTCAGACCTTACTTCCGGAAGAGTGTCAAGACTACCGTCAATTAATCAAGCGTCTTGAGATTAGATATGGGCATGCACACCTGGAGCAGGTTTATCATATACAATTGAAGATTCGTCTGCAAAAAGGGTGAAAGCCTCCAAGAATTCGAAGCGTATATCGCCCATTTGGTTCGCCTGGCGTATCCAACGGCTCCAGATAGCTTCTCGGAAGAGTTGGCTGTGCAGACATTCATAGATGGTCTTCGAGATGGCGATACACAGCAAGCACTGAGGCTGGCAAGACCAAAAATCCTAATCGATGCTTTGGCACATAGTCTGGAGTTCGAAACCGCAAAGCTAGCCTCTCGAAACCCTGCAAGAGTATGTGCAGTCAGAGATCTACCAGAAGTCGAAGAATCCTTAGAACAGGTAGTCCGACGATTAGTGAATCAGGTGCAACCTAAGAGAAGAATGCTCCGATGCTGAAATTGTGGTGAAATGGGCCATGTTCATAGTAAATGCAAGAAGGAGCCCAAGAAACCCATAGCGAAGCAAGCAGGGAAACGGAAACGGGTCGATGAGCAGAGGCAATGGTCGACCCAGTATCGTAGAGCCTCAAAAGCAAGAGCGCGAATTGCATCTCTTAAACACCAAAACGCTGATACTCTTTCAAGGATACCATGTCTAGAAGACCGGGTAGAAGAATAATCGGCCAAACACACTCAGAACTACCGTGGTTGACGATCAGTGGCAACCTGACAATTTGAGGATCGATCAGGAAGCTGATGAAGACCTTGGTTCCTTGATGGTTTGGAAAGGTACTGGTCACAGACCGGCTTAGAAAGAAGTAGCTCCTCGTTCACAGGGACTGAAATACTACTAGGCTCAATGGAACTCTCTAAGGGTGGAAAATGGCCTACTTAAGCGTGTTGTTGAGAACCCAGATGGAGAAGGGCAAAGGATACAGGTGGTCATCCCTAAGAAAAGGATACCTGATGTACTGCAACAGCTCCACAAGGACAGGTCCGGAGGACACTGCGGCGTACACAAGACACTCGAGAAAGTACGCCAACGATTTTATTGGGTGAATTGCACACGAGATATAAAGGAATGATGCCGAAAATGTGCAACTTGTGCCGCCAGCAATGGGCCCCAAAGACTTCGACGGACACCCCATAGTAAGTCAAGAGTGGTGCATTTCAACCGGTTGGCCCCATACCATGGACGTAACAACGGCGAAGTAACGGATGTGCGACAAATTACCAGAAAACATAAAGAGCCAACTTATGGAAATTTCATGCAAGAATATTCTGGTACCAAGAAGGCTCGTTTTGGAATTACCACAGAGAAACAACAGGATCTTTTTACGGTAGCCTGTGATTATGCCTTAGCTCACTGTGTGGCCCAGGACCTATGTATGCGTAGAAGGATTGCGTGACGGACAACCTATCTTTTACCTGGTCACAAAAGAAGTCTCCAACGAAAAGCCGACCTATCATGCATTGTGGGAATCCCTAGTTGATCTACGAGGACGTGCACTCTAACAAAACATAAAGAGGCTGGCAATTCCGTAGCTGGGATGCGGATTAGACGGTCTGGAATGGAGAATAGCAAGAAACATGCTGGAGGTGGTGTTTCGGCATACTGGTATGGAAATAGTCGTATGCAGCTATCGGCCCAATCAGCCCGTTATACAACCTGAGACGGTGGATTGCCATTTCTACAAGACAGCTGGGTGCACCCGTGGGTCCCAATGTAGATTCCGTCATCCGCCAACAACAAGAACATGGAATAGTGTATTTTGGGACGAAACGCAGTTTTTGAGAAGGGGGCAATGTAACGAAACGAGTCCACAGAAAAATAAACATCGGCGCGACGGCAGCGACAAAAACGTACCAGTAGACAGGCCGTAAATCTTCCACATATACGTGCTGCATCGGCGACGGAGGGTCTGGGTTTTATCTCGTAGACTCCAGGGCTATCTAGAATGAAGCGGGAGGTTTCTCGTATATTGCTAGAATCTTATATGCCGATATATAAAGCCGCCGGTGCCCGGGATAAGGAATTCCTTCAATGGTAGTCGCGCAGTAAACATAAATATAAGGAATGCATTCATTCATTAAGTAGTCGTGTGGTATTTACTGAACAGATTAAAATATATATAAGCGGTGCATTTTTATTATAGTGCAATAAATACTCAAATATTAC
Organism: Amphimallon solstitiale; assembly: GCA_963170755.1. NCBI lineage: Eukaryota > Metazoa > Arthropoda > Insecta > Coleoptera > Scarabaeidae > Amphimallon > Amphimallon solstitiale. Next base: position 58,583,108 of record OY720683.1, on the reverse strand, counting down.
AGACATATAAATAAGTAGTGATACATATAAATACGTGGGTTAATTTATTTGTAGTAGTTTTAAGTGTGATACATATATTTTATATTTTTATATCGTGATTAATAATAAGTGTGTAAATATACAGACTGTTTCAAGTTAATTGCACGAGTTGTTTTATTGCGAACCCGAAAACGCAACAATATTAAAAGAAAACATTTTTAGAATCTTTATCTACATGTTTATACAGTTTTTCTCAATTCCTTCTCCTTAATTACTGATTCTAATTATTTAAAATTTCTTGCTGTTGCAATAGAAATTTGTTTTTATTATCTGCAAGTTTCGACCATTTCTCATTGGTGGTGCTTCTTGTAGTTTTTTTTTGTTTCTTGAGGGTATTCTCCATCAATTCTTCATTTCTGGAAGCCAATCTCTTTCTTGAAGGGGAAGCTTGCGAAACATCTCGAGGCTCTAGGGAAGATGAGATGGGCTGCGAAACCTTGGCTATCGAGTAATATTGCTATTGGCAGGCATCCCCACCCGGTTCAGCATCATCCCCGTCTTCTACATTGACAACCCCTGGTTGAATTATAATAGTGTCTGTGCCATCTTCATGTGAAATATCTTCTCCAATAAATAGAACACTGTATTAAACATTTTTATTTTGAAAATATTTGTGTTTTTAAGGAATGAAATATGTACTGATTATTAACTACCTCTATCAGCATCACTATCAACTGCACAAGGTAATCCATTTCAGCAAACACCTAGAAAAACTTTTATTTCCTCATCTATTGAGTTAATACAATGTTGATGGGTGGTTCGCCACCAGTGGAAAATACTTCACACTTATTGTCTGCCAACTTTTTTTTTATTGCTCTTCTTTAAATTTTCATATTTGTTTCGCAAAACTGCTGCTGTTCTATAATACTATCCACTTTACATGCACGATCTGTTTTTTTACATTCGATATTATTTCTGTAAGTTTTAATAATAGTTATAAGCAAATCCACTTCTTCTTGGGAAAAATTAGATGATCTTCTCTTGCCTTTTTCTGCCATATTTTATTTATGTTAAGTATATAAAATACTGATACAGCAAGCACACAAATTTTTTAAATGAACACTTCCATAATTTTATCTGAAGTTTATAGGGGATCCTCTAATAGCCACAGATGAATACCGGATGTTTGAATATGAGGGATTTCTAAATGTTTCAATTCACCAACATCACAAACTGCAAATCCCTATTTTTAACGTTACCAACCACGGCATGTTTATTACTTTTTAGGTTCAACTGAACTAGTTCACTGGAAGCATTTAAATAGAGTTATACAAAGTTCAAATTTATGAATCAATCGAACTTGAAGTTGAACCAATACAGAAAAACTGGGCATAAAATGTATTAAAGTTTGTCGAATTTCTTATCTTAAAATTTGAAAAAAGTAATTATGTAGCACATTAAATTTGATATTATGTAGTATATAAAGAAACACAACAAATTAATCCAAGTCGGAATCACAAGTGGTATCACTATTATCACCTAAATGTATAATTAATTCAGCAGCATTATCTTTGCCAAATCCCACTTCTCTGTCCCACCATTGTTGTATTTCTTTTTCGGTATGATTAATCGTATTTTCCCATACTTCTGGTGTAATTGTACTTACTGCTTCTTTCCACAATGAAATGCATTTCTCTTTTCTATATCCATCTCTTCCAATATGACGATGTAATAACTTTTCGTTATTACAATCGTTTTCAGCCCCATACATTTTCAATGGGGCTGAAAATGTAGTGTAAGGTGGTTATCTCAAAACTTTATGATTATACTGTTTATCAATTTTATCTACTTCATATGTTTTCCTTGGCTTGTTCTGCGACATAATAATAGCTGTTAGGTGACTCTCGCTCTTTCACTGAAGTAAGTACGGGATAGAGATAGGACCGTGCAACGGATGATGTTTCTCTAAATTGTGCAACACCCCGTATAGGTAGCGCGTTCGGACCGATCGTCCCGTGAAGGGGAATGTCCGAGCTAATTACCGTAAAAATTTCGCCTTTATAGCTCTGTCCGATCACCGGATATTTACGGACAAACTTAAAAGTTGCGTTTTCGACGTGCCCGATTTTCTGAAGGTATCTCATCTGAAACGATTGTATAACACGCATAGGCAAAAGTACAGTTAAAAAGTCCGTACTTTCTGCTTTTCAACGCGCTCAAATACATATTTCAAGGTCGCCTGGCGCGTAAAAAATTAAAATATACGTGTGACCGTGTTCCGTCGAATTTTTCAAAACACGCGAAATTAAGCCATGACGTGCCTAAAGAAAGCCCATTTTACGTAAATAAAAACGAGGACTAAACACAAAATTGACTTTTCGCAAATCTGACAGGCGGACTAAATATTTCCAAACATTGACTTTTAAGCATGAAATGCCAAGCTCTGACGATTTTTCGAGAGGAAAACGACTTGAAATTGAAAATAATATAGTTTTAGGAAGCGTTACCATCCTTATTCGAACTTGATTCAGATCCGGTATTGATAGGACAAGGAATTTAAACCCTTCATGCACTCGAAAAATGGCTGAAATACCACAGAAATGAATGTACACAATAAATCAAGTGCAATACTCATAACATGTTATGTACACACATACACATTCATGTGCACTGGCCCGTGAATATATTATATATCGATAACTTGACTTAACATTTTTACATACAGACTATCTTTTGATGATTACAAATTTGAATTTTAAAATACGATAATTCCAGAACGCGTGTGTCCAGTTTTCTTAATGGGCAAAAGGATTGCTTGTTTTCTAATATAAGCTGTAATAATTGCTTTTTATACATATTTTCTTCATAAGCAACATTATGTATCAATAACCGTTGCTTAATAACTACTTTATTCCAACTAGAATTAGGTAATTTATTTTTTAATGTAGAATGGTTGCTCGCATTGTCTATTATAATCATTGATGATTTTGTCAAGTTATGTATTAACTGATTTTTAAACCAGGAAAGTGATTTCACACTTTTCTTATTACCATCTTGCCATGATCTGCATATGTTACCATTTTCAAAGATCTATGTTTCATCCAAATAAACACATTCAAATTCTTCGGATTTCATATTTCTTATATATGCTTCTAAAAAGCTAAATCTTGAAAATACAATATGAAGTAATTCCATAAGACCCGCTCTAGGACTACCTTTCAGCCATCGAAAACCAATTTTCTTTAATATAATATTTAATGATGTTAAACCACCTTTAAATATGTCTCTTTCTTTAAGTTCTTCTAGTATAGAACGTTGAATCACGTGCTGCTTTTTTTGATGCATTTCATATATTATATTTCTTATATCTACTTCTGCAGTTCTAGCAATTTCCGTAACCGATTTTCTTTGTGGCCTCGTTTTTTACGGCTTAGTATTGGCTGCTCATTCTTGATGCACTTCCCAATTCGTCTAACAGCCACCATATTAATATTTAATGCTTCACTAACTCTCTATAAAGAAGATTATTAATATTATTGTTACATATTATATATAATTAACATATACCTCATTAATAACACTAATTGGTAGCAATGGACCTCCATTGTTTCGTTCAATGATTTGACTTGCATCTTGCTTTGCTTACATAAAGCTATCGGCATTTTAATGCAGAAATATAATATGAAGATGCAAAATTAGTTCTTAAAAGAACTGATAACTATGACTATACTAAACAGAATGTAAATAATTAACAAAAATGACAAGTATAATGGCAGCACATCAGCGACATTAGCGGTACTGAAAATTGAAATATCGAAACGACATCGAATTTTACTCTCAATATATAAAAAAAATGTATAATTTGTTAAAAGAGCTTCCTAGTATATAGAAAAGAATAGAAAAAATAAATGTCAAATCAGTCAAATGTCAATAACAGTAGATTTAATATAATCCAATCATATTGCTTATTTTTATCACATGATTTTAAAAATTCTCAGCCATTACCAAGCTGTTTATTGTGCTTTGTATAGATGACGCCACATAAGGATCAACATTTTGAGGTTACCAGAAACAAAAAAATCTCGTTAGGTGACGGCCTTATATCGCAACGATAGCAGATACATTTGGCCTTGACCATATCAAACTCATCGCGCCAACTACCGGAAAAGGCAGAACGTCTGCTGGGCCAGTTAATGTATTTATAAAGTACTAACTTATATTTACAAAAATCGGGATCGTTATCGGGGAAGTAGAGAGTACCACAATTACGAAACACTCAATAGGGAGTTTGTAAACCGACTCATACCTATTATAAGAAATCTTCCATTATTGCAGCCTGTCGCCTCTTCAATCTTTTGCCAAAAAAAGTTCGCCGACAATAAAAATATTTAAGAGGGTGTATTATGCAGCACCAAGGAGTTCGCATGTCGCATTCGGACGATTACGGAAAAGTGATTGCAAATTGTCTATGTAGTGGTTCAATGCTTTGTCATTTGTGTATGTGAGCGTTTGTGTGAAACTAGTTGTAGTGTTATCATTTGATATGACGTACCTATGTCTACATTTTGACCTGTCCAATTCTTGTTTACTAAAGCTGAATTGATTAATAAATATATTATTATTATTATGTTGATAATGTTATTGATCATAAATTCTTATTTATGTACGTAATTTACATGCGATTTTTTATTCCCCCCTCTTTTTTAAACATTGTTTGCATTCATTTGTTGCACTTTGCAGTATGTACTCTTTTGTTTTCTTTTTTATTAGTCTAATTTATTGCAAAATTTCTGTCAAAAATATTTTTTGTACATATACCTATACGTCATGGGGATCTGTTAGCAAATAAGCATTAAATATATTATTTTTTTTGCTTTTTCAAAATTAGTGGTTATTTTAAGTTTCAAGGTTAAGTTGAAAAGCAGCTCTGGTTCAACTTCGTCGCATGGTTGTGACTCGTAGATGTAGTTTTTGTGTTTTTTCTTGTGTTCTGTATTTCTGGTATAATAAAGACAATATTATTATTATCTTTACATATTCACCACTGTCTATTTTGATATACAGGTGTACAATAAACAAATTTTAGATATGATATATGCAGTGCTAGTCATGGCAACTCATATTTGAAATAAAAATCTTACTCTGGTTTACCCAGATATAATATCCTATAATTTTAACACATTGCCCACATATACAGAAAATAGTTATTTTTAAATAATAAATGTTAGTACTTTTCATTGTCATTTAACTTTTTTTTTAATTTTTTATATTAAACAAATATGATGTAATGCTAAAGACAGATACGTTTAAATGTAAAAGCAAATATTTTGTAGTGTAATGATTCTTTACTAATTGCTTCCAGAATTTTATCAATTGTGGACCAAAAGTCACCATATTTCAGAAATATCTGAAAATGGGTCAATTCAAATTATTGTGTAATTTAATTAAGTGTTATCAATGCATAAATGATTTTTTTTACATTAGATTAACAGATGGACTAATTTTTGATAAATAAGTACTGCAAGAATATACGAAACTAAGCAATATTATTAAGACTGTATAGCAATAGAAATACTAATTCATCCTCACAATCCCCAATATATAAGAGAGAGCGTTTCTACGTTTGTCAAATGAGGAAAGAGAAGAAAATGCAAAAAAAAATATTCTTCTCTTTGAATATATTCACGTGGAACAGTACATACATTTTCTTAGATCTCTCAATTTACATGTCCATGCTTTCATAAAAAAATGTTTTCTAAAGCTTCTTCTTCTAATCTAATTCTGTATAAATCGCTAGTAGCCAGGTCTGGACAATAAGGTGGGTGATTCTAAATATCAAAACCTACTGTTTGCAGGACACCTAGCGCAACACATAAGCAGAACACCTGCCGTCAATTTTCCCTTTCTCTTTTCTTTAGTGATTTCTTTTAACTGCTTCATGAATGAAGCGTTGTATTCTCCAGTTGTTGATACCCCTTCATCTTTGTAATCAATTAACAGTATTCAATCTGAGTACCCAAAAACAATAATCATGAACTTTCCAGCCAAATTCGACACCTTAAACTTATTGGGTGATCGTCTGCCTTTTTCATGCCACTGCATGGAGTCTTGCTTGGGCTTAGGTTCATCGTGATGAATCTAAGTTTCATCTCCTGCAAGAATTTGACTAAATACACCATCCCCGCGTTCATTATAGTGGTCCAAAAACGCACGGGTAACTTCTACACACTGTTGTTTTTGTAGAGCGTGAGCATTCTCGGCCGCCATCTTGCGCTGACCTTTGTCATGCCAAGATGATTATGAAGAATTTGAAAAATGGTTGTATCAAATACGCCACTCATTCCAGCGAGTTGTGTTATCTTTAGCTGAGCATCCTCCATTAGGTATTAATGTTTCGACTTTTTTCACAAGTTCTGGTTTGGTCACTTTGACCGGCCGCCCCAGCCGTGGTTAGCCTTCAAGTGATTCCGTACCTTGCTTAAAGCGAGCATGCCACTTAAAAAACATTTCCTATTTTATAAGGAATAAAGCCGCGATACACGATTTTCTCCATATTTCACACTCTCTTCCCTATTAAGTTACTTTGTTGATGATAGTACAAAGACAACTACTACTTACTAAAAATAAGCCACTGAACACGTTACGATAGAAAAAACTCTCCTACTACCATCCTACCGCTCCATTCCGCATACTTAAAAACGCTTCTTCGCACAAACACATACTGGTCATGTGACCTACCACATATTCTTTCCCATGAGTGAATCAATGGCGTCTGTACAAACTTGTTATTTTTTACAAGTACCCGAGACGAAACATGCTTGTATGATATGAAGCGGCGAACAAGGTCAATTCCCACGTATTATAAAAACAACTAAAACATTTTCTATTTATAAAGATGGTAATAGTATTTGAGTATTGCATTTTAGAAACAATATGTTAATATTACCTACTGTAATTCTAATAGAATAATTAGCTACAAACAGTACTCAATATTGTGACTAACACTTATTCTGAGTGTTATGACGTTCCGCAAAATGCCACTCAATCTTTTATTATACTTTATGCTGGCGATACTGAATCTGGTAACTGAAGTTTTCCAGATAATTGCAATGACATACAGAACGCTGTGAGTGATTGGTTTTTGAATAATCTATTTCCAGATACACTGAAAGCACCTTCATGAGATTCCACCCATATCAATTAGAGGCAAATAAGGAGTTTTATGTGAATCTGAATGTCAACAATAGCAAACCAAAAAATTCAAATCTCAATTATTAATTATTCTTCAATCGGCCTTCGAAGTATGTACTACCGTCGAAAGTGATAAGCACTTTCGACGGTGAACGGTTTTTTGTGGGGGGGGGGGGGTGATTCTAAAAAATTTGTTTATAAGAGCAAATTAATCCGCGAATTTATTGAATTATAATTGACTAACCAAACTGCACACAATGATATATTAGCCTCCACGATAAACATAAAACTCTCCTTTACCAATAAATTCATATTGGCGTAATGCTTCATCAGAAAAAAAAATATCCGAAAGTCAGTGGAATTGCACTCAATAATAAATCAATTGAATAGTTTTATTTCATAAAAGATCGGACTCTAATGCCATGTTGCAAAAATACTCACGGATGTGTTCTTCCAAAAACAACTTTTCCTTATCCGTTATTCGAGGTGACGACTGAGGCGTTGAGTACACGTAAATCATAAATATTATACACCATATTACACCTTGTAACCCCCATAAATAGAAACCAATTGGCCAATTTCCCGCCAATTTTATAATCCATCCTGTGAATAGGTTTCCGCAGATACTTCCTAGCGAACTAGCTGCAAAGGAGAAGCTACCTAAAGTCGATCTTTCTTCCTTGGGTACCCAATGAGCATAGAGACAGCTTATAGCAGGAAAAACAACAGCCTGTAATGGTAGATGTGAATTAGGTTGGAAAAAATAATATTAATCTAAACATATTAACTCCCAGATCTCTTGTAACTTACCTGCCCTAGTCCCATGAGATTTCTTAAAATGATGGTGACGTAAAATGGCGTATAAACAACAACTACTGGCGTTAATAAGGTCATTAGCGTTGACAAAAACATTCCTATGCCCATGACATCTCTCGCACCATATTTGTCGCTCCAAATTCCCGCTGGTATATGACCAATGACATAACCGGGATAAAAGGAACTTAACACCATATTTTGTTCCTGGTTCGTCCAACCTATAGTGCCACCCTTAAAATTCATCCGTATAGAAGCTTGTATTTAAGTTATAGATGAAATATACTGATATGTTGACATCTGATTTTGAAAAACTGGAATTTCTAGGAGGACACTCTGTTGATACCGAAGCATTTTTGTCGGTCATAACTGTTATAGCGATGTTTAAAGATACGCGTTGTCCGTAACCCACTAAAATTCCTGTTAAACTCATTATGGCTAAGAGATATCTTTGTGGAAGGTAGCGGTCTGTAAAGCATATCAAAAACATAAAAGCTTTTATGACTGAAACAGAATATTTCTTCACGTACGTTTACCACAAGTACATTTTAAAATACTGCATCCCATTTTATTAATTTACTCCTGAAACAAATAATACGAAAACGAAAGTTCTAAGCATGGTTTATATATCCTTAAGGAAGGTGCTTGTTGCATAATTACTATTCACAGGGGATTTATTTATATTTCCTCATATATTCAAAGAAAAACGAATATTTCTTATACAAGAAAGGTTTATATTATCATAAGCTTAACGAAGACAACATAATTTGACAAACGTCAAATTACTTCACCGTCTGAGAATAATGACCCAGAACACATATATTATAGTTAAATAGTTTTGGCAACCGACACGGCAAAAGTACGAACTAAAGACAACAATTCAATCGACCGGAACAGTTTTAGAGCAATAAAATTAAGCTAATTAATTAATATCTGAAAGAATATAACTACCGCTAGTAGAATACTATTGACCTGTTAAAAATTGATTATTATGAATAAAGTTAGTAAATATTACTTTCTATATCTTACATTTTATTTAAAACTTGGATATTCTGTTTAGTACACAAGCATTGTTGAAAAAATTGTATTATTTGGATGACAATAATAACAAACGTCAAAATGTAATTACCACAAATGTCAACGAATATTACTATTTATGACAGTCCCGAAACAGCTCTTGTATATTAGGTGACAAAGGAAATTCTGCATCATATCAAATTTGAAGCTATTTTAATTTATTGGCTCATGTCGGTTGTCAAAGCGCCTCAACCATCACTTAAAAAGTAATAAACAATTTTATATGGCATTTAAGCAGTTGAGGATGTAGTTGTTTCTCAACAATTTTAAATTTCACTTCACTATTTGTTTTAATACGTGCATAGGATTTATATATATATTGATATGGTGGGGGTACGTGTATGTTACCAAACGCTTGTTTAAAAATGAACCTGTATTACTAAATAAAGGGGAAATGCTAATAAAGCCCCACGTTGCGAAGCCAGAATGTTATGATGGGAGTGGGAGAATTAATTAGCAAACAGTCAGTACTCTTAATATGATTTATAGTAGAATTCTGTAAACTTCTCGGAAGCTGCGGTTATCGTAGGCCCTGGCAACGAAGTGACGTTGTGATGACGATTTCAGAATTTTTAGAGTTAAGTGACGTAGAAGTGTCACGAGGAGCATAAATACAGGTTTTGTAGGTTATAATTTTATATTTATTATTGTTCTTGTTTGCAAATAACCACAACCACAACAGGTAAGGATTGTCTATGTAAAATATATTTATAGAGTGTAATATATTCGCTTTATTCCAGAAATTATATGCCGTTTTACGGAAGCAATTAATCGATGTATAGTCGGGTCGTTTTCGCAACCGACACGGCAAAAGTACGAACTAAAAACCCTGATTCAATACCACTACAAATTCCAATCAACCGGAACAATTTTAGAACAATAAAATTCAACCAACTAATTAATATTTTAGGATAAATAGCTACGGCTAGTAAAATACTATTACATGAAAGTCAGTTAGAAATTAAATATTATAGATATAATTATTAAATATTACTTTTCTATATCAATATTTTATTTGATACATGGCTATTCTGAGCATTGTTGTCAGATTTTTATTTTCACGGAGCGTATGACACTTGACAAGCGTAGCGTTTGACAAGCAGGTGACTATTATTCAGTACAGCGTTTTTCGAACAATTACACATGAAACTTGGGCTACCATCACTAATATTGAACAAGAAATAAAAACGTCGTGGGATAGGGAAATAGAAATTGATAAAACAGATATTAATCCAGTAATACTTTTTATTAATGATAGCGGTAGCAGCGACTGTGAAATTTATTAAAGTCAAATATATTGATCTAAACCAAATTATATACGAGAAGGTAAGTTTTATTCAACAGAAATGCTTGGTTTTACTTGTAATTGCTTTATGTTATTTAGAATAATCACGTAACTGATAAAACGAATGTAGCTTATAAAGGATTGGAGACGGATTAAATTCAGTATCTATATCAAAAGTCAAAGACAGATTTTGGAACCTGTTAATATATTTGTTCATAATGCTTCGGCAGAAGATTACGATAGTTAAAATAATTTGTACTTATATTGATCAGTTGAAGAAAGAACTCTGTCTAATCGAGGAAGTAGATGACTCTAACTAAAATAACAATTGTTTGAAGATCACATAAGTAATACTGTTTAGAACATTTTCAAATTTAAGAAGGTATAACCATGTTGAATGTAATAGAGGAATGGTGGATGATTGATTTCAGAATAAAATAATGATCGAGTTTATTAATGTGATAACAAGATAAACGTTTGCATAGGGGGATGCAGTTAAAACATATTTATGTTATATTATTTTTATAGTTTTTCTAAAATAACCTTTGTATATTTTCTGTAGGACTTTAATTTTGTAATTATTTATTGTTATTAATGGAATTAAGATTATATAATTTCAAAAATATGCGATAGTATTGTAATAATATTAATGTAGTACATTATAAATTGGGATAGTGAAAATACTTGTTCATTATTGTATTATAATTTAAAGTTGCTTGGTAAGTTAAATTCTGATCAGTAGCAAAGATTCACCTTACGAATACTCAACATTTGAAATACTTTAAAATACGTTTGAATTGTTTAATTCTGCATTAAATATAATCTTTAACAATAACAAATTTATACCAGTTTAAAGCTTAAGGAAATAATAATGATGTGTTTAGCTTAATCAAAAATGTTTGACTAGCATGCAAAAATTATGTTGTAATCAATGATATACCTACCAGAAATGTTTCAAACAAGTTGCTTTTAGTACAGCAGTGGTAATGGTAATAATCATAGTGTACAGTAAGAATCTGGCAAACAAATGTTTTTATAATTAGTGTAATACTTTTCTTACCTTCTCGCTGTTGCATGTAAAAATACTTTAATTTTGATACATTTAATGGACTATGCACTATTAGTAAGGATACTGCTGTACAACTGTCTTTGCTACTAAATATCTTTATTGTCTGTAGTAAAACTAACTCGAACATAATTATTAAATACATTCCTGAATGTTTAAATGAATTTCAAAAGTTCAATTTTCTCTGAAAATCTAACCTTTTTTATATTTATATCTAATTACTAACAGCAGACAAGTTCATACAAATATAAAATAATCATTATATTCTTCTTTTCAATAGTACTTAAGCAAAATTATTATCAAATTAATAGTTACATATTAGAATTATTGTCGGTAGTGCTAAAACCACAAGTCTAATTGATCATTTAGGGTTATAGTGTCAAAATTAATATTACTTGACAAATCAAATTTTGCAACGTCTCAAATTTGACGCCATTTTAATTTTGGTGGCGCATGTCGGTTGCGAGAGCGATTCTAGATATATGATATCATTATATTTTGACTTCTACGTGTTTATTGACATTTATTTAAGTAAGGCTTACATTGCTTTTAAAATGATAACCATACTAACAAACATGAAAAGGCAAACAGCTAATCAGTACTTGATAAGTTTTCCAAAACAGAATATCGCTCACACAAAAAATATTAAAATATAAGTAAAATATTGAATAACACGTTGTGTCTACATGTAAATAGAACGCTTACATTTTACAACATTCAAGAATGTAGGTATCATTATCAATATGTGAGTAAAAGGTGTAAAAGGCAATATTTCATGTTAAAATCCAATAAATTTTAGATACTATTTCCATTAGCAGATATTTCAATTATTATCTTATTTACAATATCTAATTTTATTGTTGTAGATTGTCGCTGCTATAATGAATTTGTATACAAACACAGAAAATAATGAACTGCAATGTGAAGATCATGTATTAAAAATACCGCAGAAGTATTTATATTAAAATGAATGGAAATTCCTTAAATCCACAAAAGTAAATGTATGTGATAAAATTGTATTTTTAATATGACAGACCATAAAGCAATAAGGAGGGTATTATTTCATATCTTTTTTAAAAAAAATTCTCATAAACATGTACAAGTGCTTTTATTTCACAAAACATGAAACACTGAATACGTAAACAAAAATCTTGAATAGAATAAAAAGTATATTTCTTGGATTGAGTTGGTCTTTACTTGATGTAAATCCATTTCATGTGAAATAAAACAAACAAATGTTTATGATTTACACTGTATTATATATTAAAGTGTAAATTATAAACATTTGTTTCTTTTATTTCACAAGTATATTTCTAATTGTTATTAACAAGTATTTACTACAGTATGTGGCAAAATAAACAGTACTGAAATTAGGAAACGTTTATTATTTATTATTTATGTATTTACTTTTCATTATATATCGTTCCAAACATCATTCACGACGACGTTCTCGATAAAACTGATGTTCAAGATGCCCTCCGTTCAGTTTCAAGCAGTATTCGAAGCGTTCGCGAAGGTTCACAAACATGTCTGTGAACACAGGTTGTTGCATGGTACAAAAAAAAAACCTGAATTTTAACTCGCAATTCCGGAATGTCAGACGGTGGATCGGTACGGAAAACAGCCTCCTTCAGCATTCCCCATATGTATGAATCAGGTGGTATTAGGTCTGGTGAGTGTGATGGGTATGGAAAATCAGTGCTACGCGAAATAAGGCGATCCCCAAAATGTGTGCGCAGCATTCGAAGAGACTCCCTAGCTCCATTAATTCAACTTTTAGCATACTGCTATCAGCAAAAATTCCTTTTGATGTTAGCCATTCAATCAGTGCCTCCTTTTTCCAGGATGAAGTAGGTGACTTTTCTGTTTTACTTGAATGAAAGGTGCATTATCCATCACTATGACACATCCAACCTCTAGGGAAGGTAATATATGTTGTATCCATTCAATGAATACCTCACTATTCATATCTTCATGATAGTCTCCCGTTTTCTTAGATTCAAATAATAACAAAACCACCATCTACAAAACCAGCTTCACTGCCAATGTAGAGTACAATTAGTCGCTTTCCTTTACCAGATGGATCTTTTAGGCCAGTAGAAAGACCTTCAATAAATGCGTGTCTTGGATTTAGCACTATTGTATCTTTCCATCTTTTTGTTTTCGTATGACCTGCATTCACCCACCTTTCATCTAAATAATAGATTTTTCTACCTTCTGCACGGAGCTGTCTTATATTTTTTAAATATCGAAGTCTCCATAATACAATATCATTTCGTTCAATAAATATAAATATACCAAGTTACCAGTAGATCTGGCCAAAAATATTATCCAGAAAAAATGGGATGAACTCCAACAGCATACTGATTTAACTTTGTGTGCCTTCACTGAAGCGGTTGAGCTGACATTAACCACTATGTATTTTCAGTTTGATAAAAAATATTACAAACAGGTTTATGGTTGTGCAATGGGCGCACCAATATCGAGCGTTATTGCACAACTAGTGCTTGAAGATCTTGAAGAGACTGTAATCAAAAAAATAAATTTTCCCATCCCATTCTATAAGAGATACGTTGATGATTGTATACTTGCGGTACCTTTAGATAAAATAGATTATATCACAAGCCAGTTTAACAGTTACCACAAAAAACTGCAATTTACTAAAGAAATAGAGGTAAACAATCAATTGAATTTCCTAGACATGACTCTCATCAGGGTAGGCAGTAATATAGTTACTAAATGGTATGCCAAGCCAACAGCTTCTGGTAGATATACGAATTTCCTATCTGCACATTCTATAGCAATCAAAAAAAGCGTGGTTATAGGCCTAGTAGACAGGGCAATAAAATTAACGAGCCAAACATATATTAAAGATACCCTAAAAAATGTAAAAAACTTATTAAAAAATAATAATTATCCACCCCCTTTTGTGGAAAAAATTATCAAACAAAGACTTTATAAACACAATAATAATACACGGCAACAAAAAGATGGACTCACAAACACATCCACCGAACAACAAAACAATAATAATAGTAAAAAATATTTAGCTTTACCATATGTTCCCGATTTGTCCGAAAAAATTCAAAAAATGTTTTTAAAATACAATATTACAATAGCTCACAAAAGCTACAACAATTTACAATTTATTAACACCAAACTTAAAGATAAAATTGACAAAAACAAAATGACCCACATGGTCTACAGTATTCCATGTAAATCATGCAATAAAGTTTATATAGGTCAGACCATGCAACATCTTAATGAAAGAATAAAGGGCCACAAATACGCCAATAATGCCACTGCATTAAAAAAACATAGTAACAAGATGTCACATACATTTGACTTTGAAAAAACTAAAATCTTACATGTTGAAAAAAACACAAAATCACGAGAAATTTTAGAATTAATTGAAATCAAAAAACATGAAGATCTTGCAGTTAATGACAGAAACGAACTCAATAATCTATCTAAAATATATTTTCCACTTATTCGATAACAATAGTACTACTCCCAAGTCCCACATATATATTTTTAAAATTTATCAAATATCAATGGCATATAAGAAACAGCTTGAATACACATAAATAAGTTGTTGTGTGGAATCGTTAGTTTTTAATATAAACATGTGTTCGCTTTGAGAATCTGACACGCTCCGAAGATTTACATTTAAATCCATCGAATTGTATAGAATAATATAATTAAAATGAAACGAAATAAATTTTTGATTACAAGAAATAAACTTTTGTCACAGTCAGGTATGTAGGAGGTACATTTTTAAATTGTTAGTAATGTTAGATATACAATTTTAATGTGTTAGAATTAATGAAAATTTGTAAATGTTATAAAAGTACAGTAAGTGTTATTTCCAGATGATTTTTCTGTGATCAATTTCTGATGAAGACAATAAAAGAATGTCGAAACGTAAATTTTAATTTTTATTGCCCTTAAAGCCGCATTCCAAGAAAAACATTATTAATAATTATACACAAAATACGGCTAAGAAAAAATAAACAAACAACCCTTAGTGGTTGAAATAAAATTATTATATAGATATATATATTACCTCACAAATTTTTGTACAAGTTGGTAACTAATTCCTTAAGAAAGAGGAATGCACATGTCGTCTAATTGTACTTTTTTGTGCTTCATCCAATTTATTGTAAGTATGACAATAATTTCTTTTTCTTGGAGGAGAAATTGGAACTCCATATATTTCCATTTCTTTAATAATGCAGTACATTGTATTCCTACTAATACCCACTTCCTCTGCTGTTTGATTGACTGCAGCTGTTTTAGACATATTGTCTTTATGCTTAATGTACACATTATAACCCATTTGCCTTTGTACAGATCTTATATGTTTCCCTTTACGATTTTTTGAAGGACCTGGTAAAACTACTTCCGCCATACTATAAAATATTAGCGATTACGAAATAGTATATTATGCAATGAGCATTTAATGATAGCTATTAAGACACGAGTAAGAGAATTACAATACGAGGCGAAGCCGAGTATTGTAATGAATACGAGTGTCTTAATAGCCATTAAATGCGAGTTGCATACACTATTTTTTCTACGACCCCATAATAAAACATATTTTTTGAACAATCCATTTCATAAATTGAGGTTAAAATGTTCCGTACGTTTTTGTGAATTTGGCTGGTAATAAATTGTTCGTGGCTACTAAGGCTTGTTCCATAATTTCTGGTCGAGTCAATTAGCACAAATTTTAAGTACTTACTTGTAAATTGCAGAGAACTGTCACATTTATTTAATTTGTATATCTGTCAGATATGCAGTCGCCATATTGAATATTGTTTGAATATTGAAATGTCGCATTCCTATTGGATATAAACTTGTATCGTAATGAAAAATATGTATTCCTATTGGATATAAACTTGTAACATAATGAAAATCTGTATCGTAATGAACATCATTATAGTACAGGTTCGGCATATCTAATAATACAATTAAAGTATGGGAGTAGAAAAAGAAAGTTTTTGCAATTAGTACCGTAATCATACCATTTATCCACAACTATTAAGTAATATATGTATTAAATACGCGATTTCTATCAAGTAATGCCATGCATTACTAAATACTGTTGAATAATAATGACACTTCGATGGAATAATATTTATTACTCCACCGTTGTGTCAAATTTGACATTTCATAAATATACTTATATATATATGAATTTAAGCAACTGTAATGTAACGATTAATAATTATTATAAAAATTAATTTTTTGCACGACCCTTGCATAATAGGCACGTTCACTCCCTTAAATGAGGGAGTGAAGTGACTCTTTTGCTCCCTTGGTATAAAAAACATAGCCAACTCAATTTATGAATTTAATCGTTTATTTAATATTAATATTGACATTAATGTTAGTACCACCATTAATAGTGAACAAAGATGTTAATGGACTAATCACACGTTGCTTAAAGCCGCTAGAATTGGACAGTCGATTTTCTTTTACATTAATATCCACTTGATTTGACCCACTGGAAGTTGACGGTCGATTTTCCTTTTCCGAGTCTTTTCCGATTAGAATTTTTTCGGAAATCAAATTCTTATTAACTAATGAATTTTCAATATATCCCTCTGCGACAGTATCAGATTTCCATCCGCCATGACGTTTTATAACTCCAATTTCAACACCTGAATCGGCCAGAAAAGATGTTGATGAGCGCCGAAAGCAGTGGCCGGTGTAGGAAGATGGATTGGGTAAATTGAGGTATGAAGCTATTTGCTTAGGCAATCCTCCAAAAGTATTCTTACCTACGGGTTGTGTGGAACATTTGTTATTTCTGTAACATACAAAAAACCGTCTATGATCTGTGTTTTCTTTCCGCAGAACCATATATTTTTTACAAATAACAACAAAATCAATTGCACAGTTTTCTTTGGAGACTATCGTAAATGCTCTATTTACATGATTTTTGGTATTGTTTACAGATACCAAAATAGTTGATCCCAAGTCTTGGACATCATCTACTGTCAATTTTACCAGTTCATCCGATCTTAAAGCCCCAGCAATTCCCATAATCATTGCTACCTGAAATCATAGTGTATAATTATCTTAAATTAGAAACATTAACTTTTTTAGTTTACCTTAACCATCAAGTACTTTTCTTCTGGAGCGTCTATTAGAAATTGATGAACTTGCTCCTTAGTAAGAATTTTTGATTTTTTTGCCTGGTATCCAGTATTTTGTCTTTTAAGGAATACTACTAATCGTGAGTACTTGCTGATGTCGACATTATTTTTCACGCTAAGAGTAGCTTTTATCATTGAATAATGTGACCACAGTGTTGAAGCCTTAAAATGCTTCGCCTTTTCGGCAAAATATACCAGGAGCACACTCTCGCTATGAATTTCATCTACTTCTTTTACCAGACACCAATCACAAAATTCCTTGAAGCACTTTTCGTAGATCTTCCTAGATTTTTCTGGCAATAAATTCACAACTATTTTTGAAGCCGTTTCTTCAATAGTTTCGTCACACATTTTTCCAATGCTTATTTAACGAAGCGAAGAAAATACGGGCAGTTTCTCGATATTCACAAAAAACCAATATGGCTACCCTTATTTATCGGTCGTCAAGGGTTTCCATCAGAACCAGCATGATTTTTGCGTTCGACAACTGGAAACGTCATGTTGACAATTTTTAAAAAAAGTTAGATTTCTTCAATTAAAATCGTTTGGGTCGTGCAAAAAATAGTATATACACCTCGGGAGTGAATGAATTTCTCCTCGGTGCTTTGTAGAGCCCTCGGGCTTCGCCCTCGGGCTACAAACTGCACCTCGGAAAAAAACATCATTTCACTCCCTAGGTGTATAATATACTATTTTGTGTATTAGAAACGTCACTATTAATAAATAATGTTGTTCCTTTATCTTTTGTATTTTTGAACAAACATATATAGTTGTGAATATGCGGTATACATAAATCGCATTTTTTGTTTGCCGTGTCAAAATGTCAACTTCTGACAGTGTTTGTAGAAAGAAATATTGTTCTTTATCTTTCGTATTTTTTGAACAATATTTAAGTTGTGGATAAAGTATAGTATTTAACTCGCGTATAATGGCTATTACCCACTCAGATGTTACAACACTCGCCTGACGGCTCGTGTTGCAATTTCATCTTCGTGGGTAATAGCCATCATTACACGCTTGTTGAATAATATACTATTATTTCACTAGTGCTGTAATAGGGTCTATTACAGCACTAGTTGCGTAATAAAAATGGAACATTTAAACAGATTTATTTTAAGTTGGTCACATTGCAACAGAAATGGAGATGTCAATATGACATTTTGTAAGCAAGTTTGAGGTTTTTATATTGAAATTCATTGTAAGATTTGATATTTTTGATTAATCTTTGAAATAGTACAACTATTATAAACATTTATATTAACGTTTGAATTATCTTTCGAAGTGATAGTGATACCGTGTGCAGTAGAAACATTCTGTTGAAAATTATCAAAAATGTGTCAATTTTAAATTAACTTGTCAATTTAAATCTTGTGCCAAACCAAGGTGACACCCGCCACAAAATTTCCCTTGATTATCAAATTTTTCTCGTTTTGCTTTTACAAAAAGAGAAATTTTAAAACTAATTGCAAAAAATAGCATAAAAGACACATTTCATTTGACATTAAAGCACTCATCCAGTTAAGAAAATCGTGGCTACGCCACTCGTTTCTTAAACTCTGAATTCGTATTTTGAAACGTCAAAATGAAACTTGTCCTTTAATATACTATAACGAAATTGATAAAATACCTTAACAAATGAATATTTCAATTGCGAGTTCTAAGAAGAACTATTTTTTAAGAATATTAACATCAAACAACTATGTAAAATACGGAAATCGACAAACTCTTTGAACAAAACTCTCAGTAAACAAATTTTTGACAGAACGAGCTAAATGCGATTATTTTGCCGGTGTAAATGCACACTCGATTTCAACCAATTACAAACGTTTATTTCAAGCCCTATCTTTCCCAATGCTCCATTCTTAGACTGAATGGAGTAATAATACACCCACCACTTTAACCTAAATTTGTCTGAAATATGTCAGATTAGGTACTATGCCATTTTTGTAGATAATTCAAAATGATAGAAAATTAAGCTTAAAAGCGTATGTAATACAATATGGGATGCCATATGCTCAAATGCCTGTGTGGCAAACGTTTGTAGTGTATATGGTTGTATACCAATTAATTTAGTTTAAGCTTTTTCATTTTCGCAGATCATTACCTTCCCCAAAGGTATATCGTGGCGATAATGAGTTTAACAGGAATTCTAGTGGGTTATGGTCAACGAGTCTCCTTGAATATAGCCATCACTGAAATGGCTGATAAGAATGTATCCATGTCTATGTCCTGTCCATTGCAACCCGACCATTTCATCACCACGAAGAAGGAAATATCTGTACGTACTGAGATTGTTTCAATACCCAATATTCAAAAATGTTTCATTTAAAATACATAAATCTAATGTAATATATACTTACTTGCTTGACACTATTTAAGGGTGGAGTCATTGAGTGGTCAAACACCGAACAAAACGCAGTTTTAGGCTCTTTTTATCCTGGCTACCTCATAGGGCATATACCATCTGGAATTTGGAGCGATAAATTTGGAGGAAGATATGTGTTTTGCATCGGCATGGCTTTATCGACATTAACAACAATAGCAACCCCAACTATAGTCAAGCATACACCATATTATGTGACGGCTATATTAAGAAGCATAATGGGCATTGGACAGGTACATTTAATTTAAATTATAGCCTCATAATACTGCCACATGTAAAGACTCTTTAGTCACCGCACTTACATCGAATTTATTATAATTTCAGTCGGTTATGTATCCTTCGATAAGTGTGCTGTACGCTAGATGGGTACCAGCGGAAGAAAGATCTATGCTCGGAGCGTTTTCTTTCGCGGCAAATTCTTTAGGGATAATCTGTGGAAATTTATTCACTGGAACTATAATATCTCTCATTGGAAATTGGCCAGTTGGTTTTTATTTTTGGGGAGCTCTAGGTATTGTTTGGTGTACACTGTTTATGTTGTACGTCTATTCTGAACCGGCAACGTCTCGGCATCTAACCGACAGGGAAAAGACCTTCTTGGAGGGCAAAATGCGTAAGATCAAGCAAACTCGATACAAATATAATATCGTAAAAATAAAAGCGTATAAGTATAATAACTTCAAAATAAAAAGATAAAATATTTACCACCTCAGCATCGGATACTTATTTCGACAACTATAAGCTTTTTTCGCGTATAACCGTATGTTCATTGTTTTAAACTGAGCGGTTATCGCCATTCATCTGAAGGTCTTGAATCTACAGTTCCCGCTTAATTGCTGAAAAAACAAAGCAGTTAATGTTGAGAGCAGAAACAAGCAATTCTTAACCTTACTTTTATGTATGTGCCACTATGTATTTGAAAGGCAGCAGTAACAGTCGAACGTTGATATCATAAAAATGGCTGAGGCTAATATTAGCAACGTCAGAGATGAAACCACAGTGGCGGAGTGGGAAATTTTCTAAATTTTCAAGATGAAGGACTATACTATTGTAGTGGATTTGGAAAGGGCAACAGTGTGGTTGAACAGTAGGTGCTAATTTTAAGTACTTGCAGAATTACACAAATTTACTGATCTTGTACCCGATTCCGAAATAGCTACAAGATAATGAAGCAATACATTTGTGAAACAGATATATTCGTAAATTCAGTGATAAAACAACACATAAGTATTAAATATGACTTCAAATAGTTAAAGATAAGAATTCTGCAGGATATTTAGTAAGAGAAGGTAAAGAGGCCATTCAAAAATTAAGATTAAAATTCGGAAATTACCAAAAACAAAAATTAAATTGTACAAAGCATGTACCACCACTGGGAAAAAAAAGAAAAATAGTCCATTGTTCTATGAATTACTACACGGGATTTTAGATGATAAAGATAAATCTAACCCTTGCCGTGTCGAAGATATGAAAGTGAAACTGGGTACTTCTAGTACTACTACTGACAATAATGAGACGCATCCTTCCCCAACAGAAATCAGATCTGGCTCCATTCCACATCTACAGCAGAACTGAAACCCAAAACTTCGAACAGCAAATTACTACATTTTATGGCGGAACAACACGCAAGTGATAGAGAAGAAAGACGCAAAGTGATCCGAAAATTGGAAACCATTTTGCAACGACAAAACACACAAAAAAACGGAAATTTAAGTACTTTCAGAAAAAAAGAGATTCCTCAGATGAATAAAATAATTGCACTTAGGTACTTGTTTTTATATCTTATAAAATTAATTTATGTTCCTAACGTTTTCTGATTATGAGTCAGAATAAATGTTTCTTCCAATATTTTTCTAACCTCTAAGAAAAACATATTAATTACTAAGTTTATATTTTGGTTTTTTGTTTTCAAAAATGTATTAAATAACACATGCTAACAACTACATTTATTTTTAAAATGTTACAATTAATAGAATGTCTTTCAAATATCTATTCATACATACAACGGTGATCACGATCAGTGACCTATGGTGACCAGATTGAAAGAACTCCGACTTTAAGTGGCCGTCTCTGCGTGTCTCAGAACCGATAAACTTCCTATGACAAAACTCCGCCCGCTAGCCAAAATTGTACTATGTTTCACTTTAATATTTCTCCAAAAATTAATCTTATAGTATTTATTTTGTTTTCCAAATCGCAAGTTTAATTGCGAAAATATTTTTTCGACTATTTCCAAGACGTAGTTAGAATGTATTTTAAATTGTGATAGTGTCGTTCATTTTCGAACATCTAATTTCATTTTTTATTTTTTTTACGTATATTTTCAGGAAAAAAGGATCACGGTATGATATTTCTTTCATTTTTTTAATAACGTAAAAAATATTTCTTTTGAAATTTTAAGAAAGAAAGTCAGAATTTGGAAAAAGCTGATTGAGGTAGGGAGCAATCCCCTTTAAAATCGTTTTATAACTGCTTGTAACTCAGTTTTTCACATCGGGCACAATTTGAGTTCCAGTTTTACAACTTCTATGGCATCAACATTTTATCCCCTCATCGCACTCAAACACGAAAACTTTACTTGCTTTATTTTAATCATCATTAGGAAGAAGCACTAAGAAACTTTAAAATTCGCAAGCAAAAAAACGCTTATGCCAGAGGCAATATTAGTAGTAAGTAATTTAGATAGTGTTTTGTGTCGTCTATCAACTATAGGTGGAAGTACAATAGATCATACTATTGTACCGGGATATTTAAATGTGTTTCTTCAAGTAATACTAATAGCATGTCAATAGATTTTGAGCTTTAACAGTGGTGTTAACCATTGTTATTCGCGTTTTAAGTAACATGATTGTGGTACACTCACATTTCTATTTATACTCTTAAATCTTCTTATTTTCAAAATGATATTATGAGTATATTTATTTTTACTTTCTTTTATGTAGTACGTAGTTGTTGCAGTCGGTGTTCCAGACTGTGTTTTTAGAGGTACAGTCGTCTCAAAAACGCGAGATATTGCTATATCTTGCGAACTGCCACGAAGGCATGATATAAGTTAACATAGATTCGAAAGAAGACAACAGTTTTGTGAGACAATGATTACCATGAACTTTTCAATAGCAAGATAATTCCTGCCTTGAAGAAAAATGGATAATTTCCACAAAACATATCGTTTTAATACTATTCAGTTCGAGATATATTGCATAACATTTTTGCCAAAAAATGATTTTCAAGATAAGGTGAAATTGCAGCTATAGCAGCAGGGAGTGTTTGTTAACCAATAAACAAACTTATAGTAGTCCAGTGAATTAAATTAAGTTCTATTCTGGAATATGGTTTTGTCGCCGATTTTTTTATAGGTACATTTGACTCCCATTTGGCCGCCTGGAGTTATATATTTGTTAAATAACCGGCGATTCGGGCTCGGCGCGGGCGGCGCGGGCGGCGCGCGGAGCTTCTGGCTTACCCCGCCACGCCCCCCGGCCGCAATTTTTCCCACCGCCAGCACGCGCCAAACTTCATTAATTTCTTTGACTTACATAGAGTGCTCCTACAGATCTGAAAAAATTCACGGCGATTCCTTGGGGTATTGAGAGAATTTTGATATATTTTTTTTCCTTAAATATCCACCAGAACGATAATAAACGTAATAAAACTAGAACGTTGTTATCTCTAGTTCTAATCAAGATATTCGTATAAAGTTAGTCTCAAATTACTCGTTGAAGAGAAAGGAAGCAGAATCTACCATAATATTTACGATAATGTGTCAATTGTCGGAGATATTTCATTTGTTTATAAGCAAATAATTTCGAACCTCCAAAAAAATGGCAATTTTTGAGAAAAAAATATTTTTTTTTTCCATTTTCGGAAAGACCTCTCAATGAATTAAAACCATGATTCTTTTGAACCATGTGCGACAATATGCAAGGAAGGGACAGCTAATTTAGGAATTTTGGTTTGTGGCTTATTGTAGCTCAACTATACAACACAGGTGAGTGAACTTTGCACTGTTCTCTGGGGGACATTTTATATTGCCTGCACCATGAGGTTCAAAGCCATACGTTGATTATTCATCGATTGAATGCAAAAAATAGAAAATAAAAATTGCCATGGTTTTATGCATTTTGCAGCTAAACAAATAATGATAATCGATCGTGCAATGGCATGTTTTTTAGAGAATGATGGGGCGAACAACTTTTGTACGGACAGTTTTCACATTTAACCTACGGGAAAAAAGTTTAACCGGAAAATGTCACTTTTCAATTGTTTAACAATTTCTCACGGCCAAACCCGGACCTTAAACTTTTGGCATTTTTCAGGGTATGTTCGTGGGGGTCAAATGTACCTATAAAAAAATCGGCGACAAAACCATATTCCAGAATAGAACTTACTTGACTTCATGTCTAATTCGACTGGACTATAGTTGGTTGAAAGAATAAATGAAGATGCTTTCGAGAGAATTTACAAACTAACTAGGTTACTGTTAGAAAATAGGTGGCGCATATTTTAAAAATCTCATAAATTAAAGTTTATTGATTTAGTATGTTGATGAATTCGATGCACCCTTGTCTTTATTAAAGTTATTGTATTTATACGTTCACGTTTTTATGAGACAAGTGGAAAATGTTATTGATTTCAAGAAAACTTCATAGGAGAACAAAGTTTGTGTGCACCACTAAAAAGCCAATACCACTTTTTGAAAGATGCTTTGTTGTACTGGGCTATAGAGAAAATTAAAAACAATTAATTTTGAATTGAGAGTAAATTACCTTATTCTTAAAGATATCAAAAATATCCGTTTAGAAATATTGTT
Organism: Amphimallon solstitiale; assembly: GCA_963170755.1. NCBI lineage: Eukaryota > Metazoa > Arthropoda > Insecta > Coleoptera > Scarabaeidae > Amphimallon > Amphimallon solstitiale. The sequence goes on along the minus strand of OY720683.1, from coordinate 58,558,340 downwards.
TCAAATTTTGAAAATTGCCAAAATAATACTAAACGTAAACTAACAAATAAAATCAGAATTTTCTATTATATAATATACCAATAATAATAACAAATACTTAATCATTTTAAACTGCTATCTACACGACAGTAATTGTGTGAGTGTCATTTGGATTGTCATTTCAATAATGAATTCTGTGCGATTTTGACGTAATAGTTATTCACATAAAAGTCGAGAAGGCGATACTTTTCCTGACGAGGCGAAATTTGAAGACCGAGGCAGCGTATCGAGCGAGTACTTAAACCGCTGAGTCAGGTAAAGACTTTATTTACGTGTCTTGTGTAATAAAACCGAGTCAGGTTATGCACGTCATACCTAATGTTGACGTTATTTTTTGCAATGTTGTCAATTGTAGGCTGCCTTAATTTGTATTGATATATTCTGCAGGTAATGTTCATGTATGTTTCAAACGTCAAACTGACAGTTTAAATTTAAGGGTCCTATATAGTGCATCGGAAATGTAATATTGATTGCATAGCACTTAATTTAATAAGCCAAGGATGTCCGAGTACTTATTACTCATAGGGAATATATAATAAATGAAATAATAACTCAATATCTAAGCGAATAAAAATTCATTTATGACCAAATATTTACACATTTGTAACCACGGGAAATTTTTTTACTGGAATAACAAGTCATTGTGATGTGTAAAAAATGTTAAAAATTATAAAAAGTAACAGTTTATTAGATCATTCAAAAATATCTTATATATTTCAAATTTGCAATAAAAAATTTAAAGTTTAAATTACAGTAACTAATAATAAAAATTATAAACAATAATATATTTTAACCACAAAAATGTATTAAAATTTATTCGCATTTCTTATCATAACATTTTTAAGTAATTATGTAGAACATTAAATTTGATATTATGTAGTATATAAAGAAACACAAAAATTAATCTGAATCATATTTTCGGTATGATTAATAGTATTTTCCCCATACTTCTGGTGTAATTGTACCTAATGTTTTCTTCCACATTTGCCTTTCCATGTCCATCTCTTCCAATAGGACGATTGTAATAACTTTTCGTTATTACCCATTTTCAATTAGGGTTAAAAATACAGTGGTAAGGTGGTGATCTCAAAACTTTATGATTATACTGTTCAGCAATTTTATCTACTACATATATTTTCCTTGCCTTATTTTCTAATACAAGATGTAATAATTGCTTTTTGTACTTCACAAGCAACATAATTTGTCAATAACCACTGCTTAATATCTGCTGTATTCCAATTAGAATTAGGTACTTTATTTTCTAATATAGAATGGTAGCTCGGATTGTCCACTGTAATCATAGATGTTTTTTTCAAATTTGGTATTAACTGAATTTCAAACCAGGAAAGAAATGTATATTGATTCATCCGTGATAGTCACTTTCTTTCGTTTTAGAAGAAGATAACAAAGGCCCCTGGAATAAAGCCATTTTTGTTACCTGCAAAGAGAATAATATAACGGGTCCCAACTGTTTTCAGTGATTTCACACTTTTCTTATTACCATCTTGCCAAAATCTGCATATGCTACCATTCCATGTTTCATCCAAATAAACAAATTTGAATTCTTCGGATCTCATATTTCTTACATTATGCTTCTAAAACTGTAAGTCTAGAGAATAGGATGTGAGGTAAAACTATAAAACCATCCAAGAATATTCAGTAAAGTGACGAAATATGAACTATTTCAGAAAAAATAATTTATATTTCTTATCAAATTCTTAGAGCTGAAATGCATGGAATTAAACAGAAACGGTTTTTTTTATAATAAACAACAAATATTAAATTGACAAAAACAGCAAATTCAGACATACAAATAAAAGAAAAGAAGGTAATACCCTTCCCATAGAACGGATAAGTTTGTGCGCCTATTGAAATTCTTGCATGCATGTAGTAACATTATTGAATTATTTCTTAAGAACAGTGCCGCATCAACTATTTTGTATTTTGTCTTCTAAATTCTGCAAAGTGTTTTCAGAACTTGTTTTATTCTTTTATCGTCTCAAGTAATCGATGGGGTTTAGGTCTAGCGAGCATGCTGACCATGGAAAATGCATTTCGTCCTATTTGTTTCTCCAAATTCGTTTCATTTAAATAGTTTGCAAATGCTTGCGCTCTATGTGCAGGTGCTCCACCTTGCATAAACTAAAAGGTTTTTCTAATATCTATTGGTAATTCGTTCAATCCGTTGTGGAGATCTGTTTGTAGAAATTCACTTACCAAAACTTTGTTCATATCTAAATTCTTACAATTTTTCTAACAGAAATTTTCAGATTTTAAGCTACACTTTGCATAACAGGTAAAGAATTTTCAAAACTTCTCACAAGTTTTTCTTGTGCTTTCTTGTAACGCATTTTTAAACTACCAGTATCTCTAAACTTATTTACTGTTCTTGACGCGCTTTGGTTTGTAATCGTTTTATTAGGATGTATTTCATTGAAAACATTAGCTGCTTCTCTGCATGTCTTGTAATTATCTCCACAAATGCGAACTAACTCAGTTAATCTTTTGGTGATATTTAGTACATTTACTTACTTTACTTTCTTAAAATGGCACTAAAGTGAATAAAGTGATAGCCATTGTAAAAATCACACGGAATTTATTACCATATGAAAACCACAGAACTACTGTCACGTAGATATCAGTTAAATAATGAGGTGTGGCCACCACACGACTTTCTTATACGTATGAGCGTTTCAAACTATACAATTTTAAGAATTTCTTATACAAAACTTATTCAAAATCCTGTTCTAAGTACTTTCATTCTCTTAATAAATCGCTATAGAATGCATACTTTGCAAGATATTCGAAAAAAAGTGCTACTCGCTAAGAGTAAAAGTGCCACTTCCGGTCCGAATTTTGAAATTTCATATTTACAAAAAATATTGAAAATTCAACTCTAAATACTTTTGTACTCCTAATAAATATTTATAGAATGCATAATTTACGACATATCTGCAAAAAATCGCTATTCGGTAAGACTAAAAGTGGTACTTCCGGTCCGAATTTTGAAATCTTTTTTATACAAAAGATATTTAAAATTATAATTTAAATACTTTTATACTCGTAATGTATCTACCTAGAAAGCATGACTTGCGAGATATTCGCAAAAGACTGATTTTCGATAAGAGTAAAAGACCTACTTCCGGTTGGAATTTCGAAAAACCTCTTTAAAATAGCTTGTCTCAAATTTAATTTTGAGTACATTTCAATTCTTTATAAATTTGTTTAAACTTAGTAATTGACGAATTATTGGCAAAATTCGAATTTTTCACTGAAGTAAACTGCTACTTCCGGTCTACCGATTTTACTGAAAAACTAATCAGATCTCAAGAGGGAGATTATACACGTACATACAAAATTTGTAATTGATATCTACAGCGGTTTGACCGCTATCGTGGTCACACACAGACACACAGACAGACAGACAGACAGACACACAGACATCTGCAAAAATCTCGAGGTCGAAAATTTTCATCATCACAATACTTCCTTATACTACGTATAAGAAAGTAAAATTATTAGGGATTTACTATTATTACTGCTTTATAACAATGAATTTCAATTTACTTTCTTATACGTAGTATAAGGAAGTATTGTGATGATGAAAATTTTCGACCTCCAGATTTTTGCAGATGTCCACGTTTTGAGGTCCCCTGATACCAAAAAAGTGGTTTTTAAAAAATGTCTGTGTGTGTGTGTGTGTGTCTGTGTCTGTCTGTCTGTCTGTCTGTGTGTGACCACGATAGCAGCCAAACCGCTGGAGATATCAATTCCAAATTTTGCATTTACGTGTACAATCTCCCTCTAGACATCTGATTAGTTTTTCAGTAAAATCGGTAGACCGGAAGTAGCAGTTTACTTCAGTGAAAAAATCGAATTTTGCCAATATTTCGTCAAATACTGAGTTTATACAAATTTATAAAGAATTCATATGTACTTAAAATTAAAATTGAGAACAATTTTATTTAAAAAGTTTTTCGAAATTCCTACCGGAAGTAGGTCTTTTACTCTTATCGAAAATCGTTTTTTTGCGAATATTTAGCAAGTCAAGCTTTTTAGACAGGTACGTTACGTGTATAAAAGTATTTAAAACATAGTTTTCAATATCTTTTTATAAAAAAGATTTCAAAATTCGGACCGGAAGTAACCCTTTTACTCTTACCGAATAGCGATTTTTGGCAAATATGTCGTAAATTATGCATTCTATATATATTTATTAAGAGTACAAAAGTATTTAGAGTTATATTTGCAATATTTTTTGTATACATGAAATTTCAAAATTCGGACCGGAAGTAGCACTTTTACTCTTAGCGAGTAGCACTTTTACTTTCTTATACGTACTATAAGGAAGTATTGTGATGATGAAAATTTTCGACTTCGACATTTTTGCAGATGTCCACGTTTTGAAGTCCCCTGATACTGAAAAAGTGGTTTTTAAAAAATGTCTCTCTCTCTCTCTCTCTCTCTCTCTCTCTCTCTCTCTCTCTCTCTGTGTGTGTGTGTGTGTGTGACCACGATAGCGGTCAAACCGCTGTAGATATCAATTCCAAATTTTGTCTTTACGTGTATAATCTCCCTCTTGAGATCTGATTAGTTTTTCAGTAAAATCAGTAGACCGGAAGTAGCAGTTTAATTCAGCGAAAAAATCGAATTTTGCAAATATTTCGTCAGCCACTAGGTTTAAACAAATTTATAAGGAATTCATATATACTTAGAATTAAAATTGAGACTAATTTTATTTAAAAGGATTTTCGAAATTCCTACCGGAAGTAGGTCTTTTACTCTTATCGAAAATCAGTTTTTTGCGAATATTTCGCAAGTCATGCCTTTTAGACAAGTACGTTACGGGTATAAAAGTATTTAAAGCATAATTTTCAATATCTTTTGTATAATAAAAATTTCAAAATTCAGACCGGAAGTACCACTTTTACTCTTTTCGAATAGCGATTTTTTGCAAATATGTCGTAAGTTATGCATTCTACATACACATATTTATCAAGAGTACAAAAGTATTTAAAACTGTATTTGCAATATTTTTTGTATATATGAAATTTCAAAATTCGGACCGGAAGTAGCACTTTTACTCTTAGCGAGGACCACTTTTTTGATAATATCGTGCAAAGTATGCATTTTATAGAGATTTATTAAGAGAATAGAAGTACTTAGAATAGGATTTTCAATAATTTATGTAAAAAAAAATTCTTAAAATTCTATAATTTGAAACGCTCATACGTATAAGAAAGTCGTGTGGTGGCCACACCTCATTTTTTACTTTCTTATACGTAGTATAAGGAAGTATTGTGATGATGAAAATTTTCGACCTCGAGATTTTTGCAGATGTCCACGTTTTGAGGTCCGCTGATACCAAAAAAATGAGGTGTGGCCACCACACGACTTTCTTATACGTATGAGCGTTTCAAACTATACAATTTTAAGAATTTTTTTATACAAAACTTATTCAAAATCCTATTCTAGGTACTTTCATTCGCTTAATAAATCGCTATAGAATGCATACTTTGCAAGATATTATCAAAAAACTGCTCCTAGCTAAGAGTAAAAGTGCTACTTCCGGTCCGAATTTTGAAATTTCATATATACAAAAAATATTGCAAATCCAGTTCTAAATACTTTTGTACTCTTGATAAATATATGTAGAATGCATAACTTACGACATATTTGCAAAAAATCGCTATTCGATAAGAGTAAAAGTGGTACTTCCGGTCTGAATTTTGAAATTTTTTTTATACAAAAGATATTGAAAATTATGTTTTAAATACTTTTATACCCGTAACGTACTTGTCTAAAAAGCATGACTTGCTTGATATTCGCAAAAAACTGGTTTTCGATAAGAGTAAAAGACCCACTTCCGTTAGGAATTTCGAAAAACTTTTTAAATAAAATTATTCTCAATTTTAATTTTAAGTATATATGAATTCTTTATAAATTTGTTTAAACTTAGTAGTTGACGAAATATTCGCAAAATTCGATTTTTTCGCTGAAGTAAACTGCTACTTCCGGTCTACCGATTTTACTGAAAAACTAATCAGATCTCAAGAGGGAGATTATACACGTAAATACAAAATTTGGAATTGATATCTACAGCGGTTTGGCCGCTATCGCGGTCACACACACACACACACACAGACAGACACACAGACACACAGACACACAGACATTTTTTAAAAACCACTTTTTCGGTATCAGGGGACTTCAAAACGTGGACATCTGCAAAAATCTCGAGGTCGAAAATTTTCATCATCACAATACTTCCTTATACTACGTATAAGAAAGTAAAAGTGGTATTTAAAAAATGTCTGTCTGTCTGTCTGTGTGTGTGTGTGTGACCACGATAGCGGTCAAACCGCTGGAGATATCAATTCCAAATTTTGTATTTACGTGTATAATCTCCCTCTTGAGATCTGATTAGTTTTTCAGTAAAATCGGTAGACCGGAAGTAGCAGTTTACTTCAGTGAAAAAATCGAATTTTACCAATATTTCGTGAAATACTAAGTTTATACAAATTTATAAAGAATTCATATGTACTTAAAATTAAAATTGAGAACAATTTTATTTAAAAAGTTTTTCGAAATTCCTACCGGAAGTAGGTCTTTTACTCTTATCGAAAATCGGTTTTTTGCGAATATTTCGCAAGTCAAGCTTTTTAGACAGGTACGTTACGTGTATAGAAGTATTTAAAACATACATATAAAAAAAATTTCAAAATTCGGACCGGAAGTAACACTTTTACTCTTACCGAATAGCGATTTTTGGCAAATATGTGGTAAATTATGCATTCTATATATATTTATTAAGAGTACAAAAGTATTTAGAGTTATATTTGCAATATTTTTTGTATACATGAAATTTCAAAATTCGGACCGGAAGTAGCACTTTTACTCTTAGCAAGTAGCACTTTTTTTCGAATATCTTGCAAAGTATGCATTAGCGATTTATTAAGAGAATAAAAGTACTTAGAATAGGATTTTGAATAAGTTTTGTATAAAAAAATTCTTAAGATTGTATAGTTTGAAACGCTCATACGTATAAGAAAGTCGTGTGGTGGCCACACCTCATTTTTTAAGTTGTTTTAATGTAAATTCATATCTATACATATTTTAAAATTTGAAACAAAATTTTTTAAAGGATATTTTTGATGTCTTTAAAAATTAGAGTAGGTATCTACACTTAAAATATATAAGCTACACTTATGGCGAAGCTATTTTCTTTTCGATACTGATATTTTTAATTTTCTCTTTAAGTATCTATGAAGCAATGTTTAATAAAAAAATTAAGTTACTTTAAGTTAAATTAATAATAGAAATATTTCTTATTTGCCTTATACTGGCGTGGAGACGTTGTATATGTCATTACAATTTAAAATACATATAAACAATAAAAGTGTAAATACTAAAGTTACGCTGCTGAGAATTTATTCATTTATAAACAGATAAAGCCAACAAGGGCATGAAGATTCCTTGGGTAGGTTTCTTTTCGGATATGGGCATATGGGCGCTACTGGTGTGTGAAATAGGCCACGATTTCACAATCTTCACATTGGTCAACAATTTTCCAAAATACATGAGTGACGTCCTTCATCTTGGATTTCAGGAGAACACTTTGGCTTCGTCCATTCCCTATTTGGGACAGTGGATTGGTGGCCTATTGGCTGGAGAAATTTTGGATTACTTGATCAAAAAGAAAGGAGTTTCGTTGAAATGGTGTCGAATAAGTTCGACGACCATTGGTAAGAAACTTAGCAGTAGATATCTTGAATCGGAGCTGTTTTTTCTTAAAAAACGTATTTACGTTCTCTAATTAGAACATGTTTTAAATTATTGAAGATTATATTCTTCACAATCGATACTGGTATTGTTAATTATCAAAATTAAACTATTTAAATTTCACCTTCGGTAAACTTAGAGGTTTGCCGGATTCTTCGAACTAAGCAACTGCTTCACATTGGAGTCATAAGTATGAATCACTTTTAGCGTCAAATCTACGATTTCCGTTTTTCGAAGTTTTTCTAGTAATAATTGGATACCGCTACAATATCAACTTTAATATATTTTGAAATTTCATATGTAATTTTGTAATGTTGTAAGGTGGCGAAAATGTATCATCCGATTTTTTTGCCGTAATTCCAAAAATAATCAAAATTTTTTTATTCTATTACGGCATATGTTTATTTGAAGCAATAAATTTCAAGTTATCATGTTTCGAAAATGATATCTGATAGGTGGTCGTAGGTGATGCAAATTTAGAATCATTTTATGTCATTTTGCATCACGTTCGTCAAGAGTTCCGGCGTTAGATTGTCCATTTCTTGACGAATGTTGTTTTTAAAGGCCTGGAGGGTCTACGGATTGTTTACGTAGACCAGCCCCTTTTAAGTAATCCCACAGGAAGTAGTCTGGAGCCGTCAAATCGGGCGATCTCGCTGGCCAACCAAAATCTCTAAATCGAGAAATCAAACGCCCTGGAAAAGTGTTTCTCAAAATCTTCAGGGTGTCGCGCACTGTGTGGGCGGTGGCACTGTCTTGCTCCTCCAACTCCAATTCATCCAGTTTTGGTATAACAACTCGTTCAATATGATCCAATAGATTTTAACCGCTTTCTTTTGACGCCTGTTAAGTCATTCAATTTATTTTGCTAGACAAGCTGGCGACTGCTACGAGTAGGTACTATCGAATAGACAATAAATACAAAGTATATGACAGATTTCGGGTGTTTTTAGTATATGTTGATGATGGGATCTTTCGTATAACTTCCTTTTTAATATCAGCTTGAGTTTAGGCCTCTCTTATCGAGTCTTACCAATCTTACTCCCGATCGATCGTCTTAATAGGGATTGCTATGGATGTTCAAGAGAATATAAAGTATTCTATGGAGTCCACTGGCTAGTCACAATCTCATTAAAAATTAAAATTTGTTCTAAGATATCAATGTAAGAGTGATACAAAAACGTAACACTTCCCTGAGGTCGGTATATTGTCAGAAGCACCGAGCCTTCAAAATATTACTTCATTAAAATAGGCTGTTTTTAAGTAATTAAGTAATCAATGTTGGTAGGTACATACTAAGCTTTTGAAAACTTCAAATTCTCGTAGTTGTCATACTTCAATTCAAATTACAGACGCTTATTATTTACATGACATAACCAAACCATCAAAATTATGCGTTTGCGTCTTGTCACCAACCATTAAAAGAAATCATGACCGCCTCTAACGAAGAAAGTATTTGAAGACACGGTAGTTCGCAATGTTCTGTAGTATTTGTTATTAATATTATTATAGAAAAACTTTGAAATGACTTTATACGCTTTGTACTTCTACTTGTACAGGTATGATAGTACCGCCAACCTTCATAGTCATAGCTGGATACATGAAATGCCATGCTGGCTACGTTATAGCAATGTTTACCCTTAATCTCTTCTTCAAAGGACCTCTATATTGTGGCATGAAAGTAAACCATTTAGATATGTCTTATAATTTCGCTGGTATTTTGATGGCAGTGACTAATGGTATAGGAGCCCTGGCTGGTTGGTTAAGTCCAGAAGTCATCAATCAAGTAGCGCCGAACGTAAGCGAAACTTTCTCAGAACATTTTTCCATTTTCATTTTATAAAACGAAACAAATAATTTCCTCAGAATGATTTAGACGATTGGCTGTTAGTATTTTGGATAGTTTTCGCAGTTGCTATGGTCACCAACCTGTTCTATATTATTTTCTGCAAGGCCGAGAGAAGAAAGTGGGACGTACCACCTGATGAAATGGCAATCTTTCTTCAAGGAATCGAAGAAGAAAAGCAGAAACACCAACAGAAGAAAGATGATAGACGAAAGAAGAAGGAAGAGAAAAAGCAGAAAGGAAAGGGGGAAAAAGGGGAAGAGAAAAAGCAGAAGGGAAAGGAGGGCAAAGCAGATCAGAGAGATACGGACGAACCTAAGACTTAAAAATAAATTGTCTGTCTTCTAAGCCGAGTAAGAAAAAATTCATATAAATAAAAAATGTACTTACTTGAAAAATGTTTTCTCTTATTTCTATAGTTTCATAATTTATGTTTCATCAATTTACCTCATCGCCCATACATAAAGGATTTATATGTCATCCAAAGCAAACAAGAAAAGAAAATATTCAATGAAAAAATTACTTAATAAAAAAATGTTACATATTAATTTTAACTTTATAATTTGCATCTCGTTAATCGACGCAGAAATTACCTGTTCTCGGTACTCAGGTAATGAACAGCATTAACAACTGAAAGAGTCATATAACGGTGCCATATTAAAACATAATTGTTCTTCAACATATAAATACAAAAACAAGTAAAAAAATGAGGTGTGGGCACCACACGACTTTCTTATAAGTACATATTGCTGTGAATTCTTCTTTATTTATTTTAAAGAAGTATATAATTAGTTTTAATGTATGTGATTGTTATTATAACGTGATAGCGGCGGATATTTTAACGTGGATTCTAACAGTTTGTCTCACCTTTTTCTCACTTTCAGTGTATCTTCTTATTATCCCTATTCCCTTAGTGTAAAAGTATATTATATGATTTAAACATTTATGCATTTGGATTATACATAAAAATTATTATCATAGTAATTTTGATCTCAAAAATAAAGTCTGTGGCCTTATTTTATATTATAGAAAATACTATCTTCATGTTTTTGTGTTTTAATTAAATATTAAGTTTATAAATATTAATACTATCTCAGCCTGTTTTGATTTTTTCTTTGTAATAGTTCATCAGTATTTGGTAACAATATCGTTTTTTTTATAATAATAGAACAATATATTACTTGAGAAATATATATTTCCTGCTTATATTAGATGTTTATTATAAATCGCAATAAAGTATTGTTATTGAACTGCATCATACAAAAACTCCTTTCAACACTGTAATGTGCGGAAAGTGCAAGTCATTCCGCCCCTTGTAATAGTTATTTTTGTACTCATATAACATAACATACAGTCAAAAAAAAGCACCGAGGTAAGCTACAGACGCGAGGCTGGAATCAGTTCTCCCGAGGTATGTATACGTTTTTACTCACAATCTACTATTAGTAATTCTATACCGATAGGTCCAGCCCGAGACGGGCCATACATAGGCAACAATATACGTTTGGAACGTGCTATGTGGCAACGTGTGTACGATACCACTCCGCGTGCTCCTATTTTTTTGAATTTATTTTGTAGAATTATTGATTTTTTTACTCTTATCTTTTAGAAAACGTTATTGTTTCTTTATTACTTAAAATTACTTTTCCGCAGCAGCTAAGAATACAATAATAATAATAAATTGGACCTTATTATGTCTGAAACAAATGGGCAATTTACGTATACAGAACGAATATGCAAACGACTATATCCTTGCGCGGTTTAAGTCTTACTATTAACTGCAATGTGCTGCTGCTGCGGGTAGAGGGGTTTCGGTGTTGCCACTCATTGCTGAGTATGGCCCGTTCCGAACTGGACCTATCGGTATAAGTTTTATTTTAAATAATAATAATAATAATACATGAGTATCGGTATTAATTTTTATGACTATTCAACTCATGTGTCATTTGTAAGAATCAAAGAATCACATTTTTGTGTCCTAGCAACAAAAATACTGCTGCGTATTTACACTAGTGGGTATTTCATTGAAATCACCACTAGTGGTATCGGTGGATATTTTTGACAGATATATGTCTCCAGATATAATCTCTTGTTTTCTTTGTGTTTTCCGGAATAGTTTTATGAATTTCAGCATCAATTTCACTTTCACCTTTTTCACCAAACCTTTTTGAATTGCTTTCCATATCAGAAATCTATTTATTCTTGCAATAACTTATTAAATTCGAGTCGTAGAAAATTTTCTACATTGACAGTAGTTTGTTGAAAACATACTACTATGGAAACCAACGCAATAGCTACTTAATTTTAGAAAATTAAAAAACTCAGTTCGTCATTTATGAATGAATCATTCGATGAATAGTCCTTCGAATACAATTCGTAATCAAAGTATGGTAGATCATTTTTGCGGTGTTATCACTCTTGTTTCCTTGCGCTTGTAAATAGGACTCGTGCTGACGCACTCGTCCTATTAATATTCAAGCGCAAGGAAACATTCGTGAACCACCACAAAAATAATCGAGCATACTTTGACTACTCGTTGTATTATATATGATAATTTGATAAACTATTTTAAGGAAGATACTTGTAAAATCGTTGCTAGGCAATGTAATAAGTTTGTTGAATCTGACAGTTAGGTAAATTATTTTGCCAATTACAATACACGGTGGCCAGAAAAATGCGGACAAACGCCACGCAGGCCAAATCTTTGTTTAATTCTGAGTTGACAATCTTAATTGAAAAAAGTAGTACAGTGCTTTTTTTTTTTTTTTTTTTTTTTTTTGTAAACCATTGGTATTAATCGATTAGTTACATCAATGCATTTGAGATAATTCCATTTCTAAATTTCACCACAATGATTTTACATAGATAAATTTGACGAATTTTGCTAAATTTTAGCCGTACAACTTAATGTTTGATGGTCTCGTATGCCGTAAGGAAGGACCGTATAACTTTTTTGGATTAAGATTATCGCCTCAGAATTGAACAAAGAATCGTTCTACCTGGCGTTTGTCCGCATTTTTCTGGCCACCGTGTATATAGTACGGCATTTTTAATAATAAAAAATCTTTATACGAGTATACTAAGAAATATGTCCGACAGTTAACTTGAATGCACCCCACCAGAACTGCGAGTAGCTGCAGAAAAAGCTACCGAAGGCATGATTCCGGAAAAAAGCAGGGAGAGGTACGAGAAGACTTACGAAGCATATAGTAAATGGTGCGTGATTAAGGGTGTGCAGCATACCTCTGAAACGGTACTCCTTGCTTATTTTGCTGAATTAAGTAAACAAAATAAAGTTTCCACATTATGGTCAAGGTATTCGATGTTGCGAGCAGTTCTTAATATTAGGCAAAATGTTGATATCAGTAATTATGCAAAATTGTGAGCATACCTAAAAAGGCAGAATGTGGGATACAAAGCTAAAAAGTCAAGCGTTCTGTCCAAAGCAGACATTGATCATTTTCTCAACAACGCTCCGATAGAATATCTTCCTCAAAAGGTTACATTCTAATTTCTTCAGTGCATATTAAATTTATGTTAAATTACATATTTCTTTTAGGTTGCTTTAATTATTGGTATCTCTGGAGTCTGTAGATGCGATGAACTTTTAAAAATGAAAATAAGTGATCTGGATATTTTAGAAAACCGAATTATAACAGTAATTCCTGTAACGAAAACCAACTCCTCCCGTACATTCGTAATCACAAAACCGGAATGGATGAAAGTAATAAAGCAATACTACGACCTTCACAACAACATTGAATCTGAAAGATTTTTTTTACAAATGAGGTATGGCAAAGTTACACGACAGCCTTTTGGGCAAAACTCTATCGGAAATTTTCCCAAAAAAATAGCAACTTACTTAAAACTAGAAAGCGTTAATGGGTTTACAGGACATTGTTTCAGACGTACTTCAGCGACATTACTGGCAAATACAGGTGGAGACATTCTACAGTTGAAAAGATTAGGGGGGTGGAAATCCAGTACCGTTGCTGAAGGATATGTGGAGAACTCATTACATGGAGAAATAAAAATTGCTAATATGTTGTCAAATGTAGAACAATCAGGAACGTCGATTTCTAAAAATGAACAGTATAATTTTAAGCAACAACATGGTCTTTCTTTAACAGTTAACAGTAATGATAATTCTAATGTAACCATTAATATTTACAACTCTAAATAGGTTTATTATTGTTTCTTTACTAAATAAATACAGAGTTTGATTCCAATTTATTCTTAAAAACACGTTTTAATGCCAAAATGACAATGATGTCATATTTGTGACTAATGAACTGACACTTGCTAGCTGGGAAAACACTTTTCCGGCTATAGCTGGGAAAGTGAAGTAGGTAAGCAATAAGTCGCTTCCCGACTGTTTCGAAGGGTACAAATCTACAGATTACTAACCGATTGTGAGTAAATTCTATTTTCCGCATTCCCGCGGGAAGTAAAAATTAAATGTCAATTCAAATAATAAGTACTGCCAACTCAAAATTTTTGAATTAATATCAACAAATTTGTAGTGTGTCAAAAATGATAACGTATTTAACAGTAGGTATTATTTAAGTATTCGTACAAAAAATATTGTACAAACTTCGTGCGTGAAACATTTCGCGAATTCGTGTCCATAAAGCGCTCGCCTTTCGGCTCGCGCTTTAAAAATGGCCACTAATTCGCGAAATATGTTTTCCCGCACTTGGTTCGTAAATAACTATTACGAACCAAGTGCGGGAAGACTATTTTCCCGCATGAGCGCACATTGTAAGCACCAGCGACCGCAGGAAGCGAGTGCTTTTAATTGCGCGAATGCGTGGATGATGTCTTCACGCAAGTGGTTTATACAATATTTTTTGTACGAACATTAAATTAAAAAAATATTATTGATTAACGTCATTGGTATCATACCTAACCTAAGATAGATTACCTAATTAATTTAAGCATTTCATGTACGTAACTATTACTCACCTTTCCCTAAAATTAAGTTATTATATTCTTACACAATGCAAACATGAGGTATTTATTCTTATATTTATAAATTTATAGTACATTTATTGCGTTTTTTGGTTTAAATACAAACAATTCCGAACTGCCAATATGAATGTCGATGTGGTTCAAATAGATGGCGCTTGAATCTTGCTTAAGTTGTCGCTTAAAATGTCGTCAAATAGATGGCGCCACAATTTTTTTGGAAGAATTTTTAATTATTACTCCTATTTCCCCAACTTTTAGTGAAGAATAGTGGAGGGAAGTAGTATTTTATAGACTAAATTTTATTACTACCAAGTTCGATTTTTTTTTAAATGTCCCAAAGTGCCAGTGTTTTTTTTTCAATTTTTACAGTCGCCTCAACCGGGAAAACGTATTTCCCAGTCGAGCTACACATGCGCCAAATGTCACTTTACAGGCGGTGAGTACAAAAAATAGTCTTTTCCTAATATCTTGGCCAATTTCGATTTTTTCTTTGAAATACGTTGGGACAATTTAGAACAAACCTAAAACAACCTGGTACAACTGTCAGAATTTAGATTTTTGAATAAAGGGCGGCTAACTTGTAACTTTTGGATATAGTTTTTTTACAATATCTTTTGGTATATGAGATACGGTTTTGATGTATTAGAATAGCGTTTAGAACAAATCTAAAACAACCTGGAACAGCCGTCAGAATTTCAATTTTCGCAAAAAGAGGGGCTGTAAGAAAATCGCTTTTCTTATTAACACAGCCAATTATGATTTTTATTTGAAATACTTTGGAACAATTTAAAACAAACCTGGAACGATCGTCAGAGTTTCAATTTTCGAAAAAGGATGCGCTAGCAAAAAATTGTTTTTTGCCATTTTCTTGACCGATTATGATTTATTTTTTTAAATACTTTGGAACAATTGAGAACAAACCTATAATAGAACAACCGTCAGAATTCCGATTTTCGAAAAAAGGCGGCTAACCTTACACACCCAAAAATGAAACTAAAACGACATATGCGTGTATCGTTAAGAATTTTTTGACTTTCCGGAATATGTCAGAGTGAGTAATTAAGATTTTTTTGGATTATGGAATACTCGCACACGCAGGTATACCAGCACTTCGTGTCTACACAAGAAATTATTGCGAAGCATACCGCATCCTGAGAAGACCTAAAATAGATTGAAACGCCAATTGTTGGACCGATTCTATTCATTATATATATCAATGACCTGCCCTGTAGTGTCCCAGGCACGGAATTGTGTCTATATGCGAATGATACCTCATTGTTAGTAAGGGCAAAAGATCTCGAAGAGCTAAAAGTAAAATCTGCAGCTGCCATCCAAAAAGCAGAGGGCTGGTTTGCGACAAATCAGCTGAAAATGAACCCGAAAAAAAAAACAAAACATGAAATTTTCCACGAAAATAACAGAAGATCGGGAAAAGGACCTGATAATGGACTCCAATCTGAGGTGGAGACACATATAAATGGCCTAGCTGAGAGACTGACGTCTGCGGTATTCACCATAAGAAGACTGAGAGATGTTTGCACATACGAATCTGCAAAGGTGGCGTACTGTTCGTATTTTCATTCTCTTCTAAATTATGGAACTCTCTTCTGGGGACAGGCGGCTGAACCAAATAGAATATTTCTACTGCAAAAAAAGGCTACCAACAAACACACATTTTATCCAAATGGAAACAACGATGAGTACAACACACGAAGTAGAAAACATCTAAGAACCCCTTATATCGACTTTCACTGTCGCAGTTATGTGCTTTCTTATTGGTTATGGTAAATGAGTTAACATTCCACCACTATGTTTGAATTTCATGCTATACTGTGTTCAATACTTGCTGATTTATCCATGTAAAAGTGAAATATTCAATACTTTTTCCAAGATTCTACACATTTGTGCATCTATGATCATTCATAAAGCGCTTTGGGACATTGTATGCATCACAGCAAAAAATGTAGTTTTTCAAATAATTACACAAAGTGATGGATTTCTTTTGGTGAACATTTTAACAATGAATTGCAAATAGCGTCAATAAAACAATTGGTATTATTTCACTAATTCTTTATCAAAACTTTATTTCGCCTTGCGGCATTATCAGAAGTTCAACTGAAATTGAAAGTAAAGATCTAGAGATGGCATTTTATCCTACAATTTTCAAAATTGCATCGTTATATATTAATGGTACAAATAAAGAGATAATGAACGCATCATTTAAAAATGGGAAAAACAGACTTAAAAATACTCGACTTTATTAGCGGAGAATGTATTATGGTCATTAAGAACATTTAAAATTATATTTTTTTATCAGTCAACATAGTAAAGGAAGATGAATATTTATCGGCGTAGATAGAAGCGTGAGGGGTTTTTAAAATTTATTATATTTACCTTATATTTCGTAAGATAAATAAAGTTATATATGTATATACCTATTCATACTTATGTTAGTTTAGTTTCTTCATTGTTTTGACTGTTAATTACATATTTCGTAATTTTTGTAATAGTTCCTGTTTAATACCGTTTTATTAAATCTATACTTCTCCCAATTACCTTGACGTAAGTATGCACTTGATTTCGTTTAGTTTCAATAACATACGCGTACATTTTTAGTTATCATTTATTTAGATCTAGAATATTGTTAATGTTACTGTGATATGGAAGAACGTCGAAAATGGCATTGTGAAACAATGGGGAATTGTATTAAGGGTCATACTGATTGTATTCCCATTATCAGTGATTCCGAAATTTAATGTAATAACATCTAAAGTTATAAATACAGTTGATGCGGAAACTATTGCTAAAACCATTGACGAGAATTTGCACAAAATGTTTCATTCGGACGACAGGTACAGGGAAAAAAACTTCTGTTTGTTAGTGACAGTGCCGCATATATGTTAAAAACAAGCAGACCATTAAAGGAAACATATCCTTATATCTGCATATTACTTGTGTAGCACATGCTCTCCACAGAATCTGTGTAAAGTCACTAGATATATAAAGTACCGCAATCCATAAGGCCAAAGAGTGCGAGAGAGAAAGCGCTACTTTTGCCCAAACATGGCCGCCAAACGTCAAATCACTTGTCAAATCGTTCGAAAACGTAGACGTAGTGTTCAGTTTGGTTAAGCGTGCGACATCGTTGCATATAAACCCACCGTTGGCAACATAAGGTGTAATTATGCCTGGTTGTTGTATTATCAATTGCAAAAACAGTGTCGCCAAAGGTTTCCGTTTATTTGCATTTCCCAGTGGTGAAAGGAATGCAGACAGAAGAAAAGTGTGGTTATGTGACATTAATCAAGACAATGTGCCGGTAAATGCGAAGATTTGTGAGGTGAGTACATATGTAAAAGCAGATCACATGTTATAACACTTAGTTACTTATGTAAGGTGCATTTTTCTGATTCCCAATTTAAACAATCAAGAGCAGATGACATGAAAAAACTAACTCCAAATGCACACCCTGATCTGGTTGTCAACCACAAAAGGCGAAATTAAAGGAGTTTAAAGTTGACGTTCTCCAATTCGCAACAAATGATTTGTATCAATATATTAAAAAAATTGAACTGTACTTCCGTGAATGTACGAATTCATTGATACAAAATGATTTATCATTAAATGAGTTCAAAGCAATTATTAAGACGAAATTTGATACTCCTGACATACCAAATTGTCATAATATATTAGATAATATTATTTCTATATTTATACGAAGTAGATTATATTTTGTTTTGTCCGATTTGGACAAAGGGGCTACCAGGTCAATTTTAAAAAGTAGTCGCAGCGTTGCAATGCGTGCTTTAGTAAACCAACAATAATAAATAATGAAAACGGTGCTTGCTTGTTTTAATTAATTGCCTTACTATCTGCGGTTTAATTATTAACGCATGTTCATACAGTTGCGTTCTTTTAAGAATACAGTACTAAATTGATTTTTTATTTAACACAGCAATTCAATTTTGGCGCCAAATTTATAATAATAATAATAATTTTTGCCCAAAAATGGCGGAGGTTTGCGGTACTTTATATATCTAGTGACTTTAAATCTGTGAATATATCAGAGACACCTATTCGGAAGTTGATAGATTTGTATCCGCTTTTAAATAAGTTTTCAAAGCACCATCAAGAGTAGCTTTTTACAAGGAAAAACTTCAATCTTTGTCACTGCCGCCCTCGCCAGTAATAACTAGCTGGGAAACATGGTTGGAAGCTAGTAGTTTTTATGCAGAAAATTTCGATAATTTACAAAATTTCGTTAGGTTGATCCTCTTCATAACAGATGGCTGTAATGTTTCAAAATTATCAAGGTCAATTGTTCTGGTAACCTCAAAATATCTATCCTTAAGTGGCGGCATCTATCCAAAACATTATAATCTACTTGGTAATCGTTAAGTATGTTTAAAATCACGTGTTAAAAATATGCAGTATGATTGGATTATATCAAACCTACTGTTATTGACATTTGATTGATTTGACTTTTATTTTGTCTATGCCATAATTCAATATTCTTTTCTACTTAAATTATTCTAATACTACACACATTCGGTCGTTTCATTTAATGTGTGCTACATATTTATTATAATGTATTTTGGAAGTTACGTCGCGTACGAATAGAAAACTGTATCTAGTTTTCTCACGGAAAAAATGTGGCTGTCCTGGGTCATTTAGTTCTTACCAAAATAGTCGGCGCTAGAAGGCAACGTACTTCGGAAAATAGGAATTGATTATTCGAAGTGTAGTATAAGGAATATTTTTGGAAATAACTATAATTTTTTGCAGTATTAGGTTAAATTATTTGTAGATGTATAAAATTCTAATGGAAAAATTGCCGGACTGAAGTGAAGTACCTTTGCTATACGTTATTTGGTCACTAATGTTAACAATATGTCTTAATATGTAAACTCGAAAGTATTTGAGGGCTGATTTAATACAATTTTAGGCGGATGGATGGGGGTTTATTATGAATACTTCAACATTGTCAATTTTAGTTCTGTAATAGACTTGCACTTGTTAGATAAATAAAGATGCTATAGTCATTTTAAAACGCTCTACTTATTACCGATAATGTTCTTTGCTACCATCGTAAGCTTGAGAAGTGGCAACAAGAAACTGATTAGTGTTATAAAGCAAATTTTGGTCTGTCTTGAAATGTGTACATAGAAATACTAACAGATTTGGTATACTCTAACTAACTAAATTAGCAAATTGTAATAGTGCCAAAATGGAAAACAGTACATCAAATATGTACCGCAATACACAGAAAAAAGAGTTTACCTTTTTAACATGTGCTATTTGGAAATATTCTATATTTTTTTTAATAAATCTATATGCATATAAGTATGTTAGTTTAATGTAATGTTTGAGTATATTGTACTACAAAGTTATTTTGTCTTAACAAGATCATTTAGTTGCGATTTTGCAGAAAAAATATTTCCATATGTTAGGCTTAAAGGAGGTGCAAATGGTACTACCGGTGCCAGAGTGGCTGAATATTTTATGAGGCAAATATTGAGATGTAGAATAGTAAAGCTTCAAAATCTTACAATACAGTTAAAAGCGTCGAATACGTTGGTACCGCAAGATTTTTTAAATCCAAGAAGTCATAAAAAATCCAAACAAACACTTTACATCGCAATTGAACCTTAATTAGTGTTTCCTTTTGAGGTTTTATAAAAACTTTGAAATGAAAGTAAAATTGTTATTGTTTACACTACCCAACAACTTCAGTTTTAGCAACACTTTTTTAATTTTATTTTGTTCTATTTTATTATTTTAACCCGTAACTACAACAGACGGGTCAGATTGACCCATCTGATATTTGCTTTTATTGGCATTGTATTATAACTTAATGGTGGGGGTTGGCCTTCTAGCTATTCCACAATTTTCTGGTGCTCTTTTCAGTAGGAGCAAAGCAGTCGCGGAGAGAGGTTCCTATTTTGCTGTGTATTGTTTTTCGGGTCAAAGTGACCCGTCTGTAGCAAATACGTTAGGAAAATATAGGAGTACTTGGTAAGTTATTTTCAAAATTCATACTTGTTTATTCTGCGTAATATAGTTATAGGATTTTTATACAAATAAAAACTTATTTTTACTATTCTTACAGCATAATGGCAGGTCTTTCTGATGAACGACTTGCTAAGATTCTCAACAGTGAAGAATTTTGGGAAGATATGGAATCGGATAAGGAACCGGAAATGTCTCAAAACCAACCATCAGGATCAAAAACAAATGTAGTTACAGTCAATGACCAAGCTGATGCTCTAAGGATTATAACAGAAGAAGGAGATCAAAGTAATGAAGAAGATGATTTGGAATTGTTAAGCGAACACGATACAAATAGCGAATATTCAATTTCCAGTGATGATAATAGTGACGATGAAAATATAGATGGTGAAACTTTATCACAGAAAGCATGGTACGGAAAAGATGGTACAAAATGGGGAACGGATCCTCCCAGTACAAGTAAAGTTAAAAGGGAAAATATAATAACTTTTAAGGCAGGCAATACAGGGTCTGCTTTAGCAACACCACCAGAAAATCCACTATTTGCATGGTTACTGTTCATAACTGAAGATATACTTCATAAGATAGTGGATTGCACAAACAAAAAAATTGAAAGTATGTGTATCAAATATAAGCACTGTAAACGACGCAGGGATTCACGTACTTTATTCACTATCTCATTCATCAATAAAACTACAATCAAAGAACTAAAAGCATTCCTGGGTCTGCTCTATTTACAATCAATATTCAAATCGAACCATGAAGATATTCGTTCTATGTGGTGCACTGACGGTACAGGAAGAGATATATTTAGGTGCACAATGTCATTACCACGTTTTGCCTTTTTGCTAAGTTGCTTGAGGTTTGATGATGAGACAACTAGAAAAAATAGAGTTTCTATTAATAAATTGGCGCCTATATCTGAAATATTTGATTTGTTTGTTGCTAATTGCAAAGAAAACTATATACCCGGAGAATATTTAACCATTGATGAAATGCTCGTTCCATTTAGAGGAAGATGCGGTTTCCGTATGTATATTCCTAACAAACCCGCAAAGTATGGGATTAAAGTGCAAGTTTTAGCTGATTCCAAGACACATTACATGTGTAATGCGGAAGTTTACACTGGTGCAAAACCCTTAAAACCAGCTAAGAATTTACTGCCAAATCCAACTCAAGTTGTATTACGTCTTGTGGAATATTTACCTGTGAATTCAAATAGGAACATAACTGCTGATAATTGGTACTCTGCAATTGAAACAGTAAATGAATTACGTAAACGAAATTTTACATATGTTGGAACACTAAGGAAAAACAAAAGGCAAATTCCACCAGAATTTCAAGCAAACCGTAAGCGCGAGATATCATCATCAATATTTGGATTTCAAGGTGGAATAACTTTGGTATCCCATGTACCAAAACAGGGAAAATCAGTAATCCTTATATCCAGTATGCACCACACTAACACTGTGAATAGAAATACAAAAAAACCTGATATCATACACTTCTATAATGAGACCAAAGCAGGGGTGGATGCACTCGATGAAAAATGTGCTGTATATTCAACTTCCCGAAGAACCAGACGTTGGCCGATGGCTTTATTTCATTCTATTCTGAATATTGCTGGTGTCAATAGTAGAGTTGTATACGAAGCCTCGCCCTTGGGTAAGAAAATTTCTAGATATGCCTTCATAAAACAAGTAGGACTTGCGTTGTGTGAACCATACATGCATGAACGACTGTGCAACCAAAGGGTTCCCCGAAACCTTAGATTACTAATTGCAAATATCCTGAAAGTGAAAATACCTATTGAAACACAATGTACTGAACGTATTCCTACATCGAAAAGGAAGAGATGCTTTTTTTGTCCAAGCAAGAGCGACAAAAAGACGGCAACGCTTTGTGATACCTGCAAAAAACCAATTTGTACAACATGTGCAAAAAAAATTTGCCCAGAATGTTATGAACAATAATTATAGTTTAAAATAATGTTAAATTCATTAAATAATAAGAAGTAATATTTGTTTGTTGTAAGAATCAATATTTTGTTATATCTTTTTTAATATTTAATAAACGGGTCATATTGACCCATGGGTAGTACTTGTGTTTCATTTATTTGTCTGTAGTAGTTGCGGGTTAAAATAATTAATATTAATTATTGAAAAGTTAATGTTTAAAATGTTATTTTAAAGTTTATTTCAATAGAAATTCAGAAACTATTTATTGAGTACTACTAGATGGCGTGACATAAGGATCAATATTTTGAGGTTACCAGATTCAAATTCAGCAATGTAAATCGAAGTTATGTGACGGCCTTATATCGCGCAGCGATAGCAAATACAGTTGACCTTGAAAATTATAAATTTATGAAGTAAACTTTGATGGTAAAAAAAATATTAACAAAAAAATGTAAAAACGCAATTAAAATAACCTCAATAATTATTAAACAGAGCAACAACTAACGATTTTTAAAATCACTTTCATAAAACTCCTGTGTGTAAATTCTATCAGTCTCTATTATATCTCTGCACTAGCAAAAATTCAACAAAAAAACATCGAATTGTTGACAGAACTATGACAAACAGTCATAAAATGTCATATAATAACATTCCAAATTTCGCATATGGTTTATTTTGATATATATATATTTACTTTTTGTTTGAATAAAATCTCGAAAAGTGTGAATTATCTACAACCATGAAGAGAATTCTTGGATGCTATTGTGGAAGTTAGTACAGAACTAGAAAGTCATGACATTAACCTAATATTAACATCGTGTGATTTACAGAAAGATACCTTCCACAAAGATATATTCTTGCTGTCATATGTCTGCTTGGAGTGATAGTAAATTATGGACAAAGAGTATCCCTCAATTTAGCGATCACGGCGATGACGAATAAAAGTGCGAGTGCTTCTACATCTTGTCCACAGCCAAACCAGACTCACGCAAAGGCTACAAGCAGTAACATCAGTGTAAGTAAACGAAGATATTTCGAAATTAGGATTTAATGTTAGTTATTGTTAGCAATAATATCGGTATGTTAGCAGAAGGCTCACCCAATATTACAGGGTTTTAAGTAACATAATGTTCAAATTGATCAAAACGAGTTTGAAAATATTAACCTTAAGATTATAAAAATGTCAACTTTTCTCTTTGATTTATTTGTACCTCTTGATTCTATTGGCTGTAAATAGAATGCAAACATACAAAAAAAAATATTTGCAGATTAGAACATAATCCAATTAAAAAGCAGACAAAGAATAACGAATCAGAAAAAGGAAAACAATTTAACGCCGCTTTTTTTCAAAATTATAGTAAAGAATTATTCCTTTCCTTGTGTTACATTAAGATTTAGAAGATTATTTTTTTTACCGAAAATCAGTTTGACAAGTATGTTCAATTTCATTTATATAATAGAGCTATTAACTAGTCTTTTGATTAATGAAAAACCCTAGTCATTTTCTTATTGTTAGATATGTTGTTTCGTTAGGAAACTTTTTTTCTAATTTCAATGTCATATGGTATATTTTTCTAAATAAAATACCTTTTTTTTGCAGTAATAAAGCTCTATGTTACTAACAACAATTACGAGAACCCTATTGTTGTAATATTGTACGTTAACTTCCAGTATCCATTTAAACAATAAGTCATTCTCTTACTATTACTAGTGTAGTGAGATGAGTTTAAATATTTCGTCCAGATCCTAAGTAACATGACGTAAAACCGTTGATTGAAGGAATGGCAACGCTATAGTAAAATAGCGTGTCTTTCCGTTAAGTCGTCCCGCAAACCCCTTGCCGAGAAACATCATCGTTGTCTCGGGCTGTTTCGAATCTCGGATCCAAACGACTGATGCAGTCGCTATAGATCTGGGATCCAGTTTGGGTACGCTCAGTGCTAAGTCATTGTAGTGACGCATCTTTATGTATTCCTTCAATCAACGGTAAAACTGAAATTAAGAAAGCAAGTTTAATATTTGATTTCAAAAAAGCGTTTTGGAAAGTCTAAACATTTATGAGGAAGCAACCCTAATACATTTTCACATCTTTCAATTAGCTTGTGTATGCCTTCATAAAAAAATGTTTTATCTTTATCTGAAAGCGTCCTTTACTGCTTCATCTCTCGTAATTTTTTCCCACGCAGCTGGACGGGGTCATTGTCAGGAGTAGGGCGCCTTTCGTCAATTTGCTGCATCCTTGGCACCCATCTTGCGCTGACCTTTATCATACAAACATGATCATAAAAATTTTAAAAGTGGTTGTATCAAATACTCCAGTAATTCTTGCGAGTTAGTCTTCTTTAGCTGAGTTCTGGAATAGTCACTTCTATAAGCTGTGGTCTTATTTTTCGTGTGTGAAAAAAAAATTATAACATGATAACATCTAGTGATTACTAAAATATCTACCTGAAAATCCAGAAGTTGGAGTACTTAATTTTATTTCAATTCGTCAATGAAAATTATTGTACCATTAGCAATGTATTTTTGACAGATATCAGATGAACATAAAATTAAAGGACACCTGTGATCCATTCGCCATGAAAATACATGTTTAAAAGATGGTATTCCACGTATGCCAAGTACAGATATTATTGCATATTTGATTGTAATTAATAGTTATTGAACTAAGGACCAAATGACAGCTTTCAAGAGTCTTATTGCTTACAATTATTAACTGCGTCTTCATTTTATGTGAAAAAATATGTATGTATTTCATTAGGTGAATCATATTTAGCAAGCTAATTTAAAACCAGTGGGTATGTAGTGCATTATTAGGTAGCGTGAATGAGTATTCTCAAGCAATCATGGCTGGTAGCAACGAAGTTTGCAGCCATATTGCTGCATTGTTATTTACAGCATGCGAGGAAAAAAACATCCACTTTATGCACTAATATGAGGTTTAAATACTTGAATAACAACTATTAAATTTACAAAAGCTAACAAAATATGTGAGTGTTGTTTAATAAGATTTATTTATTAAAATGTTTGACTTAATTATTATACAAGCATTACTTATTTAATAGTAATTAGAAAAAAAAAAAGTTTAATTTAAAAAATAAGCAAATGTAAATAGATATCAAATGTATTGACAAATAAATGTAATGTATTATTAAAGTTTTGTGTTTTGTAAGTATCGAAATGCCTGTTTAAATTCTAAAACAATGGCCACGTTGTACAGTTATAAATTAGGATTATATGAAGCGCTCGGGGCACAAGCCACTTTTTCGTTATTCCGAGTTATGCAGCATTAATAGTATATTAAAATACAAGTTTCATAAGACACGATTTTTGCGCACGCGTTCAAGTTTAGAAAACGAGCCGCTAGGCGAGTTTTCTAAAGAACAAGTGCGCAAAATGTCTTATGAAACGTGTATTTTATACTATTTTTTCTATTTCGGTTATTAAAAGTTCAAAAAAGCTTAAAATAAGAGACAAGTTTTGTTCGAATATTTTAGAAATTTTGCTTTTTTGAAGTTGGTTACTCTGATTTTTAAGTAGAACGTTTTAAATATTTGAATATCGGTGGTGCTATATGTAATTGTGTTTAAAATTCAGACTGATTTATACAATAAATTATTTCAAATTATCAACAAAAAGGACGAAATAAATAACTGTACGCCCCCAGAGATTCGCAAAATAGCAGAAGACAATTTACAAAATCTTTCGTCCACAAACTCTCTACATATTTATCAAAACAAACTTTTATAACAGTTGTACAATTCAACATGGTAAGTAAATGTCAATAGTAGCATCCGAAAACTTATCATCCAACTCTGCTTAACAATTTATATTGTTAATTAGTAAATAAAATGTCAGCCTGTGTGCTTTTCATTCTTTGTACAATTTTATTGCACATTTTTGTTACTTTAAAGGCTTATATTTTGACATTTAAATACGATTTGGTTCCATTTTTTTGTTACCAACTTCAAAAAAATAAAATTAGCGTGCGATAAAGTAATACTTTATGCAACCAAAACGGGTGTCGTAAAGTGAACTTTATAGCACCGGAATAGAAAAAGATTCAAATTAAATCATGAAATCAGAAATTGCTGTAACCAGATATCTAATTAGCCCTTTGTGCAGAATATTATACGCATTCTAGTGTCTCACAAGTTTCATTCTCGTATCTGCAAAAATACAGGGAAAAATAAAATAAAACCAAAAAAAATGTGGCTTATAGAGTTTTATTCAAAAAAATACTAATAAAAAAATAGATAAAGTGACAAATTCTTCTTCATAAAAAATTACGTTATTTTATTCCAGTTCATCGTCAGATAGAGCGTCTACCTCACCATCACCATCTATATTTTCGGGTTCATCATTGTCATCTAGGTTTTGAGCTAGCTCATTTGTGGTAGTTACTGTGATAATATCAAGGTAAAACTTCTGATTAACTGGTGGAATGTATTTCAGTAGCTTTTTTAAATCTTCTATCTTGTTTGGTTTTAATGTAATTGGGCCATTGTATTTTCTCTTTAATGTGTCCGTTACGATTGTGCCTGTAGTAACTTTGCATCCACGTTTCCCAACATTAACTTTTTGGAAGTTAGCATTAAGGCTGTGCTTGATAAACATCGTATTTGGATGCTCGCTTTCGAATCTAAAACATCTGGCCTTGGTAAAGTTAACAGGTTGCTTGTCTTCTGTAACGTTCTTTTTTGAAAATTGTATGGAATCAAAAGTAAAAAAGTCGTTCTGTTCCATAACTATAACTTCAAATGGATTAGATCGCTTACATTTAGCGACTGCATCATACCATTGTTCTGGGGAGTACACCTGCTTCAAATATTTCTTATGTTTCTCAATTTTCGCAAAATCTCTGTCGCAGGGTAAATGAGTATGTCCTGAAACCAGAAATCTATGTTCTATTGCTTTGTACTTTTTTTCGCGCACTAATTGAAGCCATAAACTCATAAACGTCCAGTTCTTGTTTTGCCCCCCACAGTTGTCGGTGTATATTATAAGTTCTTCAGATCCAGTAGTATTCTTAGACTTGATGTACTTTAGCACAATGCTGGCAATATCATCACTTCCTCTTTTGGCAACTGTTTCGGTCCACATGAGCATATTACCCTTACCAGTGACGCAATCATGTATTCCCAGATTGTAAGTCCAAGCTTTTCTCAAATAAAACGCTGGCCCTACAGTAAGACACGGTGTAATCATTACAAAAAATTCGGCGGTATCTATCTGCTGTTACAGGTGTTACGTCTTTCTCTTTGCACCAGTCTATATAAAAATCTTTATAAAGACTGTTTATGTTTATATCATGGTCTATACTCCATTCAGTCTAAGAATAAAGCATTGGGAAAGATAGGGCTTAAAATAAACGTTTGTGATTGGTTGAAATCGAGTGTGCATTTACACCGGCAAAATAATCGCATTTAGCTCGTTCTGTCAAAAATTTGTTTACTGACAGTTTTGTTCAAAGATTTTGTCGATTTCCGTATTTTACATAGTTATTTGTTGTTAATATTCTTAAAAAATAGTTCTTCTTAGAACTCGCAAGTGAAATATTCATTTGTTAAGGTATTTTATCAATTTCGTTATTTCGTAATCGCTAATATTCTATAGTACGGCGGAAGCATTTTACCAGGTCCTTCAAAAAATCGTAAAGGGAAACACATAAGATCTGGACAAAGGCAAATGGCTTATAATGTGTACATTAAGCATAAAGACAATATGTCTAAAACAGCTGCAGTCAATCAAACAGCAGAGGAAGTGGGTATTAATAGGAATACAATGTACTGCATTATTAAAGAAATGGAATTATATGGAGTTCCAATTTCTCCTCCAAGAAAAAGAAATTATCGTCATACTTACAATAAATTGGATGAAGCACAAAAAAGTACAATTAGACGACATGTGCATTCCTTTTTCTTGAGGAATGACTTACCAACTTGTACAAAAATGTACGTAAATGTCAAAATATAATGATATCAGATATGTATATCCCTGCTATCCATCTGACAGTAAACATATGTTTTACTTGTTTTCAAAATACAAAGTTCATCGTGTGTAAACTGTGCTCAAATTGTAGCGCCATCTACTTTATTCTTAGACTGAATGGAGTATAGATACACTCTACTGAGATTCTTTTTTCTACTGTAGTGGCTAACATATTTAGGAAAAGCACGAATGTGGTCATGGACTGACTGTACGCGATCAGCTGGTACTTTATTTACCCTGTTTCGGTGTTTTCCTCTGCCATCGGATTTAGGAGTAGATCTTTCATCCGAAATTTGTTTACTAATATGTTGTATTCGACTTGCGGAGTTTTGTAACCCATGAATAGAAAGATATTCTATTTTACAAATCTGGATGTCAACACCATTTACTTTGACAAAGTATTGGTAGGTCACTTTTCTGGCAGATTCTGTTCTTTTAGTTTTTTTCTTATACGATCGTTTTTTCAATGCAGACTTAATACTACCAAATAGATAAGCATTTTGTTTTTCATAGGTACCCATTTCCCAAAATGAATTAAAAATTGCATTTTCAGTACCTTGTAACAAAGATCTGCAATTTTTTTTGCAGTTGCATGGAGGTCCTAAAGCTCTTGATTCCATTTGCTTCCCCTTTGAGTTAATATAACTGTATCCAAAATTTCTTTTAGTTTTTGATTTAACTTTTTTTCTCAAATCGGTGTTTATTTTTCTCCATCTAGAAGGACCAGGCTTTTCTGGTGTGACTAAATTCCCCCTAGAAACTTGCTGGTGATTTTCGGTAACACTGTCATCATCCGAATGTTCGTCCGTCCCCTACAACATAAAGCAAAATTGTGATAAAACATGAAAAACAATGCAATATGTAGTTAAAGCAAAAACAGTATAAGCCACATAGCTAATTTAATTAGATATAAATATTTGTTCTAATTTAAATTTCGTACAAATATAATAGTCGTTATCTAAATACTTGCTTTTATATTATGCATTTTGCTTATCATCACTGAACGAGAGAATTATTGACAGAAAAATATGTATTGATACTTAGTATTAAAACCATGTAAGCCACCTTGTAATTAGAGAAAAACCGCATAAGCCACAAAATTATTTACTTACCGCTAAATCATTATCAGATGTTTCCTTGGATTCACTGCTTTTGGGGTCATAACATGGGTCCTTTACACTGTCGTCTGAGTCAAAGTCTTTATCACTATCACTCATATTAACGCTATTTTCAGGTAATTTTCTTTTGCGTGACACTTGTTGCGCGTCGGCCATCTTGATATTTGTGTGGCTTGTATGGTTCTTGCTACAGATTTGACTATAATTTCGGCGTATGCAACAACAGTGTTATGGTATACTACTGCCATCTGTTGAAATATTTTTGCAATAATTATTATGTGGCTTAAGTAGTTCTTACACATTGCTGCAACACATCAAACCCAGTTTTGCAAAGTGTGTGGCTTGTATTGTTGTTGTTCCGAGCGCTTCATATAGTGACATACTATATAATTGTAAATACAAAATCATTTAGAACTTATACGATATATTAATTAGAGAATTAAATACAATTACAATTTTATCTACTGTTCAGTTTTTGAGTGTTATTACACTTTGTTAACATCGATATTAGAATGGGACCTTTTGAAAATTCTAAAATTGTTTTAACAATTTTTATAACTCTTTCTGTAACTAATACGATAGCTATATGTCTATATTTTTTTATTTCTGAAAGAAGCAACCGAGTTTTTCCTTTAGTGAAAGATAGAATAACTCAATTGCTTGCAATCCCGTGTGTTGCTTATTAAAAATCCTCTATCTGCTAAAACATGTCTATTTATTTATGATGTACCGGGTGGCCAACTAAGAATGACGGCCAGCAATATCTCAAAAACTAGTTATAGTTGAGTCGCTCTCGCAACCGACTTGCGCCACTAAATTAAAATTTACCCTATTTCGCGTTTCTTACTTTTATAATAATTTAAAGCATTGAGACTATTACAATGCCTTGTAAGCCAAAATAAATTTTTAATTTCATCATTCATATCAGCTAATTGCTGAGTATACCAGGATAATTTTTGTTTATATTTCGATTCAAGACTAGGACAGAATACATCATAATACCACTGAAATATAGACACAAATTCAACAAAACATTCGCTCTTGTGTCACTGATTTGAGACCAATCATGCTGCGCGAGATGAAATCGAAACTGTCTCAGTGCCTCTGAGGATAGGTTACGATCCTTACACACTTGATTGGCAGGAGCATCGGAAGCAACCCCTCCACAAGAAATGAAATCCGCCACCCATGCTAAATGATTAGCTATATTTAACTCGACCAGACTGCAGGACCACCTTGGTTTGAGAATATTAGTGACCATGTAGTCAATGGTCGATTCCGTCGTCCGTCCAGTCCTATTAGTAAACACTCGCGCTGGGTTGGCAAAGTCACCATATAACTCAAAAGAACCAAAGACGTCCATCAATGTTCTTGCATTTGCGCATTTATGCGTAATATCAATGTTAGAATCTCCACACAATATCACATAACCACAACGTCTTGAAACACGGCAGAGTACCTCTACTAAATTGTTAAAAAATGTCTCCATGCAGCCATCTGAAGATCGATACGCCAATAATAACCCATAGGAAAATCTAGAGTCTTTGAACACGCACCCACAACACTCAAAGTCTAGCTCAATGCATAAGTCACTCAGCTCAATCTTACTGTATATTTTAGCATTCCGAGCTAATATCACTACTCCACCACGGTTCTTTTCGGCAAAAACAAGTGATCAAGCTAAAACCCCGAAATACATTTTCCTATGGAACATCCGTGGAGAACCAATGCTCCGAAAAACACGCAACATCACACCCTTCTTC
Organism: Amphimallon solstitiale; assembly: GCA_963170755.1. Lineage (NCBI taxonomy): Eukaryota > Metazoa > Arthropoda > Insecta > Coleoptera > Scarabaeidae > Amphimallon > Amphimallon solstitiale. The sequence continues at coordinate 58,526,863 of OY720683.1, read as the reverse complement.
AGACAATACTATTTCTAATAAATCATATTTGTTACTAAATGATTGGATATTCGCGTACAATATCTTCCTATTAAATTCCGCACTGCCTTGGTGCCCATATTCGCAGTCGACTTCATTAGCTTCCAGGATTATGTTAGTTCTATAAAAAAGTTTCCGCCGATGAGTCGTAAATTTCATTAATAGTATCAGCTAACAACTCGCATAAATACCGTTTTGAGCGATATTTAAGGTGAATCCCATCAAATGCATAATCATCGGTTGATATCAAGTTATTGACACAAAATACTTTAACGTGTTCATAACGATTAGCCATGTAATATATTCTACAGTTAATATATTCAATTATCCCATTCAGTTCCCTATTCTTACATCTGAACGGAATTGTGCTGATAATTAAATTTGTATGAGTTGATACAGTGCTATCGAGAAAGATTGTAGACCACGTGATCAGTAATTTTCTAAAATCTGGTGATTATCGTGTTCATACGTTTATGAGATTCGCGTATCGCTAGTATTTGACAGTAGCGTACATTTTATTCACAAATAATGCTGTCATTGTTGACGCTTTTAACCATATTTTACATAAAACATTCAATACTACCAACTGCTGTTAATTGGGTTGCCTAATTTGGTAGTCACGTGGTCTACAGGAATTGTTGATATCTCTGTATTTCCATAATTGACTCATAAGTACGGATGACATATGCTGCTACTATCATAGCAATTGCCGATGTTGTTAGTTCCTCCAATTAAGACAATGCAGTCTTCCTTAGTGAAACTGCGAGTTAGTATGTCAAGTTCCTTACTACGTCCTGTAATATGGTCGATGATTTAACAATTCCTTGTACATGTTCAGTTCTATCAGCCACATCCCTTAACAAAACACTATAGTGGCATACGTGACTGTCTCGCAGTGCCATTACTTTGCCCTTGAAAATTCTATCCTGTATACCATCACTATTAATGGTGGTTTCATTAGTTTGGGCACTGGAAATGTTTGATGGTATAATTGTTTCGACAGTCTGCGTAGTTTGGTGGCACAATAATTCGGCTGCCTGTGTAGATTCATTCGCCGTGTTTATTACTTCAGTTTGAGTCTCTATGCAGCAGACAATTTTTGTGTCCTTTAGATTTTCAGTAAGAAGTTGAATTGTTTCGTTTAAGTTATTTATAATCACTTGTCTGCCCTCATATTTATTACACAGACTATGGATTTCTCTCTCAAGTTTCTCTTTCTCCCCCCTAAGTTCCAATATTTCGTACTGAGCTTTAGCCAGATTATTACGTAAGTCACCAATCACATCGAGTTTCTGGTTTGTGGATGTTTTACAATCACTAATCACAGTAACATAACTGTGATTTAGCAATTTCCCACTTGGCAAAATCACAATTTTAGAGAAGGATGAAAATACAAGTGTTGATACTCGTGCATATGTTGCAACCACCAGTTCTGAACCTAATACATCTTTAAAAAATAAATAATAAAAAGACACAAAAATCTGAAATTCTAACAGCATCCCCATACATTGCGGAATTACAGAGGAAAGAGAACGATAAACTTGATTTAGATAGAAAAAGGCAACAGCAAGCTGCTGCAAAAAGTGTTAATAGAAAAGTATTGCAGGACAGTGACACGGCTGAAGACGAAACAATTAAAGACCCATATGAAGAAGTAGAAGACGATAATGACGAAGTGTGCATATATTGCAACGAATTTTATTCTCTTTTAAAAGGTGGCGAACAATGGATTCGTTGCCAGCGTTACATAAGATGGTGTCACACCCAATGCGCTGATGTATCTGCAAAATGTAAGCGTTTCATGTGTGAATTATGTGTTTAAATTAAAATGTAACGATATTATTATTTTCTTTTGCAATGATGCCATTTTATCCAAGCATGTATGGATAAAATGGTACATTGTAATACATTTTTTTTTTGCATAAAGTGTTACTTTTCATTGTTCTTTTTATTATTTTTTACAGTAATATACACTTTAAATTTCTATGGAGTCGTATTATTAATGATGTCTATAAACAATAAGCAAAGTTACTGAATTTTTTTTTTGAAAGTATGCCGTTTTATCCGCACTTGCCCTAATGCCTTACTTTGGTGGAGCACATTTGCTCGTCTATACTGAGATTTTGCTCCAAGGCACCGAAGAAAATTTATTGTTCAGGAAAGCAACAATAGGTCTAATTTTGTGAAGCCTATCGTGTGCTGGCTGATCCGGGATATAAAAGAGTAGTAATTGTTGAAGAGTATGAACCTTCTTATCATCTCGAATTTGTTAATTGACATCACGTCAGCTATTGGTGCAAATCTAAGTTCATCACTCCAGAATGACCTCATATTGGGGATATTTACAAATAAAGTGTATATTATTATGCCAAAAAACTGCTTTATATCATTTTCGGTAAAGGAAGATGGTCTCTCAGTTTTGATCTGAACGTCATCCAAATTGGTATTTTCTACAATTTTTGTTAACAACTTGCTTGAGAAAAAGTAGTTCAAGAATTGCAACAGCTGTTCCAAAGCTAAAATTTCTTCAGAAACTTATATACCTCCACGAAAACGTAGCTTATTATCATTCAAAATCAAAGACTTAGATTGCCAAAGTATATCCTTTTTTACGGGTGTCTTACTTCGTTTCAGTGCCAAAAAAAGAGAGAGGCAAGTTATCTTCTTCGTCCTCTGACTTTTCTTGAACACCACTTTCACTCGCACTTCTTCCAACGTCTTCCACTTCTACTTCATCATCACTTTCGGACAAAAGGCGGTCTTCGTCGCTATCTGTATTGCTAAAGTGTGTATCGTCGTCACTTAGACCGGTAAAATTTTCCCAATACGTTCCAGGTCATTTTTTGTTCATACTGAAAGAATAAGTAAAAAACAGTGAACTAAATTGCACAGCGTTGTCAATAAGGTACAGAATCAAGAAAACAGATGCCGTTCGACAACAAAACAAAATTCGATTTTCATCTATATGAATTAAATCAACACTTCTTGCTCAAATTCATTACTTACAAAATAGAATTAAATATTTAAAAATAAAGAGCGTATGATGCTTATATCTAATATTTTCTATATTTTATAACATGCTTTATTCTTTGCTTAAAATTAGCTATATCTATTATAAGGAAATTTAATAATAAAGCAATAATAATCGCTGGTTATGAACAAAATTTACCGGCCTGTCATTCAATCATCTTACAACATATAGGTTAAGTACAGTTCCTTAGTATGTGTTTATTAAAAAATATAATAGTGGAATAATATCTCAAAATATTTAACAACAAATCCTGTCAGTCTGAATATAGAACACATAAAATGTTTAAATAGGTTTGTGTTTTGATTAAAAGTTGAAATTTTTAATTAATTTATTTCAAAAGCAAACAAACAATGCAATACATAACTTCCAAGAGTAAAATTTTTACTCTATACAAAACACTTTATCAAATTATTCTTACAATAGAAAAATTGAATTTATACATAAAATTTTAAAAAGTAATAATTATGACTTTAATGATATAATGAAGCTCAGGAATAACACTAAAAGAATAATTATTTTATATTACAAAAATTTCACTCAGATTCTAAATCTGAATCTGAACTGGATGTTTCGTTAGGATTTATAAGAATTGGCTGAATATCCACATCAACTAAGTGTCTCTCTCGGTGATACCATTTAGTGATTAAGTTATTTATATAACGAATACAATTTTGCCAGTTATTTACTGTGCAGTGCTCCAATGCTTCGTTCCACATATTTAATACTTTATCACCCCCATAGCCATCCCTATCAATGTTTTTATCATAATAGCCCTTTGCCGCAGCCCAAATTAAATCAATTGCATTAAATTCACAGTGGTAGGGAGGTACTCTTAATTCTTCATGGCCATTACCTTTTTAAATTTCATCAATTAACTACATTTTCTTAGGTTTGTTTCTCCTAACTAAATCCAAAAATTTCATATTTTGTTAATTCACCGGAAAAACTTATATTATTGCTGGACAACCAGTCTATTATTTCCTGTTTTCTCGATGCAAAATTTGGAATTTTATTTAATAGTACACTATGATATGGTGTGGTGCATTGTCCATTATCACAAATGAATTGTTTGGTAAATGTGGCATGAATTGTATTTTAATCCATTCCTCAAACTTTTTACCCTTCATTTCAGCATGATAATCTTTTGCTTTGGTTTTGGATGCAAATATCAAACTTCCACCTTCAAAAAACCCTGATTCACCTCCGGCATGTAAAACTATAAACCGTTTGCCATCATAACCTTCTGGCTTTCGAACACTTTTTGTAGATGCATCCTGCCAAGATCTTCCTCTATTACCTTTCGAATACATCCCTGTTTCATCAAGGAATATCACCGATCTTGGAGAATTTTACTTTAAATTATCTGTATACTTTTCTCAAAAAAGTGCTTCGGTAAATATAGACCTTTACCGAAGCACTTTTTTGAGAAAGTATACAGATAATTTAAAGTAAAATTCTTTTCCACCAATGCTCGTCTGTTGTCTTCCTTTTTGAATTTAAAACCAATATCTTTTAATAAAAGGGACAAAGAATCGATTATTGCTTTGGTGTATAATTCGTTTTTCAATGTAGGCAGAGTAAAATGTTTCTCTGAAATAATTTCAAATATATTAAAATTGTGAAAGTTAAATGAAATAATAACATGTTATAAATAGTGTTTCGTACTTCCACCTTTGAAGATTCTCGCAAATCTTCTGTTTTGGGTTTGACACGAGGTCTTTTCTTATCGGGTGAAGAAAGTACTGGGTTTTGTCCTTTACGTTGTTTTATATTTTTGATAGTTTGTGTGGAGATTTTAAGGGCAGCGGCTGCTCTCTGCAATATTCAAACCTTTATTATGATTTCAAAAAATATATGTATATATACTACTTCAATAGGTGCATTTATATTTATGAGAGGTGCACGACTTTATTTTTCTCGTTCAAAAAAGTCCAGGACACTTAATACAGGTTGTTAAGATTGTGAATTCAGACGTTCCCCTGTAATAGATGTAAATTCTTAACCTATAACCAATAAATTTAGTGATTAGAATACTTGCAGAAAATGTATTAAATACAGTTTAAGCCTATCATGTCCAGGCTGATCACGGGATATAAAAGAGTAGTAATTGTTGAAGTGTATGAACCTTCTTATCATCTCGAATTTGTTAGTTGACATCACGTCAGCTATTGGTGCAAATCTAAGTTTTTTTTTGTTCTGAAAAGAATAATTATTTGCAAGATAGAACAAAAAGTAATTAGAAAAGCAACATAACGAAAATAAACCAAAACGCAGAGAACTGTGTTAAATGTCAAAATTTAATAAATCGACTAACGCAGTAACAGAGTGTCGTAGCGGTATATTTTCTCTGTCTGTCTTATTACTCTTACGGGGAAGACAACCCCACGTTAAAGTTTAAAATTTCTATCCTTATTTAGACATTGAGATTGGAAAGAAATGAATATATATACATTCTAGGTGCCGATATCCTTGATAACGCCACGCAATTGATAACGTGAATAAATAATGTCGTCTAAGTGTTGCCCTTGACGTCTTATTAGAATAACTCGTTGACACAGTGCTACAGGGAGAGCGGTAATTTGTTTCCGTATTCGGTCTTAAGTTCATTTACATTCGCCGGAAATTTTCATACACCTTACTTTTAAGGTATCCCCACAAGAAGAAATCTAGTGGTGTCAAATCATAGCATCTTGCGGGCCAGTCAATGTTACCTCTAAGAGAAATTAATTTTTCATGGAAAAACTTTCTTACTTCCTCTAAAGTTACATTCGCAGGATGGTTTGTTGTGCAACACTGTTGGAACCATGTGCGACTATCAAAACCTTCAAATGCTTGTAATGCTGGTCCTACAAAATTGCGGATCATCGATGAATATCGCCGTGCATTTAATGTGATTGATTGTCCTTGATTGTTCTTAAAAAAAAATTACGAACCAATAATGCCTCTTGAAGACGTTGCTGCCCATACAGTTATTCTTGGAGTGTGCAAAACGACTATATGTTTTTCTCTTGGGTTTGTCGCAGACCAGTACCGACGCTTCTTTGTTCACGTACCCGTCTAACTGAGAATGTGTTTATTACTAAAAAGAAAATTATCAAAATCATTGAACTCCTGCATCAAAGTAGCAAAATTAAGACGGCTGCGGTAATCATCGTTCTTCAAAGCTTGAACCAACTGGCTTTTATAAGGATGGTAATGTAAATCCTTTTTCAAATTTCTTTGAATACTACACCTGTTTAAATGTAAAGCACACGCATGCTTTCTTATGGAACGATTTGTATTTTGGCGTACATCGGCACTTACAACTTCGACGTTGATCTTATTTCTAACAGATCTTCTTTGACCATGGGATTTAGAACAACCTGTAGAACCACTTACTTGAAATTTGCGTATCTATTGCTTAATAAAATTAGCAGATGGGCTTTGAAGAGCATACCGCAAATTGAAGTGATTTCGGAACGCTCTCTGTACTTGCACGTAAGAATGAGCATTTTCGTAGAATGCTTTTACACAAAAAGGACGCTGTTTTCCACTAAAGTATTCCATTGCGGGAAAGAAAATCCACAAGACGATAATTCGCATGGTGGTATAGTCTATTCCACCCTGGAATCAAAGTATTGCTCTTATGGGGATCACACACGACGTTGTACAATTTCAATATTGGATAGATATTAGGTAAATTTCATATAGCAGAGATGGTATTAGGTAAATTGCATAACGATAGTAATGGCGAAAATACAAAAATAAATACTAGTAAATAAACCGGACAGAAACTTACATTTGACATAAACAACATAGAAGCAAAAAAATGTGTCTTGAAAATTACGTGAAGCGACTTGACAACGTTCTATGTACCAAATAACGATAGTTATATACGAATCATTAGAAAATTGCAAGGGAGGCTATTATATACTCCATAAGAGTCCGTACTTCGATTCCTATGTGGAATAGACTATAGTAAACATAATCTGACACTGAGAGTTGCCCCTAGATACAAAAAACAAAATTTAATTTCATTCTGAGTCACCCATTATGGGTTCGTTCGCAATTAACATCGGTCAAACGAGCAGTATCGCTCAGAGTTTGAGTCACGTGATTTTTGAGCGTTCCACTAATTGCGAACGGAACTTATCAAAAACTGATCCTGTCAATAGGCGATTAAAACTAGGTTATATTGTAGTTAGCGTCATCAGGGCTGATTTACTGCATATAGTACTCTCCTAAATAGCTAAATAGTATACAAGAAGAACAGTTATTAAATGCCCATGTGCCACATCCAAATGATAGAGTATTTGCACAAGTGGCCAAAAATAAAAGGGATGTAATTGCACGAAATTTACCATTGTTAAGACAACTTCCTGATAGACAATAAATGCCATGAACTTTAATAATACTCTGTCACAAAATGAATATTTATTGCAGTTTTAACAATAAACATATTAATTACTTAAAACAAACATTTTATTCTAAAATAACAGTCTTAGAGTATCAAGTCTCACCAATCACATTTCTTTGAATCTTTTGCTCGAATAAATCTAAAAATTTATCCCGCCGTTCCAACTTAAAATAATCAATTATATTATCTAATAATTTACCTAGAGTCCAACCAGTCCGATGTAGCCGCTCGAGCAGCACAGTCGGTTTGAAAGGTACACTCCGTGTAACGTACGAAGATGGCGCTAGCAGCATATTGGCGCGAAATTTGAAATTAGTTTGTTTTTAGAATACGCTTATTAAATACATTATTTATGTAACAGAAACATACACAAAAGTTACTAAAACTATGGTAATAAATATTACTTACTGTAACAATTATAGCCATAGTTTGAGCGTCTTATGTGTAATTTTGTAGTGTTACATATTAAATATGGTATAAATATGTGATACGAAATACAAATATTAATCTTTTACTTACATGTATTATAACATCCCTCTTACGGTGACCTATTAGACACAATAAACTACTACTCTATATAAGATTAAGAGAAATATAATAATCTAATAAGTGAAAACTGTCAAGGAAAACATAGGGATATAATAATAATAGTTTTTATTGATACATATACTTATACAATAAAACATAATAAAATAAAATTACACAACCAGTAATGAGAAGACAATAATAATATACAAATCTTGTAATATAATATAATATGATGACTATGAAATTTTGTAATATACATATTAAAGCACAACTGTACAATATTTATACTCACTCGTCGAGATTTGCAGAAAACCTGTGCATTTTGTTAACTTCATCCTGCCCAAACCCGCACACTAAACACTTGGACACCATATTTGTATCAACATATAATTAATACGATGTACGACAAAGGATTGCAAAAATATGTCAAACGTGTCAAGTTTAAAATGTAGTTTTGAATGACATATAACCATAGCATAACAAACATTTCAATTGACGCTATCGCCATCTCATCTGCACGTTCACTGAATCTGACAAAGATGGTAGAGTATTGAAATTTACTTTTGCTAAACAAGAATGAGTACTCTGGATAAAATCTAGGATTAATGGTGGAATTCTGTAACTTCTCGGAAGCTCCGGTTATCGTAGGCCCTGGCAACGAAGTGACGTTGCGATGACGATTTCAGAATTTTTAGAGTTAAGTGACGTAGAAGTGTCGCAAGGTTTTTGGTCATCAAGTTTTGTAGGTTATAATTTTATATTTATTATCGTTCTTGTTTGCAAATATAAATATGACTTTATAGCATTATTGTTACATGTAGACCACAACAGGTAGGGATTGTCTATGTAAAATATATTTATAGAGTGTAATATATTCCCTTTATTCCAGAAATTATATGCCTTTTTACGAAACCAGTTAATCGATCATGTAAAAGCATTTTAAGCGAAAGTTTAGGAGTTCAGAGCCTTATCCAGGTAAATAATATACATATATGTAGTTACATTTGAAGATTACTTGAAGTGTCTATACCTATACAGTGTACATACATAATATCTTTGTTACAGGTCTAAACAATATTTAGTTTATGGATATTTTACATTCTTTGGCAGCTACCAGAATAATAGCTTGTTTTATTTGGTGAGATATCAGTTAGTTGTGTAATCCATAAGATCACATGATGAGGAAATTTGTTTCCAGATAAAATTTCCCGTAAACTGTGAATCAAAAAAATTTTATGCATGGGTAATTATGTTGTACGATAACATTCTAATAATGTAATCTACATATTTCAATGCAGGTGATATTGGTTATCTTATGGAACTATGGTTATTCAATCCAATAAATAATTCCTCAGAAGCATGCTTAATATTGAATTGAATATTATCGAAATGACAAATACTATTTTGCAAAGTTGTTATTGGTGTCGCTCCATATTCTGCACATTAATGTACCATCCTGTGAAAATAGCTAGTATAATTTACAAATACTGTATATCATGGCACTAAAGAGTAATTTACAATTACGTAAGGCAATGACGAACACCATATTACAGGTAAAATTGTGACTTATATTCTATATTTTATTATGTATATATATATGTACATCTTTTAGTTCAAAACCAGAAAAATTATTTGGAAATTGGAAGAATGTGAGGCATCCCAAAGTGACTGGAAGCATGCACTTGCATTTTTAATGTATATAAAAGTGTTTACAACTAATTTAAAACAAAGAGGTTGTCTTATGAACCAAACCCTAAACATGAAAATAATGTACATATTAAATATATTAGAAATAGGATATAAAATTTGTGTAAAGGATTTATGCAAAATCTTGGATTATATTGAAAATCTGTTGAAAGTATATGGTAAAATATTAAATTTACCATATAAATTTAACATCAGTGCATTTACATAGTAAACAAAACATACTGCCATACTTTAGATAGGTATAAAAAAATGAGGGAATAATTTATTATAGTACATTAGTCGATACATATTTTAAAATGAAATATGCCTTTACTGTAATTCACATATATCTCATAAGTTTACTTTACCTTGTAATACTTTTGCTTGGAGTCTTTCATTTATTTGCATATATATTTCTTTTCTAAGTATTGTTTATATTCCAGGTACTGTAATTGCTTTTCTATAATTTTACCATTATAATATATGTGCTTTTTTTTATATGTTAATAAAAAAATATATTTGGCAATAAAATATATTTTATTTTTCAATAAATAAGTAAGATTTAAAAGGAAACACATAAGTGATATCTAGTATTAATATAATTATTCAAGTCCAATGTCTTCATTATTTTATAATACATACTGGTATATTTTTTAAACCATTAAACAATAATTTTTTATATTCTTATCGTTTTTTCGAGTTGAAAATGCGCCAATTTTAGCTACTGAATATTACTTTCCTGTTAAAACTGCACATAAACATAACATTCAATTCCTATATCTTCAGTGGCTCGACAACAATATCCTGCAATAATATTGAATGATTTGGTGTACTCGATATCAAATGTTATTGTGTAGGCCTTTTCCTAGTCAGGTAATACATTCCTACTAGTAAAATACAAATGATTTGGGACGAACAACAATACTGAAACCAAGTGCAACCATATATTAGAAGATTGGTCAATTTTCTAAATACAAAATCATCTATATCCTTCAACCATTTATATACTTTGCCCTATGCTGTAAAAACTTAATGTTACCTTTTTGGAGCCTAAAACATTAATCGTTCAATATAGTTACATATTGATAAAATCTTTGCGGTTTGACTTCTTATGAAAAAGTCAACCTTAAATTGTGAAGTTATTGTGAATACCATGATAGACTTTTTCGAACATTTAGTTTGTGCACATTTCACATGCGTTATGTTGTATGGATATTGTCTGCTGGGTTTATGTATTTTCTTGTGTTTAGGTACTCTTGTAAGAAAAACAATGTCCACTTTATAGGAATACCTGTTCTTGTTGGCTTCATAGAAAAATCACATTTCATCATCCACAGACGTGTCCGAAAAGACATTTATCTGCAAATTCACTATACACTACTGTCATACTACGTCCTTTGAAACTCCCTTAATGGTAGCAGTTCTTGCTGAAATTTGGCCACAGTATAAACCTATGTTTATACTATGTCTTGGCATTACAAAATTTTCCGTACATTTTCTTTAAAAAAAAATGTTTGCAATCGCTTATATTATATTTCAAACAATTTTCGTATATATGGTATATATTTACGAGATGATATGTCTGTTTACATGTTAAACATAAAGGTTATGTACAAAAAATCGTAAATTGACACTTCTACGTCACTAACTTTAAAAATTCTGAAATCGTCATCGCAACGTCACTTCGTTGCCAGGGCCTACGATAATCGGAGCTTCCGAGAAGGTTACAGAATTCCACCATAAGTTGCCGGTCTGGATTGTTTAGTCTGTGTGTGCATCATGCCTTCCAACAAATTGTTGGTGCACGCATCCTTAGTTGACAACATATTTTCTAGTTTTGACATATGTCACCAGTGTTTTTGTAAATAGTAAGAAATGAACCAAAAGTGATTTAATTCAGCATCAGTGAAAGATATAACCACACAAATTAAACAAAATTCATGCAAAAATACCATGGTTAGTAATAATTCCATATGGAAATAATTCCAATAATTTTGCAACGAACGAACTTACAAACTATAGAAGGAAATATACCAGTCACAAAACTGGAAAACATTATGAAAGAATATGGATTTCATATGAAAAAGTGCAATGGAGAAGATTATAAAGAACCCGTTATTAAAACAATGTGGAATAAAACGCGCCAAAAAAAGGAAGCAAAGCTTTGTAACTTTAACTAAAGAACAAATTTTGGAAATGATAAAACGCTACGCCCAGGAGGTCGTTTTTGGTTTGCAAAATAATTTTTATCACATTGCTTCATATGAGCTCCTGGCGTGGGGGAGAAGGTTGTCATTGTTTAGTGTATTATTTTAAAGGAGAAACAGACAATGTTGGTTTGATCACTGGAAGAGTAGAATATAATCCTATTTTCTCTAAAACACCGCAAGATGGGACGGAAAAGTTGACTAATAGTAAATGATTAATACCAAATACTGAAAAGCCTGATACTTGTCCTGGCTGATTGCTCAAGAAATTGTTAAGAGGAACGAACATATTAAAGCTGACAGCCTTTTTTAACAGTTAACATTGCATGGGATAAACCTTATTCTTCAGGATGGGGGTGAACATAATGTCGACTTGAATGAAGGCATCGGCTGAGATGATTGGGCTGGATACTAAAAAAATATAAATTACGGACCACTTTTCAAGGCCAAGTGCAACATCTCATCTTACGCAAGCAGGTGTTAACGAGCAGGAAATAATAAAAATTACGAGCCATAGCTCATCTAATTTATTGAAACCGCACCTGCAGATGAATAATGAGCATCATTCAAATTTGATTAATAGCCTAAGAAAACAAGGAGAAGTTATAACTTTTAACACATCACAACAGAAAAATGTTGCAAAATCCACAACCACGGACAAAACATTTACAATTACAATTGTGTATTTCACATACAAAACTTTAAGAATAATTAATTTTGATATATTAAAAGAAATAATATTTAAAAGTTGTATTTTTTATTTAAACATTAAAAAATAATCTTTCGAATACCACTCGAGAGTGACAATTAATTAGAAAATAATTTTACAGTATTTTTCTCAAACTTGTTGCCATTCGGGAATAGCCCTAGGGGTTCTCGTGTCTATTCGCTGGTAGTAAGTTTTCTAAAATTTTTCGAATTATTTTCAATTTATTCTCACTCTCTTGAGATATTAGTGATCAATATATTGTTCAGTTTCATTCAAATATTTCTAAATTTGATTTTCAGGGGGGCGTGATCCCATGGACGAACGACCAACAAAACACGATTCTGGGAGCATTTTATGCAGGTTACTTTATCGGCCACTTACCAGCCGGCTTAATATGCGATCTTTACGGTGCAAGGTACATATTTTTTGGTGGTGTTGTACTATCAACGATTACAACTCTAATTACGCCGTTGATTGTGGTCGAGTTACCTTGGTGGGCTACAATTTTACTAAGGAACTTAATGGGATTAGGTCAGGTATATAAGAAATGACATATTCTTAATTTACAATGGGAATGTGGATAGTTGCACATTCTTATTTATAAAATGTGATAAAAAAAACAATCACCTTTTAAAGTATATCAGGAGTATATTTT